>OY747702.1:53119285-53719285 GCA_963556495.2 Valencia hispanica | reverse complement strand
TAATTACCTATTTAGTAGTATTTATTTTTCATTCCTTTTTACTAATGTTCAATCCGAACAAACTGAACAGAGAGTCCACATCGTGCCATCACAAATTGAGCCGATTAATAGTTTAATAGACTACATGTCTTAATTATGAACATTTCACCTGCTGTTGCCTGAACACTCTGCATAGAGATGAACTGCGCTACAGCTTGTGCGTAATGGAGGCTGAATCCATGCTCTGTTGCCACACCGGAGACTGGAATTGAGCCAAAGTTTTGAAATCGGGGAACATTTCTCCAATTGAAGACTCTCTCAACGAGGGCTTTTCTGATCGCTTCAGCAGGAAGAAATAAGGCAGCATCTTCTACTTCTGTGTCAGTGGTTATGCTACAGCAGTCTATCTGTGTCTGGTGCAGTCACTGACGCGTTCCAAAGCCTCCATAACTCTTCAACGGGCTGTCAGATCCCGGTTAGCAAGACACATTGGGTTTTTGGTGTTCAGGTCTGAGATGATACTCAGATGTTCTCATGGGAATCTCTTTTTGATTGATTCAGTAACTTGAACTCTGTGCGTAAAGTTTAAAATGTCTGCGTGTCTGCACCAAGTGGTCAGGGGTGGGAATTGCAATCTGCCAAAATAAAAGAAGGCCGTCAAATATTTCATCGATTCAACAAAAAAAACGCCAAATATGTAAAATATTCGGTTAACGCAACCCCTAGTTGGTACCGCTCTGTATGTCTTTAGTTGGAGTCCTCTTCAGTTTCGCCTCAACACAGACCGCTACAGAAAATCCTTCCTGCCCACAGCCATCAGGATCAACAACAACTCCTTGAAGAACTAAACAGTATGAGCTAGAACAACACTTAATTTCCCTCTGGGATCAATAACGTATTTTTGAATTTGAATTTAATTTTAACTCTCTTTAGCTGCTCCTCAGCTGTGGAACAACCCACTCCTGCACATTACAGAGGCTTCTTCACTGCCCACTTTTAAAGCTCGTCTTAAAACCCATTTTAGTTCTTTAGCTTTCAACATCAGTAAGACTTAATTGGACCTTCTTTGTTTTAATTGGTTTTATTGTCATATGTCATATTGTGGTGAATGAACAAATCCCCCAGTGTCAGTATTTTGTTTGTTGCTGTTTTATTCATGTAAACAATACACTCACAACAGGGTGTGTTTTGTTACAGTTTTTCTTGGGACAAGTTATCTAGATGGGTGCACACATTAAGATTATTTTGTCTTGAGTTACAAGTTTTTTTCTTTACTTTTAGTTTTTATTTGTTTGTTTTTAAATCCCATGATATAGTTTGTGTTGATTCACCAAAGGTTTTTTTAGTTGTTGTATGTTTTGGTATTATGATAGTTTTCTTCACTTGCAGTTATGGATTAATGTTGTTAAGTTCCTTCCCTTTTTTTGTGTGTAGTATTATCTAGTTGTCTTCTCTAAAGCCTCCCCAGTGTGTCTTATGAGGTCAGGTCAGTTCAGTTCATGTTTCCCTTTTGTATGCATTCTTACGTTCACCTCTTCTGTTGACTGATTGTGAACCTCCACACATATTTATGTATTTTTCTTTTAATCAATGTTTATAATTTGCAGTCATTTGCAGCACCTTGTTTTAGCTGTGATTGTTTAAAAGCACTTTATAAATAAAGTTTGTATCACATACAGTTGTAGTTAGGGGAAGCTATAGCTTCACTTATTCGTACAGATGATCACATATTTGTCACAGCAGCTATTAAAGCTCTGCATGTTATTAAATACATTAACAGTGAAATGTGAACTTTTCAGACCGGCTTACCTCAGCTTTACAACTCACTCCAGGATCTTAAGACAAATCCGTCCCTGCTGACAGGGCCCACGTGAAGCTTGTGTGTTTGTTCAGATACCATCTGAGATTATTTTCATTAATACGTGTGTTCTAAAAAGTTATTATAATATATAAAAGTATTGTGGACTTTGAACAAAATTCCCAGTTTAGCAGAGTAAAAGGAAGTGGATATAATTATATCTCATATACAAAACCTTTGTGCACCTGTTTTCCAGGCATTTTCCAGGTTTGAATATGGATCAGAAAACATATTATGCCTATTTTATCACATTATGTTTTAAGAAACTTCCTACATTAAATGTTTTCTCTTGGTGTTGATTTCAGTGCAGTATGGATGGGAATTCATGAAATAATCCCTACATGCAATGGCTCTATATTTCCCAATCATCTAAATTGTGTGCCTGTTGCTTTGTATTGTATTAGGAGATAATCCCTAATAAATGCTGCTAATTATTTCTAAGTAATCTGATTAGTATTATGCCACTACATTAGTGGAGGATTCAGACTTTTAGTTTGTGTGACTTCTATGTGTGTGTCATCATTCAAATATGTATTCAGTTTTATTTACTTAAGTGTCGATAGAAGGCTGTGTCTGTTGACAGATTTTGTCATCATGACAACAGACAGTCATGCAGGATTTGCAAACTACAGATGTGTAGTTCCCGTTTAAAGAAAGGTGTGTTATCACCTTAATGGTTTGTAGCAGACAGCTGCAGCTGATCCAAAATGCTGCTGCTCGTGTTCCTCACTAGAACCAGGAAAGTAGAGCACATCACCCCAGATCTAAAGTCCTTACACTGGCTCCCTGTAGCTCAGAGAATAGACTTCAAAATACTTTTACTAGTTTATAAATCATTGAATGGCTTAGCACCAAAGTATATTAAAGATACGCTGTTACTATACCAACCCCCCAGACCACTCAGGTCCTCTAATTCCAGTCGACTCAACAACCCTAGAAATAGAACCAAACACGGAGAAGCAGCTTTCAGTTTCTATGCTCCTCTAATCTGGAACAAACTTCCAGAAAACTGCAAAGCTGCTGAAACAAAGACTTCTTTTAAATCACAACTAAAAACTTATCTGTTTAGAGCTGCTTTTGAGTAATGTTTTCATATATCATGTTTTGGTTATGTTTTTTTGCTGTTTAATGCCTTGAAGTATCTGTGTGTGCTTCTTCCTTTATAGCTGTTTTTACTTGATATGCTTTGTGTTTTAATGCTATTTTTATATTACCCCTAATCATGTAAAGCACCTTGAATCACCTTGTTGTTGAAAGTGTGCTATACAAATAAAATTGCCTTGCCGTGCCTTGCCTTAGCTATGATCAGGAGATTTTCCCTCTTTTTAATTCAATTCAATTCGAATCAAACATAGTTTATTGATCCCAGAGGGAAATCAAGAGTTTAAAGCAGCTAAAAAAAATAAGCTCGGTATCTTTCCACACTACATATGGTCCCTTGCAAAAGCATTCATAATCTATATTTTACATTTTGTCATATACCAACCACAAACATTGGTGTACTTCATAGGGATCTTATGTGACAGACCAACACAAAGTTGAGCATAAAATAGTTGGGAAGTAGAAAGAAAAAGATGAAAGGTTTGGAAAGTTTAACAAATAAAATATGAAAAATGTGGCATGCATTTGCATTCATCCCCCCTTTGAGTCAAAACTTTGCAATTAAGGGTGCAAGTTTTTGGGAGATACATCAGTCTTTGGTACATTTTTATAAAACTTGCTTTATAAATATATTGGATCTGAATCTAGAAACTGAAATTTGTGCCCACTCTTGTTAGTCAGATAGGATGGAGACCATCTGTAAACTTCAATTTTCAAGTATTACTATGGATTGTCAATGGAATTTAGGTCTGGACTTTGACTGGGCCATTCTAAAACTTGAATAAACATGTTATACTTTGTCCATCTTTTGATTTTATTACATTACTCAGTCTTATTGAACAGCATGGCACATCTCTTTTTTTAAGGTATTCATCTTGCTCTCGTTGTTTTTACATCCTAAATATTTTAGTAGAGCATTTTAATAAGGGGTGAGCAGACTTTTTGTGTCATCTGTACACGATTTCAATCAATAGGCATTTTGAAAATAGTGCTGGTGTTTTAGAATCAAAGACTAATTGATCTGGCTGTAATTTACATATATGGACATAATTATGAGTAATTTTTCAAAGTGATATTTGTGTCCATGTTATTTATTAATTTATAAATGTTACAGTTTCAAACACTAAATATTTAGTTAGCAAAGCTAATATATATATATATATATATATATATATATATATATATATATATATATATATATATATATATATATATATATATATATATATATATATATATATATATATATACATAAAATTTTTGGTTAATATGCAAATACACTTGCCAATAAGTGAAGGTGGACTACCAAAATAAAAGCTGGGTCTTGTTAACCACTATAAACTGAATGTCTCTCTTTCTCACTGTTTATTTTTGACCCAACATGTATAACATTTCAGCCTAAAACGTAGGATAAGCTGTTTAACGGCAATGTAGACGTTTACCGATGCAACAGTGATTGCCCCAGCAGCAAGAGTTTACATAGACCTTGTGGTTCAGAGCAAAGCTTTTATTTTGATAGTCCACTTCCGCTTCTTGGTAAGTGAATTGCATATAAGCTAGCCACTTTAGCTTGCTAACTATATATTTTATTTGTAGGCTAAATTTTTAGTTGACAAGCGACATATTTAATTTGTAAACATGTCATATGGAAACTAAATATATTATTTGTAAACTAAATATTTAGCTTTCGAACATAATACTTATTATGAAACTGTGACATTTGTAGGTGAATAAATAACATGGACACAACTTTGAAAAATGAACGTCCATTTATCCTTATATGACAGGCTAAACAACCCAAATTATTGCTGTTAATTTTTAACTGTGTAACTTTACAAACGGCACACAATAGAGTGATGGCACAAAACACAAAACTCTGGTTTACACAAAATTATTTTGCGCAAAGGCTTGTGAATTTATCCCATCTACTTTGCAAACTGTAAACATCACAACCTACATGCATTCAATATTTTCTCCTCCTTTTTGTTCCTACAGTATAAGAGAAAGGTGCTGGTTACTGACAGTCTGATCTCAGTGTGTGCTCCAAAAGGACTAAATTTTAAATTTGAGGCAACATAAATTCCCCTAATGAAATATATTACAATTGTATAGAGGTTCAGATTTGGCCTTAATTGAGATAAATCAGGAGTTAAATAGTTAAATTAAGAGCATGGCTGAACAAAGCCAATCACAACTAGTCCATGAAAATAGTTAAACATATTATTATTATTTTTGGATTTATATCTCTAAAAAGGATGGCGTATAACCAGTGGGATGATTAAATTTACAAAAGTTAATTTGTTTTTATTTTCACATTGATGGTAATTTTACTATCCTACTAATCTCATATAGTCCCCATAAATAGATATTGTAGTTGTTTTTTTAAGTATTTCTACATAAAACAAAAAAGATGATGGATGCCTCAGTTTAGACTTAAGGACTTTGCTCACATTCTCACAAGCTGTGAAACACTTGATCATGTTGAACGTGCGCCAGCTTCATATAATTAAAACGTCTCTGTTCCTCCATATTTCTCGAAGCGCGGGCCTTTTGTTTCGTGTTTACTTTCCAGGGCAGATAACTGACGGCAGATCAAGATGCCAAGCCACTTGCGACGAAAGGTTTTGACTGCACAGATGAAAGTTTGCAAATTCCAACGTACAACTACGTATCTGGTTACAAAGCGAGGTCAATCCACTTGTGGTGACTAGATTTTAGTGTTTGGGGGCGCCATGTAGGTGGAAGGAAAACACACAGCAGACGTGGCAAGTATTTTTAACATTTCAGCTGTCCGCATCTTTCGTGTGAGGATTGTGCTTCGGAGAGGAGCTGAAAAGGTTTGATGAAATCTTCTCGTGTGTCATCAAAAAGTTGATCACCCGTAGAAAGTGTGGAGCATACCTGCTGTTGCAGAGGCTTGTTAGAGTCACTGGAGTATCAGCGCTCATGTGAAATCCGATCTTCCACATCTGTGTGTTTCCACCGCTGTCAGATGCCTTCTACTGTAACTAAGGGGATTGTTGTGGTTCACAGCGATGCGACTTCTCCTCTCCGTTGACTGTCCATCCATAAAAGCGCCGAGGCTGAAGTGTGTGGATTAGGAATGAGTGAAGCGGTGGCCATTTTCAGCGGCTTGTGTGAAACGTCTCTTTCGTCGAGAGCGCGGCCTTCAAGCAGGAGGAAAACACATTAGCCCCAGTGGATAGCAGTCCCATAGAAACCAGATATGGTGCTTTTATTCAGAAGGACACAAGTTAATTTATGTTGGAGCTTAAAATGAGCCGGTTGCTGCTTCTTATGTTAACAAGGAAGCAGGTGTTTGGAGTATAACCTCAGAGCAACTGGCCCCGTTTCAAGATTGTGTCTGGATTTAAATGTTTACTTTTCCAAACATTATAAGCAGTTTGTAAAGACAATATCAATCAGAGTAATGGTGTTTCTTTGGAGCAAACCCCGAGGATTTTCAGGAAGGCAAACAGAAACACGCTGCTACAAGTTTTTACAGCGTGCAAGTTACCTAAGAGGCTGAGTGAAGGAACACATTCACAAGTGATACATGGCAGCAGAGTCAGAGACGGAGCGTGACACTGTTGAACTTTCCATAGCATGTCCAAACACGTAGAAAGGCCTCCACTAATATCCACGCATTCCCATCTGCCATTGTCTGGCAAACAGACAGCAGAGCTCTGAGAAAGGCAGCCGCTTTTCCCTCCCGGCTCTCACCCAGTGATCGACGCCGCTGACTCATGGAATGAGCACTTCAGCTGAGGTGGAGGAGAGGCATCTGGACAGCATCTCGGGCCTGGATCCTCTGAACCATCCAGCCTCTTGAAACGTTTTGTCGCCATGCTGTCCGGGCTGCGCCATTTTCATTCCAGTGCAGACATCCAGCTCTTCCACCTGTCATCTGCTCTCTGAGCTTCCTGCAGCCGATGTGCTGACAGCCTCTGAACGTGAGGGAGTCACAACCCCAGCAGCCCAGAGATCAGTGTATAAACACACGCAACGTAACGTGTTTACCTGCCGTTGTGCTGCTCATCAGATTCAGAGGATTGTGCCAGTGGGTATTTTGATCCATTTAAACATTATTGTACAAACATAACATGTTTTTCTTGCGATTTGCACATCCATGCAAATGTAGTTCTTGGTTATTAAAAACAGTTTTTGAAAATCACTCACCTGAGGGAAGATCATTTCTCTGTGCTTTCATTAACAGCATGATAGACTCAGACAGATGATGCTGCCTTGTTTGTGCATCCTCAGAGTTCAATTCAATTTCAATTCAGTTTATTTATATAGCGCCAATTCACAACAGATGTCATCTCAAGGCTCTTAACAAGAAGTCATTTCAATACATTTATACAAACATTCCAATCAGTTAAAAAGTTTCCTATTTATGGAATCCCAGCAGATTGCGTCAGTCATTGGCGTGAGGTTGGGCAGACTTTCCAACCTCAGCAATCCTTCAGCAATCCCTCATACTGAGCAAGCATGTCGACGGTGGAGAGGAAAAACTCCCCTTTAACAGGAAGAAACCTCCAACAGAACAAGGCTCAGTAGGAGCGGCCATCTGCCACGACCGTCTGGGGGTTTGAGAAGACAGAGCAGAGACACAGAAGGAACAGAAGATCCGATATAAGAGTACTTTCTATGTTACAGAAAGTAAAAAGTTGATAACTGGACACAGTGGATGTTCAGCCACTGGGAGCATCATCCCAGTCGATGCCCCCCGTCCAACAGGGCATTGCAGCCAAGCAGGATACCAGACCAGGTATATCTTCTATGGAGAGAAAAACACTGAGAAAACACAAAGTTAACAGTCGAAATAACAGAATGTACTGTAATACAACTGGAGAGTAGTAGGAGAAAAGGAAGTAGCAGAGTGAAGAAAATTGCTAAGTCTGTCCTCCAGCAGTCTAAGCCTATAGCAGCATAACTACAGAGATAGCTCAGGATGACCTAAGCCACTCTAACTATAAGCTTTATCAAAAAGGAAAGTTTTCAGCCTGGCCTTAAAAGTAAACAGAGTGTGTGCCTCACGGACTAAAGCTGGGAGCTGGTTCCACAGGAGAGGAGCCTGATAACTAAAAGATCTGCCTCCCATTCTACTTTTAGAAATCCTAGGAACTACAAGTAAACCTGCAGTCTGAGAGCGAAGGGCTCTGTTAGGAACATATGGAATTAGATCTCTGATGTATGATGGAGCTTGATTATTAAGGGCTTTGTATGTAAGAAGAAGGATCTTAGATTCTATTCTTGATTTAACAGGGAGCCAGTGAAGGGAAGCTAAAGCAGGAGAAATGTGATATCTCTTTTTAATATTCATCAGAACTCTTGCTGCTGCATTTTGGATCAACTGAAGGCTTTTAATGGCATTTTGTGGACTACCTGATAGTAAAGAATTACAGTAGTCCAGCCTTGAGGTAACAAATGCATGGACTAGTTTCTCAGCATCACTCCTGGACAGGATGTTTCTAATTTTAGCAATATTCCAGAGGTGAAAGAAGGAAATCCTAGAAACCTGTTTAATATGGGATTTAAATGTCAAGTCTTGGTCAAAAATAACGCCGAGGTTCTTTACGTTATTACTGGGGGCTAATTTAATGCCATCCAGATGAAGTGATTGACTAATCAGTTTCTGTTTTAGAACTTCTGGTCCAAAGACAGCAACTTCTGTCTTGTCAGAATTTAAAAGCAAAAAGTTTAGATTCATCCATGTTTTTATGTCTTCCAGACATGCCTGTGATCTACCTAACTGACTGGGTACATCAGGATTTATGGATAAATATAGTTGTGTATCATCAGCATAGCTGTGGAAATTTATCCCATGCTGTCTAATGATTCTACCAATTGGGAGCATATATATGGTGAAAAGAGTTGGTCCAAGCACAGAACCCCGTGGAACTCCACAAGTAACCCTTGAGAGTGAAGAAGATTGATCATTTAGATGAACAAACTGGAATCTATCAGACAAATATGATTTAAACCAGCCTACTGCTGTTCCTTTGATCCCTGCAACATGTTCAAGCCTTTCTAAGAGAATATTGTGATCGACTGTGTCAAAAGCAGCACTGAGATCTAAGAAAACCAGAACAGACACAAGTCCATTATCTGAGGCCATGAGAATATCATTAGTAACCTTCACCAGTGCTGTTTCAGTGCTATGATGACCTCTAAAACCTGACTGAAACTCTTCAAACAGCTCGTTACTGTTTAGGTGCTCACAGACTTGATTAGCAACAATTTTCTCAAGGATTTTGGATAAGAAAGAAAGGTTAGATATAGGTCTGTAATTCACCAAGTCATCTTGATCAAGGGAAGGTTTCTTGAGTAAAGGTTTAATTACAGCTATTTTAAATTCGTGTGGTACATATCTGTTTACTAAGGATAGATTCATCATATCCAAAATGGGGCCAGGAACCAAATGGAACACTTCTTTAAATAATTTGGTTGGGATTGGGTCCAACATACAAGTTTAAGGTTTAGATGAGGCTAATATTTTTGATAATTCCGAAAGCTCGACTGAATCAAAACAGCCTAAGCACAAATGAGGTTCTACAGTTCTTTCCGATACTGCCTCATTTACTGAGGAAGAAGTAATCATGTTTGGGAGGATGCCAATGATTTTATTTTTAATAGAATTAATTTTATTTATGAAGAATCCCATAAAATCATCACTGCTAAGAGCTGGGGGAATAGTTGGCTCAACAGAGCTATGACTCTGTGTAAGTTTGGCAACTGTACTTAAAAGAAACCTAGGATTGTTTTTATTCGCCTCTATTAATGATGAAAAATATGCTGTTCTAGCTGGTCAAAGGGTCTTTTTATACAGCAGTAGACTGTTATTCCAGGTTAAATAGGAATCCTCTTGATGTGTAGAGCGCCATTTTCTCTCCAACTTCCTAGTATTCTGCTTTAAAGTATGCAACTCTGCGTTAAACCAAGGAGTCAGCCTCCTATGGTTAGCCAATATCTTTTTTAAGGGGGCTACACTATCTAATGCCAAATGCAATGATTACGTAACGCTGTGAACTTGTACTTTTTGAGTAAAGCCAATTGATACAAAACCACAAACAAAATGTTCTTAATGTTTTGCAACTTGGATGAGGAAAATTAAGGGTTAGATGTTCAAAAGAACTGTAGATATCAATTGGTCTGGGACTAATTAGTAAATCAGAACGAAAAAATGGTTGCAACTCCTCCGCCTCACCCAGTATTTCTAGGAATGTGAAAATTTAAATGACTGGAAGGAGTTGACTCATTTATACTGACATAATCCTCCTGCTGCAACCACGTTTCTGTGAGACAAAGCAAATCAATGTGATGATCACAAATCAAGTCATTTACTAACAAAGTCTTTGAGGAGAGAGATCTTATGTTTAATAAACCACATTTGATAGATTTATTTTTCTGTTCAGTCAAAGTCGTATTTATCTTTATGAGATTTCCATAATTTGCTTTTGTTGGCTTAACTTTTAATCCATTTAATTTTGGCCGTGGGCAAGACACTGTTTCTATAGGGTAATGGGTGGGAACAGTACAGAAGCAGCAGAGAGGTGGGTTAAACTAGGACTCGGCTTCCTGGTCTGGACTCTGGGTTGTCAGTGTTTTGGAGGACTAATAAATTCGGTCATATTCCTTGAAAGAAGAGCTGCTCCATCCAAAGTGGGATGGATGCCGTCTCTCCGGATCAGACCAGGTTTTCCCCAAAAAGTTCGCCAGTTATCAATGTAGTCCACATCATTTGCAGGACACCACCTAGACAACCATTGATGGAATGACAGCATGCGGCTAAACATGTTGTCACTGGTCCGATCAAGCAGGGAACCAGAAAAGATTACAGAGTCTGACATTGTTTTAGCAAACTTACACACCGGAGCAACACTAATTTTAGTGACCTCCGATTGGCGTAACCGGGTGTCATTACCGCCAGCGTGAATAACAATCTTACTGTATTTACGCTTATGTTTAGCCAGCAGTTTCAGGTAGGATTTGATGTCGCCCGTTCTGGCCCCTGGCAAGCATTTGACTATGGTCAATGGTGTCTCTAATGCCACGTTTCTGACTATGGAGCTGCCAATTACCAGGGTTGGCTTCTCAGCGGGTGTGTCGCTGAGCGGGGAAAATCTGTTAGAAACGTGGACCGGTTGGTGGTGGCTCGAGGGCTGGGTCCTAGAACTATGCTTCCTACGTACAGTCACCCAGCCGGCCTGAGGTCCCGGCTGCGCGGGCTCTACCGGAGGACAGCTAGGGGGTTCTATCCTTGTTGGCGCCGCGCTGGCTAATGGGCTTCGGCTATCTTCTGGTTTTTCAACAGCGCGGAGCTGTGCTTCTAATTCTGATACCCTCGCCTCCAAAGCTACAACAATATTACATTTATTAGTTACCATTATCACTAAAGGAGGCAGGGAAGTAACTAAACTTCTGACAGAGAGAGCAAGAGAGAAGAGTTAGCGACAGGAGAAAGAAGAGTAGCCATAGCCGCAATGAAGCTAAGCTAACTGAGCTAGCGAGACCTTACCACCCCAAGAAAAACTGTGTGAAACACAAGGAGTTCACAAAACGTAAAGTACACCACCACAAAACGCCTGTTTTAGTGTGGTTGTGTGTTAAAATGACTTAGAGAGGCCTCAGCACAGAGAAAACAAGATCAATTCAAGAGAGTCTGAACACCAGCTCCACGGAGAACAACAGTGAAAACAGGAAATGACGCAATACGGCTTACCCCGTCACAGAGTACCAACCAAGTTGCTTTCTGTTCTGAGCATGCCCTGGAAACAACAAAAAAAACAACTTAATTGTTTATAGATTTCTTATGTGTGTCGCTAGCTTTTTCTAGACTTAATTGAGTGCTAAGCGGCTGTAAATTATGGGGTGCCATTTGTGAAGTTACACAGTCAAACGTTAGCAATAATTTAGGTTACTTAGCCTGTCATAAGACAAATAAATGGGTGTTTATTTTTCATAAAGCTCAGAAAATTCCGCTCTGAGCATGATTTTTCAACATTTAGCTCAGAGCTAAATATGCAGCTAATATGCAAATCTACTTGCCGATAAATGGAAATGGACAACCAAAATAAAAACTGGGTCTTGCGAACCTCTATATAAACTGCTGCCGACATTTATTTTCTGCCGACATATATAACATTTCAGCTTAAAATGTAGGATGCGCTGTTTTAACGGCAATACAGACATTTACTGATGGATTTACAGCAACAGTGACTGCACCAGCAGCAGGACTCCAGCTTTTATTATGATAGTCCATTCCTACGCTACGCCGTTTTGCTCGCTAGCTAAATATTTAGCATCACAATAAATATTGAGCTTACAAATTAAATATTTACCTTCACAATAAAAATTGAGCTTACAAATTAAATATTTAGCTTTTACCAAAATATCCAACTTGCTAACTAAATATTCAGTTTGAAACTGTGACATATATAAGTGAATAAATAACATGGACAAAAAAGTGACTTTGAAAAATGAACACCCATTTATTCTTATATGACAGGCTAAATAACCCAATTTATCGTTGTTAATTTTTGACAGAGTGACTTTACAAATGGCACCCCAAAGTAAATCAATATAAGTTTAGAAAAACTTGCAGAGAACATTTCATGTTAAAGTTACTGTCATTAGCTGGTTTATTTTAGCAAGTTTTTATATTTCTGAGTTCACACCTGGAAGAAGGTACATTGCAATGTAGGGAAAATGTGAAAAATCCATTTATGAAAGTGTGGTGGGAGCCTTAGAAATGTTGGAATCCTATCGAAAGTTACAAAATATTTATTTTGTACTAATGAAGTTATATAGATAAAGAAAAAACATACTTAGGCACTTAGGTAACCTCTGTTTTCTGTAAGCCATCTGTCTAAGTTCAGCTAATCCATTTGAAGTGTTTGCTTACAACTAACAATTCAAATATTTTAAATTTGTGTTTTGCATATTTCAAAAGCTGGGAACGATTTTGCAGTTTTTTTGGCTGATGTCACACTGTTTCATAAATTGTCATTGTTGGTGCCTCTAAAAATAATTTTCGTAAGAGTATCGATGAAACATCCAGTCCTGTCACATATTTGAAGAATATGTATTGTTTATGATGTGCCTCCATTAAAACTAATGCATGTTTATTGGGGTAAAGCATGTAAAATTCACAGCGTGCTGCTGTAAAATTATACAGTTTCTTTTTGCACAGCACTACCATCTCATATTTTTCTTTTTCTATACTAACAGATCAACTGACTGTCTTGGGATGAAAGTTCAATGCTACGTTGACAGTCTATGTATGACTTCTCTCTTGTGGTCTGATAATTACTAATTGAATTAATTGGAAGATGAGGCCAAATTAGTCAGTCTCATCTCAAGCATTCTTTGGTGAGTGAGTCTTCATCAGTTCAGACAGAGTTTCTGCATAGCATAGCATGAGAATATTTAGCATTTTAATCATGTCATTACTATGACATAATTGTAGCATTTACTGTACATACGTTTCAAAGCAGTGGTGCTTTGCATCGTTAATTTGCGATGCCAAAGCCATCTCTAAACAATCACCAGCAGCTTGGTTCAACAGATCCCATTAAGTGTAGCACTGCATCAGAGGCGTGCAGTATTGTTTTTGAGGGTGTTTTTAAGCCCTCCATATTTATGTCAACAGAACGAAAAAACAAGACACATACACGCTAGTGGGATCAAAAAAAAGTTTTATACCAAACGAGTTAAGCTGTTTGGTTTTGCAATCTTTTTTTCTGCAAAATGGTGCTTATTAAATGTGCAAATCATGGTAGCTCAAAATATTTTAAAGCATCTTTTGGGATTTTTTTTCTTTGTTTCAGTTCATTTGCATTGTTTCTATTAAGGCCAATTAGAGCATCAACAAAATTACAAATTTTGTCATTTAATTTAGTTTGGGTGTGAAACTTGTTCAAAAACGTCCATCATCAGTTATTTCCACCTCATCTCCTTGTTGTTTTGTAGTTACCAGCCCCTGCAGGTCTTGTGGGTATCATGAGCACTTACTCACTGCTGGAGACAGTTTGCATTCCACTCTTAAATTTCAATTTGTTTCTCGCTGGTTTCTCTTGTGCCCACCTTCGACGTTATAATTACATTTGGGCAATGGGGTCTACAGTATTTCAATTAAAGGGAAATGGGGCACATTCCCCGCTCGTAGCCCCCTCTTTTCGATTCAGGCTGACATGAGCGCAGCGCTGTCATGTGATCGCAAGATCAGGCCAACCAAGCAGGACACCCAGCTGGGTGTAATATCCCAGGAAAAATATTGCCTTGTTAAAGGTACTGCAGCAGCAATATTTACCTTGGTGCAAAACTTTAGTAATGAGCAAACTGCATTACATGGCAGTCTTTTTCCAAATGTTCCATTAAGGAATAATTAGAAATAGAATAAGCAAAAATTTAATGTCTGTCTCTCTGCAGGTGACAGTAAATTGTCTTTGCCATGATCCCTTTGTGAAAACGCAACATATAAAAGAACAATTAAAGACAAAACAACTGCATTAAAACATCTGTTGAAACTCGCTTAAGACCATCAAACAGCATGTGAACCTACAGGGGTGAAACATAAATTCGAGAAGCTCATAAGATTATTTTCGATGCACTGCAAACGGGACAAGATTTGCAGTCATTAACATCGGCTTGGATCATCGGGGGAAATCACTCTGACCCATGCAGTTCTGCTACTTTCATAGAGTCTGGATACAGATGTGAGTTTTCACAGGACGCCCTCAGCCACCATCTCTGAACAGGTGATGTATGAACCTCAAAGCATTGATGCTGGGCCATAATAATCCAGGAAAAACCGATTGTTTGGACAAAAAAAAAACACTACCCTCATGGCTTTAGCCTCATTCATTCATCAACCTGTCTCTGATCTCCTGCTTGAGCTGCGTTACCCTCAGCTTGAAAGAGACGATCAGGTTAATGGCCATTAACGGTGAAGATGGTTACAGAGATAAAACCTTAGATCTTTTCTGATGAGGCAGAGGAGTGTCGCTCTGATTTTCTTGTCACTGACGCTGTAAGTTGTTGGACGATGAAGGAAACTATTAATCATTCGCATGAACACTGTTGCAAAGCACACAGACTGGAAAATTTGGTTTCTAAGATGAGTTCCTGATTGGAAGAACTTCCATTGGAGTTTATTCAGTTGTACTACTTTTTAAATGTTAAACTATACAATTGATCAACCCAACATGTTTTATTTTATACATTTGTATTGAATGGGTAGTTGCATTACTGATTTGCACAAAATGTTTATTAGTATTTACAATTATTCTCTCTTATTTTAGCTTCAAACTGAACAAAAGAAATTGGGTATTTTAATGTTGTTTCAACTGCAATATGACAGCTAAAAAGAGTAATTTACCTTTAATCAGATGTTCAGGTCACAAAGTAAAGATTTAAAGTTGCATTTTATGCTTTCTGGTTTCCAGCAATTTTGCAAGATTTGCAGACTTCTTTGTCCTTTCTACCATTTTTCAGCAGTTTTTTTATAGAATAAATATGCAGCAGCATCCACAGATATGCAAACTATTGGTAAAGATGTATTGAAAGCTTTAAAATGACCTATGTTGTTGTTATGGAGACTTGACTATAGATTTTTTTTTTACCCCTCTTACTGTGTGTGGTGGCAAGATAACGTTCCTGCTTCGTTTGTCACAGTTCCATTTGTTTCAAACTTTTTATCTATTATATGTGGGCAATTTTAGGCAAGTCGTTTTGTGTTCCACCCATAAGAGATCAAATTTAAATAACATATTTCCTTGTCTTTCACATTTTGAAGAGTGGCCATAATTAAGGGGCCTGAGTGCTTGGTCTTCACAAGGAAACTTAATTTCCCTCTGGGATCAATAAAGTATTTTTGAATTGAATTGAAACAGGTTGAAACTACTATTTAAAGTTCCTATAGATTCCAAAGTATAAATAAATTTAAAATATCTTGTTAAATTCATATAATTGAGATTTTTGATTATGCAAATTAGTGTTGTTGTAGTAATGTCATAAAAAAACAAAAAATAACTATTATTTTTAGGGTAAATGTTTTCAAGTTAAAAGTTGTATTGTATTTTTATAGCAGTGTGAAAATATTCTTCTGCAACAAAACTGAACTAATCAGACCTGCTACATGATCTAAACAAATGTAACTTTTTGAAGATTTTGTGCTAATGTATGGATTGCGTTTGTAAAGTTACACAGTCAAAAATGAACACTAATAATTTGGGTTATTTAGTCTGTCATGAAAGCAGAAGCTGGCGGTTCACTTGTCAAAGTTTTATTTACATCAATGTTATATATTCATTTAATGTCACAGTTTAAAACTAAATATTTAGTTAAGAAGCTTAATATTGTGTTGTTTAAAACATTAGTCACAGCAAAATGCTCGTCATACAACACGTTCACATCGCTGCATCGGTGGAGCAACACGAAGGAACTGTTACAATCTCCTGATGTATTTAAGTTAGCACGAATCGAGGCTGAGGTGAGCAAAGTCTTTAACAAGCAAACAACTTTTTATTGGGAAACACCAGAAATCAAGCTGTAAAACTTAGAAAAAAGGCAAAAAGTCAAGGTGCTTCTTATTCATGCAAATGCGCACAAATTCTTAGCCAAACAAGGCTAAAGATGTCCTCCTGCAGAAAGGCAGTTGTTGTTTTGTGCTCACTAAGAAGGAGGTCTTGCACCAATGTGAACATTCAAAGCAGCTTGCTTGTTTCTCTACATCAGTGGTCAGCAACTTTTTCGGAACAAAGAGCAATTTTTGCCCTCGCTCCAATAAAGTAACATTTGTTTAGATCAGGGGTTCACAACCTGCGGCTCCAGGCACATAAGTGGCTCTTTGGATTTTCTACAATGGTGTTTTTAACGTTTTTTAAATTTCCACAACAAAATGGTAGTTAAAGTATCCATAATGTTGTTTTTAGATCTATTTTTCTTCTCATCCAATGGGTAATTATATGTTTTTGTATGTCATTTTCCACAAATATCAAAATCCCATAGACAAAAAAGTATCCATCCTCCTATAATTTTATCAAAAATTATACGGCAAGGCACTTTATTATAATGTGCTATGAGATAATATGTGTTGTGAATTGGCACGATATAAATAAACAGAATTGAATTCAATAAGTTCTCTATTTTCAAAAGGTCGCATCACATTTGTGGCTCTAAACGGGTTTTATTTAGCTGGACTGAGGGTAGAAATGGTACTTTGGATTATAAAGGTTACAGACTTCTAGTCTAGAGCCACAAAACCCTCTTAACGCTTGCAAAAAGTTTCTTTAGTTGTACAAATATACACTATATACAACTTCTCTGTCACTATTCAGTTTTATTGTGAAACCAAAATAAATTAGATGTCTTTCTTAGATTTGAGAACAAAGAAAAAGTTTATATAGGAGCGTATTTACAACTAGCATTGTCTTTATATTATCTTTGTAACCAGAGACATTGCTATTTTTGCATAATCCCAGGTTATGAAGAGTCACTTTGGGAAGGCTAAAGAGCAACCTGTGGCTCCGGAGCCTCAGGTTGTAAACCTAAGCTTTGTCTAGACTGAGAACTTTTTAACTTTTTAACTGTTTATAACTAAATTTGAAATTAACTTTCACTACATTGGATTGGACTGGATTTACAAATCGTTGAGGATAATAATTGGACATGTAGTTATTTTAGTTAGGTATCACAAAATACATTTCAACACACCATTAGGTTTAGAAGTTGTTTTTTTTACTAACCTTGAAATAAGTTGTTTAGATTGCATAAAATGTTTCCAACCTGTGAAAGAAAACAGCCAACAAAATGTGAAAGAGGCCTTTCAAAGTTAGTTTTTCTTTAAAAAAAACATTTGAATGAAGAAAGGATGAAAAATGTAGCTGATAAAGCAAAGAAAATTATCAGTCAATTGGACTACATCCTCTTTAGGAAATTGATTTTATGCCTTCATGGTTAAAGTAAAAAAACAATTTAAAAAAATTATGAAAATTGTCACGGTGTGACCTTTTGTCCCTGTCTTTGTCTGTCTCTGTGTCCTGATTACCCCCAGCTGTTTTGAGTTTCCCCGATTGCGTCCCTGTGTATATAGGTTCCCCTGTGCCCTCATGTCTCCGTTGGTTCGTCGTCAGAGTTCGTCTAACCCAGGTCTTGTCCTGGTCCCGTGTTGTCTCGACCTTAAATTTTGAACTTTATTAAATATGAGCAGAAGGAGCTCAAGCCAACACTCTGCATTTGGGTCCTTCTTTCACGGAAACATGACAAAAATAATGTATGTTGACACAAATCAGCTTCACAAGAAGCAAAGACATGCAATTAGCTTCTTTAAAAAAAAACGTTTAGAAACACCAATTATGGCATTTATTTCTGTAGCCTACTTCTATGAATTACTATAATCATCTGTAAAGAAAGGGTTGATGTTGACATCAATGTGTCAGTTTGTGGAACAGGAAAAATAACTACCCTTAAAAACTTTTAAAAGCATGATCAAAAAATGAAACAGCAAAGAACAGGCTGAACCTTGGAATTGACGGAAAACAGTTTCCCCAGTGTTACTTTAGGCTGCGCCAAACCAAGTTTATTGTAACTATCATATGATTTGTGTGGATTTATTCAAGTAATTTGACCGATAAACTAAATGTTAAACTAAACTCACATCTGTCAGCTTAGTTAGTTTAGTCTACAATGATTGTCTTGCTTGACACCATCTTCTCCTAGCTCTTGTTTAGAGTCAAGATTGACTAATGTGGAGATCAAGATAAGGAGGGAAGCAATACTGAGGAAGGAAGGACCCCTATGTGATGATAAAGTCAAGGAGCCTGCATGCTCTGACTCTCACATCTCCAACCACTGCACATTCACAAACTGAGAGCAGATAGGGGGCCGAGGAAGGCACGTTTGACTCATGACTTGTAATCGTGCAACCTAATGCACGCACAGTGGTGGTTAATGGGGTGTGGACTACAGTGTCTACCTAAGTGCCATCATTCATACATTTTCAAGCCTCAGTGGTTTTGCTTCAACTGTCAGAAATGAAATGTGTGATTGAAAAAGGCTCCAGAGTCTGCAGCAACATGAGGAAGAAAGAGGATCCGAGGCGTTTTCAAGTATTTTCAGTCAAATTTGAAAAGGATCCTTGAAACTAACAGGAGGATACCAAACAACAGGGTTGGTGGTACGGATTCCACTTTTAGGACTACAAACTATATGCACTAACTACTAAAACCTTGGTTTATAGAAAATAAACAATGAGTCAAGTTCAGTTTTTTATTCACATTGGTTTAAAACGTTTTCTATCCAAGGAAACTCAGCAGATTACATCGAGAAATTAACTTGTAGTATTCACTCCTCCTCGACGAGCATGTAGTGAAAGTGGACAACTACCCTTTAATAGGAAGTAACTCCCAACCGAACCAGAACCTGGCAAAGTATGAAGGGCCATCTGGGTTAGAACTTGAGAGGAAAGAGCATAGACATACAAATAAAAGAACTGCAACACAGAAGCACTCTAAACTTTCTCTTTAAAGTGCAACTCATCCCCAAATCAACTTTTTTGCTGTTAAATTGTGTAAATGAGTGTGTAACAGTGCTGTCTACATGTCTGGTCATTACTTTTGGTATTTTAGTAGTACATTTTAGTAAAAATATTAATTTTCTACCACAAACCATCAGTGTGGCGCCGTCTTCAGTTCAAACTTTGCACTGTACTTGAATTTGAATCAGGCGTTACAATTAGCACAGCCTCTTTGAACAACCCGCCCCTCGCACACTTCCCTCAGTCCGCCAGGCAATGCCTAATCATTTAAAGCACCTAGAACTGCCTTGTTGTTGTTGAAAGTGTGCTATGCAAGTTAATTTGCCTTGCCTTGCCTCTTATTGCCACATTTCTCAAACCAGAAATGTAGTTGAAGTAAGACTCTGGAATGGAGGTGAGTTTCTCTTTAAGCGGTGTGAAATCCTAAGTGTTAAACACAGCTTAAATAAAAATAGCTAACAATTGCTTTCTTCTAGTCAGGCAGGTGACTGGGTTGCATAAGCAAATAAATTCAGTGTTTTGCTACTATCACAAGAAAGACAAGCACAGCTCTGTTCTGCTTTTGCTGGTCGTATTATCCTAAGGGTGTGCTTGAGCTTGCAGAAACTTACAACACCATTAACAATGAAAGCAGAAAGGCAAACTTTCTGCACGAACAACTAAACCTACCTCCGATGGTTGGGCTTTCAAACTGAGTGGTACAATGGGCTTCATTTAGCATGATATTTAGTCTCTATTTCTGCTGTTTCAAGGCACAGACAACAGCATGTGCGGAAAGGTTTCTTCTGATACAGCTGACACAATACTAAACAAGGAGTCTCATATAAATCAGACTTGATCAACTTAAGGCTCGGCCAGAGTTGGTTTTACAATCATTTTATCATTTTTGTCAAGAGGGAGGACTTTATTTTCAAATAAAGTGGGAAGAATGCTCTCTTTAAATCATATGTTCTATCATTGTAACATAAATTTCTAGTACATTTGTAAGTAATAACAATGGCTGTGGTGAAATGTACATGGCTTTGTATGCAGATTTGAATTACCTGGTCCTTTTAACTGATATCAAGAGGGAAACTGTAGTTAGTATCAGTGTCAAGGTAAAAGTTGATGGCCTGTTTTCAGAGCTGTGAAAAGGTTTTACCCTCTGTACAGATTTCAGTATTTTTTTCTCACTAAAATGTCTTATCATCAAACTAATCTTAATATCAAATAAGCCAAAGTAAATGTAAAAATGCTGTTTCTCCCCCCCCCCCCCACGTGGTTCTGTGTGAAAAAGTACCAGTTACTGTAACTTAATCTAATAACTGATTTACCTGTCATCAAGTGTTTGTGATCACTGGCAACGAGTCTGCAGGAATTGTGTCCCAATCTTCTTTGCAGAATTGCTTTCATTGTTTTTACTGTTTTCAGTAATGAACCTGTTTAGGGTCCTGCCACAGCATCTGAATAAAATTTAATCAAGACTTTGACTAGATTCAAAGGATCAGAGATGGTTTTGCTGGTGTGTTTCGAATCATTGTCCTGCTGGGTAACCAAAGTGCAGCTGGTCGTCAAGGTCTTGAAGAAAGAAAGCAGCACCATCACAATTTTACCTTTATATTTGCAGTGAGGCAAAAAAGTATTTGGCAGCCAAAAATTTTAAAAGTTGTCCACTTAAAAAGATGAGAGAGGTCTATTTTTATCACCATAGTTACACTTCAATTGTCAGAGACATAATGTAAAAAACAATTCCAGGAAATCACATTAGCCCCTTTCAAACAGGCCATGAAAAACTGTAATTTTCCGGACTTCGTCTGTTTCACTTTTGTGTCTGAAAGCAATCTTCCGGACTTTTTCCGGATACCCTTTACCGGTAATTTTACGGATGAAGATCTAATAACAAGAGCTGACTTTTCGGGGTATGGTGTTTGCATTCAGACAGTCAGGTAATGTTCCGCGAAAGCTGCAGGGGTGTGAAGCGGTGGGGAAAAGGGGAGAGGGGCAGGGAACCACAGGGAACGCGTGAGCACACACATTGATGACGTATAAATGTCACTATTTTCCTTTCAGCTTCTTCATCGATGTCTCTTAAGCGTTTCCATGTGCGCAAAATTGCACACATCACAAAAACGAGCACTGCGAGTAGATCTGCTGTTTCGTCTACCATCTTTACAATAATCCATTTGTTTGGGGAAATGACGTACGCCCGCCACACTAAGTATACGTAATATCCACATAGAACCCCCCACTCCCCCGCACCCCCCAGGCATTCATCAGGATCCTCCGGTACATTTCTTGCTGTGTGAAAGCAGCCGAAAAGCAATGTTCCGGAAAAAAGTGGTGTGTCTGAAAACACAACTCCGGTTAAAGATGGAATCGTCCGCAAATATTCCAGAACTTCTGTCTGAAAACGGCTATTGTATGATTTTTAGAGAATTTAGTTGTATAATTTTAAAAGACATCTGTCTTCACCTTCAAGCAGTCAGACTTCAACCTCCACCATGGCCCAGACCAGAGAGCTGTACAAGGACACCAGGGAGAATATTGTACACATGCACAAGACTGGGATGAGCCAATCTACAATAGGCAAGTAGCTTGGTGATAAGAGTTCAACTGTTGGAGAAATTATTAGAATATGGAATAAATACAAGATCGCTGACACTCTCCCTCGTCCTGGGGCTCCATGCAAGATCTCATCATGTGGGGTACATATGATCTTTAGAATGGTGAGGAAACAGCCCAGAACTACACAGGGGGAACTGGTCAATACCCTGAAGAAAGCTGGGACCACAGTAACAGAGTTTACTCAAATTAACACACTACATCATCATGGATCAAAATCCTGCAGCGCTCGAGGTGAAGCCAGCACATGTCCAGGCCCGTCCGAGGTTTGCCAGAGACCATCTGCATGATCCAAAGGAGGATTGGGATAATATCATGTGGTCAGATGAGACCAAAATAGAACTCGTTGGTATAAACGCCACTCACCCTGTTTGGAAGGGGAAGAAGAGGGGGACAGGACAACTGATCCGTATTAAAGAAAGTATGAATGGGGCCATGTATTATAAGATTTTAGGCAAAAACCTAATTCCATCAGTGAGAGCATTGAACATGAAACGTGGCTGGATCTTCCAGCGTGACAATGATCCCAAACACACCGCCAGGAGTGGCTACGTAAGAAGCATTTCAGTGTTCTGGTCTGGCCTAGCCAGTCTCCAGGCCTCAATCCAATAGAGATATGTGGAAGGAATTGAAAGTCAGTGTTGCCCAGCGACAGCCCCAAAACACCACAGCTCTAGAGAAGATCTACATCGAAGAATGGGCCGAAATACCAGCTACAGGATGTGCAAAACTGGTATTTGGTGGCTGCCAAATACTTTTTTGCCCCCTGTAGATGTCAAGGACTTTGTTGTCAGTTCTTGAATTTCTTTATACAAGGGGAAAATGTGTTGCTTGTTGAGGCCTTTTAGCCTACTTCATGTTGTCAGACATGTTTTAAATTCGGGGAAATCTTTATTCTACTGGCAGTAATCTGAAATTAATAAGTAATCACAGGTAATTAATGATTTAACAAGGGGTTAGTTATATCTCCACAAACAAAAAATCATAATCATTAGAAAGCACAGTCATACATCTGTGCTTCATTTTAAACATAGAAGTTAAATTTCATATTTGACATCCTAAAGACTTACAATATAGCACCTATTATAAAGAATACACAAAAGCAAACTTGCCCAACATTTAAACTTAACATACATGATAATGAGGGGTAAATTCATTTCCCATTGGTTTGTTTGACAGGAACACAAAGCAATGCTCAGTCAAAACTGTATGATGGATGGTTGTGTTCCTTCTGGTAAGAGGATAAGTAAAAGCAGCCATCTCCTCCCTCAGCAGCTCCTGTTCTACTAAATGTAACAACATCCTGCTAACTTTTTTGTCATTGTCAGCAACACAAGAATCAAACCAATTGCCTCCAATCAGTTTAATTTGCATGGGCCTCTGATAGTGGACTCAAGCTGAGTGTGGTGCCCTAAATGAACCTTTAACTTTGCAGACTCTTCCGATCCTACCTTAAGAGCTTTGCCACTTAAAAGATGCACTGCAAAAAATATGTGACTGAAGCTGTTTTTGTTTTTCTGCCGAACAATAACGGGATGTCTGGTTTTCTTGCAGAACTTTAGACACAAGAGTACATTCCTATTTTATCAGAGTTTAGAAAGAGACTATGCAAATTCTTTTTTTTTTTGTGACTCCACCCAGTTTTAATTTTACGAAGTATTAATCTTTGAGATGCTTCCTCACTTTTTGCAGTGTCCTTAGTGTCATACAGTTGCTGCTTAAGCAAGCAGATCCTCTAATGAACCAGCGGGTATCAGCAGATGTGGGTCTATAACTTAATTTCCCCCCTCAGCTATAGAGCAGATCCTATGGCCTGTAAGTGGTCTTGATGGATGAGCACTACAGCTCATCATACCCCCACCTCCATCAGCCCCCTGCATCCAGCACCTTTTAGCTTTGTCTCTTCCATCCCTAAATATCCCTTTCCTAGCTACAGGCCCTAAAGGCTTTTTATGAATGTTTCTTGTGTTTTTTATTCGTCACATGCATCCTCATTCGTAGCTCTCAAGGTTTTTTGAATATATTTGAGGGTTTAAATTGTGTGTAAGGATAAGCTGGAAAGACATTTACATGAAATTCACCCTTTTAAGCCCTACTGTACCAGTTTTCCTTAACCGTTTTATGGGTAAAGGATGAATTGTGGCCAAAATTATGTTTTTAAGTAGGATTAAACCAACATGTGAGATCCCAATAGACAGCCTAATCCATTATAAAGACATAATCGTGTCTCTTTCTGCAGACGACATGCACAGCAGAGCAGGGAGTGAGACTGATAAACCCTACAGTCCACAGCTGAGAAGAGACGCTCCCATGGAATTATGTTTATGTGACAAGCGAGCGCTGAAAGCAGCGCGGGTTGAATTGTGGAATAAACAGGGCGAGTCATTCTGTGCATGTGTAAGAGCGTTTAAAAAATGAAACCCGTTAATTCTACAAATTAATCGACATCCGTTAACGTGTTAATTTTGACAGCCCTATTTTTGAGTTGTGTAACTTAAAGTTAATCCTTCCAGGGATGGAAACCTGTGTCTTTTTGCAGATCCTGATGAGCTGTCAGCCTGACATGATAAATGAGGTAATTCACTCATTGAGGTAATTCAGTCATTTGATTTAGCTGAGTTGGAGCAGGGATCTTACTAAAAGTCATAGCCCAGTAGCTCTCGAGGACTGGAGTTGGAGACCCCTGTTCTAAACCAACAGTTATCCTCAGAGGTTTACATAGGCTTATCGTAAGCATGTATTACACAATACTTTGAGACTTTTAATTGTTTATTAGAACAATTTTTCACAGAATGCTGATACAAGACAAATCACCATTCCATTGTCTGTACCCGCTTACCTTTGAAAATTATTGGATGGGGGGGTGCAGCGGTCATCGGGTGAGAGATCGGTACACACTTGACAGGTGCCCATTCATTCATTACAGAGCAACACTGACACACAACCATGCACAGACAACAATACACACACAGTCATTCCTAACAGCAATTATTACGGACCAATTAACCTTACTGTTGTGTAATTGGCCTGTAGGAGGAGTACCCAGAGAGAAACCCTGGCATACATGGCAAGAACATAAAGACTTGGGGGCTGTTTACACGACAACGTTTTTCAGCAAAACAGAGGTTTTTCTCTCCGATTTGGCCTCTCGTTTACACGACAACGGGAAAACAGGGGGGCGAAAACGCATCTTTTGGAAAACGGCTTCCAAAGTGGAGACTTTTGAAAACGCTGAGTGATACGTTGTCATGTAAACGCAAGCCGGAGACTTTTGAAAACGATGACGTCACAGCCCGCCGCCTACGGACGTGTTGCACTTGCGCACTCCGCCTTTCTACAGAAAAACAACAATGTCGGATCCAGGTATGATGTTAATGCGGATGCAGCTTCTGAAGTTATTTGGTCTCTGTAAGCAAAACTTAGAGATCATCAGGCTTCTATGCGATCGCGAACGGAAACGCCTATAGTACGTGCGTCATATAATTAATACGCCTTTATTTAAGCGGAGAACTACAAGAAGACCGCCATTGTTAGTTATCATGAAATGTTTCTTTTCCGGGTTGTGAGGGTTAAACCTTGGAACACTGCATACACGGGGCACACTGCCACCTAAAGGCCGGGCATATGTACTACATCGTTTTCCATCGCCCGCCCTGTCGTGTAAACGCAGTGAGTTTTCACCCACGTATTCAAACAAAAACGGCAACGTTGTCGTGTAAACAGCCTCTTGGTTTAAAGAGTCCCCTGGTCAGGACTGGAACACACGACCATCTTGGAGCAAAGCAACAGCCACAACAGCTGCTCAAGCGTTCCAAGAATTTGGTGCACACTTTCCAAGACAAAATTCCATTAATCAAACTAAATAAAGGTGGATCTTACTGATGTGTTCACTCTACAGTGGACCACCAGTATTCACAGGCATTAGGGATCACAGCCACCACGAATAGCTAACATCCACCAATACTTGAGTTCCCTCTAAAAACACTTAGAACTGCCAATTTTAATTGTTCAAACAGCAAATATACTGTAATATGCATTAATACCCTGAGAGAACAACATTTTATCACTACTGCAATAGTTAATAGCCAGCCAATAGCCTGTCAAGACGCATTGCATCTATATATTTCAACTTCCCAAGCTGCATTTTCTTTTCAATACTTCAGATATGCTCTACAAAAAAAGTAACTTTTCAAAGAAAAATCGTTCAAATGGTGAATTCTCGAATACTGAACTGCAAATAGGCACCTGTCCACTTTATACAACACATCTTTCACACTCTGCAAAGAGCATAAAATAGCTCAAATCATAAACAAAGAAGATATACAAGAGATAAAATAACATTAAAACCATTTGATTTCCCCAAAACTTTCATGATGCTGCAGAGCCCTGATTGGCAGGAATACAACCCCACACAGTCCATATTTAGTTTGAGTTTCTTCAGAGCTTTCTTAGTTTGTCCAACATAAACCCAACCACAACCATAGGGACCTTTTGGTAAATACACTGTATGTGTGCTACTGCAGTTTATGAAAGATGTATTGGGGTATTTTGTACCTGTACATGGATAAGTAAAAAAACAGTGCTATACATTAGACAAGTGCTAGACTGAGTTTTTTTTGTATATGAATGAACCAATCTGTCTCCTAAGTTGCAAGAACATTTAAATGCAGAGGCGCGTAGTAGTTACTACTAGTTACATTTACTCAGTTACATTTACTTGAGTAAAAAAAATTACTTTCATGAGTTGTTTTACAAGACCACACTTTTTACTTTTTCTTAATAATTATTATTATGATGTATTGTTACTCTTACTTGAGTCTAATTTCTGGATCCTCAACCCACTGTGGCTAACTTCACTGAATGAAGAACAAACATGTTTTAACCGTTTATGTTGAAGTGAGACCTCTTGTTTCTACACAAGCTTTGTTGTTCTGTTATTTTCTGTCTGCTGCTCCTGTTGTGCCATTTGGCGATCAAGGAGATACAACAAACACTATATGTTGTCACTGGAATAACTTTGCCCTGTTCTAACATAGCCTATAAATGCATATTACCTACTGTATGTATTAGTTTTACAAGTTTATACTGGAAAAGAATTTTGATCTTTTTTTCTGCCTGAATTTGTTATTTTGTAATTACCGTATGTTTAATTACCGTACTTTATTACTCTTAATTGAGTCTTTTCTTGCATGACTACTCTTTATTTTTACTTGAGTAAAGATATATTGAACTAGTGCTACTCTTACTTTAGTACAATTTTTGGTTACTCTACCCACCTTTGTGTAAACATAATCAGATAGGGGCGGGGGGGCATTAAATTAAAAGCTGCCTTCTAGGTCACAGATGAACACTAGGCAAGTGTCCTACATAAACTGTAATTATGGATGTGAAAATACTTTTAGTCACTTCAAACTGAAATCATCAGTTGGTTGCCAATCAGAATATAATTCGATGAGTTGAAATGGGTGTTTATATCTTAACCTGTGCATTAGTCAGAAGTGATGGTCTGGTTGATCCAACATGGCTGCAGATCTCTAAGGCCTACAGAAATTCTGCCAGTGAAAAAAAAAATTTACAACCCAAAAACAAGACACCAGAATGTTGTAGAAAGGCAACATATTACTTTATTAAAGGGGACATTATATGCCTCTTTTTAAACAGGTTATATTAGGTTTATGGTCTGTACATTACATGTTAATGCATTTTTTGCACAAAATCATTCTCACATAAAGCGATCTCACCATTCTTAACAATTCCAGTCCTATTCAGAATGAGCTGTTTAGAGGACTTGTCACTTTTATGCAAATTAGCGGACAATTTCATGCCACACTTAAGAATGGCCGCTTAGGTTAGGGTTGTGCAAGTGAGAGGGGGCTTTTGCAAATTCTGCTAATTGTGATTCAAACTGCTTTTAGAAGCACAAGATTTCTGACAGCAAAAATTTGCTAATAAAAGTTCTTGATTTTTATTCATGTTTGAAGTGTTTATAGAGAAACAGAGACCAAAATGGCAACACACAAGGAAGAAAAAAGTGACATTTGCATAATGTGTTCCCTTTAAATTATTTTACGATTGCATTGTTTTCTCCACGCCGACTTAGGACCTTCTCCAAAGACCTAGAGGGCCTAACTGTGATGCAGGGACAAACAAAACACAAAAACACAAAACCAAAGTGCTGTTAGTATCCCCATTACGCAGAGCAAAACCCAAACAGCCACATGTGCAGAGCCTCTCCTAAACATATCCTCTGTCCCTCTGAAGGGCAGGGAGCTGGGGCTCCTGCTGCAGGACCAAAGAGACCATGTGGTGAGGCGTCCATATGGAGTAACCTGAGTAAAGCAGAGTAAGGCCACCAAGCGTCGGCGCACTCTGTTGACTGTTTTGACAGACATGTTTTCCCAAAGCAAGAAAAAAGGACACCAAGAGGCGTGCCTTGAGTCGTGGCTCAGTTCACAGAGACCTCTTGCATCAGGAATCTGATTTCCATCCTTTAAAAGGAGTAGCTTGTAGGCTTTAACCTTGATACAGATGTTAAATCAAAGAAAATAAGATTTACAGCATTGCACTAATGATTGTCTGGAAACCTTTTCAAGCAGCTGCAAGCTTCTTTAACATACTCAGTTTAGGTCGACTGTCTCTGTTCTTTTATTTCTTCTTCCCTTTAATTCACCTGCGGATGCAGTCGCAATCAAAATTGCTAATTACCCAAGTGGCTTAATCAACATTACAATAATTGCACCATTGGAATACAAGCAAGCTGTGATGAGTGTAGGATGGTAAACCCATGTAAAACATGTGCTGTTTATTTGATTAACATCGGGATATGAACATGGCTCCCTAGCCAACAAAACAGGTGATTGATTAAGACTTGAAAAAAGAATTAAGAAGCGAAAAGAAAAGAAAAAGAGCAGTGGTTCATTTAGTGTGTAGCAAGTGGAGGCTTAATAAATTTCCCACATCTCTACAGTGTATTTTTCTTTCCAAGCCCCCTCTTGTCTCTTTTGAGCTTACAAATGTATTTTCATTTTGTATCTTGACAAACTGAAGACATCCAGTTCACAGTTTGATGGCTGATGCTGTTGCAAGAACCTGTTGGTGTGTGCTGTTATTTGTTGACAAATCAAGCATGCTGCTTCCCCAAAAATGGAGCTGTAAGAACAAGGTAGGCAAAGGTTCAAGAACAGGAAAAATTAAAATACAATACTTAAAATACAATAAAGATAGTAAACCAGGCTGCATGGTGACGCAGTTGGTAGCAATTCTGCCTTGCAACAACAAAGTCCTGGGTTTGAATCTTGGCCTGGGGTCTTTCTGCATGGAGTTTGCACGTTCTCCCCATGCATGCATGGGTTTTCTCTGGATACCTCAGCTTCTTCTCACAGTCCAAAAACATGGCTGTTGGTTGAATTGTGTCACCAAATTGCCCTGAGGTGTGAGGGAATGTGTGTGTGCATTGTTGTTTGTCCTGTGTTGCCCTGTGATGGACTGGAGATCTGTCCAGGGTGTACAAGTGGGTACACCCACTTGTCTTGCAGGATCTATATATAGAGGACGGACGGAAATCCTAATTATTTGGTTTTAAATCTTTGACTTGTAATAATTTACTCAAACTTGTACCATCAAACTTCCCAGTTTTCTTCGAGGATGCAACATATTCAGTTGGGTTTTTCTTTGCTTCAAGGGTTTTTTTTTCGGCCCCTTCTTTTGTAGGTAAACTATATGTCTAGTGATTAATATGCACAGCCTATGGTTGAAAACAGATGTTAACAGATGTTGTACTAAAACATACATAATCTTTTTTTTCTCACTGGATGATATTAAATCAGTAATGTGATTGTTGTAGTGCAGGGGTGTTAAACTTGAGTCCCCATGGCCAATGTCCTGCATCTATTAGAGCCATCCCTGGTCCAGAACATCTTAATCAAATAGCTAAATTACCAACTTCTACAGAGCCCTGCTAACGAATGAATTTGAACTGAAGAAGCAACTCATCTAATATTTGGAGAGTACCAACCCTCGAGGGTTTTACGCCTGTGCTTTACAGAAGTTTTAGTTGTTTCCTCAAACTCAGAAGTTGATAGACATTAAGATCACTCTGCCTTTGAACAGTTTGCAAAAACCCAGAACAACATCTTTAATTGTGATACATGCGTTCAGTTTGTGATTGTAAAAGGCAAGTACATTCGCTTTTTTACAATTTAGAGTTAATTTAGTAGTTGGGTTGGGGCTTCATCTGCAGTAACGGTGCTCCTCCTGTCTGTTGTGGTGAAGAAAAAGCTGAGCCAAAAAAACCAAGCTTGACTTACCGGTCCGTCTGCTTTCTGACCCTCACCAATGGTCATAAGATATCGATCATGAGCAAAAGAACAAGATCGTAGATACAAGCAGCCGAAATGAGCTTCCTCCTGAGGGTGGCTGGTCTTTAAGATAGGGTAAAGAGCTCCAATAATTCAGGGAGAGCTAAAAGTAGAGCTGCTGCTTCTCTGCATCGAAAGGAATCCATTGAGGATAGCGCTGGATCTCATCAGGATGCCCCCTGGTGCCTCCCTTTGGAGGTTTTCCACGTAGGTCCCAAGGGAGAGAAGCCCTAGGGAAGACACAGAATTTGCTAAGTATCCAGTCTGGTCTGGGAACGCCTTAAGATCTCCCAGAATAACCTGGAGGATGTTGCTGGGGAGAGGGATGTCTGGGGTTCCCTCCCAAACCTGTTGCCCTCACAACCTGATCTCAGATAAGCGGCAGACAATGAATGGATGGATGACTTTAGAAGTGAGGGAAAAGTCATGCATTTCATCAGTAACAGACACCGACAAAGAATCTGCCCACAATCAAGTATACCCTTTTTTGTACAAGAAATGACTAAGTCCAGTTAAAATTGTTTGTCTTTGTAGCAGCTGTCCATTCCCAAATAGAAAGGTGTTTAATCACACCAGATTGACTGTGGACACTTTAGCTTCCTCACATAAAACACAGCCATGATGAGTTTAGAGTGCACATAAAATGTTAACGTAACCCATGGTGCTCATTTGAAGACCACAGTACCAATATTCACCAGTCAACCAGTAAAACTACACCGTTTGGTGTAAGTAACTTGCACAAAAAGTCTCCCTCTAGAGCACCAATCAGACGGGAACAAGCTCTTTATTTTTACCCAGAAAAATCATAAATAACCTTGAGTTTAAAAATTCGATGAGTTTTAACTTAGTTGTTTGCAAATGTAGGTAAAAGAATCAATTTCCTATTCAATGAGAAGATTGCTAAGTCACTTAGATGATCATCAATATTTAAGTGAGTGAAGAATAAGTGCTATTTAGGAGTGTTTTGATGGCGTTTTGACCTTAACTGTCTCATTTTGGAGATGATGGGAAGTGGGGGGTTTAAGGGAAATTGGGTCAATATTGAGACACAACAATCAATGAATTCTTTAAAGTGTCTTTTTTCCTGTTTCGATACTTATTCTGAGCGATACACTGAGCTCCCAACGCCATCTGCTTAAAAAGCCTTACCAAACTTGACCCCATCACCCCGAGGGGTTGACCGATCTCTGTTGTCACATCCAGCTTGATGGACAATCCAGTAAATGGAGGATTGGGCATGAGTCAGCTTGACTTGATCTTTTTGTAATTTATCAAAATTTAGTCTGGAGAATCACAGCCTGCATCCATGCAGGCCAGACAAAACAAAGGCAGAAGGAAAACAGAGGGTGAAGTGTAAGACGTTAACAGGCTGTAAATCTGCCATGAAGAACTACTGGTGTTCTGTCTTTAAATTGATGGACAGGAGGTCTAGACAGCACGTTCTCCTGAACGCATTCCACAAAGGCGTCTGAGTAAGGTGCATTTTCACTGACTTGCAGAGGGGCTTGCAGATTGAATGCAGGATCTGTTTTTCATCTTTTAACAGTTTGAGTCTACTTCTGCAAAGCCCAGAGGCTGCAGAGAAGCTTTTAATTATATAAGAACCTGTTAGCTTTTTTTTTTGCATCTTCGCTTCTTAACAGTCCAATAATAGAATGTTTATTAAATGTACACATATTTGCATTTTTTTCTCCAGGCAACCTGTTTGGGCAGTAGTTTTTTTAAAACAATATATTATTCTTTTTATTACTTTTGAGTTAAAAATAAGAGTTAACGGGGACTTTTTCTCACATATTTGTGCACAGTTTGAGTTAATGAAGTCTAAAAAAGTGTTTTTGTTGGTTTGAAAATTTGTGAAGGGAGTTTTGTTCTTTTTGTGAGCAAAGTTTAGCATTAATTTCTTTCAAAAAAAGGTATGAGATGGCAGAAATCTATTATTTCTTAGAAACTACTCAATATATTAAGGATTTCTGCTTTTATAGCATCTTTCCTTTTATAAGGAAGGATATATTTTGAATGATTCAAGATGAATTGATTAACTTCATGTAATAGGTGTCTTTGCTTTAAAAGAATGATCACAAATAAAAAATAAATACATTAAACAAAAAATATAGCAAAATCAGTCACTCACTTGAACTTTTTGACATTTGTCTAGTTACAACCACAAATTCCTATGTATCTTTTTCCTATGTAAACATGATTTCTTCAGCATATTTTTTAATTACCATAGTAATTTGAGTGGTTCTTATAAACGGTAATAGAAATAGAATACACAGAGTAATTAATAGAACTACAGAAAATAGTGTTTGAAATAATTGTGCTTTTTTCCACATATCCATCCATCTATTCATTGGGTTTCAAAAATACCAGAGTTATTTCCACGTTCAGCTGGCAAGCAGGCTGCACTGGTGTTAGAGTTCCAGCCCAGATCTGTTGCCTGGGTCTCTATCCAGTCGAAACACTGGGATGTGCGATACTCTCTGCTGGACAATAGATAACATGCTGCAGCTATTGATCTCTGCTGGTATGATGAGTTTCAGGGTGAGGGGTGCTCTATCAGGTTTCCAGATGCAACTGCTCCGTCTTTACAGCCCCCTTATGTTCACAAGCAAAGCAGGCATGGGGGATGCCTCGGAGTGCACTTAGGCTCTGCAGAAAGAGAGGGAAAATCCAGAGCTATAAGCACGAAGGCAACAACTAAACTGCATGTATTAACAGGAAAATCCAACATATTGATCTGTTTGTCTAAATTGATGAATTTCCATGTACTTAAAATATTATTTATCTATAAAAAGAATTAGACAAAATATCCAGATGTGTGGATAAAGGGTAAGCTAATCGCTTATATCCAAATTCTGCGACGTCTTCCGTCCTGAAATGCAAATTCAGACAAGGTCATATTCAAGACAATGAGAAAAATAAAACCAATGGCTAATTTGGACCCAGTTTATCAACTACCATTATCACAGTGAGAGTCTGAGACCCTTGCAGCGGGGCTGATTAGAGATACCGCAGTGTTGTACAAGAAATTGCTCATTTGGCAAATGTCTATGTTGTCTCATATCTAAATGCTCATTTTCATCGATGCGTTTCAGGGGATTTGTTTTTAATTTAAAGAGACAAAAGCAAAAAAAAAAAGAAAAGAAAAAACGCACATATAGTGAGAACCATAATCACTGATGCAACCATTCAACGGGACAGTTCAGCTTCCCATCCAACCTTGATAGACAAATCCCTCAAAACAAAAAAAAAAAACACACGACTCACAAGGGAAATAAGCCAACTGCAAAGATAATGATGGAAACAACTTAATGTGGCAGGAATATCGTTCAGACTCCTCCCCAACAGTGAGCTTTGCAGTTGTGTGCAGGCATAATGTCCATCTGGGATGGGTGAGCTAATTTGGCGAAATCGTGGTAGCCATAATGATAGCCCAGCTGTCTAAGCTGGCCTGGATTGCAGTCAAGCTCTTATCCAACCACAAGGAAAGCAAAGACTGGTTTGAAAGTAATACTCAGGGTTCAGATGGTCATATTCACCCAGAAAGCACAACTAGAAAGCTGTGAATTCTGCTTTTTTTCTAATCCATGTGACTTTTATTCTCAATTATCATCTTATCTAGAGAAGAATCTGCAGTTGTAAGACAAACCAGGGACCACTGCATGTGATAAAATCCATGTAACATCAATTAAACTTTAGAATGATAAAGCTCCACAGAAAGGTGGTGCAATTGATTGATAATTCGAATGACAAATCCTCAGAGCAGACTTCTTCCTGTCAGAGGTGCTGTGTCTCCAAAAGCTTTCCCGGGGGAAACATCTGCCCCACTGCATGCCACCAGCCTTCTTTGGTAACATTATACCCAGATCAGAGAGGCTGGTCCCATTGATTTAGCACTTAGCTTCATAGTCCCATATGAACAGTTATCATTTTTGGATAGGGGCCAGAGTTCAGGCATCAAAGTTACCAATCAATGACCCCCAACTTTGGAAATGGGTTCAGGATTAAGTGCAGAGTACAGGAAACATGACGTCACCGGAAGATGGAGGATGCATGCAGGGACATATGGATACCGAACTTAAAATTGGTGTTCCAAGGTTTATTTTCATGGTGAAAGTTTTTCTAAACTTTTTAATCTGTTGAGAATTATGCACTGATGTTCACTGAAATATGTCCATTTTCTGAACTAAAGCCAAGTTTATACTTCTCCGCTGGCAAGTTTGCCCTGACACGCTCAAGTATCGACAGAGACATTTCCCTTTCAGATTTCTCTGTTGCCTGGGGAGTCTTGCAAGGTGGGGGGGGGGGGGGGTTCCTTTCCTTTTATATTTTTAAACCAAAACTCCTCACTTGAATAAATTCAGCCTCTTTCAATGCTCAAAAAAACTTTTCACGCACCAATACAATAAAAAGCTATTCCCTGACTAATGTAAGGGATTGTCTTATGCAAGACGTTCTTCGATCCGCTCCATACAAACTATAATATCTTCTATTGCAGGAGAAATAAGACGTGATGCAATTTAAATTTATTCGTATGACACTAATTCCTACCAAGGGTTATATCATATGGTAGAACAGTTGAAATAAGGCTTATGGAGGGGTGGTGCTGGACATGTCGCCAGTTCATCCCCATGCAGCACCCAAACACACAATTATGCATCGCATTCTTTGACAATCAGGAGTCTAAGCTGTTTTCGACAAAAAATTATCGGACTTTTTCCAAAACATATCTAAAGTACATCTTAAGCAAATTACAACTCAATCCCAGTCAGTTATAGTATAGATTATAAACATCACACAATATAGTAAGTCGGGGAGTTAAGATTTCATTTGCACAATTTCAGCAGCATAGCCTCACTGCAGAAGGAGTTGCTTTACATCTTACCTGAGCTGCAAGATCTTTACATGCTTAAATTTTCAGATGAAAACTGTATTATACCAAATCTCTATGTTCTCCGAGCTTATTAATTAGCTTGTTGGTGTTTTACCTTTTGTGTTTTTGGTTTCGGTCGCTTTCTGTCACAGCAGCTATCTGTTGATCATGCTTTCAATCCATGATCTACATGTTCTTTAAGGGTGCAATCACACCAGCCCTGTTTAGTCCGCTTTAATAAAACTCTAGTTTATTTGCCAAGAAGGTGAGGTTCATTTGGTGAGATGTGAATGCACAATCCAACTCTGATGCAGACGCCTAAAAACCTAGGTCTCGGCTCGGCTGAAGTGAACTCCAAAAGCAGAAAGCGGACTATACCGCAAGGCATTGCAAATGCCTTGTAAATAAAACCAAAACAACTGTGCAACAGCCACTCTTCCTTGTTCTCTGCTCATGCTGAGCCCATGGCTTATGGAATTATATTTCCATAATGGCTGCAACATATTTGTCTGGCACATTTGCCAAAGACAACAGAGCAATCCTAAAACCACTAAAATCTGATGCCCCTCCGTGATTGTTTACATTTCACTGAATCTGAAATGTCCCTGTGCTCAGTGCTTCTTGGTGCAGCGCCACCACAGGCAAGGAGGTAAACATGTTACTCAAAAGCTTTGGTTCGTTTGACTAAGTGCAGAGTGAATGTGAACTGCACTAGCTAAAAAAAGGCGACAAAATAAAGACAGGAGCCCAAGTCCAGTCTTCAAGAGCTACTATCCTGCAACTTTTGGATGCGTCCTTGCTCCAACACACCTGAACTAAAAAGTTGAATTCCCTCCATAATCTCTACAGAGGCCCAGTAACAAGTCATTCATTTGATTCAGGTGTCTTGGAGCAGAATAGTTGCGCTTATGTTACTTGCTACTTATGGGTGGGTTAAGATATAAACAGATTCAGTACAAAGGAATTTCTTCTTAAAATATGTCTCGACCCTTCAGTACTTGCCCACCATGTGTCTGAACTGATGCAAAGCTCCAGAAATCAGTTAGGCTTAAATAAATAATGATATAGTCCTTTTCACTATTAAACCATGCAGCTGATGGAAAACAAGATGCAGTAAATTACTGAAATACCTTCCCTCACGTTTAGGACTTTTGGTTGCACTCCCAATATCTGGACAGTCTGTTTAAGCACTCTCTTGGGATTTTGGGGCGGCATAGTGAAGCAGATGGGAAGTTTTGCTTAGTGATCATCTGCTTGAGACTTGAGATCTGACCCCTTTTACAGGGGCCACAGTTTGTCTGCGTGTTTTCATGTCTAAGTTACTGAGTCTGTCCATGCGAGTTCTGAGATTTCACTGGAGAAAGAAAGGTCCATGGTAAAAAGTGGCCAATACACGTATTCATTACAGGATGAGGCTTTAGCTTTAGAAAATGTGGTAATAATGTTTCTGCTATATGCATACCTTGAAACCATTGTGGGGGGAAAAAATCACTGAATGATTACAAAATAATACTAAAATATTTATTAAGGGTTCTCTAAATAACAATAGAAGATTTGACAGAAAAGCATTACAATAAGCAGATTTAAATGCACCACAGTATTGTTTTATAAAATAAACCATCCATCCATTGTCAATACACATTCATGGTATTTGTCATTACAGGTTTGCGAGGGGTCAGCAGTAGGCATGGGCCGGTATGAGAATCTGACGGTATAACTGTAGGCAAAAATATCACGGTTTCACGGTATTGTTACAGCTCTAAAATGTGTATTTTGAATGTCTGTATTTTTTTTTACAAAAAAAGGAAAAAACACTTTTTAGTGAGGCAGATATGGTAACTAACTAGCATGCTAAGATAAATCATCATTACCATGCTAGTTACCATATATGACTCAGTTAAAACAAAGTTACTAAGGACAGAGAGGAAGAAAATATAAGATATGGTAGTTACCATATCTGCCAAGGTAACAAGCTAATTTCATTAATGTCAGATTCTAATACGCTCGTTCATTTCAAGACAGCATTAACTTTACCTTGAATTTAGCATACAACGATGGGTGCTGCTCCCGAACATGCACAATCATATTCGATGTATTGTCCCTCCGGCTGCCACTGTTCTCAAGCACGTTTTGCACATCGGGCAACCTTCTTCTTCCAAGCCGTGAACGTCTGGCTTTTTACGGTAGCCAAAGTATTCCCAAACATCACACACAGCCTGCAGCACTGGTCGTTTGTCACTCATAACAAACGCAGGTGTGCGGGGGGAGGGGGCAGCGCTTTACGCTGCAGCTTCATGAGGGATCTTTACTTTCTCCCTGACGAGACGTCACATAAAAAATTAAAAAAACGCTTATACCTCAGGGACGGTATGACGGAAAATTTTTGTGGTTTTGAAACCTTGACTTTTTCACACCGCGGTATACCTTTAAACCGGTAACCGGCCCATGCCTAGTCAGCAGTCATTGGGCAGGAGGCAGGGTACACCCTGGACAGGTCACCAGTCCATCACAGGGCAAAACCCACACACTCACACACGCGCACACACTCACCTGAGGATAATTGACCAATTAACCTAACTTCCATGTATCTGGACTGGAGGAAACCAGAAGTCAAGGATTTGAACCCAGATAAAAGGAAACAAACCAAATAAAATGAAACACAGGCAATATAGATGACTAAAACAGACACACATTGTTTTTGTGTAGTATTTGTGTCACTGAAGAGTGTGCTTTCTCAGCTGCTCCAAAATGCTTTTGTGGTATTTTATTTATATTTTGTGTTTTTCAGAATTCAGTCTTTAACAAAGTTGACCCCTTGGGAGACATTTGGAAATTATTAATTCCGCTTATAAAGCATATTTATTTTTAACAATATGTGCTTTAAAAAAATTCAATTATGGTTGTATATACAATTTTAACTATGAGCATGATTTACAAAGAAGTTAAGAATATATCTTGCGTCTTCCCAGGTTAGAGAAGTGGTTTCTCAACCGAATATTATTCCCCCAAATGAGCCTGTCCTGGTTTATTAATTAAACCTTATTAGTCTTTATTGGAAATACTATTAACAGATTACCAGTTTCTGATTGGAGCCATTTAGCATCTTCTTCCTACATTATCCTCAACTGAGAGGGGTAAAATGATATTATCAGAGCCTCGTTAATTCATCTAATAATTTCTCAGTTATTTAGATGATGAACACACCTCAGCCAATTAATTATAAACCGGCCAATTTAAGAAAATATAAGTTTGGAAATATGTTCATTTTGGTATTTAAATCTATAGCTGATGAGCAAGAATGCGATGCAGGTATTAGTTTTAAAATCTTTGTTTATATTGCCATATCTCATTTAACCAATGTGTTCATGGATTTATTATTGTTAAAAGACAGTCTCAGTATTCAGGGCAGTCTGAGTTGTTTCAAGATGGATGAGATCTGCTTCAGGACTAATCCCATTCTGTGCTTTGAAGAAGGGTTAAAGCTTTTGAACTGTATATCAAAAAGCATATATACATACACACATACATACATACATACACACACACATACATACATATATATATATATATATATATATATATATATATATATATATATATATATATATATATATACATATATATATATATATATATATGTGTGTGTGTGTGTGTATGTATATATATATATATATATATATATATATATATATATATATATATATATATATATATATATATAAAGTACAATTTTCAGTGTAAATGAAGGACAAAACTGGATGCTGTTGTTTTTCTTTTAGAATAATACAGAAGAGATGCATGGAACTTTTGTTCCAGGGTTTCAGTCACGTGGTTATGATGACGCGCGGATTTCAGTTGGAGGGCAGGAAGTAAAAACACAGTATATGTCTATAGAAGGAAACCGCAGTAGAAAGTCCGTATTATGCGGCTTTAGACCCAATTCCGAAACAAAGGTACACGGATTTAATTAACAGATTTGTTGGACGTGACCCGCATTTAATTTAAAAAAAAGAATTTTCAACAGAATTTATGGATTTGCCGAGAGTAGAGGCTGTTGATATTACGAACTACCTGGTCCTTCAGACATCGTTCTACACAAAGCAACAGATGAAAGCATATAAAAGTCTGGAGGTATATGGCTGTCTTCCCCCGTGCGAATAGCAGCAAATGCCCTGATTTCTTCACGTCTTGCTGCTTTGTAGCACCCTATGGCTCTGCCTGCAACCAGGTTTTTTCCAGATTCTTCTCCTGACCTCTGCTCCCCCTGATCTCCTCCTCTATGTAAACATTTGTTTACTCTCCTATGGAAAGTTACACTAGTATGCATTCTCCTGCTAGCAAACATATAATACAGCATCATACAATATCCTACATACCTAATGTCCTGTCTGGGGTTATTAAAATTTTTGTATTCTATCTTGTATTCACTTGAAATATGTTTAGCGTGTGACACTGTAGTAAGTCACAACTTCCTTGTTGGGCAAAAAAGAGCTAATACAGCCCAAAAATACATAAACGCACTTTTGCATCTCAGTCCTTTAATGATGCCCTACCATTTTTCCTCACAGCCATAAGTGCCAGATTTATACTGCATCTAAATGTGTTGTGGACCACAAAAATGTGGATTTGATTACCTTAATTGGATTAAATTATTTTTAGATTCCTGCTGCTCCGGTAGCTATGATCGACTTCTCCTCAGCAAAGCTTGACCGTTCCATTGATGGCAGGACAACTGACAACAAGCCTGGGAAATCACTTCCATGTCCAAGAGTAAAGAAAGGATCAGAAACTTATTGTAAGTTTTTTGATGTCCTAAGTCAAAACTGTCCAAAGAGTGCAGCACTGATGGCAAGGGAGCCTTACTACAAAGAATGCATCCCCAAATCGAGTATGCTTCCTAAAACTGTTCCTAACTATAGAACTTCAGAAACTTTGCAATTACCCTCCAAAGAGCTTGGAGAGCTGTGGCAGGATTTCCACTTTGAAGAGCTCACCCTGTCCCAAGTCCAGGCTATAGAGAGGGCTACCCGAAATCAGAGTGCAAGCAGGATTTGGTTTAGGCAGAGAGCTGGACGCATCACTGCATCCAAGTTAAAACAAGTTCTTAAGACCAACCCCCAGCAACCATCCAAGAGCTTGATCATGGCTATATGCTACCCAGAGGCGTATAAACTCAGCAAAAAAAGAAACGTCCTCTGACTTTCAACTGTTTTTACTTTCAGTAAACTTAATGTGTGTAAATATTTGTATGAACACTAAAAGAGTCAAGACCATAATACATAAACAAAAAATGTTTCACAGACATGTGACAAACAAATAGAATAATGTGTCCTTGAATGAAGGGAGGCTCAAAATCAAAAGTACCCGTCAGTATCTGGTGTGGCCACCAGCTGCTTGAAGTACTGCAGTGCATCTCCTCCTCATGGACGGGACCAGATTTGTCAGTTCTTGCTGTGAGATGTTACCCCACTCTTCCACCAAGGCACTTGCAAGTTCCTGGACATTTCTGGTGGGAATGGCCCTAGCCCTCAACCTGCGATCCAACAGGTCCCAGACGAGCTCAATGGGATTGAGATTCGGCTCTTCGCTGGCCATGGCAGAACACTGACATTGCTGTCATGCAGAAACTCACACACAGAACGAGCAGTATGGCTGGTGGCATTGTCCTGCTGGAGGATCATGTCCGGATGAGCATGCATAAAGGGTACCACATGAGGGAGGAGGATGTCTTCCCTGTACCGCAAGGCATTGAGATTGCCTGCAATGACAACAAGCTCAGTCCGATGGTGATGTGATATACCGCCCCAGACCATGACGGACCCCCCACCTCCAAATCGATCCCGCTCCAGGGTACAGGCCTCGGTGTAATGCTCACTCCTTCCACGATAAACACAAATCCGTCCATCACCCCTGGTGAGACAAAACCGTGACTCATCAGTGAAGAGCACTTTTTGCCACTTCTGTCTGGTCCATCGAAGGTGGGTTTGTGCCCATAGGCGGCGTTGTTGCTGGGGATGTCTGGTAAGGACCTGCCTTACAACAGGCCTACAAGCCCTCAGTTCAGCCTCTCTCAGCCTATTGTGGACAGTCTGAGCACTGATGGAGGGATTGTGTGTTCCTGGTGTGACTCGTGCAGTTGTTGTTGCCATCCTGTACCTGTCACGCAGGTGATATTCGGATGTACCGATCCTGTGCAGGTGTTACACGTGGTCTTCCACTGCGAGGATGATCAGCTGTCCTTCCTGTCTCCCTGTAGTGCTGTCTTAGGCGTCTCACAGTGCGGACATTAGCCACATCAGCAGTCCTCATGCCTCCCTGCAGCATGCCTAATGCACGTTCACGCAGATGAGCAGGGACCCTGGGCATCTTTCTTTGGGTGTTTTTCACAGTCTGTAGACAAGTCTCTTTAGTGTCCTGCGTTTTTAGAACTGTGACCTTAAATGCCTACTTTCTGTAAGCTGTTAAGGTCTTAACGACCATTCCACAGGTGCATGTTAATTAATTGATTATGGTTAATTGAACATGCATGGAAAACATTGTTTAAACCCTTTACAATGAAGATCTGTAAAGTTATTTGGATTTTTACAACATTATTATTAAAATACACAGTCCTGAAAAAGGGACGTCTCTTTTTTTTGCTGAGTTTAGGTTCACCACACCCGCTACAAGGTATTTAGGGTTTGATTGAGGGTAAGGCAGGAGTAAGATCTGTCCACATTTAGAACTGTAAGTAAAAAAAGTAAAAACACTGTTCTGTGAAGTGGGAGGAGAATCCAGACCACAACTAGAAAGCTGTGGTCCACATTCTGCCTTTATATTAGCCCTTCATTTAAAACAAATTAGTTCTTTCTTCTTAGTTAATTCACAATATGGACAGTCCTAAAGGGTCAGCATTATTTGTAGTGTTGTATGTCTAGAGTTATGCAGGAGTAGGACTCAGTATAGGTAATGGAAAATTCTAAATACATAACTGACTACATCTAGTAGTAAGTATTAATTTACTTTTCATGACTTACATGTGTGTTGTTTACAGTTATGGATGCAAACATGAAGCACAGGCCAGAGGAGCGTATGAGAAGCTAATGGGTCAGGAGCATACAGGTTTCTCATGTATGGACAGTGGTCTCTGGCTGAACCCCAAGTGGCCATACATGGGGTTCTCCCCTGATGGTATAGTCAATTGTGACTGCCATGGAACTGGCATCTGCGAGATTAAGGTAATATTACAGTCACTGTTGTAGCCATAGGCCTATACGCTTTTCATAATAATTATTGAGCTGAACAAAAAAATAATAATAAAATATGATAATCAGTTCACGTCTTTATCATTGTAATTCTAGTGTCCACACTCTGAGCAGGATGAGGCCAACCTGCGCTTGTGTGCTGGGAGAGAGGGCTTCTGCCGGATCATTGAAGGAGAAAATGTCATGCTGGACCGGAATCCTGATTACTACTTCCAAGTTCAGGCACAGCTTCACATTGTGGAGGCAGAGTACTGTGACTCTGTTGTGTGGAACTGCAATTACATTTTTATTGAACGTATTCTTAAATTTTGGGGTGATATGATTCCTAAAGCTGAGTGTTCCTTTAGAAACACTATACTTCCAGAAATACTGGGACAGAAAACTACAAACTCACAAATGAAATGTGATTAAGGGAGATGATCTTAGGTTCAGGCACTCTTAAGAGTGAGCTGTGTGATATATTCCCGTTATATAAACAATTTTGGATGAGACATGACCTTTTGAATATTGTTATGGCCTGAGTGTGGTCTTTGTGAGTTCTGAATGTTTTACAATTTCCTTTGACATACTTGACATTAAATTCAAATAATAAAAAATAATAAAAATTTATATATATATATATATATATTCATATCTTGTCAGAGCAGTACAATGTTGTATATTGTTGTTGTATACTGTGTAACATTACACAATTTTAAAAATTAATAAATAGTAAAAGCCATGGAGAAAATGGAATGATACAATGGTTCATTTATTTACAAGATTAGTTTTCAACAATTGTTTTAATAACTTCAAGAATATGTAGTGGGGAATGACAAACTGGAGAAATTCATACAACATATCACAGAGAAAAATTTCACATTTGAAAAGCTTTTTACAGACTAATGTTTAAGGCTCAGGTATGACTACTCAACCCTGTCTTACTCATTAGAGTCGGACACTACTCCTCTCCTTCCACCTTCTGTGAGCTAAGCAGGTGCTCCGTACCAACATGTGGGGGCTCAGATACTGAACTGATTGATTATTCCTCCCTCCTCCTCATTATTCCATTGGGACAACAGACTCTGAAAGATTAGACAAGACACAGAAAATAATCCAAATCTTATTAATCAATGCTAATGCCTCACCTGGTTCTGTTGCTATGTGCTCTATGGGCATAGCCCTGCTTTGCAGAATCTGGTTTTCCTTCTGACTAGACCAATGACTCTCTCAACATGTATACGCAAATTAGCTATTTTCCTAGTTTCTGCCACCTCATATGCTGACAACTGTTTTCTCCCCTTAGTGAATGCAGGTATATGTAGTGAAGCACAGTAAAATCCCACACTATTTCCAATATTGAAACCACGGTCTGCTAGGATAATATCTCCGGGTAACAAGTTTTGTAAGAGACCACTCTCTAATGTAATCTGCTCATCACTGACTCTCCCTCCCCAGGCACAAGATATGTATGTAATATAGCCTCGGGGCGCAACACCAATCAGAAATTTTACGGTATGGTGGTGCTTGTAGTTTGACCACGTTTGTGCTTGGGCTAATAAATTAGAGGGCCTCTCAATAAAAACTTCAAAACAATCAACTATCACAGCAACCTTATTTCCAAATGCCTGTCTGAATAGCGTTGGCATTGTTGCGTGAGGTACATGTTGTTCTGGCCACTCAAATTGAAATTCTAATCTTTCATGAAGTATGTCAATTAATTTATGCCAAATTCTGGAAGCAGTGCACAGAGAAATCTTGAACCTGAAAGATAAATCTTTCAATGGGAGATTTAGTCTCAACCTCATCAAAACTAAAATGAACTGTTCAAATTTAGACAACACAGACATAGGGCCACAGGTGATGTAGGGCTCACACAGCTCAAAAACCTGCATTAAAACTAAAAAGTTAGGGAGTCCTGTGGCATGTGACCCCAGTCCTCTTACACCTATAGGTTAAAATTTTGTCTTGTCCTCATTTTTTCCAAAGGATTCCTCATTAAACTGTGTGTCCAGTGCCTTGGTCCGAAGATCCCCCAGCTCTGTTGTGTTCTGTCTCAAAACATCCTCCATCTTCTCAATGTCATCCATTGTCAGCTCAGTCTGGGATCCGGCGTCTGCATAGCCTGCAGTAGGGAGCATAATTAGTGAATTCAGGAATATGAATTGTGCGATTTATCATCTTGCAAACATGCAAGTTGTCTGGTCCAATTATACAGGGTGTCCACAAAAGTCTCAATGTTACTCAAACAAAGTGATATTATGAGGTGTATTAAATGAGAAAGAAATACAATTTATGTTGTAAACATTTCAACAGATGCATCTATTCATTAGCAAATTTGATTACATCTGTTAAATTCTCAAGAGACTATAACTCCATGTTTCGGAGGTTCTTATTTTAAGCAGCACTTGATTAGTTACTGTAATGCTGATTAAGAAATTTAGAATCAGTATTTATAGATGGCATATAATTTTAGTTGTATGCTGGTAAACTGTAACCTAAAGAGCTGTAGTTTAAAATGATTATAAACAGTGTCCTTTAAACATTTTAAGACAATACAATGTTTTAATTAGATTATTCAAAGAAATCAGGATTTGCATCTTAAATTATGGCATGTCTGATTACATTATGGCTCGCTACAGATGCAAGACCGCTACAGATGCAAGACCGCTACAGATGCAAGACCGCTACAGATGCAAGACCGTTGGAGCCCAGTCTACCAATTCAACGTCATCCAAAGAGCCAGGGCAACCTAAAAAGTCCCATGACGTCTATATTAGACTACTAGTAGTTAATAATCATTACTAAGTAAGTAATATTTTAACGACATTATTGTGGTATTTAAACACGACCACAAAAGCAACGTTAGCTAGCCTACATACCTTTGAAGAAGTGGTCGCTGCAGACACGGGCATCGGCAGACTCGGCTCCTCCTGAACGCAGGCGTAGGTTTAAAATCAATTTTTTCCGACGTTCTGTGAGCTTTTTATATTTCTCACCTCTGTGAACAACTATCTTCGGTACACTTAAAAAAACTTTTGTTCTTTTCTCGGTTAGAACGATTGGAGCAACCGTAAACAACACAAAACATTGGCATTTTTACAGATGTTGATACAGAGTAACTAATTCACTTCCTGCCCTCCAACAAACCTACGTGCGCTGGGGATGACGTCACGTGAAACCCACCTATTCCGCTATCACATCAACAATGGCCCTTTTAACCGATTCATTTTTCAGCCAGTTTCTAAGGCAAGCTAACCTGTTAACATTTTTTGAATGTAAAGCTGACAGTTTCTTATTAATATTGGACAACCCTGACCATCCTCTTCATGGGACTATCCTACAACAACAGAGTGTCTTCAGTCAGAGGCTTCTCAGTTTCACAGTGCAACACAGACTGCTACAGGACATCCTTCCTGCCCAGAGCCATCAGGATCTACAACAACTTCATGAAGAATTGAATAGAATGAGCTACTACAACACTTAATTTCTCTCTGGAATCAATAAGGTATTTTTGAATTGAATTTTTCTGAATAATAGTTATTTTGTTTATCAACACCGCGATGTGTGCACAAATGGTGTGACAACGAACCTTTACATAACTCCAGCTCCCACTGTTATTATTTGCAGTTATCTTGCAGCTGCAGTGTTGGTTAGCTATGTTAGCTTGTTTGTTACCCAAGGATGTGAAGAGATCACTGCAGATTGTTGCATTTTTAATCATCTGCTCATTCCAATCGCTTTTTCTGATCACTTGTCTTCTGTTTGCCTTGAAAGGGGCGAGTCGATGGAAGGCACGTTTTTTTTTTTTTATCAAAGCGACCAACACTACAAGACATAACTGCATCTCTTTCTGCAGAAGACATGCACAGCAGAGCAGGGAGTAATGCAGACTGGAACCATGGATGCAGTTTGGGTCTGCCATGCTGTTTACGTGATGAGCGAGCACTGAAAGCAGCGTGGGTTGAATTGTGGAATTAACAGGGTGGGTTATTCTGTGCATGTATTATTTGCGTTACATTTCGAGTACATACCCCCATACAGGTACTTTGTTGGTTCCTGAAATGGCCCCGAAAACGGCCCTTTCGGCCCGGCCCGGTGAAGAGAAGACACGCGCATATCATGATGCTCCGATCAAATTACCCTGAAGATCCAATAGTGGAAACACGCCTAAAGCTCAAGAGGCAGAAAACAGGTCAGGTACACGAATAGGGACTTTGACTCTAGAAAGTCTGTGACAAGGATGACAACAGACGATCTCACACTGAGTGAATGAAGAGCAGAAGGTAATATATCAGAACCGGTATTCAGCAGCCAGCAGGAGTGGTGGGGAGGCAAAGCAGAGGAGCAGCATCATAGTTGAAGAAATCAGCAATCAGCATCTACCAGGAGCGGGAGGGGTAAAGCAGGACGCCATCAGTTTGGGAACCTAAGTTCAGGTGCTCTTTGGTTACACTGAAGCACACTGACCAGCAAGTCAACTCTAAATGGCTCAAACAAAAGAAAGTCTTGGAATGGCCTAGTCAAAGTTTGGACTTTTATCGAAATGAGATGCTGTGGCATGACGTTACATAAGCAGTTTATGGTGGAAACCCCAGGAATGTGGCTGACTTAAAACAATTCTTTAAATAATAGTGGGCAGAAATTTCTCCACAGCGAAACAAAAGACTTATAGGCAGTTATTGCAAACACTTGATGGGAGTTTTTTCCAATCATTTATCAGGTTATTAGGTTTAGGGGTAGGTGCATTTTTTACATAGGGCCAGGAACGTTTAGAAAGTCTTTCTTGTTAGTAAATTAAATCATCATTTTGAAATAGTGTTTTGTATTTATTCAGGTTGTATTTGTCAGATATTACAATTTGTTTTATGATCAGAAACATTTAAGTGTGACAGAAAAAAAAATACAGAAGAAATCTGTCAGGGGGCAAAAAATATTTTATTGCACTCTATTGTCATGTATGTATGGTTTCTGTGGGGGAGTCAAAATTGGGAGGAAAAAAACCTTTACCTTTAAAAGCAGCAGTCACCCCTCTAAACAACCTCCTTTTCAGTTCTAACACATTTATTATTCTTAATAAGTAAATTTTTAATGTCATGATAATTGGCCCATTTAGGTAAATGAGTCACTTTCAACCCCAAAAAACTTTAAATGACCCACAAATTTTTATTCTGTATAAGATAATTCATTTAACCCCATTTAATAAAAAAGTGCTTATATATGGTTGAAAAGTTAGCATTTAGAAGTTCAAATCAGTGGACAGCAGTTGTCATATCCAACAGTTTGCAAATTCACAATGGAGTCCAGATCCCTCAGGGCAGGATGAATATTTATTAGCAACGAAACACAATTCCTGCTGAGTTCAGCAACTCACCAATGATCTGGCAGGAAGCATATATTGTGACAAAAATCTCAAATCAGATATCCAAAACCCTCCTGTTAGTGAAAATCAAGCACAAACCAAGTGACGTCAGACATTGCCAACTCCCTTTGTCTGTCATTTATATTTAATTCAAGAGATTTTTGTGTTTCAAGCAGGATTGTTAAACATCTCCCCCTCTACTTTCACCCCTAAATCTTTAGGAAACTTTGATGGGAGTTGAAACTGTAACAAATTCAAAGAAATTATCTGCTTTTGATGGGCTGATGTAGAAACATGATGCTTTTTGTGCAACAACCTAAACTATCTGAAGCTATATAGTAACTAATGACTTAAATCATTTTGTTAAATTTACAGAATTTCACACAGTACAGTTACATGCACATTTATATACATTTTTGGCAATAATCGGACTAATAGCTTAACCAGAAAGGGAGCCTTTATCTCAGTTCACATGTCACTCAGAAAATCGCATTATTGAAAGAATCGTGTTCGATTCCTCGACGCTAGGTGGCGACATTTAGCGCTGGCATTCTTGCGTTTGGCCTACAGCGTCACACAGATAGTAAACAAATGCTGACAGTAGTGAAGCAGACAAAGTAAAACCAGGATATGAACAATGAGCGAAGAAATGGACGACAGCAACGCTGCAGCACTGTACATTTAGTAAGTATTGTACTGTTTGATTGTGTTACACTCGTTGCTGCTGTGTTATGTACCGATGTTGCTATTCCCACTTCCGCTGTCTCGTCACTTCCTTTGAAAAGCTTGACTGAGGCGGGGTTGGAGTTACATGCAGAGAAATTTGATTTTCTAACTGCGTTATCTGGGTGCATTAGTCCGATTAAAAGAAATGCAGTTCGGTTTGACTTCAGCCGCACTAAGACAATAATTCGGCTTTCTCTCAATGCATGTAAACACACTGACAGATTCCTTTAGTAGATCACATTTTGTTGCGATCCAAAAAAATGTTTCACCCAGCTCAAAAAATCCCCAGTGTCATCGATTTTTTTGTTGATTATTCTTATTTATACATGTTACCTCAGAGCCATACATTTGCTCATACCCCAGTGTTTCATCCAGTTACTGAATAAAATATAAGCCATTTAATATGAAATAGGTAATAATAACAGTGAGAGGCAACCAGGATCAGCATTTGTGAACTCTTGCCGTATGTCTCTGTTTAGAGGAGGTCTTGTAAAGATTCATACGGTTTGTGCTTCGAGCCAGGAGAAAATTGTGTGCCATTGCAACAAATGAATACCACCGTGTCTTTGAGGCAAATGAAAACCCTTCACTCTGAGTGGATTTGAGCAGCCAGGAGTCATCTGCAGCTCTCCCTGGTGTCACCTCTCACCTATTAGTCTCTATAAAGGATGATGAATTAGAGGCAGAGGCGGAGGAAAGCCTCAGCACCGATGCTGAAGTCATAAGAATGATAAAGTGAAGAGTCTGAGGCCTTAATGGCCAATGAATGCAGAGAGGGTGCATGAAATCTTTATTTTTTTCCAAAAGAGGGGGATTTCCATGCTGATCTTTCAGTACAGGAGGCCAAAACAAACAAGAATTTCAAATTAAAAGCTTTTCTCAGGAAACTGGATTGATGTTATATGGATTTCTTTCCTCTCTTGGTTGATGGATTACTGTCGGGATAAAAAGGAACACGATTTGCCAATCAAACGAATAAAACAAGTCCTTTATTTTTAAAGTAAACACACCTGTGGCATGTCAGGCAATGTGCAAAAGTTTTAAACCAGTGCTGTAGTTTTTTTGTTATGCCTTGCTTTTAAGATGTCTCAACAGCTTGAAAACTTTTCTTTAGACCTTTCATGCATCCGCCATTCATCCTCTACGTGTTAAGTTTTTGGCCAATAGCTCTTTGGGAAACACACTGTTGGTGTAAAAAAAAAACAACATTAACTGTATGTCTCTTAAATGACAAAATGCCTCTTTTGCTCCGGAACGTACATGGGGATATGATTGAGGGGAGGGGAGTATAAATGTTTAACTTGTTTGTGTCTATAGGGGGTGGGGATGGGGGATACATGTAGGGTTAATTTTTAACTTTGTTTAGCACTTTGAACTGCATTTCATCGTATGACAAGTGCTTAATAAATAAAGTTGATTGATTGATTGATTGATTGATTGATTGATTGATTGATTGATTGATTGATTGATTGATTGATTGATAAGCTGTCTGTTACTGTTTATGGTTCATTGCTTAGGTTTGACAATTTTAACAAATTAGGTGGCTTAATTAACATCCATGTAAAAAGAATAGCTTGGTACTGCATTAAAGAAAAAGAAAAATGAAACAAAAAATCCACAGAAAATCTGAAGAAGTTATGCTCAATCCTTTTGTCTCAAGTGTTTATCTGAAAAATCTCCACCCAAACTGTCACATCCCTTCACCAATTGACCCTATGGGTCACAGAAGTCAGTGGGACACCCCTACCCGCGTGAATGAAGATGCAAAACATAAAAGTAGTGCTGTGGAGTAGAGGTGGCAGCTGAAAGGGATCTGGTCAAACTGCAAGGTGATATGTATGAAGTATTTCTATTTGAATGTAGTCAAAAGTAAAGGGAGAAAATCTTGTCAAAAGACACATGTGAAAATAAAATGCTTTCAGTTACATTATGACTTCTGAAAATCTTGGGATTATAAGTAGAAATACAGTTTTGGTGTGGGTTGCACAGTGGTGACGCAGTTGGTCGCACTGTTGCCTTGCAGCAAGAAGGTCCTGGGTTTGGCCTGGGATCTTTCTGCATGAAGTTTGCATGTTCTCCCTTTGTATGCGTGTGTTCCCTCTGGGTACTCCGGCTTCCTCCCACAGTCCAAAAACATGACCGTTAATTGGTCTCTCTAAATAGTCCTTAGATGTCTATGTTGCCCTGCGATGGACTGCCGACCTGTCCAGGGTGTACCCTGCCTCTTCCCCGATGACCGCTGGAGATAGGCACCAGCCCCCCTGCAAGGATAAGCGGGATGGAAGGATGGATGGATGGATGGGTGGATGGGTGGATGGAATTTCTGTAATGCTTTGACCTGCAGATTTTATCAGACTGAGTTTTCTTTAAGAATTACAAGAAGATAAAAGAAAAGCACCCGAAAACATCCTGATTTCTCATGCCCTTGTAAAATAGGCTTGAACAATAGTTTATAAATAAAACAGTGATTGCTGAGCAGAATTTTTAGGCTGGCTTCAGCATCATATATAGGCGGATAGAACAATTAGCACCACTTGCATTATAGAAACTGCTGTTTTTGTGTTTACAGTAATTTCACAGACTATTGAGAGCACCTAAATATAATCCTCACAAGCTAAATTTGAAAAGAAAATATATTTTGTACATATATAAGCTGCACCTGAATACAGCATAAGCTGCACGTTTTCATGTTGTAACATGACATATTTAGACAGAAAGATGGTACAAGGAAGATTCTTTATTTTTATTATTTAAGACGTGCTTTAAAAAAAAACTCTGACTGTAAAACGGCAGTACGGCATCAACACAGCATGACAATAACATGCCTGGTTAGAAAATAAAACATACTTTAGCCTACCAGAAAAGTCACTGGTCGCTATCTTCATCTTCCTCTTCCTCACAAGAGCCACTGAAAGGCTCTTCAGTGTCTTTATGTCCTCTGAAAGCTTTTGTCGTCTTTTTACACTGACTGAAGTTCTTCCCGCTGCCTCCTCCAAAGTCTCACCATCGATTTATTGATGTCAAGCTTATGTACAGTGGTTCTATTTCCTTCTTAGATGGTCAGCTCGATTGCCTTTAACTTAAAAGCTGCATTATATGCATTTCTTCGTGTGTTTTCCGTGATAAGGATGTGTGCAAGAAAACTACCCATAGTGTCTTCTTCAGCACATAATCTCTCTACCTGTCTGTCTCAATTTTGCACTTCTTGCTATAGTGCCCCTCGGAGGCCGTTAGCAAGTAAAAATCTATAAATTAGCCACATCATTGTATAGGATGCAGGGTCCAAAACTTTGTAAAAAAGGTAGGGGCTTATAGTCTGAAAATTACGGTATATTTCAGAGAGTGTGAATCTTTTCTTGACAGCGACATTTCCAAAATAGATTGAATGCAGACTCAGTTTGAGTCGCTAAAACATTGAAGCCAAGTTAAGCTTTGACCCTATTTTTGAGTGTCTTAAATGCAACTCCAAGCATCATCCCTATCTCTGTGTTGTAAAAAAAATATTTGACCTTTCCTTGGAGTCCCTAGAATGGAAGCAATCCTTGTATTCGAGCAAACTGCTATCTTAAACTAGCATGAGGGTCTCAATTTCCTGTTATGGCCCATACATAACTTACCTCAACTTTGCAGTTTTATAGTTTAGCAATCATTTTTTAGGACTTTTGCCTCCTTTGCTAACATGTGGTCACATTTTCCAACACAATTCAGACTTTATTTGTGTGGCCTCTGAAGGACCACCTAAACCAGAAAAGAGGCTTCCCTAGAAAATTGATCCAACTTTCATCCATGCAAGTTTTGATTAAAAAAATAAAGAGTCTCAAACAACAAATGTGGTTCCTGAAAGGAACTTACCCAGTTTGAGAAAAATAAAACTGTGTTGACAGACTCCTATCTGCGATGTACACATGGCGTCCTCTCCAGGTGAAACAGAAAGTCATATAAGAGCTACACGACTGTTCGATGGTCTCAGCGACTCCCTGTGTGAATCCGCAAGGGAGTAAAATTCTGAACTAAGATAAATGTGCTCCTGTCATCGCATGTACTTATCACTAAGTGCTGACTAAGATCATTCATCAGCATGGCTAGAAAAGATATTATTTAAAATGAGTCTGTTTTATTGTATTCACTATGATTAACCCCCACTATTAGAGGAGTGTATTCATTGCAAAAAAATAGTTTTTTTTATTTGATCAGAGTAGAAAAAAAATCTAACAAGAACAGTAGCCCTAATCCTTAATATTAAATTATGTTTGCAAATTAGTTGAGAGTTTCAAATAAACTCTTTGCCTCCTTAAATGAAAATCAATATTTTTTTACTCTGAAGGAAAAAAACAAATTACTATCATATGATATCCTGAAAGAAGAAACACTTAGTCTGAGCACTTAATGGATGTTTGTCTCGCAGAACCTTTCATCTGGCACTGATAAATGAGGTGCAGTCCTACCTGAAAAAACAGCTCATGCATTAGTTCAATGTTAATGGCATGACTAAATGAGGTCAGGGGTTTCTGTTTGTTTGGATTTTGAAATTGCAGCACTAAAAATTCATGTCAAGACTACTTTTATTTTTTTTACTTGCAGACCAGCTGAGGAGAAACCCAACAGCTGTGGACATGTTTAAACTTAGCAATCTTTGGAAATTGACAATGTTCATAAAAACATAAAAATTAAAGATGCTCTTATTTATTTATTTTTTTTTGTAACAAAACATCAATCAATACCAGATATTTTTTCTGTTCTGTTGCGACATTTATGTGTGTTCTGCAGTGCAATGTGTCAGGATTGTTTGTATCTCAGGCGGATATTTGTCACTTTAGACACTAAACTTTGTGGGACCAACTCAAGTGGACACTAACATATATAGAAGAGCTGGAAGTGATACTTCTCTGCACTTGTGGGCCTGCAGTATCCTCTTCTCATGCAGCGCTGACAGCTGAGAAGCCAAATGTTGTGTAATTGCAGGTGTTGCTTCAGCATGCTGTGCAGTAATAGACTAAGTGACTATTAATCACCTCTGTGACAAATAACAAAAAGTGGTTTAGGTATGGGAGGAGGCAAAGGTTTGATTGATGTCGGCCATAAAAAGTCCTTTATAGACGAGACATTGTGAAACTTCAAATTTGTCTTAGCAAATTAACGTTCAACTATTTCTGAAACTAAACCAAAACAAACAGTTGTGGCATGCTAATGCATAAAAAAAAAGAGAACTACATTCAAAAATGTAAAATTAATATGACTTTTTGAAATGTAATCTGCTCTTTAAAACCCATCCTTATTTCCTTTGACAGGATAATTGTCTAAACTGACAGCGATGTTTATGTTGGGTTGATTTATGTTTTAGCATCTAGAAGGAGGTGAGATCTCTGTAGCCGTTAAAAAGATTTGTTTTTGTGGTCAAACAAATAAAATTCTTTAAACCCCAAACAAGATACATAATATTAATAGTAGTCTGTTTTGCAAATGGTAATCATACTTGTGAAATCAGTATTTGGTAACATATTATCACTTTAATGCATTCTGATTTCAAGTGATGGATGAATGTTTGCAGAACAGTTCAGATCTTTCTTGGCCTAGGGGGGTTAATAGTAGACCTTTTTCCGCACCTTTCGTTTCTAAAGTCCTTCTGTTTGTGGTTTACTGTCAATGTATGGCCTGTTTGGAAGAGTAACATGTTTTACAGTCTTGTTTTAAAATGTTACATGCCACAAAATACCATATTTTAGTCAGATTTCCCCTTTGTGGGACAATAAAGGATTATTCTATTCTGTTTTTAATATGTTTTTAGCTACAGGGTCTGGTGCTTGTGTGGTCGTTGTACTCCTTGATTTAACTGCTGGATTTGACTCGGTGGATCAGAAAATCTTGCAATTTTATTTGGGGCAAAGGGTTGGCATCAGAAAGACAAAACTGTATTGATCCCAATCCTAAATGACACCCCAAACGTTTTGTGCCAACCTTGAGGACCAGGCTATATGCTCCTCCAGTCCTTTATGTTGCGGAGTCCCACAGGGCTCAGTTTTAGCCCCCTTGTTTTGCCCTGTAACTGATGTAAAACCTAAACAATTTATTTAACCAAAGCGCTGTACAGTACCAAACCAAGACACAAATAATTATAACATTAACACGATATAAAAAAAACAATAAAAGCATAATAAAGCAAACTACAAAGACCGAAAGAACAACAAACCAGCTCAAACCAGTGTCGGTTCGACTTGACCAGTGTCAAAAGCCACTAAAAAAATAATTTTAAGAGAGAGACTTAAAAACAGCAACGCAAGAAGCCTGTCTCATATTTAACATTTTCCATACTTTAATAGCAACGACTGAAAAAGCCCGATCTCCTCTGAGCTTCAGCCTAGTTTTTTGTTCAACCAACAGAAGCTGCTAAGCTGATTTAAGAGCTCACGGTAAAGCAGGTCAGACAGGTTAGGCAGAGATCCAAAAAAAGGATTTTAAAATCAGTTCCTTGGCAATCAGGCAGCCAGTGGAGAGATGACAGAACAGGTGAGATATTTTCATGTTTGGGTGTACCGGTTGAAAGATGAGCAACAGCATTCTGAACGAGCTGAAGACGGGAAAGAGAGACCCGACTGATCCCAGTATACAGTCAGTACATTTACATACACATCTAAATCGAGCTTTTGGCAAAATTCAAGCTAATACCTTAACCAGAATGGGAGCCTTCATCCCATTTTACATGTCATTCAGAAAATTGAATTGTTGAATCATGTGCATTCGACTCCACAATTCTAGGTGGCTACATGCGCTATTTCACGTTGGTGTTCTTCTAGTTGGCCTAGTGTCACACAGATAGTAAACAATTGCTGACACCAGCGAAGCAGATGGAGAAAAAGCAGGATAGGCCTATTCACAATGAGCGGAGAAATGGACGACGAAAACGCGGCAGCTCAGTACATGTGCACACAAGTGCTCTGTCTTCTCAAACCCCCAGACGGTCGTGGCAGATGGCCGCTCATTCTGAGCCTGGTTCTGCTGGAGGTTTCTTCCTGTTAAAGGGGAGTTTTTCCTCTCCACTGTCATTACATGTCACTACATGCTTGCTCAGTATGAGGGATTGCTGTGGTTTGAGTCTGCATGAACGGGGCAGAAGCTCAAGTCAATGACTCGATGCAATCTGCTGGGATTCCTTAAATAGAAAACTTTTAAACTGATTGGAATGTTTGCATGATTTTATTGAAATTACTTTTCTTGTAAAGTGCCTTGACATGACATCTGTTGTGAATCGACGCTTTACAAATAAACTGAATTGAATTGAACACATTTTTTAAGTACTATGGTAATTGATTGATACAGTCGTTGTTGCTGCTCGTTGCGGTGTAGGAACCAGATCCGCTCCGGGGCCCTGTCTGCCAGTAACGTCACACCACGGCAACACCACTCGGACAAACTACATTGCGCCCTCATTTTTAACCCTGCCAAGCACTATATGGTGAAATTTAAAAGAGACATAAATGTTAATTACAGCTCCTGTGGGGATCATCAAGAAAACCTGACATCTGTTCTGGTACTGCTCTTTCACACATGGGCTTTGGAAAGAGTTTAGCAGGTTGTTATTATTATGACGGATTTTCCTATACGATGGGAAAATGTTTTATTCTGTTTTTTTAGAAAACCCTGAAAACAGATGATAAATGATTAACTATACATAATATCAAAATCAGACTATCAAGAAAAAGGCTCTCAAAACAATTCATATAAGTAAACATTTGCAGGTACAGTTTTTATATAACACCCCTGGCTGTTTGGATCTGTTGAATTCTTCTGTATACTTCATTTGTTAGTTTGTTCCATATTTGCTATTTGTTCAATAAAGTTCAAAAAAAAAAAACTGCACATCATGTCAATATGCTATCATCGAGCCAATCATGTAATATGATGTCATAACCAGGCGCAGGTCCCCGAGCAGATCTGGTACCGACACCGGTGTTGTTATTCCTGCTTCCACGGTCTTGTCACTTCCTGAAGGGCCAGTGCCCAGGCTGCAAATAGCTCAATTTAGCTGGGATCCTGGTTTACATGCAGAGAAATGTGGCTTTCTAACCGCATTATCTGGGTGTGTTAGCTCGGTAAAAAGCAGGCCAGTTTGGTTCCACTTCAACCAGACTAAGATGTATACATGCATTTCAAAAGTCTGAATTCAGTCTGACTAAGACAATAATTCGTTTTTCTTTCAATGCATGTAAACGCACTGAGTGAGTTGTAATAATCTAGTCCAGTTGTAAGAAAAAAATAGATGATCATCTCCAGATCATGTTTTGACAAGACTGGTTGTAGTTTGGCATCCAGATGTAACTGACAAAAATCTTTCTGCAATACACTGATGACCAGTTTGTTGAACTTTGAATCCAGAGTTACACCACGATTTGTAACCTTCTGCTACATCAGCTTTGGAAGGTTTGGAAGAGGGTTGTGAGATGTATTGTTAGGACCGAATACAATCACCTCTGTTATCTTCTCATTGAAGCTCTGAATACTCATGACCCTCGATGCTTTGATGTCATCGCATCAGTTTAGGAGAGTATGGATGGAGCACTGGTGGTTTGGCTAGACGCTAACATGATAAGAACTATATGGATCTCCACTGTAGGTCCTTCAAAAGTTCATTTATCAGAGCCCGACACCTCAACTTGAGACTTGTTTGGGACTTGATAAAAATGCATTTCCTAGTTGAATGGCTCAGGGATTCCCTAAAGGCTGGTTCACAGGGCAATATTTTAAAATGGTTGTACGATTTCCAAACCTTGAGGACCACACACATGGCGATAAAAAATTGTGGATATAACAGTTTTGGTCCTATAGCGTGTGGTATGCAGCCATATGGCAATGACAATACACTACACACAAACCGATTTTACTCACTAACATTCCCAACTCAAATGGGAAATCTCGCAAAACCTAAGAACATAAAACATGACTTAGGAGTAAGTAACCACGGCAGCCGAGTAGGAGGCATTAGCAATAGCTTGTGGATTGGGTTTAACGGAGAAAAAAGTGACACGATAAAAAAAGGCATTTGATAAAGGAGTGGAGACAGCGGGAGCAGGGGTTCTACTTGCTACACAAAGAAATGGAGGTGAGTTAGCGTTTTTTTTCCACTTAGAAGCATCATTACACACTTTCTTCTGATTGATCTCTGTTTCTGTGTGTTTGTGGGCTGCGGTCAAAAGAGCCAACACTTATAAATAATCACTGCCCGTCACCTAGCTTTCTAATTGACTACACCTAACCTACAACAGGCTGCATGCTCCTCGCAACACACCACACATGCTGCATCATTGGGCCGAGACAATCCAACATGTTGAACATTTGTGTTCGGAGCAGTCCCAACATTCTTCAGAACAGATTAGAGCACTCTGAACACTTCACACACTGCAGGAAAATCTTAAAGGGGGGATATTATGCTTCTTCCAGGCACATATTACCCTTCTATAGCACACTCATAAAATTGTCACCTTAAGTCTTTTAAAAGTCAGTCATATATCCAAATCCACCTTAAAGAAATTTACTTCCGTATTGGACGCCTTGATTTTCGCCTGTGCCTCTCTAAGACCCTCCTACTCTTTCTGACACTCCCCCTTCAGTTCGTCACATCATCGCAGCATGCACGGAGTCGGAAAGAAAATCCCTCAAAAGACGCACAGCTGCAGCTGGTGTGTTATAATTACTGCACTTGCGACTCAGCCGGAGTTGTGTGAGGTGGGGAGGGGTGGAGAGGGGTAGGGGAGCTCTGCAGGGGCGAGGCTCTCGGCTGAGTACGTAAGGTCGGAGGAGGAGATGGGTGGAAAAGGCGGGGATAGGTGGGATCAGGCGTTTCAGCAACCACGAGAACCACCAGCAGAGACCGGCAGAGACTCAAAGATTACTCTAACATGAGTGAATGGGTCAGACCAACACTTCAGGTATGTTTTTAATGAGGGAAAGACAGGTTCTCAAGATATTAAGCTTCAGAAAGTCCATTTTGCATAATACCCTCCCTTTAAGACCCATCCTGATAATCGGGGCGTCGTTGCAATTGTCGGAAAGGGAGAATCGGCACGAAATAAGCGTAAAAATCTTACAGTCTGAACTTTCCGCTTTTGACCCGCGAATAACATAACCTGCAATGTTTTCTGCTGCCTATCTTTCAGTACACATACAAACCAGGTTCAATAGCTAGAGTCACGTAGTTCTTAAACATAATTGTTATTGCAATATCAATGTGTGCATTATCAAAATGTTCTTGACTTCTTAGATGAAATATTTCAAAAGGCAAATAATTCAAGTGCAGAGCTTTCATGCTACCCCACCTATCATCCAATGATTGCTAGAGATAGGCACAAGCCCCCTGCAAGCCAGCAAAGAAAAGATGGATGGATGGATGGATGGATGGATGGATGGATGGATGGAATTTTCACTGGCCTTAATGGTTTTAATTAATGTCAACTAGTATTATCATGATATTCAACAATAACAAATTGCAACTGCATGTTTTCCTAATATAGAGTAGTGTTGTCTGAATCTTTGGTCTCAGCACTCTAAAAGTGGCAAAGTCCAAAATTCGAGCTCGGGTTGCTGTCATGCCGTGACAGTCAGCAGAAGTCATCTATCAAGAAAGTGAGGACTCCTGTGACAAACTGGGAGAGGCTACAGTCTGACAAGAGATGGATGCAGTGAAAGTGTTTATTTTCAAACAGTGATCTTTACCCAAAGGCTTCTGACACATCAAACCAACTGTGAGCTGACAGGAATGTCAGGAGCATAGCTGGATGTCATGAGTGTTTTTTTAAGTGTGGTCACAGCAGTCGGCGCTGGATCTCATCAAAAACCGTTCCACACTGACACCTACTGAAACCACCTTTTGCTCTGTCAGACAGAAGAAGAGCAGTTAAAGCAGTGTGAACGATACTAGTGATACAAGTTTTGAGGTAAAACTGGAACACACGTGAAGTGAAACAGGTGTAATAGCAGACATACAGCTAATAATAAACCTAAATGAATTTTGAAATTAGCAATGGACATCTAACAAGTGAATATGAGCTGTGTAACAAATCATCCACCAGTGTCCTGCAAGGCACCTTTCAAATCAGCAATGCACAGCCAGGTCACAGCTCAAGGAAGCTCCAGCCTCCCCAGAACTTTCTCTGGAATGTCATTTAGAGGATTTTATTGAATACATCAATAAAACCTCATCCTGCCTTTGAGTAATGCTTTGATGTATCAGGTTTTGTGCATGCTTCTTGCTTCGTTGCTGTTTTTACTTTATATGCTTTGTCTGTGTTTTACTGCTATTTTTATTTTACCCCTTAATCATGTAAAGCGCCTTGAATTACCTTGTTGTTGAAAGTGTGCTATACAAATAAAATTCCCTTGCGTTGCCTTGCCTGATCCTTTTATAGCCTTGGAATTGCCCATTCAGGTATCGGGCCCACCCAATACAACACAACATACATACAATACAACACCGCTAAATTGAGTTGCAAAAATGCAATGTATTGACCCAAGACAACCAGCAGAGCATGCTGTAGGCTATTAATCAGGACTTTTGGAGGGAGTAAAGAAGATTCTTTGATACGGTTGTAAGCCTAAATGGACACTAGAGCTTTGCTCTTATTTAATAAAAGCAAGAGCAAAGCTAGCACAAGCAGGGACGCTGTTAATTAGATTCCAGTTTGTTCATCTAAATGATAAATCATCTTCACTCTCAAGGGTTACTTGTGGAGTTCCACAGGGTTCTGTCCTTGGACCAATTCTTTTCACCATATATATGCTTCCAATTGGTAGAATCATTAGACAGCATGGGATAAATTTCCACAGCTATGCCGATGATACACAACTATATTTATCCATAAATCCTGATGAACCCAGTCAGTTAGGTAGATTACAGGCATGTCTGGAAGACATAAAAGCATGGATGACCCTAAACTTTTTGCTTTTAAATTCTGACAAGATAGAAGTTGCTGTCTTTGGACCAGAAGTTCTTAAACAGAAACTGATTAGTCAATCACTTCATCTGGATGGCATTAAATTGTCCCCCAGTAATAACGTAAAGAACCTCGGCGTTATTTTTGACCAAGACTTGACATTTAAATCCCATATTAAACAGGTTTCTAGGATTTCTTTCTTTCACCTCCGGAATATTGCTAAAATTAGAAACATCCTGTCCAGGAGTGATGCTGAGAAACTAGTCCATGCATTTGTTACCTCAAGGCTGGACTACTGTAATTCTTTACTATCAGGTAGTCCACAAAATGCCATTAAAAGCCTTCAGTTGATCCAAAATGCGGCAGCAAGAGTTCTGATGAATATTAAAAAGAGAGATCACATTTCTCCTGTTTTAGCTTCCCTTCATTGGCTCCCTGTTAAATCCAGAATAGAATTTAAGATCCTTCTTCTTACATACAAAGCCCTTAATAATCAAGCTCCATCATACATCAGAGATCTAATTGTTCCATATGTTCCTAAAAGAGCACTTCGCTCTCAGACTGCAGGTTTACTTGTAGTTCCTAGGATCTCTAAAAGTAGAATGGGAGGCAGATCTTTTAGTTATCAGGCTCCTCTCCTGTGGAACCAGCTCCCAGCTTTAGTCTGTGAGGCAGACACTCTGTTTACTTTTAAGGCCAGGCTTAAAACTTTCCTTTTTGATAAAGCTTGTAGTTAGAGTGGCTAAGATCATCCTGAGCTATCTCTGTAGTTATGCTGCTATAGGCTTAGACTGCTGGAGGACAGACTTACCAATTTTCTTCACTCTGCTACTTCCTTTTCTCCTACGACTCTCCAGTTGTATTACAGTACATTCTGTTATTTCGACTGTTAACTTTGTTTTCTCTCAGTGTTTTTCTCCCCATCGAAGATACACCTGGTCTGGTATCCTGCTTGGCTGCAATGCCCTGTTGGACGGGGGTCATCGACTGGGATGATCCTCTCAGTAATTGAACATCCACTGTGTCCTGTTATCAACTTTTTACTTTCTGTAACATAGAAAGTTCTCTTATATCGGATCTTCTGTTCCTTCTGTGTTCTGCTCTGTCTTCTCAAACCCCCAGACGGTCGTGGCAGATGGCCACTCCTACTGAGCCTGGTTCTGTTGGAGGTTTCTTCCTGTTAAAGGGGAGTTTTTCCTCTCCACTGTCGCTACATGCTTGCTCAGTATGAGGGATTGCTGAAGGATTGCTGTGGTTGGAAATCTGCCCAACCTCACGCCAATGACTGACGCAATCTGCTGGGATTCCTTAAATAGGAAACTTTTTAACTGATTGGAATGTTTGTATAATTGTATTGAAATGACTTCTTGTTAAGTGCCTTGAGATGACATCTGTTGTGAATTGGCGCTATATAAATAAACTGAATTGAATTGAATTGAATACCTCAACAGTCTTACAGAGGCAAGTGCGACCTTGAGTGACACTCCATTGTTTGCCAGCCACCCATAAACACAAAGAAGAAGAAAGGGGGGCTGCTCTGTTATTTTTAGGCTAATCTGAGCATGCTAATGGTAGTTATGATGAAAACTTTGTGAGAAATACACCCTGGGAAGGAAATTACTAAGATTTTGTGCGGCATATTATGTTGGATTGTGGATGTAAGACTTGTTGTGGCCTAGCTAGTAAACTGGAGGACATTAATTGGACCCTTGTGGATGTAAAAAGACCCTTTTTGTTCAAAGATGGCTCTGTTCTGTCAATGATATGACTGCAAACAATGAGTTGCACATTTTTCTTTCTGAATGCTTCGACAAAAGTGTTGATGGTGTCTACGATTCTGATTGCATCCTTGAATGGCATACATCAATGAAATCACAAGAATCTCAGCTTACAAATGATTTATAATATATATATGTACATTGAAAGGGTGTCGCAAAAAAAAGAAGCCAGAAATATGTAACATACCGCCAACAGGATGTAAAAACGCAAAGGGGTTAAATAAAAAGACCCAGCTAAATTCCTCTGGCGTCGGGTCTGCTTGGAATGCCTTAAAAGTAAAGCAGGATGTGCCTTGTCACAACCGTTTTTGATAGCTCAGTTGTTAAAACAGTCACAGCCGAACAATAGGCTAACAATTTATAGGGAGAGTGATTAAAAAAAGGGTTGAAATCAGAAAAGGGAATCATCTCTGTTGGTCACAAACTTCTCAAACAGACATTTATGATATTTACAATCCCAGACTTCTGTGTGTCTCTGCTACGTTGGTTTAACAGTGTGATTGTGATAGTTTAAAAAAAAGAGTGTTGTAGGAAACACCATCTCAGACTTAGCTAGAAATCGAAACAGCTTTCCTGGTACAGCACACGTCTGTCAGCCAGAACGCTCTCTTCCTCCATCCTGTATATTCTCCATCACTGGGTGATTAAGGCTCTGGGATGATGGATGGGGGCACAAACACTCTCTTTCTGAGCTTCTTCTCAGGGCCGGCATGTCATGGACTCGCTCCCTGGTGGCCATCAATCTGGGACCTCAGCCACTCAAACCTGAGTTCAATAACATGACGCTACTTCAGACTGAAGAAGAGAAAAGGAGCATGATGGGGAGAGCAAGCTGAGGATGGGGAATCTGTGGTAGAAAAGGAAAACAAGCTGTTCACGCTGACATCAAATGTACCTCAGAGGGTCGTCAAGAGGAAGCGCTGAGCGAGCACCGTCCCGGCATGAGCGCCTACAGACGGGAAGCGAGCGCCAGGCGGGGAGAGCGTCTGCAGGAGGAGAATGAGCTAATGCACGAGGGAGGAAGGGAGAATCACCTCTTCCTCCTCTTGATTCGACTTGATTTATGTGACAACTTTAAAAACAACATTAGGCACAAATAAAATCACAAAGGATCCTTTTGCTAGTAAATCAACGACTTATTACTGAGATCCACATCATGTCAAGATGGCAGGGAAGCATTTTGCAGAGCACATTTACAAGTAATGATGCAAGACTTTATGGAGATGAACGTCGACTAAATTCATTATCAGAACATGTAGGTGCATTACTTCTTGCCTCTTTATGCCAATAAAATGTTGAGTGACGAGAAGTTTGAAATGAACCAGAAGCATTTTCACATTCATATAAATGTGTCTTTTTGTAGTATTTTCAGCAGCTTTGGAAAAAGTGTTCACACTGCTTGAACTCTTTCACATTTTATTGCATTTCAATCAAAGAATTCTGTGAATTGTAATTGTTTTTTTTATGCTAGACCAAGAAAAAAACAACTCATAACTGTGAATAAATCTGACTAAACCCAAAATCACTGTTGAAACAAATCCATGAGATTTCCCAATTAAAGTTTGCCACAGTTCTTACTGGGGACACGGAAACCCTGTAAAGGGATGGGATCTGATCAAAACCGAACAAAACTAAGCATCTTTACCAACTCTACAAGCAAAACACCCTGTGTGGAAGAAAGGCACCACTGCACATCAGTTTGAACACATCATTCCCCATTGTCAAACATGGTGGTGGCAGCATCATGCTGTGGGGATGTTTTTCTTTAGCAGATCCAGGGAGGCTGGTCAGAGCTGATGGGAAGATGGCACTTAACTACAGGAGGGCGATATTGGAAGAAAAGCTAAGACTGTGGCAAGTTTCACCTTCCAGGAGGACAAAGACCCTAAACATGCAACCAGAACTACAATGGAGTGGTTCAGACCAAAGCAAATTCATGTGTTAGAATGGCCCAGTCAAAGGCTAGACCTAAATTAAATTGAGAATCTGCGGCAAGACTTGAAAACATATGTTCACAGATGCTTTCAAACCAAACCCACTGGGCTTAAGTAACTTTGCTGGTGAAGGCGCATTTCCACGTTTGGAACTTCAGGGTATTTTACAGGATCTGTTTTTATCAGGGTAAATCTGTTGGCCCGGTCCTCTCAGCCGCCGTGTCTCCATACATAATTGGCCCTTTAAGGAATCTGCTAAGACTTCCGCATATCAAGATTGTTTTGGCGGTGAGTGTCACCTATCAGTGCCAAAAGGTGCCCACAGCAGCAGAGAATAACAACAGATCGACAATGGAAGAAGCAGGGATGGTTGCCGCGTTTCTGTTTGCTAGAACATTATACACAGCAATGGTCGCTCCACTTGTTGTAGCTTTTCTTTTCCATCCTTTCTGCTTTGCCAGTAACTCGTCCACTTTTACAAATGCCAGTTGTTTGGCAACGCCTGCTGATATAATTTTCCACTGAGTTACAACCAATCAGCATGACTTAAGCACAGCTCTCGCCCAGAGACTCTACCGAGCCATTTCCGAGTACAGACTCCAAGACTGGGCAGCCCGGTGAAGTGACGCATATCATGAAGGTCCACCTTTTTTTCAGATTTTCCTTTGTACATACATCATTTTTTAAAGTATGACATTTTTTAAATTATGTACAACATTGTCAGTCTGTAACTAAAAATATAGATGAAATAAATACCAGTTTGTGATTGTAATGTGACATAATTTGAAATGTTTAAGGTGTATGAATCTCAAGCAAACGGGTGAATTTGTGCGTATTTCATCCTCAGGGCTCTGAAAAAGTAATGTGTTCTATTAAATCACCGTCACTTATGGCAACATTCGCACCAAACTCACATTGTTTAAACTACTTAGAACATGGAAACATGGGCTGCACAGTTGGTAGCACTGTTGCCTTGCAGCAAGAAGGTCCTGGGTTCAAATGCTGGCCTGGGGTCTTTCTGCATGGAGTTTGCATGTTCTCCCTGTGCTTGCGTAGGTTCTCTCTGGGTACTCCAGCTTCCTCCCACAGTCCAAAAACATGACTGTTAGGTTAATTGGTCTCTCTAAATTGCCCTTAGGTATGGTTGTTTGTCCTGTGTGTCTCTGTGTTGCCCTGCGATGGACTGGCGACCTGTCCAGGGTGTACCCCGCCTCTCGCCCCTTGACTGCTGGAGATAGGCACCAGCCCCCACACCCCCCAACCCAGTATTAGGATGGATGGGTAGAGAAAATGGATGGATGGATGTTTTGTTCCAGCTGAAAAATATTTTTATCACAATGCACTGTACGCTAAATTTTTATATTGACTTCCCTACTTTTATTTTATTCCTAAAACATTTATAGTGTGTCACTTTTTATTATATTATTGGCTTTGAAAAAACAAACATGACACATTGTCTCACCGCAATCCAGTTACACCAAAATGAAACTTAAAAAATACATTTTCTGGGGTCGTTTAGCTTGACGCCTCACATGGTGTGTCCAACAACGGGTTCTGTTCTGTTGTTGCCACTGAGACAGGTACCAATGACTTTCAGGCCACAGCTCCTACAAGACTCTTCTGCAATGGAGACCTTCATCCTGGCCCTTTCCGAGTCTACGTCCCCAACTTGCCTCGAAAAGAGAGAAAAAAAAGACTCTTGAAGCATAGTTTTTACTTTAGCACAAAAAATCTGCATATCCATCAGTCCTGCCTGAGTTACATAATCTGTCCCTGTCAACATCAAGTTTTCTTTCATTCTGTCAGTTTTGCTTTATCATTGCATTAAAGCAGTATGAGACTGGATGAATTTGATTTGAAACATCTGTGCTGCTTTACCTAATTCTGATCATAGATAATGAAAGCAGACCTAATATTAACAGTGAAAAATTTACCAACTCAAGCCAATCATAATAGCCTCTTAAGAAAACTTGTAACCAATAGAAACTGATGAACAATGAGGGATCAAGATTTTTAAAACAAAATAATGTCTTGTTGAAGTAAAAACAATCACAACCAGCAGTCCTTTAGGTTTTCATCTCCACTCCTGACCTGTCAAAGTCACTTTTTTTACATAAAATATCATACAAACGTAAATTCTTGACATATGCAACGCTTGATTCTTTAGATTGAACTGTAATAAATAAAAAAACTAACTAAATGATAAACAGGTTGCAGCATGCTATTGTGCAGCCATAAAGCAAAACCCCTCATAGTTTGAATGAAAACTGAAACAAAAAATGTAAAAAAAACAAAGCAATTATACATATATATATATATATATATATATATATATATATATATATATATATATATATATATATATATATATATATATACAGTGGCTTGCAAAAGTATTCAGCCCCTTTGAACCTTTCCACATTTTGTCACATTACAGCCTCAAACATGAATCAATTTTATTGGAATTCCACGTGAAAGACCAATACAAAGTGGTGTACACGTCAGAAGTGGAACGAAAATCATACATGATTCCAAACATTTTTTACAAATAAATAAGTGAAAAGTGGGGTTGTGCGTAATTATTCAGCCCCCTTTGGTCTGAGTGCAGTCAGTTGCCCATAGACATTGCCTGATGAGTGCTAATGACTAAATAGAGTGCACCTTTGTGTAATCTAATGTCAGTACAAATACAGCTGCCCTGTGACGACCTCAGAGGTTGTCTAAGAGAATGTTGGGAGCAACAACACCATGAAGTCCAAAGAACACACCAGACAGGTCAAGGATAAAGTTATTGAGAAATGTAAAGCAGACTTTGGCTACAAAAAGATTTCCCAAGCCTTGAACATCCCACGGAGCGCTGTTCAAGCGATCATTCAGAAATGGAAGGAGTATGGCACAACTGTAAACCTACCAAGACAAGGCCGTCCACCTAAACTCACAGGCCGAACAAGGAGAGCGCTGATCAGAAATGCAGCCAAGAGGCCCATGGTGACTCTGGACGAGCTGCAGAGATCTACAGCTCAGGTGGGGGAATCTGTCCATAGGACAACTATTAGTCGAGCACTGCACAAAGTTGGCCTTTATGGAAGAGTGGCAAGAAGAAAGCCATTGTTAAAAGAAAACCATAAGAAGTCCCGTTTGCAGTTTGCCACAAGCCATGTGGGGGACACAGCAAACATGTGGAAGAAGGTGCTCTGGTCAGATGAGACCAAAATAGAACTTTTTGGCCAAAATGCAAAACGCTATGTGTGGCGCAAAACTAACACTGCACATCACTCTGAACACACCATCCCCACTGTCAAATATGGTGGTGGCAGCATCATACTCTGGGGGTGCTTCTCTTCAGCAGGGACAGGGAAGCTGGTCAGAGTTGATGGGAAGATGGATGGAGCCAAATACAGGGCAATCTTGGAAGAAAACCTCTTGGAGTCTGCAGAAGACTTGAGACTGGGGCGGAGGTTCACCTTCCAGCAGGACAACGACCCTAAACATAAAGCCAGGGCAACAATGGAATTGTTTAAAACAAAACATATCCATGTATTAGAATGGCCCAGTCAAAGTCCAGATCTAAATCCAATCGAGAATCTGTTGCAAGATCTGAAAGCTGCTGTTCACAAACGCTGTCCATCTAATCTGACTGAGCTGGAGCTGTTTTCCAAAGAAGAATGGGCAAGAATTTCAGTCTCTAGATGTGCAGAGCTGGTAGAGACATACCCTAAAAGACTGGCAGCTGGAATTGCAGCAAAAGGTGGTTCTACAAAGTATTGACTCAGGGGGCTGAATAATTACGCACACCCCACTTTTCAGTCATTTATTTGTTTAAAAATGTTTGGAATCATGTATGATCCTTCGTTCCACTTCTCACGTGTACACCACTTTGTATTGGTCTTTCACGTGGAATTCCAATAAAATTGATTCATGTTTGTGTCTGTCATGTGACAAAATGTGGAAAAGTTCAAGGGGGCCGAATACTTTTGCAAGCCACTGTATGTATATATATATATATATATGGCACCAGATATGTATTAACATTTTCAGCACAGTATTTCTCAGAGTTTTACTGATTTATTGACTCTCCATCTGGCATTTTCCTTCTTTTAATTCCAAGATGACAAAGCCAAACAATGCAGAGGCAGTGACAGTTTGACTTACACCGATGTTCGCCTGGCCCTCGTGGCAGCTATCAAAGACGTGCCTGTCACATCCTCTCTGCCCCGAAGACACGGTATTTAATTGAAATGTCATCTTTATGGTCCAAGAAATGTCAGAGCAGGACATCGACTCGGATCACCTCTGACAGCAATTACAAACAAATCCAGGTCCACATGAGCCACATCGCTGATTGTTCCTGTATCCCTCTCGCTGACATCTGTAGCAGGAATTAACCTGATGAATGGTCAGTCAGAGAACTAATAACTCACAGCTTTAAGAATAATTGGTGACTTTCACTTTAAACGTTTGCATCAGGTTTCCAGACTCAGGAACGGCAGAAATTTGGTAAAAAAAACTGTGATTGCTAATTTCAGATTAGGATTTAAAATTGAAATAAAATCTTTACAAATTTGGAGAAACTCTGGATCATACCAGTGAATAGATCTGACAACATCACAGGGATGTTGAGTCGCATGTGTTCATTGACAGTGGCGATAGCTAACACCCTAAGCGTTGGTGGAGCTGGATGGGCTTCAGAAATTGATGGTCGGATGTGTTTTTTCCCACCGATAATGTGTCTTTGCTGTCATGGGGTTGCTGCTTTCCTTCCTTTGGCTCCACCAAAGCTCTTTCTGTCAAAACAGCGCATGTGTCTCCCCAATGAAGATGGATGACTCTCTGTCGGGTGGATGCTGAGGGGATTCGGAGGAGGTGTAGGAGAACGAAGGAGGGGAGAGGGGAAGGATGAAGAAGGAATGCAAAAACGAATCGGAGCAAGGCAGAGGAGGAGATGGGGTAAAGAAAGAGATTAAACCAGAAAGGGAGGAAGGAAGGAAAGACAAATGAGAGAGAGGAAGATGGAGCTATTATGAATACAAGGTAGCGAGAGAAACAGGAGTAAAAAGCGGGGGGAGGTTTGAGAACCTATGGAGATTTTCCGATTCAGGCTAGGCTTTCAGTTTGTTGCTTCCTGTCTAGAGATACAAAGCTTGATCCAAAACCAAATAATACAGACCTGTTTCTAAAAAAGGCACTTAACACATTCACTGTTAACTTCAGAGAAAACGTATAGTATAGTATGTCCTTTCTTCATTCTTTTTTAAATCTGGTATGTATTATTTAAGTTTGAGTCAAAGTTATTTGAATTTATCAAGTAAAAAATGCTTAGTGTTATGCACAAAAGAGGGCTAACATAAATGGGATAAACTTTCTTAGAGAATTTAACAATTTAAAATGCTGTTTATCTTACACGTCCAACTTAAATCAGATCTTATTATCACTATTAAACAGCAGTCTAAATGAGAGTGAATGTAATGTTTAAACTCCGAACATACTTTAGTTTCTTTATCCAGAAAGGTTTGTGACCTTTTCCCTTAAAGGTGAGAGCTTACTGACAGTGGTGAGGCTGTCGCTCACACAGATCCATCTATGTGCGGAATATTTGATTAAGAAATGCCACCCTCACTGTGTTTCAAGCGTGGCTGCATTTAAAAATGTATGTGAGCAAATTTTCTGTAAAAAATGTCAAACTCATCTCTGAAAACTGATGCTGTGAAATATGTAAATGTCAACAGCTTTATTAGGGAACTGCAAATGTATGTGTGGATATATTTAATACGTTTTTGGGACATGATGACATGATCTATCTTGTGGTCATATGGTTCTATAAAATACACTCTGGACCTGTTGGCTCATATTGCTTGTTGCTGGATTTTCCTTCTAACTTGAATGGTGGTTTGCAGGCAAAGTTCAACGTGTTGTCTTAACCCGTTTCATTTTCCTCGTTTGTTGTCACAAGCCACGAGCTTGTTTTAGTGAAAAAGTTGCCCTTTTTGGCACATTTAGCAGCGTCTGTTTCCAGAACTTTCCTCTTTTTAATACTAGCCTTCTTCTCACCAACCACACATACCACTGCCTGAGTGCTCTGACGTGTAACGTCAAGGTGTGCTGCAAAAAAAAAGAAAAGACGGTCTGCCAGTGGAGGCCCTGTATGGCAAGCCATTTTGGTAAAAACTCCATATCCTTGTCAACGGTTGTGTATGCCAACTAGTACTCGACTACACTGAACTAGGTAAACATTTTCCTCTACTAGTTCGAACCTTTGCCCAACTAGTTAAGAAATACTCTTACTAGTAACTCTTTTATGCCTAGTTACACCTCTGGCACACTGGTACGACTCGGCTTGCCATAGCACACCGGCCCGGTTTGCAGTCCTAACATCGGACCGGCCTGTCGGGAATCGTCACCTGTTCTCACGATTACCCACTCCGGGCCTACACCATATCCTCTGACACATGAATGAAGTCCTTTGCGTTCTTCCTGAAAATAATGGCCAATAGAGCAAAAAAAGGAATTTCAGTGACACTGAGACCGAGGTGAAACATAAGTGAGGCAGAAAAAAAGGGTAATGACGAACTGACTTTTTGAAAATTGTCATAGTTACCACTAATTCATTGTAACACCGATAGTTTTTGCCCTTTGTTGTCAGCGGTTCCGCTGCTTCATGTCTCCCCCCTCCAGCACGCAGCAGTTATATTCCTGCTGCTATTTCATTTGCTGTTATTCACTTCTGTGGAAATACTTAACTTCGTTGAACAAATTAAATCAGTTAAATTTGTCCTGAACATTGCTGTTTGGTTCAGCTCAGGGGTAACCAATAAAAAAAGAGCACTGCCTGGAAGAAAGTGACAAGCAGTAAGTTCCTGTTGGAAATAAAGGGGAATAAAGGGTTTAGTATCAAACTGAATACAATAAAAGGTCCTTCAGAACACAGCTCTTCTATCGGGGGGGTGCACAGATCACCACATGTGTTACTGGAGACATTGCCTTGGCTGGTATCAGTACCCATGAAGACAGCGACAACCTGTTTCACCGAATTGTAAGACCATCCAGTTTCCATAGTACAGTTTGCAAACCTTTTATTTATAAGTGTAACAACATCCTTTTAAACTGAAGCACTTGATGAGACAAATAAAAAAAGCACATAGAGAGCGCAGACCTCTGCAAAGTACCTCGCACCCCCCGGCAAATTTCTAACATTTCTTGAGAGTTTAATCCAAATCTGTCCATAACGTTTTGATTTATTTTGCTAAGAGACAGAAAGACGCCAACATGAGCTCCTTAACAGAGGAGAAAAATATTCTGTCAAAGTAAAATTGTTTCAGTGTTGCAGTTCCCCCATTCTACCACTAGATGCTGTGCGTACACATGGTCAGAGCATTTTCTAAGGTAAGTATTAAAAAACGCAGTTATAAGCGTTTTTGGAGGGGGTCTTGGGGTGTTCGTGGATTTTAACTATGGCTGTTGTTCCTAACCCCCACGAATACTAGAGGTCCTGTATTTAATAAAAATTATGCAGGTAAGATAACTGGTACGTGATACTGTGAATTTAGTTCTGAAAGTATAGGTGGTAAAAATATATAAATGAATGAATTCTGCCTGGTTTGCCTTCGACGGTTAATGTGAAAATGGGACACTAGGTGCTTGACCCTGCACAGTTAAAAATAAAGCGTAGATTTTGCTCTTTTGCATCCAAAACAGATATGCGACTGCTGCAAAATGTTTAATTTCTGTTGCTACAACTTGCTACAGTAATAGATGATGATGGAAGGACACCTTGTTGCAGGTGATAAGAGTTGAAATTTTACGTTGTGAAAAACGCTTCACCAATTTATATGGAATTTCATGACTCAGAGGCACAAAACAGCTCATCTTTTTCTTTTCATTTCTAAAAACAGATGTATTTGAGGATTTAGTTTTTTGGTCTCACCTGGAAGCTGAGTGACTTAAGAGAATGACTTTGAGAATCTGCTCACACTCTAAAGTGTAGGTCAATATTGCCAGCTGTGCCTGTTGCGAGGGCTGTGCGCAAGCGTAGGGGGGCAGTTTATTTTCCTTATATTTCCATTTTCTCCTATTTATATGTAGGTTATTGTGTTTATATATGTATACAATGTAGATCTGTACAGTACAGACCAAAGGTTTGGACACACTTTCTCATTCAATTGAATGAGAAAGTCCAACCTTTTGGTCTGTACTGTACATGTTTACCTGAATAAATTCAGTATAGTTCTGACAACAGTGTAAACAGTAACGTGTGTTAAAGACAAACAAGGCAGGATTTTCATAATAATGAAGCATCTATTTAAGCTGGTATATGGTAAAATCATTTATTGCAGTGTGAATAAAGTCACTCCAAGCACCTTCTGCTGTCTGTATGGGGAATAGCACACTTGAAAAATAAGTCTCCAAGATGACCCCTCAAGCCTGATTAATATTTTTCCGTCAGCAAGTTTGCACCCACACGCACAAGTATTGACGGAGAAGTTTTCCCTTTACACTTCTCCGTTGCTGCGAAGCAATTCCCCATCAGAACAGCAGGGGGCGTAACCCTTTTCTGGCTGGTCTGCATACCATTGCAGTGATGTCTCTGGTCGACGACAGTATATTTACTGTTTTACAGAGAGCAAGTTTTGATTTAGCTAGAAGTGCAGCTCATTGAATACGCTACAAACGTATCCAAACAAACAAACACAGCGGCCTGTTTTGTTGTTCTCTACACATCCTGGTGTTCAACATTGCCAAAAGACCATATTAGATCAACTGGCTTTGCAATATAAAGCATCTTGTGCCCAAAAACAACATCAGCTACTAATTACATCGACTATGGAGCACCGTTCTGGTGAAATGATGTTGGGCTGACCAATCACGCTCTCCGCAGCGTTTGAGACAGGCCTGACTCTGTCTGTCCTTGCGAGCCTGCTGCACAACTCATGTCTCCGTGCCCCCACTGACAGAGAAGTATAAAGTTGACTTAAGTCTTGCATTTGTGGAGTAGGGTAGATTAGGGTTGGGGGGGCGTCAGAGAGGTTGTTCTCCCAGGGGCACCAAATGGGCAAAGACCTCCCCTGCTGTGATGAACCAGTGACCTGTACAGGATGTACCCCGCCTCTTGCCATATTGAACCGGAGGAAAAGACCTGAATTTAACTGAACTGAATTAAAAGTGAGCCTCTCTTATTTAGTTTGTTTATTTTAGGCTTTACTGTAGAGCAAATACACAGATTACAGAATAAATTATGACCTTAAAACTGCAACTTAAACGCACACATGTAGGTGTTCACACCCTCATAACGAACTGCTGCCTTTCGCTACTCCATCCATTAGCAGTGACCTTTGACCTGACTTGTTGTGATCATGTGATTGTGAAACGCAGGGGTCACACTGGCTTGTCAAAACACCACCCCTAACGCATGACAATGACTCACTGACTCCTCTCCTGTCAACGCTGTCTTTTTCAGCAGACTGGGAGTAGCGGAGGGAGTTAATGAGCGATGCAACGCAGCGTTATCATTTCAGATAATGGGAAAATGGTAATGCATAATTTAGCTTCAGAAGATTTTGCGAGATTCTGAAACATTCATGATGCATAATTTTGTAATGTGATTTATGCGACTTCCAGCTAATACTTTTTGTGCATTATTGTTTTCTGTACTGCTTCATTTTTTATGCAGTCATTTTGAAAAACAGACAGTTATTATAAATTAACTCCATTTTAGGGATAGGCCAAAGCATCTGCAAGCTTAATAATCAATTTTTTTTGTGGAACAAACAAAACAAATTAAGCCAATCTTGAATTTCAAAGCATTTTACTTAAGCCATGTTAGGGGTGAAAATCGAGTTGATTCTGATGTTTAAAACTGTTGTCTCATATTCTGGGTTTTTTAAGTGAGTGCTGTGATAAAGTTTATGATTAGAGAGCCTTAGATTACCCTCAGCTATCTATGTAGATGTCAGTGGCGTCTCTGGCATGATAAGTTAGTTGGGGCACAACAACTCAACAGCTATTAGCAGCAACTAATTCATCTGTGATGCATACAATCTGACTTTGATCAATATTAAATGAACCACATAAAATAGCACAAACCTACACACAACAAACACTGTGTTATATAAATGTAAGTGAAGAACAAAACCATTTTTATACATAAAATTACAAATAAAGGGTCACTCACCAGTGTTGTTAATTCCTTGAACAAAAAAATGCATTTCTTTCACCTGGGTAAACTTTTCAATAATTGTATAATCTTTCAAATAATCTACTTTAAACTATAATAATCCTCAAAGTCCTTGAACGATGTTAGAATCTACTGGCTGGTGATGTCCCAAATGTTTCATTTCAAATTTTTGTTCAAGAAGAAAGGTGCTATATTTAGACTTCATCAAAAAATCTACTTCATTAATTGTTTTTGTCTTGGTAGCTAGCAAGGATAAGCATCATCAGATGGCTGCACACTTCTATCCGACAGAACGTTGACGTGACGTGTTGCTATCCTGATATTTTAATTCGAGTTATGCACGACCAACTTTCCTATTTGGCAAAACTGGGCGCATCAATTCTTTCCGGTTTGGAGCCCTGTGGTTTAAAAGCGGAATCTTGTTTAAAAGTGTGGGGCCGTGGCGTTTGTGCCCCATGGCCTGTTGGGCATGCGCACTGTGATTTCAGATGTTTATTATTTAACCAAATGTTAATGGTCAGTCCCCAATCTCTAGAGAATTTAGCCTATTGTGATTGTCAGTATTCTGGCAAAGACTTATGACAGTGTTCTTGGTAACAGAATCGTTCTTTATATATTATTACTCTATAAAAGGACGATGCTGTTCTACTGATTAATTTAAGTGTGCATAGAGCTCGGAAGCGACATCTGGTGGGCCCAGGCCCCACTGGCCCCAAATGCAGAGACACCACAGGGAGTTGTGCTGCTTTAAGCTTAGGGAGCTATAGAACTTAAGCCTAGTTTATACTTCAGCAAGTTTGCTCTCACATGCACACATATTGACCGAGACGTTTTCCTTTCATACTTCTCCATTGTTGTGAAGAAATTCCCCACAAGGACAGCAGGGGATGTAAGCCTTTTCTGGCTGGTCTGCCTACCATGGCAAGGACAAATTGTTTACTTCAGCTTGTAGACGCACATCCACTCAAGGAGTGTTGACCGACAAAGAGCGAGTTTTGATTGAGCTGGAAAGCTTTTTACTAGAAGTGCAGCTCATTGAATACTTTAAAAACGTATGTAAACAAACAAACACAGCGGTCTGTTTTGTTGTTCTCCATACCTCCTGGTTTTAAAAATTGCCAAAAGACCATAATAGATAAACTGGGCTTGCAGTATAAAGCATCTAGTGCCCAAAAGCTGCTTTGATTACTAAGTACATCGACTATAGAGCACCTTTGTGGTGAAATGATCTGGGGCTGATGTTGGGTTGACCAATCACAGACATGTGCTCTCCATTGCATTGGACGGTTAGTAAAAAAAAAAACTGTGCTCTACTCCGTTCGTCCTTGCGCGCCTGTCGGAGAGCCCTTGCGTCGACGGATAATGGCGCTGCGTTCCTACGCACCTCCACAGACGTAGAAGTATAAATTAGGTTTTACTGACACCTTCTCTTCAGCCTGTTACCCTATGTTTGTATCACTTGAAGTTGCTGGTAACTTAATGTTGTCTAGCTGATATTTTTGTATGCCTGACCCATTGGTCCCATGTTTAGCCATCTCTGTCACATTCTGCATTACTTTGCTGTGACATAGTCACTTTGGCTTTGAGTTTTTTTCTGTTCACTTTTGATATTATTTGGGTTCTTTTCAGGGACTGGGTGTGTCCAGATTCAGGGGCTGCATCCTTTGAAGGATGCATTCAAAGGCTCATTATGTCACAGTGATGCAACGAAAACTGTCCTAATTCAAACGTTTCTTCAAGTGTAGCCCACAAATGTGTCCTTCTTCTCTTAGGATTTGAAGGATGGGTTTGGTGTATTCTTCTCAACCCGCTATCCCAAGATTCTTTGCAGGACAAATGAGAGATTTTCATTTTTGTAACAATGGCGGATGAAGTGGGAGCATAAATATAAGTGTATTAAAATCTGGCAGTACAAAAATTAAAAGCTTAAAACAGTTGTGTGGTTAGGCTTTTGTCGTTTGCATAAGAATTTCATTTATTCATTAATTCAATTATTTCAAAAGCAATAAATAAGTAATAAAGAAATAATTTTGAGCTCCATTTTTAACCAGCTTGTGTTTAGCGGTGTTTAGCGGATGATTGCTAGGCAACAAGGCATTTGTCGATGTAATGACAGGAAAAAATCTGAAGTCTAGACCGTCCAATTTCATAGCGGCTCACTTCCTGCCTATCAGGTGGATAAAGGTCGGGTCCTTCGAAGGATGCAGCCCCTGAAATTGGACACACCCAATGTTCCCCTGTTCCCTCTGATCTCTTATTGTGCATTTAGTCATTCTCCAGAGCCAGCCTCCCTCATCTCCCCCAACTGTCTTCTGCTTCCACTCATTTGATCAATCTTACTTGTTCTCACTCCAATAATCATACCACACAGTATAAATGCTCCAAATATCTCTCCTTGTTAGATTATCCAGTTGGTTCCCTTTTATCCTGGACCCTCTTATGGTCCGTGTTTTCCTGCCCTTGTTCCCTGTTTGTGTACGTTTTGTGTACTTATTAAGTCCACCTTACTCGTGTGTTGGGTCCTCCACCAACACACACAATATCAAAGTCTTTTTTACTGTTTTTTTGTCTGGACAGACCCATCAACAGGGATATTGTTGTCCTTGACTTTGCATACTCTTTGATTTTCCTTCCTGTATAAAGTATTCCAAGCACAGCGCTTAGAATCTGTTCTTGGGATAAGGAATTGCTGCAAAATCAACAACTCAATGCAATCAGCTGTGCTTTCTTCAGTCATTTTTCATAAATTGGCATTACATTATCAACAAAATTTAATTGTATGTAGGCTAACTATGTTGCTGTTTTTAAAGTTACCCAGTCAAAACTTAAACGCAATCATTTACATCATTTAGATAGTCAAAAGAGTAAAACATGTGGATTCCTTTCTTAATATTATATTTGCATCCATGTTATTTAGTCATTTATAAATAAATAAATACATATTGATAATGATAAATACATATTTAGTTAGCCAGCTAAATATTTAATTTACAAACTAAATACTTAGCTTCGAACTAAATATTTAAATAGTTATTTATTAATTTATAAATGTCATACTTTCAAATAAATATTTAGTTAGCAAGCTAAATATTTAATTCACAAACTAAATGTTTAGTTTGTAAAACAAATATTTAGTTTAGAAGCTAAATATTTAGTTTTCAAATTAAATATTTAGCTTCAAACTAAATATTTAGTTAATAAGCTAAATTATTTTTCACAAACTAAATATTTAGCTTCAAATAAAAAATGTAGTTAATAAGCTAAATATTTAGCTAGCTAGCTAAACTGGCTAGTTAGATATTTATCTTCAAACTAAATATATATCTAATATGTTATGTATTTTGTTAGAAGCTAAATATTTAATTTAGAAATATTATTTAGTTTAGAGTTAAATATCAAAGTTTTAGACAAATTATTTAGTTTGTAAGCTAAATATTTAGCTTGGAAATGTGGCATTTATTAATATATGAATGATATGAAAGAAATATTACTTTGAAAAACAGGGTGAATAATCCAAATTACTGCTGTTAAATTTTACTTGTGTAACTTCACAAATGGCACCCCATATATAATTGTATTTGATAGGAATTGGAAAGTGATGGAAGGTGATTTTAGTTTAGAAGTAGAGTTACTGAAATAAACTGAAATTAATTTAATTAGAATATGGTTCAACACCTGAAACAGAGGTTCCCAGATGTAAATTGCATAGATCTGTGAGTAGTACAATTTTAAGTTTGTGTTGTTTTTGTTTAACACAACAAGGCCTCCCTTGTAACTGATCTGTCTTACATCCTGCGCGGGTCGTGTTTATCTCGTCAGCCATGAGGATTGGAAGCAGGGAATTTTCTGTGACACTAATGAATATCAGTTTTATTAGGATATGATTGCGGTCATGAAAAAGGTTATTGCTTTCATAACATTGTATATTAAAAACAATTTAATCTCATCCTGTGAACAGTAATTCAAACCTTTTCAAGCTGCATCTCTTGTGATTGATAGCAAAAGCAGAAGTTGGTCAGTCATTGAATGTCAGAGAGAAAATTGTCTCCTGGTTCAGGACTTGTCTCCTGTTGAATCCCGTTTGACAAAAGAGAAAATTCCCTTTCCCTTTTGCTTTTTTCCTTTCTTGCACTGAGAAGATGTGAAGTTCATATGAACAACATTAACAGCTTATATTTAACAAGGTGAAAGTTGCACAACAGTATCAATGCATGTCAAAGAAGCCATTGTTGGAGTGGACTAAAAAAATAAGATGATTTTAAAGCATAATTAGATTTGTCCTCACTGTGGCTTCTCCTACTACTTCCATCATTCAAACTCTTTAATTAGGACCTTTGTTGTATTTTTACCTCAGTTTGAGTAGAAATCAGAAAGATGAACAAGACTGAGAAAGGGTGAAAAAGAGAAAGAGCTTGAGAAGAGAAGGAATGAAAAAGAAATGGAGAGAGAGAGAGAAAGGCTTTTAAAAGGATTTTGTCGTTATTGACTGGTTGCACTCTTCAGCTAATAGCCATTTAAAGATTATGGGCCTGCTGGTGGAAATCAAGGCCTCCATTGTTTGCCTTATTGCATTCTGGCAGATGGGGGCTGACACAACAACACGCAGCATCCCTCCGGGCACACTCACCGAGCACTGGCCCTCCATCAGCAGATCTCCTATTGAACTGGCCCTAATAACTGGCCATGAATTATTAATCCACCAACCATATTGAAGACAGAGAGGGAAGAGGCGGGGGGAAGAAAACAAGGGAAGGTTGTGGAGCTGTTGCAGAGAATATCATTGGCGTTCAGGTGCCAGTCGAAGAAAAAAGGTCCGCTCCAAAGAGTCCCACGACGACCATTTCTCGGAACGGGGAGGAAATTCCGATAACTGGCATGGGAAGATAAAATATATATTCATTAAATGTCAGATTGCTGATGAAATGGGTCCGAGCCATTAGTGGGTAGCAGAGCGGCCAGTTAATGTTTCCCGGTTGCTGTTGGGTTGGGTGGCTTTTAGTGTTGCTCTGGATAACTGCTGGAAACAGGATCCCTTGATCAGAAAGAACAGAAAAGTTTGGAAGAGCAGGTGTTTTTCAAAATACTGGGAAAACTTGCAGAAATCACAAGACAAGTGCACCTGTTGGTGAAATCCAATAACTCTGTTGTTACAAGTCAAGTGAACTAGATCTCGGATTTGGAGTTAGGCCGTCTTTTGTCCTCCGGTCAGGTGATTTATTTGCAGGCATTGATTACCAACCTTGACTAGACTGGTGTCTCCTTTCTAAAGTTACTGCATGACAATCTGGAAGTCTTAATGTCAAAGAAACATGCAAAAATAATATGAAAATCAAAAGTGCATTTTTGACAATTGATTCTTATACTTGTGCCTTTTCTTAAGTTTGATTAAAAAGCATTAAAAAATCTACAAGAAAATCATAAAATTATTATTCTGGAATTTAGAAAAGAAAGTTGGTAATCCTTAATTGATCTAGAACAGGAAATGTTTAGTCTGGTTTAATGTGAGACAACAAGGAACAAAGAGATTATAGATCTTTTTATAAGGTGCATGAAAATATCTAGCTTTGACTGTATTTTCCATCATAAGACAGTTCACAAGACAAGCTGCTCCAATTTATATCAGGTCAGGGGTCGCATTGACGGAATGTTTTCCATCTTTGATCGTTTTTTTAGAACGGTGATGGAAAAATCTGAAGGCTGTCTGCCATTTTGACAGATTACAATTCACACCCTTGACTACTTGGTACAGACGTGCAGAGATTTCTTAACTTCACACGCAGAGTACAGGTAACTAAATCAATCCAAAAAGAAAAAAATCCCATTAGAGCATCTGAGTATCATCTCAGACGTGGATATCGTACTCCATGCATCTTTCTATCCAGGAGCTGACAGCAGGTTGAATCATGAATGGTTGGGAGCTGGGAGCTGGGTTCAACCATGTCCAGCAGGTTTAAACATGATGAGTTCCGTTTTAGAGTCATTGAGATGGAGGAAATTTGTGGCCTTATCTAAACCATCCCTCATTGTGAGCAAACATCTGGCGACAGTGGAGAAGATTGAAGAAACCTGCAGCTGAACCATTCTGAATATGAATGGCACTCTGCAGCCATTGTCCATCTTTGCAACATACTTGTTTTACAGAAGGATATGATATTAGAGAATGATTTTTTTTTACATGTAGTGGATCTCGTGAGCCCATTGTCAGGGAAGGCATTGTGTTTTCTTTACCATAACCAACAAGGATTTATTGTCAACATGAAACCAAGTGATTCATGGGGCTTGTAAAGTGAGTTTATCGGATGCAAACAGATGTTGCAAAGCATGCGAATTGTGATCATTTTAGCTCCCCGCTTGTAATTTACTGCTGCTGTAGATTACTGGGAACCTGAACATTTTGCTAAACATCAACAAGCAGACAAGAGTTTCAGGCTCCTCCACACATTCAAGACATGCTTGCATCGCTTTGGTGTGGAGTGCTTTGGATAGTATCTGTATCTACTTATCCTCTGTAGTGGTACGCAAAAGGTAAAAACACGTTCAAGTAAGAGCAATGATTGCCTGTGATTGACATTGAATTGCCAGAATGTACCAAACTACATCAGTTTGAGATGAAGAATTGTTTATGAGTTTTGAAAGATGTTGCTAATCGGTGGTGCGTCATATTCATATAGCATTCACAGCTCAAGCCACTGTCCTGCACCTTTTGGATGCATCCCTGATCCTACCAGGCCTCTGGTAAACTTGTTGACATGCGAAGGAGCTGTCTAAAAGTTGCAGGTGAGTGGCACTGGAGGACTGGAGTAGCAGACCCCTGATTTACAGGTACAGAAAGAGGATCTTCATCTAAAAAATGTTGGAAAAGAAAAATAAATCCTCACACTAAAAGCTTTTAAACATATTGCTGTTAGACTGACATTCACGTGATCATTTATGCCTGATTATTTGATCCAGAATCGTGCTGACTACTGCGTACAGTGAGTAAGATACTGTCTGCTCATAACTACATTGCAGAACACCACTTCAAAAAAAACTAATTATGTTTTCAAGTTTCTTCAACTGGTTAACATTTGAAGTTCTTACTGTGTTTTTTTTTTTTCTTCCTGTCAGTCTAAAGCTCTCACTGAATTAAAACGCCTTTGGCAGGGCTGTTTTCACTTCCCGCTAATTCAAAATGAAATCTACCAAGTGCCTGATGAATTGAATTTCCTGTGTCAAAAGCCTGCGATTTCTAAGAAAAATAATGAGCAACGCCCGAAGAATCCCCTTTCAGATTTCATTATGAGGGAGAGGTTCTAATTGTGAGGAAATTAAATTTTCATCGCTTTCCTACTTTCTCTCTCAGCGAGTTACTCATTTGCCACTGATGATGTGGTGAGGTTTGTTTCAGCTTGACGCTTTGCATGCTTTTAAAAGCCAATCATCTCCCGCTTAAACCAAAACCACAGCAGCAATAACGAGATGAGTTTGTATCTGGCAGAGGATTAATGTGTCATTCTTCAGCTTCTGAGCAGTCAGGGGACGGAGACAGCTGCTGCAGGTTCACGAGCATCAAAGTGACACTGAGCTGAATCTTCCTTCATCTATCTGCTACAAAGCTGCTCTGGCTGAACAGCGGGGTGCACCCTTGCCATCAGCTACACACACATCAAGGAAAAAACTCAAATGAAAGAGGCAAGGCATAGCAATTTTATTTGTATAGCACACTTTCAACAACAAGGTTATTCAAGGTGCTTTACATGATTAAGGGGTAAAATAAAAATAGCAGTAAAACACAGACAAAGCATATAAAGTAAAAACAGCAATAAAGCATGAAGCACACACAGATACATCAAGGCATTACAAAGCATATCATGTAAAAACAGCAATAAAGCAAGAAGCACACACAAAACATGATGATACATCAAAGCATTACTCAAAGGCAACTCTAAACAGCAACGTTTTTAGTTCTGATTTAAAAGATCTCAGTTTCAGCAGCTTTGCAGTTTTCTGGAAGTTTGTTCCAGATTAGAGGAGCATAGAAATTGAAAGAGAGCAAAGTGAAAACTAATGGGCCCAGTATAAATGTTCCATTCGTTACACTAATTTGTGTTTTATTATTTGATGGAAGTTATGTTAATACTTAGATTATTTGATCTTTATAATTAGATGTGTATGAACAGAGAAGCCGAGCCTGTGAAACGTTCATGTGTCGTTTCCTTTGTGGTTTTTCTCCAAAAAAATACCCACATAAAAAAAGAAAACACACACACACACACACAGGGGTAAACATTGACTCATACCCAGAGCATTTTAACACAGTCATCCTGTAAAGAGTGTCAGTCTGATGACAAATAGAAAACATGAAGACTTTGATGATCATTTTGAAACTGCCAAACAGGATCTTTCAGCTGCGTGTCAAAAAAGACTTTCGAAATATTTTTTGTTGGTGCAATTTTGCATATGCTACATATAAAAAGTATTTGTGTTACTCTGCTGTATTCAAACATTTCAGAATGGAGATGCAACTTTGCAACTTTCATTGATAATTATTCAAATGACTTGTCCTGGCAGTTTTGCATTCAAATATTGGGGTGGGACGGGGTGTCCTGCAGTTTTAGAAAGATAGAAAACAGGATACGGTGGACCACCACCTATTTCAGGCTTGGCATTCACAGGTTCACCTGATTGCAATTTTTTTGTAGCATATATCTAAAATATTTGAAAGAAAATGCCACTTGAAACGTTAAAATAACTAAAGATAATGCTACTTGACATGTTATTGGCTGGCATTTGTAAAGCAGCCAATCTGTGGCATTTATTTTAGTTAGTGCTGATTGGCTGTACCGCCTAGAGCAGAGATATGGAAGACTGTAGATGTTAGCATCTGGAGTGGTGCTAAGACGGTTTCCAATGTGAGTATTAATGCACATTAAGGTACATTTGTTGTTTGAACTATTAAAATAGGCACTTATAGGGTATTTTAGAGGGAGTCTCAAGTATCAATGGATTCGAACTATTCGCAGGAAGTTGTGGTCCCTACTTCCCGCGAATACCGGGGCTCCAATGTATTCCTCCTGTAGCACAGCTGAATTTATTCAAATATTGGCACCACTAGCCTTATGTGGTTCAGGCAGCAAACTGATCAACCCACAATCACAATAAAGAAATAAACAGAAGAAGAAAACAAGGGAAACAGCAACAACAATGAAACACAAAACAGAATAGATAATAATAGCATTATTATAATGGTGATAAGAATAATAATAATAATAATAGTGATAAAACAATGAGACACTAAAACCTAATGAAGCTACTGAGGCAAGGCCATATTAGTAGCAAGTCTACAAACCAATATGCAAAAATGCTGTCGGAACTTATTATGAATAACAATTTTGTACAATTTTGTAGGCTTGCATATTAAAATTTAACCTTACTTGGTTTAAACAGAGAAACATTGCTAAGTTAAATATTTGGATTTTGGACTTTTGGAGACCTGAGAAACAGCTGAATCATTTTTCTGTGTAATCTAGATAATTAACACAGATAATAATTGTTGTGCGCATCAAAGATCTGCAAATAAAATTGGAAGGGCTGAAGTGAGCTCAATCATGTGTCGTGACACAATTATATGGGTAAACGCTGAGTCCTTGTGTGCAACTGAGGAGAAAGAGAGTGGGAAAACGCCTGGAGGCGCACAAAGAATGGGAGGTGGAAGTAGAGAGGAGGGTGCAGAAAAGAGGGGGTCAAAATGAACACCATCTGGGTACATGAAAGGGAGGCGGGTGAGAGATGTGATGGGGTGAAACAAAACAAAAGCACCAGTGGTGCCTGCATGTAACCAACAACACCGCCACCATGCATGTCTTCACCCCCCTTCCTCTTCAGTCAGGTGGGAGAGGAGCACTGAGACCCACCATCACTCATGCAGACCCTCCCCCTCTTCTCTTATCCCCCCGTGTGTTCAGATCATTGCCAAAGGAGCCACAGGCCACTTGCAGGCTGACAGTCAGCTCCTCTAATGGGCCTGGCTGTTTATTTTGTACCGCTTGGAAGTGGATTAGCTGGAGGTAATTATGGTTAATGATCTGCCCGCCTCACCCCGCTGATCTGTAGTCACCCGTTTGCTTGGCTAGTAGCGGCATATAGCTGCGAGCACCATTAATATGGGATAATGTTACCTATTAGAGCAACAAAAGGGAAAGGGGAGATGGAGATTTGTCAGATGGATCACAGTGTGAAGGGTTTTTTTTAGAGAGAAATGGAGTGGATCCATTGTGGAGCAAATGTGATGTTCGACGAGGTTCAAGGAGCTTTTCAAAATTACAATTTGATTACATCCTCTGACACGCTGTTGTTTTGTAAGAAACGGCCTTGGAGCAAGTTCCATTAAGTTTGCGATTAAGTTTGTCGGGATGTTCCACAGTGGAATTTCAGGCGGAAAGAAAGCGTTCATTTTGTTAGCTCTAATTGTCTCAGTTTTGAAGATGTTTCAATTCAGACTGATTATTGAAAAGCTCAAATGTTTGATGAGATAATACAGGCTTTATTTTTGATGGCATTTAATTGCAACTAATTAACCGAAAGATTAAACTGGGACCATACCCTGCTTGTTTAATTTAAACACCCATAAAAGGACCAGGTTTCCATCAGTGTTTTATATTATTAGAAGGATTATTTTTTTATTTTAAGCTAAAGCTGGGCTTTTGTTTACAGGTTCATCCTTCTGTATCCAAAACAAGAAGATGTACCCATTGAAAACAATATGTAGAAATACTTTCTCATGAGCTGATTATTTACATCCTTAGAAATCTTAAAGCTTTTGAGACACAGCTGTTTTCAGATAAAAAGATAAAAAGAAGGGTTAAATTCTTCAAAGCATTGTGCACTAAAAAAATGAAAGGAACAAGCATTTCATTCCGTTAGCTTTCAGCTTTTTTGTACTTGTTTGTTCAAATTCATTGTAACCTTCTAAGGAAATAAAAATGTAAAAATTAGTAATACATTTCAAGAATTAACTAATGATTGAAATCATTCTTGATCAGCTCTGACTGGTGATGGGTAATTTAATAAATAATAAAAATAAAAAAAAATTCTGTTGATCAAATGCATCAAAAGTGATAGAATAGAAAACTTTATTTGTCTGACACCAAAAGGTTACAGAAATTCATCTTTAACAGGGCTCCACATCATCTTTACTCACACATACAAACAGTAAATGACCTAAGACCAAATATAGCAAACATTATAACAAAACACCTGTTGGACTTAAAGTAAGGATGCACCGATCATTAAAAAAACAAAACAATTTTGGTCGATATAGATTTTTTTAAAGGACTAAAGCACAAAAAAATCCTCTTCATTATCCCTGTGAACAGCCATTTATTTTCACTATCAATTTTTGCTTTTACATATTGTAGGTAACTTTGCAAGGGCAGAGAAATGTACAAATTAGTGATGCATAAACAAATAGGCCTTGATTGGCTCTGACCTTTGATCCGAAGGCTGAAAGCAGAAACAAAATCATAAAATTGATGACTAACACCTTTCTATTCAGAAAAAGCAATCCGTTAGACTCAAAATAGGTATGTACCAATCAGGGCATTCTTATTTCTCTTAAGGGTCTCGTTCACTCAGAAACAGTGTAATACTTGATCTTTTTTGAAATACGATCGGTCTCTCTGAGTTGCATATGCATGCTGCACGTGAACATTTTCTCCAACCTCCATTGCCTGCATTAGCCACAGAAAGGAAATAGACGGCCAAAACGAGTGAGTCAGAAAAAGCCAGTAACTTCTACTTCACAGAGAAAATTAGTATTCATTGTCTTGCCCACCTTGGTTTGCAACCGCCCACAGGAAGGCTGTATGGATTTTGGAGGCCAGGCGAGAACAGACCAATTCTCTGTTAGTGGAAGCTAACCATTAGCAACTTCACAACATGGTGGAACACATTCGGGCTTGTGTTATTTGTGGACATAGCACGTCAGCGTAGCATTCTTTGCCAAAGAAAGAGGAGCTGATGAAGAAACGGTTGGAATTGGTTTTTGCAACACCACCAGCTAAGTAAGTTAAGTTACTTATTTGTTCGAAGGCAACATAAGAGTAGCATTGCTTTTACCCAATCAGAGGCGAGACGTTTGCATATCATGAATGTTTTTTTTGTGAGATTTGTAATCTTGTCACTTCCCCCCACCCACTCCTTTGACAAACTTCAACCTCCTAAAACAGAAGAGGAAGAGCCTTTTTTTCCACATAAAACAACTCACAGGACATTCATTCAAACTTGAGAACACAGCAAATTTATTGAAAAAACGAGATGTTTCATTTGGCTCATCTTTGTTTAAATTAAACAGTTAAATACAATAAATATTGAACACAGAAGAAAAAATATGGTGCAGGCTCCTTGACAGTGTTTGAAATGGGCCGATTTATCCTCTGATTGGCTCAGACTAACGATCGGCAAGTCCAATAGTGAAACATTAGGTTTTTTTCCTTGTCAAAAAGTGCATCAACCCGAAAAACTCCATCTTGTTTAGTTCACCTTGTTTAGAATTGACAGCCGAAAGAAAAAAAAGAATATTAGTAATCAGCCAGAAAAGCCTGACAGGTCAATCTCTATTTTAAGTACAAATATATGTATTTACAGACCACAAAAGCGGGAGTTGTCAGTTTTGATTCATTTAATGAACCAGCAAAATACAACATGTCTTTGTGAAATCAAGCTGCAATCACCGATTAAAGCCAGTTGAGGGAAAAACGTCAGATTTCTCACTGGTTAAATGGTGTGTCACTAATTTTGGCACTTGTGTATTCTTGAAGCGTTCCTGTGAAGATGACTTCAACATGAATAAAAATACAGTAAAACAAATTTTTAACTAATCAAACCACAGTAAAGCAACTTACTTACCCAGCTATTAAATGTGTATTAATCCAAGGAAAGACATCCTTTCAGGGGTGTTGACTTTCTTTTAGTAACAAGGGCATATTTTGGTTTGCATAAATAGGATCAATTCCAGTGAAATCCCATCAAAACACATAAACATGTATGAGTTACCACGGATACATAGAACGTCATAGGGAGTGTTTCTAACGTTAATTTTTTAAACAGATGAGAGCTAAATGAAATCAGGAAATGCTCCTCTGCTGGAAGCTATGTAACTCATAGTCATCCTAAACACTTTTATATCATATTGCAGAAATCTGACACTTTTCCCTTTAAAATGAGTCACACACGCACATGCACAAGTACACACATGCATGCACATGCACTGTCAGTCAAGTAAACCATCTGAGAGCGACATAAAAAAAGATGTCTTTTTCAATCCATCCATTTTGAAAATGCATCAGTAATAGCAACAAAGTGGTTTTTCTCCCCAAAATGAAGTTTTACTTAATCAAATCAGGGGTCAGAGAAACATATCTTGGTGTGAAAAGGACAGGACACAGCAGGGTTAAACCAATTACGTCCTGTTAAACAGGCCTTTCAAAGTCTCCATCTCAGACACATTTTCCTGCCTTTTCCAGTAATTTTTGAAAGCATTCAAGCTGTAATAAAATATCATTTTTTGTGCATTTGTGCATTAAACGCTCTCTGTCTCACAGCATTTTTGTGATGATAATCGCATTTCCCCCCTCCCACCACCCCCTCTCGTTCTATTCCCATCTCCCCTTTTAAAGCACTTTGTTCCTCTTTCTGTGAAGATGACACTAACGTTGGGTGGGGAAAGGGGAGGCAGCGGTGGGCTACAGCTAACAGTTCCAAATGGAGCCCTTTAGCAGGGTCTTCATTCTTCAGGGCACATGGCGTCGTGTCTCCCTTTGACTATGAGGGAACAGGCCCTCTACTGCCCTCTCAGGGACTCTCCTAAAGTGCTCTGATGGTTCATAATGCAGATCATTACCCAGAATGCTGCGAAAGACCCCAAGTCCCCACTTAAATTCAGAGCCTCTCTGAGCTCACGCCATGTTATGTCTCCCTGCAGATCTCCTGCAGACACTTTGATTGTCCATTGCTGCCTGCTGTCGCCTTGCCTGCCTCACGCTTTAGTGACACAGAGTTGCCCCCGAAAGGCGGTCCTAATGTGCGCAACAAAGATGTTTCTTCTCTTCGGTGTGAGCAGGAAGGTGCTTTGAAAATATAAGTTATTGAAGCATGGAGACAAAAAGCTACCTGAGATGTGACTTAAGATGTGTCATGGGTAGGCATGGGCCGGTATGAGATTCTGATGGTATGAAAACCGTAGGCAAAAATATCACGGTTTCACGATATTATGATTACAGCTCTAAAAGGTGTATTTTGAATGTCTGCATTTTTTTTAAAGGAAAAAACACTTTTTAGTGAGGCAGACATGGTAACTAACTAGCATGCTAAGATAAATCATCATTAGCCTGCTAGTTACCATATCTGCCTCAGTTTAAAAAAAAGTTACTAAGGATAGAGATGAAGAAAAGATAAGATATGGTAGTTAAGGTAACAAGCTCATTTCACTAATGTCAGACGCTAATACGCACTTTCATTTCAAGACAGCATTAACTTTACCTTGAATTTAGCATACAACGATGGGTGGTGCTCCTGAACATGCGCAATCATATTAGATGTATTGTCTCCACTGTTCTCAAGGACGTTTTGCACGTCTGGCGACCTTCTTCTTCCAAGCCGTGAACGTCTGGCTTTTTACGGTAGCCGAAGTATTCCCAAAGCTTAGAGACGGTGGAAAAAGTTCTGGGGGCTCGCCTCCTTCAGCCATCACACAGCCTGCAGCGCAGCCCGTTTGTCACTCACAACAAACGCAGGTGTGCTGGGGGGGAGGGGCGCTTTACGCTGCAGCTTCACACAGCATGAGGGATGTTTACTTTCTCCCTGACGAGACGTCACATTAAAAAATAAAAATAAAACACTTATACCGCAGGGACGGTATGCCGGAAATTTTTAGTGGTTTTGAAACCTTGACTTTTTCATACCGCGGTATACCTTAAAACCGGTAACCGGCCTAGTCATGGGTAATGATTTCGAAATGATTTTCAAAATCAAACAGGATTGATGGTGAATGGAGATTACTGGCTCTCTCTGAGGAACACAATTCAAGGTTTCGCTCTGGCATCTTGTTTAGCATATCATCATTTTATGCAAGTTTTTCTTCTGGCCTGATACTGTAGTTATATTCATTTTCATGTATGAAACCAATAGATAAGTGACAAAGTGGCATGTAGGAATAAAAAGCAAACACAAGGCAGAAAGATGACTGTTTGTGACCAACACTGTAATCAAAATAGTAAAATAGTGGCAGTATTGCAGTTGAAGTTGTTTCTGCTCCAGTTCTGAACAGCATTGTTACTCTGATGTGCACAGGCATGCATCAGCCTAGTTTCCTCCCAACAACTCTGTCACCAGAATAGCATAATCTATATTACTGAACATAGTTTATATTAATGAGTGATGCATGATTGTACAAGTTTAACTTTTCTCCATTTCAACTGTTGCTAGTTTTCACACAACACATTTGACTCTAAAGAGCCCCTCCAAGCTAATACTACACATTCAGTGTAATGATCTGTTAAACTTTAAGTTTCGTTGATTATTTTTGTTGTGTTGTTCCATGTTCTTTGGGTGGTTTTTCTGTGTTCTTGATAACTTTTACCTCGGTACATGTATTTTGATTCGGGTTTTTTGGTGCCCTGTTGGCCTATCGAACGAATACAGCTGTTTTCTACCTGAACACATGCAAAAAATTTATGTGTGGAACTGAGAGGGCAGTGCAACGTTCCACGGCACTGCATCTGGGTCCTCGACAACATCCCAAAATAACATTTGGTGGATGGGAGATAAGTCACAATGTTGATAGGAAAAATACAAAAATTGCAGTCATTCCTTTTGTTTCGGCATGAAGGAAAATATCATTCACACCTGAAGCTATCAGGGAAGCTAAAAAATAGAATTTACCATATTATAAATACATTTTGAAAATGTATTTGCAAACATCAGCCAACGATTTGTACCAATAGAAAAAAACAAAATTAGAAAAGCTTATTATTATTACTTTTACTGTACCTCACCTCAGAAACTTTATGCTAACAAACAACAACAATGGTTGCCTCAGTGGTCTGGCTGTTGACTCTTTCCTCAAGCTATACAGAGAACCCCATGCCAGTATTCCTAGATTTACCTATTTGAGGATTCTGTGAAATGTAACTCCAAATTATTTTGCGGAAAATTCGCCTATTCAAGGAATTTATTTCATGCTGCATATGAAAAATATTGGAAAGAAAATGCAGACTGTGAAGCTGAGATACCAAAATGTAATGATCCTTGATATGCTATTGGCTGCCCTTTGCAAAAGACCCAATCCAGGAGTGCCATCTTATTTTCCATGGTTGATTGGCTGCACCCACATGAGCAGAAATAAGTAAGACTGCTAGTGTTAGCCTCTGTGGTAGTGCTAAGATGGTGCCCACTATGCGTATTAATTCAGATTACGGTATTTTCAGTGTTTAAACTATTAAAATAGGCAGTTATAATTGTTTTCAGAGGGAGTCTCAAGTTTTGCAGATTTTAGCTATTCGTGGGCAGTTGTGGTCCCTGACCCTGTGACTATCTTATCAATATCCCTGTATATCTTAGCTGTGGCATCTTTGGAGAAAAGCAGCTCACTTCATCCTGTTTTTGTGTTGCCAATAAACAGCCACAAATCAAACTGAAATATTCCTGTTGTAAAAGGGGGTTGTTTTTATCAAGAAAACATATAGTGTACCTTGTACAACAATGGTCGAAGAGACTCTCGGTTCCAGATGATATGTAAGTTTACAAAAGGGGTGGCACAAAAAAAGGTATGTAATTTAAAACAATCTAGAAAAATAATGGAAACACTGAATTTGTTTAAACATTTATGTAAAACAAAGAAAGACACCTTTATTACTGTTATCTATAGATACCTCTACGATAGACATAGAGATGTATTGCTGTGAGGTCTAGGTTCATCGTTTAACCTGGACACTTTCTAGCTCCAGTTAGTCCGCCAGCAGTAATATCAGCACAGGGGTGCAGAACCAACTTTAAATACATATCAGTTTTGATGCTTCTGGCATGAGCTTTCAGTTTCTATTAAGTTAGTCTTATTCATATAGCAACCTTTTTCTCAAGGCACTTTACAAAACTAGCATATCCAGTTTATATACAAAAATATATAGACAATTTAATCCATCAGTGGACAGTCAATTGCATTGAGTTGTTACCTTTCCAGCAATCCCTCATACTGAGCATGCATGTGACGACGGTAGAAAAGAAAACTCTCGTTTATTAAGTTTAAATCAAGAGAAGAGGCATATGGTAGATTATCAATGATGGGTCACCAAAGAGGCATTATGTTTATTCAAGTCTGAAATGCCTTGGTCCATGCATGCCTGCACAGCTAGAGTAGACACAAAGCTTTTGACTTTGCTCTCTTTTCTACAAAAAGCAGCTGAAGTTTGTCTCCTCACAGTTGATCCATCATTTAATTCTGAATTGAGCACCGTTTATTGACGGCAGGGAGAGTTTCAAAAGGTTTGTCATGTAAAACAAAAAGCACCGTTAAGGTCTCCAAAAAGGTTCTTGAAATGTAAGTTCACGAAAAATCACATTTTTATATTGATTAGTGGTTATTCACCACTAATAAATGGCTGGTTCACTCCTATCAACCAGGCCATTTTTCCTCTATGTTTGAGTATTCGCTGTGGCCCTCCAAGACTGAAATATCTCACCTCTGCACTAAACAGACCGCATAATAAAAATTTATCTCTTTTTCCTGGCATTTGACTGACTGACACACAAAATAGTTCTTAGAAATCTTTAATCTCTTTCTTTTAATCTCTTATCTTTTATTTTTTTTATTACAATTTTATTTCCTTTGCTGTTTTAAGATTGTTGGTTTTTAAATGTGCCACACAAATGAATTTGATATTGACACAGGTATTGCTTGATATCTGATTTTTCATATTTTTTATGTTTTCAGATATTGGCTTTTTAATTTTTTTGTGCTCTTTAGTTCAGGTTTCTTGCATCATGATAGGCTGATGTTCATACTCCACACTTACTTTTAATTCTCCCAAAGCACAAACCTTTTTGCAAAGAAGGAACTTGAAAACACAGATGTTTTTGAAATAATTTCCACATGGTTTGATAAAAGAGACCAGACCATCCCCCCAGTAACTGAACATCCACTGTGTCCTGTTATTAACTTTTTACTTTCTGTAACATAGAAAGTTCTCTTATATCAGATCTTCTGTTCCTTCTGTGTTTCTGCTCTGTCTTCTCAAACCCCCAGACAGTCGTGGCAGATGGCCGCTCCTACTGAGCCTGGTTCTGTTGGAGGTTTCTTCCTGTTAAAGGGGAGTTTTTCCTCTCCACCGTCACTACATGCTTGCTCAGTATGAGGGATTGCTGAAGGATTGCTGTGGTTGGAAAGTCTGCATCAACAGGGCCCAACCTCACGCCAATGACTAACGCAATCTGCTGGGATTCCTTAAATAGGAAACTTTTTAACTGATTGGAATGTTTGTATAAATGTATTGAAATGACTTCTTGTTAAGTGCCTTGAGATGACATCTGTTGTGAATTGGCGCTATATAAATAAACTGAATTGAATTGAAATTGAACCATCTTTAACCCATTAGCGTTCCTACGTCTTGTGTCTAGGTTGTGCTTTTATTTTGTAACACCCTTTCTATGTACATATATTATACATCATTAGAAAGCTAAGATTCTTGAGATTCCAGTGATGTAAGCCAATCAAAGATACAATCATAACTGTGGACACAGTAAAAGCTTTTGTCAAACAACTCGGAATGTAAGAAAATGTCAAATTCATCGATCGAAGCCGGATATCATTGACAGAACAAAGCCATATCAAACGATCTTTTAATGTCCACAAGTGTCCAGTTAATGTACTCCAATAAAATAGTTAGTCCACAGCAAGTCTGACGTCTACAATCCAACATAATCTACCGCTCAAAACGTTTGAAATCTCCTACTGATGTGTCTATTTCTCACAAAGTTTTCATTGTAACTTCTGTTAACGTGCTCATTTTAAAAAAAGAGTTTTGGGTTAAAATTGCAGGAATTGTACGTGTTTAAAGGCTAACATTTTTTGCATTTATTCTTGATTGGGTCCAAATTTGGTTTAAAAACAAAAATGTCAAGATTGGTTTTGTTTTCTAAATACAATAATAGACCATACAGAGTTGTGGACAAACATCCATTTAATCATTTTAAAGTTAATGCATTCTGACAGTTGTATAATATCGAAGCTATCAGTCACTTAAGCTAATAACTGTAAAGGCTTCTATGAGCATTCATTCTGTCCTCAAGCAATCATTCGTTCATCCTTACAATTAGAAACACCACAGCCACTGCTTTATTAACTCTTTCCTTACCTGGTTATTTCCTAGCAAACATAAAAAGGGCTTCAGGTGCTGAAAGAGAGACAGGAAGGAGGAGTGGATTTAATGAAAGCTCTGGCATCTGTATCCAATTCATCTTGTCAACATTGTGCTGCCATCTTTGCCCCAAAACCAAACCTACGGCATGCCTTGCCAGCCTCTTTAATTACTTTCCCTTTTTGTGCGGAATGGCAACTGGCAGAACTGACAGACAGGTGCGGCGACTCTGATTAATTAAAATAATAAAGAGAGGTGGAGAACAAAGGGGGGGGGGGGGTTGGAATAGCAATGCACGGATAGCTTCTATTGACGGGGACATCATCAGGGCAGGGAACGCTGATTTACTCAGTGACAACAGGACGGCCTTAGGGCAAGTTAGAAGGCAGGGAGGGTGGGGTTTGTGCCCCACTCCCATCCTCAGGGCCTGGACAGGAAAAGCTCCAGGTGCCTCGGCAGCTGCAGTGTCCCGCTGCAGTGAAAACGCTGGTGCCATCACACCTATCAAAATGAGATGGAGTTAATAAAAGCCGTCTCTGGGGATTCATCAGCTCTAACAGCCGTATATTATTTCAGGAGACAAAGGAAACATCTTTCTGAATGATAAGTCCTAAGAGAGTAGGTAGCCATTGTACTATCACTTTCTCATTACGAACTGATATCACATTGTGTTGGTTTGGTGGACTCAGGGTGAAGGTAAAAGACAATTATTCATCAACAGATCACAGCCAAACAAATATTGAGCTGCAACTGATGTCACCTGTTGGCTTACAGTGGCCTGCAAAAGTATTCACACCCATGGAATGTTTTCACACTTTGTCACGTTAGAGTTTATTGCGATTTTATAAGATATACCAACAGTGCAGGGCATAAGAAAACATGAATATTTATATTCAGGCCCCTCCGATTCAGTACTTTGTGGAACCACCTTTTGCAGGCCTGGCAGCTCCAGGTTTTTGGAATCTCTGGACCAGCTGTCTCACCAGCTGTTCTTTTCAAAATAGCTTCTGGTCTTTGACTGGGCCATTCTAATTTAAGAATAGTCTTTGATCTAAACCAGGGGTGTCAAACTCCAGTCCTCGAGGGCCACTGTCCTACTGCTTTTGTATTTCTCCAACACACCTTAGTCCAGTGGGGTCTAAACGTTTTGCCATGGAGGCCAAAAATGTAAAGTTGAGAGTACTCTGGGCCCACGAAATGTAGTTTTTATTTTATTTAAATTGTGAAATCTAGTTGTTTTTTTGTTTTTTTTCAGTCTGATTTCTGAAGCAAAGGGATCTGTGAATCATTGTAGATTCAAAACATAAAAAGAGTCTTGCAAGTTTGTAAAAAAAAAAAGCAAAAGTCAAAACAATTTTAGGCTGATCATTTTTTTCTAGACTTTTTAATGTGTTGTGTGTGTTTTCAGCTACAAGAACGGGATAAGGCAGCACCTAGGTCTGCTATTTAATAAAAGCCACGAGATGTTTGTGGTCCTATTTACCATTAAACAGAATCAAAAGCAAAAATATGAGTGATCAAATATAATCTTTTGTGTTGTGCCTAATATATACAGTTTTATTAAGATTTTAATTCATCAGTGAAAATTAAACCCAAATGTTTCTTTTAAATATGGATCTGCATCAACCGCCTGAGCTGGCAAACCAAGTTTCGTCTATTCTTTAAAGGTGATTGAGATCTGTTCTAAATTGTTCAGAGGGCTGCAAATGGCCTCTGGGTCATACTTTGGACCAAGGACCAAGGCAGGGGTGCTTGGTCAAATGACTGGATTACCTCCTCATGAACCCGAGTCTATAGAGTCCAGCTAATGACCTAATTATGTGATTCCGCTGTGTTGACTCGTGTGTTGAAACATCTAATGCCTCGTTCACACCGCACGCTTTGTCTCTGTCAAAAAACGCTCACAAAGCGACTAGTATGAAAGCGTATAAATTTTTAAGCCTGAAGCTTGAAATCCTTGCAAAGCCTGCCACTTGCTGAGCAAAAAAAAGAGCGAGTGGGTGTGGCTTCCTCTGTTGTTGGATGTTTTAAACAATGGCGGATCATATCGAGAGAGGGGCTTGGCTTTATTTGCTAAACAAAGTTAGACAACGCCAACATTGGGTGCATTAGCGCTGTTTGTGGATACACCCCATCCCTGACAGGTGTTCTGAGTTTGAAGAGTTTAACCATTTGCTCCAGGAGCTGCGTATGGATGAGGTTCGCTTTCAGCGCTACTTTAAAGGTGTAGTGACGACACTACAGTGAGACGCTCTGATTGGTTGATGCTCAGGGGACGACGCCGAAAGTTCAGCTAGCTGAACTTCTGCGTTGCTGGCTTTTGCCACTTTGAAGCTTGGAAAGCAGCAAAGGTTTCAAAAATTGCCATGGCCAAAGCACACAAAGCGCCGCAGAGACTCTGATGGCCTCAACTATAGACTTAACATGTAATCTTGCCGTTCTAGGCGTTGACGTTTTGGGCGGTGTGAACGCAGCATAAGGCTACATTCATCCTGCGGCCAAAAGCGCATCAAATCCGACTTTTTTTCCCATATGAGACCTGTATCCAAACATTTTATGACAGTCTGAACAGCCCAAATCCGATTTTTTTCAAATCATACCCAGGTCACTTTCATATGTGGTACTAAATCCGATACATATCTAATGTTTTTGGAAGCAACTTCAGTCTGAATGGTCATTTAGCATCAAATCCGTATTGTACGTCACTGACATGAGACAGAAGTCACTAATCTGCGCCCGAGGAAGCAATCGCATGAACAACCATGGCGGATACTGGAGATGAAGCAACTCGGTGGACAGAAAAGGAGCTTTTAGGCTTGACTTGTGAAAACATTGTCGCTTCCTACTGTGCATGAATTGCCAAACTGCCAAGCTGCACAAACACCAACATCTGTTGCCGCCATTTTTACATCAGTAAGCGGTCTTGTCTTCTTCTGCTAATGGGGGCTGCTTTGGGGCAGTAAACCGTTCACACTGGAACGTGTTTGCTGTCGCATTTCAGTTGCAGTTTGAAAGTCCACACAAACAAATCGGATTTAATTAATAAATCGTAATTGTGCATTGAAACCTGCAGTGTGAGCATAGCCTAAAAGTTGCATGACACCGGTTCTAGAAGACTGGAGTTCAACACCTGTGGTCTAGATCAGTGGTTCCGAAACTTTCCAGCTTTTTAGCCACAAAATAAAAATGTGGCCTGTGACCCTGACCAGGGGCAGCTGGCCAAAGGATTGTTCGGGAGTTTTCCCCAACGGCCGGTCTGTTCTAGACTTTTTCCCTAGTCTAAAGCAGCTGCAGTTAAGCCGATGTCATGATCCTGCTGTGTCTTTTTGTGTGATTGAATAAGGCATCTTCCTTCATAGAAGATCTTTGTGAGTGGTAAGCTAGCACCTTCGCTGAGCTCTACCCTCAGTCTACAGAGCTGCTCATGTTGTGACCATAGACTGTATATAAGGTTGTGACACACACATTTCAGTAGGCCTACTATTTGGACTCTTTATTTCATTCTGAATCGGGGTTAAAAGATTTCCATGTAAGGCAATTTCTTTTTAAAAGTGATTAATTGTAGCTGCATTTATCTAACATGGTGAATATAATCAATCATTTCTAGTTTATTTCCCTGGAATGTTGCTACTCACCGCTGCCATTTATTTGATCCGGAGGTTGCTGTACAAAAATAAAATATGCTCCACAGTCCCCGGTTTAAGATGTTTTCTCCCTGGTTTAAGATGTTTTCTCCATTCTAATCACTAATCCAGATTCTTTTAAAAATTATTTTATCAGACAGACAAAAAAATACAAAGTTATGTGTAAATTCTGGTATTTTAAAGAGTACAATGAAAGAATTAATTCATAGAAATATAGTAAAAAAATAAATAAAATATTCAAGCAGAAAAAACATTTTCAAATTGAAATTTTCATCATAAAACTTATGAAAGTAATTCAACAAGTAATGTCTCTATGTTAGAACAGGGTAAATTGCTTCCAGTGACAACATATAGTGTTTAATCTATGTTTAGTTCATCTCCAAAGCTCAGCAGTTAGAAAAGAAAACTTCAGAAAAATAAAGCTTGTGTACAAACAAGAGGTCTCACTTTAACATAAACTGTAGGTTTGTGTCCTTGTCTGGTGCATTTTTGGTTAGAACATACTTGTTTTGATTCAGTGAAATTACTCGCAGTAGGTAGAGGATCCAGAAGTTTTTCTCAGGTAAGTGTAGCGATACTTCATAATAATTATTTTAACAATTACTTTTACTTCAATGAAAGTTAAATGTTTGGTGCAGTAAAATTACTCAAGTAAATGTAGGCTAACGGAGTAAATGTAACTAGTTACTAATCAGATCTGGACATGACAACATGAAAAACAGATTGTTATTTATTATTATTATTATTATTATTATTATTATTATTATTATTATTATTATTATTATTATTATTATTATTATTATTATTATTATTATGTAAAAAAATGTTATTATTATAACTGGTAGCGTAAAGTTATTATGCTGTTAATACAAGTATTTTAGGTAGTTATTGTTCCACCTTCATCTTTTGTGTGATCTAATAAAAGGCCTTCTCTGAACCAAGCTCCCCTGACCACGACTCCTGGTTGAGCATACAAGCATTCTTATTGAGTCAGTTAAAAAGGAGTACAATGGCAACACAATCAGTAACAACAGCCAATATATTGACCAATATGTTGGTTTTATTTATTCAAGTCTTGGTTTTTATAATTTGCACCATTTATAAGATACATATGCTTTCTGATTGGTATTTTTTGTATGTATGTTATTGTCTTAAGAGGATCTAAAGACCCCACATTGACATTATTGTGACACCAAGTGGGGTCCCAACCTCATCTTTGGGAACTACTGGTCTAGATCATGCTGTTGTAGCTCTGGTTGAATCCTTGAGGTTGTTGTCCTGCTGAAAGGTGAACCTCCACCACAGTCTCAAGTCTTTTGCATCCTCTGACATTAATTCTCTCCTTGCCCGGCCTGTCATTTTAGGTGGACGACCACATCTTGGCAGGCATTCAATATGCAAAAAGTACGTGCCATTTGGAAAAAAGGTCAGTGTGTCTCATGCAAGGCATTGTAGACTGTACATAGGTTCTTCATGCAATCACTATTTTCCTTCTAAAGTATTTCCCAACATTAAGGCCAGGAACCCTCTGTCATGAAACAAGTACATAGCATATTTTGGCTCACTTGTGTTAAAAGAAAAGTATGTATAAAAATGAGTAATGGTTATTGAAGGAGTTTATGTTGTAATTTTCTTGCATAATTGAGTAATCGGCAGTGTTCTATACTCCTACCAGCAAGCTGCAACTCTCTGCTGGTGTCATTTCTAGCTAAGGATCTAAAAAAGTTTTAGAACTACCTTTTTTTAATCAGCCGAATGAATGTTTTTCCAACACATTGCAGCATTTCTTCAAAAGCTTGCAACGGGACGCTGGAAGTAGCATCCACCCATACTGTGGGCTGAAATGTGAGAAGTGTAAGTTTGTGTGTGCGAAAGCTGACCTGCAGTGCCCACATCCTCAAGCTGACACTTTAGAGCTGCTCTGTCTCAGCTGAGCGTGTCGGAACAACAGAGACGTGGAAAAGACCGGCATGTTTACCACTTCTCTGTGAAATCAAATACAAGCTGCGCTCGCTGCGCCCGACTGTGTGAAAGCAACAGATTGAGTCATTCACAGCTTCAAAGTTGCCCTGATACGCTGCGGAACTGTGGCTCTGAAAAGCTCCTGAATACCACCGTGATTTAGTCCTTTTAGCACTAATGTATGAAACAACAATTAGAAACTGGCTTCAGCTCTGTGGTTAATCTAACGTTAGGGAAGTTATTTTATAACCCAGATTATACACATCCATGCAAAACAACGACATTCATCCCATTCAAATTCAGATTAAAATTTTGATCTATTCTCATAAATTTAAATTTGATTCAGTTAATTTCAACTAAATCAAGTATTATATACCAAAGTCAGGGAAATTCAGCAAATGTGAAAAAAGTGAATGTCTGTACATTTAGCTGGTACATTGCAGTACTTATCTCTCACAGTAATGCTAAACATGTGGAACTGTAACCCTTTTGCTAATACTATGCACTTATATTCACATTTTTGCTGCTTTTTCATGTATTCAACAAAACAAACAAGGTAAAGACCTTATCCGGTATGTTGTAAAAAACAACAAACAAACTACAAAATAGAAAAATTATCTATTTGTAAATAAATAAATTGAGTTTGACTGATTTTTTTGTAAACATTTTATCAATAAAATAAAATATATATTCTTATTTTTATATAAAATCTTTGTTAAAGGATTTAACTAAATTAAATATATATATATATATATATTTTATTAATAAACTGAAGTTAAATTATTTATTTAGGTAATTGTTATGAATTTTATTTTAATTAATTTAATTTTTTGATTAATTGTATTTTGTGACCTCATAAAAAAGATTTAGTTAGACTAAACATTTTTGAATTCGAATTAAAATATTAAATATTTCAAGATGATTATTTACTGTTGCTAAACTGTTGTGCTGACAGCAAAAACTGAGGCACATTTCTTAAAAATCGTTTCCAGTAGATTATGATTTTGAGACTATGGGTAGCCTATCTAGTAATTTTTATATGATATTAAAACAGAAAGCTATTTAAATATAGTATTCTTGCATAGATTTGAAACCTTTACAGCAGTTGGTTTTTTAAAATCCCCATCCACCAAATGTTTTTGTTTTTTTCAAGGACAAAATGCAATGAAATCGTTCATGCTGCTTACTTCTCAGCACGTGAGGAATCTGTGGTTTGGAAGCCTTAGACGCCACCTTCTGGACAGACGATGCTTTGCACATTAACTGATGCCAGCTACTTTCATTCCCCTTCAGCGAGCTGAACACAGCTGTTGAGGATCATGATGACTGACGGGGAACAGGGACTACTTAAAAAAAACATTTGTTCATCACATTAAGCACAGCATATTTTTATTTATAATAGCTTAAGAAACTGCTTAGATATTTAGAATAAATGTGACATTTTAGCTACTTTTGTTGTGTTTTCCCATGTTCCTAGACACACGTGTTCTTTTCCAGTGGAGATTGAAATTAAAAGATGAAGTAGATTTCCATAGGGGTATGTTTTCCTCCTACTCTAAGCAAGCTACTCTATGAGCAAAAAAAAATTCATTGTGCTTATAAATGTAAGAAACCTCTCAGAGAAGCTGTATATTTGATATATTCATAATCAACTGCGCTGATGTACTGCCTGACGGTCTTAAACTGGGATGGAGCTGGCAGGAAATGAAACAAATTCGATTGGCTTTCCACTCTGTGTCCGAGGATTGGCTGCTTTGTTTCCTTCTGATTGTTCAATTAAAAGTGCTCCTCCACTTTAGAAGGCTGGACCCATTACAGAAAGTAATTTCAAGAGCCAAGCTGTTTGCCCTGCTTGCTCTCTTCCCTGCTACGAGGAATTCCCTCTTCACTTCTCTGCAGTCGAGCCGAGGCAGAGAGTGTCGGTAATATTAGCTCCCGTTTTTATTGAGAGATCCATTAATTGTAGCCTCCTGCCGCTGACCCTTTGACCCCCGCTGACCCTGAGACATCATGTTACCAGCCAGTCAAACGATGAGTTGAAGCAAGTTGAACGGGCATCTTTTGAATATAATAAAATGAATCCGTAGCTTTCAGCAGTACTAGTAACCTAACTCACAGATCTGACAGCTGGTCCTGGCATCAAGATATTTCCCCATCCATTAAGTATTTTATAAATTAAAGCATCTGTACTATTTGCCTTATCATACATTGTGGCGGCCAACTAAAAGGGGATGAATATTTGTCCTGAGAGCTCGTTCAGAAGAGGGGAAAAAAACAACATTAGACTGCACTCTAGGTTGTGCATTAGGAAAAATAACATTCAGCCTTTGGGACGGGGTTATGTACAGCAATATACTACCATTAAGTATCCTGCTTATCTAATGCAACCATTTAGTTTGTCGGGTCTTAACGAGGAGCGTAGAATTTCTCCGAAATCATCCTGACATGTCTGCAGGAGTCGTCTCCTTGCAGTTTGTGTTGATGGCGTGAACCTTTTATGGAGGAATACTAGTGCTGTATCGCTTCCAGCTCCTTGACAAGCTACTTCTGAGGATGACGGCTGAATTTGTTCATTGCAGCTTTATGACAGGTCATTTAGGAAGTATCATTCCTGCAGTACTTCACAGGATCTCTATCAGCCGCCAAGCAACTCCCCCCCCCCCCCAAACACACACACACACACAATAGAAGAGAGTTGTGTAACTTTATATATATACGCTTTTGTCTGATGGCTACATAAACTGCACTCTACCTGGTTTTCGACAGCCAAGGTCTGGGCCCAGGACGGGAGCTGAAAGCGAACACCTGATTGTATTAGTGTCTCCCCTTTAAGCTGTTGTCACCTAGCTGACCGATTATGGGCAATTACCTGCTCTGTCGGAATCCTAGCCGAATAGATTGAATTCAGATTGATTTTTGCCCAGGAAAGAGGGGGGAATTTAAAGCCTTTTTTAATTGGGTATTTGGTGTGTGCTGATCTGAACACCGTGGCCATCCCCAGGGATCCTTTATGGGCCAATAATGGCATTGGAGTGGGGGGGTGCTGCAGTCTCGTCAGCCGACTCCCTCCCAAGGCCATAACCCTGCATTTGCTCTGAGTGCTTTTCTATTATGCATTGATAGTTGAGCATCAATCAATAAGAGGGGAAACAGAAAACCCAGCGAAACCAACTTCTTAAGTGTAAAATGCCTCTTAATACCCAGGACCTTTCAAACAACTTAACCTGGACGCTTTTTACCCTCACCCTTCCTCCCTCTGCTCTTTGAGGGACATTTACCGGCGCCTGACGACACAATGTTTTATTTAGGAGGGCTGGAAATGTGCAGCTCTCAGGTGAAAATGCACCACAGACCTCTTGTTATGCCTCAGCAGTATGTCACTGGGTGTGTGCAGGCACAAAAACAAGCTCACAGAAGCAGATAGAACAGTGCATTACAATTAAATCTGCACATTCTGTTCCTGTACTTGAAATATCTTTTGATATTTCTTTGAAGCAAGAAGAATAAGCTGCGGTCGAACGTTGTTTGGGTTTGCTTCGAGTGATAACCATCCTCAAGGTTGATAAGGTCAGAGAAGACTTTTTATATGTGAATGTAGCATGTCATGAAATCAAATCCCAAATATGGGCTGAAGATGATATATAAATAAAAAAAAGAGGTGGCCCCTTTAAACGCACTTGGTTGAGATTCCGGGAAAGAAAAAAAAGTTGGAAAAAACAAAGCCTAACCCACAGATAAGAGGAGCGGTGGGGATCGGACCTCCTCGGTGAACGAGATAAGAGGGCAGACAGTCACAGCAATGACCAGCCACACAATATACAAGGCCACCTCCAGCCGTCTAAATCTCCCATCAGCACCGGTCCCCGACGGCCCTCCTGTCATCACTAATGCACCTTTTCCTATAGGACAAAGCCCCAGATACAGTAAGGTTATCTGGAGTTTTACGGGAATTCTCGGAATTGGCAAGTTCACCTTTCCTTTGGTCCTGATGACAGGAGAAGATATAGATGGAGGCTATTGATTGTTGGTAGCACAGCATGTTTTCATTCAACACCCCTGAAAAGCTTCAATGCTGCGTATTGTTTTTACCTGCCAACCAGTTCAGGTTGGACTCCAGAATACAATTTTTTAGAGCTGGAGTAACGATGATCACTTATAATTTCATGTCTTAAGGAGTATAAATAATGAGATATCGGTGCATCTGTTGCCATGGGTAACGGTCATTTCCAAGAAATTTCCCATTGAAGCATTTCTGTGTGAAAGATCGCTTTGCAAAAGTATTTATAGTCCTTGAACTGTTTCACATCTTAAAACATTTATCACAAACGTCAGTGTATTCTATTGGGATTCAATGGGATAGACCAACACAATGTAATGCATAATTGCTTTCAATGTTGGTATTCAAAATAGAAATATGAAACAAATGTGACATGTTTGTGTGCAGGCCCAGACTCAATTCAGTCAAATACAATAAATTAGATTATTCGTTTAAAAGAGGCTCGTTACACAGGTTAGAAGTCCATCTATCTGTTTTATGCATCCACTCATGTTGCAGGGTCCTTGAGGGGGCTGGTGTCTATCTCAGTCATATTAGAATTATCTTTTCAAAATATTAAACATACTTTTCATCAAATGTTCTTTTATTTGTCTGATATAATGTTCTAGTCTTAAAATGTGTCCTTTTTTGTTAGCTGTAAGTTGAAAATCATAATTAACAGAAATAAAGGTAGTCTGTGTGGAGATAATCTGTATAATGTGATTCACTTTGGGAATAAAGTCACAGAAGTTGATGAACTTTTGAACAATATTATAATTGATTGAATATGACTGTACTTTCTAGAACCACCGCTCACTGCAGTTACAGCTGCAAGTCTTTTGGGTTATGTTCCTACCAGCTTTGGAACATCTAGAGATTGAACCTTTTTGGAAAATAGCTCAAGATTAATCAGATTAGATGGAGAGCATCCGTGAGCATCTATTTTCAAGACTTTCAAGACTTTCAGACTTTCAAGACTTTCAGATTCTTAATTGGACTGTGATTGGGCAGTTCGAAAACATTAATGTTTAGATCTAGGCCATTCTGTTGTAGTCCTGGCTGCAGTTTTAGGATCGTTGTCCTGTTGGAAGCTGAACCTCTGCCCCAATCTCAGTCTTTTTGCACCACTTAACATGTTTTCTTCTATGATTGTCCTGTATTTAGCATCTCTCATCTTCCATTCACTGCCCCTGCGGAAGAAAAGCATCCCCACGGCGTGATGCTGGCGATGGTGTCTTCAGGGTGATGTACAATTTTAGAATGTTAGTCCCCTCCCACCCCCATTTATAGCACTTTGTCAAAATATACAGTTTTGGTCTTCTTGGGCTGCAGTGGCTCAAGAGGTGGTAGGGGATTCATCCCGTTATCAGTGAGTTGCCGGTTTCAAACTCCTGCTCTGTCAGTTTAGATCGTTGTGTCCACACAGAAGGTAAGAATACTGTACTGATCTATCTTAACAAATGAGTCATTATCTTTGTTTTCCCAATCAGGTAAACCTATAAAAAAATTTAAAAAATCTAAAAAATTAAACTGTAACAGACACTTGTAGCTTGCAAGACACACCTGATGACTTAAAAATAAGAAAACTGTCTATAAAGCCTGCAGTATAAAACAAAGAGAATAAGAACAAATATCTACAACTCCTGTTTATTTTTTGCAAATAAAAATTAGTAATGAAACAATTTTAATGTGGGTAGGAGTTAGGGTTGGGTGGGCAAGCTTGTCTTGGACACAGCAGACAAGCGAGTAAAAAGGTTGGGAACCACTGATTTAGAGCATATATTTATTTAGGTGTATCAGAGTAAAGGGGAAGTAAATATAAATTCATTTGTCATTTTTTAAAATTAGTATGGTTTGTGTTGGGTTGTCCCTTAAAATCTGAGTAAAATACATTGAAGTTTGTGTTTGTAACAAGACATGTAAAAAAAAAAATTGTGGGTGGAAATACTTTTGCAAGGCTTTGTATTTGCTTAAAAAATACAATCTGTGCTTACAACACATATCTTTTTTGCAGACCAAATTTCAACCTGTCTGGGGCACTGATGGGCTGGTGGGCACATATGCAAAGAGAGGATGCCCCGAAACGACTTCGGTTACACAAACTTTGTTTTTGGCCGCAATGCATCAGCACCCTCTCCCTCCATCTGCCATCTGCTGCTGAAGAATCTGTTTCACTCGATGAGCCAAGCCCAGCCTTTATTGGTCCTAATGGCACTATCAGCTGAGCCGCCAAACCCAATTACCTTTTAAAAAGGGAGGCCACCCCAGCTAATCATGGCTGCCTAACCTGATTTGCCTGTGATGAAGAGACGGGATAAAGAGCAGTTAATGGAGGGAGAATGATCTCACAAATACAAAAAACTCAATTCATTTCTCCGGGAGAGCAATCTGTCCGATTCAGCGGTAATGGAGTGGAGATTCATTAGTCCTCAGGCCTTAGTAGTAGCAGTGTCCCCTTATCAACTAAATGACAAAAGAACATTAACTGTGCTTCATTTATAGACTTTATGTTGCTGTGAACAGACACAGAAAAGCTTCCAGACTGGTAGCTGGGGCAAAATAGCAATGGAGATGGAAAACTGGGGAAAAAAAACAGCCTAACTGGTTTTTAAACGGCACAACAACTAGGTCCATTTTGGTTAAAGTGGTCTATTTCTGCTGCAAGTGGCTATGCAGCATACATATTTAAACACATTTAATAGACTGTTTCCTTTGTATGTGGTAAATTATTTTGACTACAATGAGGCAGGAATCAGGCTCAAATCTGCACATGAAACTGTAAGAGATTCCCCGCCTACACAAAACTAAGATTTCAGGAATTCATAGTGTTGTTGTTTGAATCATATTTCTACTGCATCAAAAACAGCTTTCATTAGTCTCATCTTTCACTCCCTACCCCTATACTGGGGGGGGGGTGTATTACCCAAGTCATCCAACATCCGCTTTTTGCACCAGCAGCCTCATTCACAGCATGTCCCGTTGATGATGTAAGTGGCACATGAATGACCAATTGATGCAGGGCATGAATAGAGGAGAACATGACCCCTAAATCCCTCAGAATCCACTTGCTGCTTCAGCTTCAGCTTGGTCTGCCTCAAACATGATCCAGAGGACGTCGGCTGGATGGGGCATAGGGCCATAGCCAGGGTTTGCAGACGGACATTAGGCCGAAGCCAGAGTTAAAATCCTATTAGTTTGAGTTGGGAATCAGATTATCGTCGTCGAGAATCACTCGTCTGGCAACTAGGGTCTAATTTACGCCAATCAACGGCAATTATTGAGGGGAAGGGAGCCCCTATTAGAGAGCCTCATCCACTTAGTCTAATGAATGGGGAAGATTCAATCTTGGCTGTGGAGACGCATTGGAGGGCTGCAGCTGAATGCGACTGCAGCAGCAGGCCAAAGAGGAGCGGCTGTTATTTATCAATGGAGGGGTGCTGTCAGAGCATACATGCGTTAGCCATGGGGCACTGGGCTCTGGTTTCTATGGTCTGAGAGTACTCTGTTCAGTATTAAAACTCTGTGGCTCTCTGTTCCCTGTTATTTGTATCATGATGTACATACAGTGAAAAGCTGAAAAAAAACATTGACACTCACTCATTTTTATCTGCTTATGCTTTTCTGTTGCATTTACAGTTTTCAAAATCAACCTGACCTTGTGTGAAAAGGGATTTCCCTATTTAAATCATGACATAATTGTTATTAATCACATTTGACGAAAAGCTGAGTTCAACTTCAGTAGCCAGAGACAGGCCTGATTCCCATCAAATGTGCAGAATCACAAATCACTTTAACAAAATCTTTATGATGTCTTGAAGTGGGCTAAAAAATTACAAAATACAAGACATCATGTAGTAACATGAAGTAACCTTTCCCAGGAGTGGCTGACCTGAACTGCTCCTTCTTAAGCTTTGCAGGCCTTGCCTCAGTTAAGGTCAGTGTTCAAGATTTAACAACAAAAAGGGACTGGGGAAAAATGTCTTTCATAGGAGAGCATCAAGGCGAAAATCACAGCTGTCCAAAACAAATATAAAGATCCAACTCCATTTGCCAAAAAATACCGTCTATGATCGCTATAACTTTTGAGAGACATTCTGTGGACTGACAAGACAAAGTCAAACTTTTAGGAGGGTGTGTGTCCCATTACATCATACTGGCATACTAGAGCACATTTAACACAGTTTACACTAACCAAAGAGCTGTACAAATAATAAAGTGGAAAAACCATAAAATAAATACATAAAAGTAACAAGTTTAAAGTGATATTGACAACGAAAGACAAATGTGTAGCTACTGACTTGACAAGACCAACCAATTGCAAAGCAGGGAATGCTAATGTAATAAGATGAGCTTTGAGTTTGTATTTAAAAACAGTAATAAAGATGGAATTTCTGATCTCAGGAGGCAGAAGGTTCCACAGCCGAAGGCCAACGACCGTGAAAGCTCTGTCGCCTTTCAGCTTGAGTCGGGACCAGGGGACATGGAGAAGAAGACCTTCACTAGAAGATCTAAGAGATCTGGGGACTTCATGGGAATGGATGATGGTCTCTCTATAATTGGGGGTCAGGCCACATTAGCGGGATCTTAAATTGGATTCCTGGATTGGACCGGAACCCAGTGCAATGATAAACCAAGTGCTAGGATAAGCATGATATGCTCACGTTTTCTGGTATTTGTAAGCATTCTAGTTACTGCATTTTGAACCATTTGAAAAAAGAGTTTGAGTAAGACCAAAGTAGAGAGAAGTACAGTAATCTAAATGTAAGGTTATGAAGGCATGGATAAGAGCGGTTGTGGTAGTGTGATGGTCTGAGGCGGATTTGCCGCTTCAGGACCTGAATGACTTCCTTTAATTAATGGGGAAATTGTGGAGTGGCCTAGTCAAAGCCTGGTCTTAAATCCAGTTCAAATACTACAGAATGATATTTTCATGTTGTGAAACTGTCCAATAAAGCTGAATTGGCACAATTCTGCAAACAAGAGTGGATCAAAATTCCTCTTTTCCTGTTATTGGGAACGCTTAAGAGGAAGTTATAAGGTTGAGGATCAATTACTTTTACACAGTTTCAAGGTTTGAATAGTTTCTCTTTTTTAATTGTTGTAAAACTGAAAAACAGAAGAAATCCTTAAGTGGGCAAATATTTTATGCACCACTGTATGTGTATGCCTCTTTTAATCAACATCTGGATGTTCTTTCTTTTGGTTTTCAGACATTGTTTTACGTTCAATTTAATCACATTTTCCAGATAAAGCACATTTCGTGATGTGAACTGAGAGAAGAGGGTGTTTTTGCCCTTGCAACATGTAGCTCCAAAATGTTTTAAGCCCAGTGACTCAAATGTGGCAACTGACTCACTCTGAAAATTTGGTTTTTGTTTTTCATCCCATGGCAAGGAAGTTTGCAAACGTTGAGCACTGCAACTTGTTTTCCTTTCTCACACTGCCCTCTGCTGTTAGACAAGAGGAACGTGTGCGTCACTTTGGGATGAGCTAAGAAACAGGGCAGTAGGTGACTTCATGATGAGATAAGAGCCTTTTAAATAGTATTTGCAACATATTAAAACTTTGCAGTCATTTTAAAGGTTTTCTATTACACTATTGGTCATAACTGAGGGTGGAAGCTGAAGTAAGACTCCAACCATGGAAAGTTGATTTGCATATTTGTTTGCATCTGCAGTTTGTGCATTTTTGTGGTGTCACAAATTACATCAGATTATGTGTGGTATGACTCTTTACCTGCTTTTCCCACAATCCACTGCGATGCATTAAAAACTTTTTTTTAACTAGTTTTCCATAAATAATAGAGATAAGATCGGAGGGTGTTTTTATCTGTGTCTGGTAGATGTGTCCTGATAATCTGAGTCTTTAATGGGGGAAATTCCGAGACCTTTAATGGCCTCATGTTGGGTTTAGCTTTTCCAGATTGGTGAGACAGTGCAGACTTGCACAAAGTTGTTATTAATAACAAATATTTCCAGTGGGGCGTGTTTCATTTCCGACCGAGGCCGCTCTGACTTTTCCGAGCTGAACACACAACACAAAAATAATTTTTTGCACTTTTTCACAGTTATCGCTCTCTCACAATATTGCAGCTTTTGAACATTTTTATTGAACTTATTACATTTTCACCAAAATTTTACCATTTGAACAATAAAATATAGGAGTTATATGCATCACGTGTCACTATCACAGATATTAATGTTAACGACAACTAGCTGACGGAATGAACAAAACAAGATTGCTCTTCCAGATTTATTAACGGGTAAAATAGGTTGTGGTTAAAGGCCAAGCATGCAGCAGAGTGACTCAACTTGTTCCTTTATCTTAGCTGCTTATGGGAACAAGGGGAAGAGGCATGCCAAGTCATTTCAGCTTACACCCTTTCCCTTTTCAAGTTTGGCTGATCAAACCTGAAAATTCAAACTTTAAGACTGTGGGGGTGTCAAACCATGTTTGTTCCTGTGGCAACCTTCACGTCTCTCTGCCTGTGGGTTGCTTGTTCCACTTTGGTTCATAACACTCTCATAATCGCTAATCACCGTCCCCACTGAAGATCCTTTATGATTTCAGCCGGTAGAAGCGACCCTCCATTCGACGAAAGGTTTCAATTCTGCCGTTTGGACATACACAATTTCTGGCATTCTCCCCACCCCCTCTTGCTCAACCACACAATAGCCACTTCCTCCAGGGTGAATATTTACCACCTTTAGAGTTCGTCATTTAGTAAAATAAGGTAGGTTCAAGTTAACAGTTTAAAGAAAATGTTTAGAAGGGAGAGCAACTTAGATGCACCAAAAAACATTTGATTACCTTTTGGATAAAGCCACAGATCAAAGTAAGAAGTGTTGAAGCTCCAGTAATAAATGTATGTCCTGTAACATCTGTTAGCATCATATTAAACTGGAAGTCAGTGTGTTTAAAAACAACAACAATGTCATTGTTGAAAGCATAAAAACAGCCCTTACATCAGAAGAGTTTGACGAAGCAAGCCCATGCAAGCAACTATTTTAAACAATCTCATCAAAAGGGGGATTCCCCAAAGATCAACCGAGCCACTCAAAGGGTCATTATGCATTTACAAAAGAAGGATACTACTGTGTACCACAATTGTCTTTTTATCAAAGGTGAAAAAGAGAGGAAGCCCCCTTTTCATTACATCCCACTACATCACTATTTGCACTGACAGAAATGAAACAAACAAAATGGAAACATATGATCGAATTGCCTGAAATGAGACGTGACTCGGGCCAAAACATCTCAGGAAGTGATGTTGCTGCTGAAACGTAACTCAGGACACTGGCTGTGACAAGTTTCACTCAAAGGTTTTTTCTCAAAAATGTTTGGTTTATAAAATAATTTTAGAACATCCACATTTTACAATAATAAAATATTTTTTTACTTATGATCATATCATACATCTTACTAATGATTTAATGTGTTTTAACACAAACAAGCATTTCCTTTCCGTCTTCACAAAAAGATGCTTGAGGTTGTTCTAATGCTTTATTCTATCTGCTAAGGCTGTTGAGCCATTCAGAGGTCATGTATATGAACCCTGAACAGTATACATTGTCACTGGAAGTACTTTACTCTGGTCAAGCATATATACAATATTTACTGTATTGGTTATAAAAGCTTTATGTTGCAAAAAAGTGAAACTTGGAAATGTTTCTTTCTTTAGCCGTGAAGTTGTTATTATGCATGATGTTATTACTTTTTACTCTGTTCTTTAAATTCCAAAAATATGTTGTGATACCATCACTTTTCACAAGTTAAATTAGATGTTATGTTCAGAGTTACACAGTAGTTGTGAAACCACTGTTGTGGCAAAAAAAAGTACCTCAGGGTTTCTATAATAAAGAAGACTTGAGTCCCAGAAGGCGTTTAAGTATTTAATTCAAACATGTCTGGCCAGACCATGGAGGGGACAGAGTTACTTGTGCATCACCCTAACCAACCTTCCCAACTAACTGCTTAAATAGTATTCAGCAATCATGTTTATCTCTGTAGACGTCTTCTACAACCTTCACGCCCCGCCTCTGGACAGCTGCTCCATGTGAGTCTCAAATCAACGCATAAAACAGCTCATCTGAATGGCCAGAGTGTTATCTTACTGCCCCGGCGTCTGTCTCTCTGGTGACCCGACACATATATCTTTCTCATAACACTAACCTGGAACAATAAGCTTGTCATTTTACCCTAGATGGATTCACTAAACAGAGAATATACACTTAATTCCTAATTGCATAATAATTTTCCACCACACCACTTTACCAAATACTTTACAATACAAAAAGTTTCTCAGTTTTGATCATCAAAGTAACTTTTTTATTCTTTTGTTCTAAAAATTTCAGTGAAGTGCGATACCAGCTGTATACTAATTTTTCTCTTCTATCTATCTATCTATCTATCTATCTATCTATCTATCTATCTATCTATCTATCTATCTATCTATCTATCTATCTATCTATCTATCTATCTATCTATCTATCTATCTATCTATCTATCTATATATATATATATATATATATTTATATACATATATGTTTATATACATATATATCATAAATAATTGCTGGAAAGGTTTTTCTTATTTTTCTGTCACAGATATTTTTCCAAAAAACTACTCAGGTCAAACTTTAAATTGTGATTTGTACATATCAAGCAAGACTTTGGTCTGAGAGATCTGTCAGTTCAGGCTGTTTAAATATTTCTGTAGTAGTTCTGGCTGCTTTGTATCACCTCATGACTCCACCTGCAACTCGGTTTTTGGGTTGGGGGGGGGGATGTAGAGCACATCACCCCAGTTCTAAAGTTCTTACACTGGCTCCCTGTAGCTCAGAGAATAGACTTCAAAATACTTTTATTAGTTTATAAATCACTGAATGGCTTAGCACCAAAGTGTATGGAAGATCTGCTGTTACTATACCAATAAACTACAGATAAACTGAGAACTTGGCTCAGCTTTTCGCATTACTGCAGATGTAGCCCCTTTGTCTAGCTCCCCTTCCATCCTACTGTCACTTATAAACAAGACATATTCAAATTCTTCTGCTTGAGGCAGAGACTGACCCACCAACCCAGAAGTGGAGTGTTTTTTTAATTTAGAAAATAATTAAAAATAATTCTTATATAAATACAAGATTGTATTCATGATTATTAAGATAGGCAAGACAAGGCAATTCTATTTGTATAGCACACTTTCAACAACAAGGTAAGTCAAGGTAATTAACTGTCAAAAACCTTTTTTGTCTTTTCCAAATTTATTAGGCCCTTGAGGGCCTTGACAGTTCATATCTGATTGTACAACCCTCACCGATCTGGATTCAATTCAATTAAAAAATATTTTTTTAATCCTATAGGGAAATTAAGTATTGTAGTAACTCATAATATCCATATTCAAAGATTTGTTGTAGATATTGAAAGCTGTGGGGAGGGAATGACAAAATAAAAGACCTAAACAAACAAAACAAAAAGTATAATTTGAGGCATTCTGTTGTGGATATTCTATATAGCATGAAAAACCGTGAAAAACACAGAAAAAAGTTAGAACTAGCCTTTTATTTACCGTCATAATTTAAAAGATGCACAATATCTTTTTTTATCATTTAGCTACTTGTTCTAGCTTTCTGTAGTATAGCAGCTGTGCTGCAGTACTTTCACCAGCATTTACATAAACAGTAACATGTAAATAGTTTACTTTGAGTTGTGGTATATTTGTTTCTATGGAATGCCATTTTATTCATATTAAATAAATAAATAAATACCGAAATAAATCAATATTCTACAAAATAAGTAGAAAAAAGTACAATATAAAAGTTTAACATTATAAAAGGCATTATATATATATAGAAAAAAATATATATATATATACATACATATATACATATATATATACACATATATAGACATGTATATATACATATATATATATATATACACACACATATATATATATATATATATATATATATATATATATATATATATATATATATATATATATATATATATATATATATATATATATATATATATATATATATATATATATATCAAGGTGGTGCTGCAAAATTGAAGTTTCCTAAACTAAAATACTCAAACTGATGAATATAAAGTAAAAGTTTCACATTTTAAAAGACATATAAATAAATAAATAAAGATAGATAGATAGATAGATAGATAGATAGATAGATAGATAGATAGATAGATAGATAGATAGATAGATAGATAGATAGATAGATAGATAGATAGATAGATAGATAGATAGATAGATAGATAGATAGATAGATAGATAGTGTTGAGTAAAGGTATTGTTGAATTAGGCTGCTATACTATACAGCTTATCCCCGAGGTTTCCAGTACTAAACTTGCGACTACAATTGCTCTCCATTTTTTAAACGGTATCATCCATCTTCCTTAATAAAAGATCTCTGCGCCTTAACTAACACGAAGCAGCAACATCATCGTGAGTGACTTTGGCAGTTCTCCCAGACGTTTTAGACGCCATTACAACTCAGCTTATTTTTCCAAACCAAAAAACAGGTGAAAATTTAAATATTCAACTCTGGTCTTGAACTTATATTTTCCCATTCATTAAATCGTTTTTAAGAATAGCGTGCAACGTCAATTCTGGGCACTTTGAACTTGGAAACCGGTAGTTTTTCTCTAGCCTAGACGATCATTTGTAGTTTGCTCTGGAGCTACTAGGCTAAAAGTTGGCTTACAGGTCGCGGTTTAAGGTTACGCCAAATGTTTAATGCTAACCAAGATTGAAGGGAAGGAAGTATTGAGCTAATTGACGCTAGCTAAAACTGGCTAAAGTTGCTTGACTGCTAACTGCTACTTGTTTTCGCTAGCAAGTTTCAACTTTAGCAGCGGTAGCTTAGCTGTAAGGTAATAAAACATAGTAAAACTTTTAGTTCGCTGTTTGCAGAACTGTTTGTATCCTTTATGTTATGTTGCTAACCATGTATGACTAAGAATACAGCATTCAATTTTGCTGAAGATGACGATGTGTCATGACGATGGGTGTCTGATTCTACTCCAGCCTCCCTTCACCTATTGAAAATATATATATCGTAGAAAGGAGCTGTAAAATACCTATTTATTTTTTGCTATATGTGTTGCTGCTTTGAAGTGTATTAAAATTAAGTTTTGCAGAATACTATATTCGGATTTCAGCCAGTCATATCAGTTAATCCTGTTCTGTTTCGCTGAAACTTCATATTGGCTACTAGAGTGCTCTCTGCTGCCCCACTCCATTGGGGTCAACTCAGTGGTCAGTCATTGTAACTGCAAGTACATTTCATATGAATCCAAGATGGCTGACTACTCAAGGAATAGCCTGTCAGTTTGTCACTGCACGATCTGTTCAGGAAGCACGATCCGTACCATCAGCCCATCTGCGCATGTGCGCAAGGAACTACTTCCGGGTAGATTTCTCTTGTTGTTGTTTTTTTATTTGTTAATTTACAGATCAAGGCCATTTACACTTTACAAATAAATAGAAATAGATAGGCAATCTTGCTGAAACATTATACAAAAAGGATTAAAAACATAACAGAAAACAAAACTGAAAAAAATCACGGGGAAACACTAGTTGTCTGATCTGATATATTTACATGCTGCATTCGTAATCGTAACAGCTTTCTTCTTTATCTTATATATTTAATTACAGATAAATTTACTTGATGTATTTGTAATCTTAACAGCTTTCTTATTTATCTGATACATTTACTTGCTGATAAATGTATGTGCTGCGTTCGTAATCTTAAACCGGTCATGTGATCGGCCTCTCCTGGAGACCGATCACATGACCGGCTTTTTTTCCTATAAATAATTGCTCTAAATGACTCCAGAGGTTTTTGCTATATGTGCAGCGGTAAAACAGATAGTTTCTGGTTCTATATGACAAAAGTCACAGTTGAAGTCAATGTTTAATTTAAAGAGCGCAAATCCATCCATCTTGTAGCGTCTCGAGAATTAAACCCCCCCGGAAGTAGTTCCTTGCGCACATGCGCAGATGGGCTGATGGTACGGATCGTGCTTCCTGAACAGATCGTGCAGTGACACAGTTCTATAGAGCCCCGGACGTCACGTGACTCTCAGAGCGTAGGCGCCATGTCGGCAGGTGTGAACGTCACCAAAATGAACGTCGCTGGCTGTGATTTTACTCCATCGAAGTTTACTCCCCATTTTAAAACGGAAGATATTGTTGTATATACCGGGAAATTAAAAAGATTAAACATATCCGACTCTTGCCATGCCCCTGGCATACTTTTTAAAACTTCAGAAGCTATCAGAGTGGACCTTTTACCGGACCTGAGATACTCTCACAACGGTGTCAGTTTGTTTTTAAAGGTGCTGGGGACAATAACCATAAACTTAAGTGTGGTTTGAAGATGACTGGGGACAATTATTATTAATTATTCATATAGTCTATAAATATTCATCTGTTTCACGTTTATGAAAATCGTATCTTTATTCCATCAATAAAAGTTGAAAGCCATAAGCTTATGTGTTTTGTTTTACCAACGGCACTGAAAATCATAATTAGGCTGTTTGCTTGCATGGCTTCATTAAAATCCACATTATAGCACATAGAGCAATGTTGGTATATAGGCTACTCGCCCCAGAAGAATATGTGCAACAATAAAACACGTTCCCTTTGCAACCCTTGCAGTTCTGTGTGGAGAAACTTCAACTTTAACTTACAGTTCAGAGTCCTGCAACAGGGAGGGTGACTCACAAAGGTTTTTACATCATAAAGTTGTTAAATTTCACGGGTCCGGGAAGAGGTTTCTTTAATGCGGGCGGGTTGCGAGTGACAAAATATAATTGTTTATAATGTTTTGTTTAAGACTCCCAAAGAGAATTGTGTTGATATATTGTGATATGTGGAAAGAGCATGCCAGAATATTCCTCCAATTTGCGCTGACAGCGGATTATTCTCGCTATCTAGACATCCAGAGCTGCTAGAAAGACTTTATTGCAGCGGGATTTGCGATTCAGGAATGGAGAACACAGTTAAAGCCAGGGACTGTGGACAATTTTTCATTTTTGCACAGGGATCTCTGCATCAAATAAATTTCAGTTTTCATACATTTCCGAAAAATCTCTCTGACAGCGCAGGATGTCTAGATAGCGGGAACATTATTCCGCTGTCAGCGCAAAGTTGGGGGAATATTCTGGCATGTTCTTTCCACAAACACAATATATCAACACGATTCTCTTTGGGAGTCTTAAACAAACAAAAATATCCCATAAATATTTTTTCACCCGCAGTGAAACTTTCGCCAGACCCTTGAAATATAATTTATGTATTTTTCCATCTTTAAATGAGTACTCGCAACATTGCAGGACTCTGAGCCCTGAACGTGTTTGCAGCGGACTACGAGTCTTTTAAAACCTCGACATATCCACTGCTGTATGATATGAATGTATAAGAAAGTGATTTAAATAATAGTCCGTTCAGAAACACTGATTATGTGGAAATGTGAATGTTAGAGCTGGTAAGAAATTCCGCATCAGGTTTTTAAAAGTGGTGCGGGGGAAAAATCATCAATCATAAATATTGCTGGGGACATGTCACCGGCTAAAATGACGCCTATCCCCTGACATATACAATTTCCTGCTCAACTTTCCCTCGTCCTACTCCGGAGCATCGCTTAAAGTATATAAAAGCCTGGAGGGATATAAATGGACACAATCGGGGTTTGTTATCGGGATCCAGATCTGGAATCTTCCTGCACAGGATTGTGTTGTCATCGGGAGGGAGATCTGTCCTGATTTTGGTTACCATGAGCAACGGGCCGTTGCTAGGTTATGTCTTTGTGCAACATTTTGAATGTTCATCTCAGGAAATAAAGTATTTTTATTTCTAAGTAATTTGCATCACTTAATGATACAAGAGCAGTTATCAAACAAACGGCATTAAATCTGAATTACAGGTGAATCACTCCCAAAGACAAAATGAAACGGCTTCATTTTTCCCTGATCGCTAGCGTGTTTCATGGCAATGATCCATAGTTTTCTGCTTTCTGGATACTTGGGAGTCCTGTAGAACGTTTCTCCCTAATCTCGTCCGCGTCTGTTATGGCATCCTGGGGCGCAACAGGTATCCACCATATTTACCGCTTCTAACTTTGGGTTATCAACAAATAAAAACAACTGCGGGAGACCCGCGGGAGAATGCCTGCCACAATGGCGCCCGTTCGATTTTAACTGTTGCATTCTGGGAGAAGTGACCTCAACTCCCGGAGCTCTATTCTAAAAGAGCCCTAAAAGAGCTAAAAATAATGTGATGGTATACAGTAACATCCAAGTAATACTTTATGTTGTCTAGTTTAAAAAAATACTTTTTAAATAAGTAGTAAGTGGGAATTAATCATGTGTCCACTGAAGTGGACTCCGTCCGTCATCAAGTGTGTTTATTATTCCAGTCATATAATTGTTTGATCTCATCTTGTGACTGCTGTGGTTGTAAAACCAGTGTATTTTTGCTATATTGTATGAAGTAATGATTTAAAAATACATATTGTTGTGCAGATTAGTTGCAAATGATGTTATGCTCTTAATTGTGTCATATTTTGGAGACTTGAGTGCACCACAGTATAGGGAAAACTATAGACCAGTCCAGGATATTCCTTACGGCTCCATTGATGATGATTATAGTAACAACAATGATAATGAGTGGCTCCCAGTGAACAGTAGAGGCATAGGACATGAGGATGATGAAGGAAATGTAGTCATTCAGGATCCTAATAGCCAGGAGGATTAAGGCCAAGGTACAGAGGTCAGTTCAATAAGGGAGCTATGGAAGATGTGCAGATTGTACACATCTTCCATAGGTCCCTCATGAAGGTATGGAAGATGTGGAAATGTGCACATTTACCTGGCCAAACAAGCAGAAATGTCTGAAAATTCAAAAAAAGGATGGCTTTGATGGAAACTTGTTGAGGGAAGAGATCCAGTAGACCATTTCCCAAAGCTCACACTGATGAAGTAGTTCAGCTCACCAAATATGCTTATTAGAACGGGAAAGAAAGTTTGACCGGACGACAGAAGAAATGCAATTATATTTTGTGATCAATTTGGTCTTAAAATACATTTGTGTTCCTATGACGGGGTCATACTAGTCTAGTGAGGATGGCCTCCATCTCATAGTAAATGCAAGCACAATGTCTGTGAAAAGATGTAGACTGATCAATTTGCTGTTACTGATGAAAACATGTTAAACTAGTATAATTACACAGTAATGTAATGGCATGTCCTACACCCAAGGAGAAATATGGGATCCCAAAATATTGTTCTTCAAAGTGGAGATATTTAAAACATAGAGCATATGCATACATTTCACAGTAGTGAGCACTGTATGTTTTTTTTAAATCCAGGCTATAACAATAAGCCATACCTCTCACAACTGTATGGATTTATTATAGAATATGGTTTTATATTAAGTTCATACTGTTTTATACTGAGTGCTTTGAAATTCTAAGATTTGTTTTTTTCATGCCCTCAAAAAAATTAAAACACTAAAGGAAAATCTTTTACTCAGGTTTTCATAAGTCATGCATCAGAGGATTAATTTAACCTCCCACCGCTGTCAATCACATTTACCCCAAAACAAACTCTCCTATTATTGTAGGATCAAATAAATAAATAAATGTTTAAGTAAATAAATATGAGGGTTTTCTTTATATTTAGTGTCCAAAGTGTCAGAGAGTGAATTCTGACCCTTTTTTTTTTAAGCTCGAAGAAAGCTGAATGAAATAGTAAAGGATGCCACTCTCAACACATTTATTCATTCTGAAGAAAAGTTGCAGAACATATTTATCTATTTGATTTTTCCTCTATAGCAAATGCTGCTTGGATTTACTGACAAGTTTGCACAGGTCTTTTTTTTGCATTTTAGAATACAAATAGTTTGGATAATTTAAAAGAAATATTCTGTTTTCCATGTGAAAATGGGTTTGCAATTCTTAAATGTGCTCAAGCCATGTTAAACACCCCAAACTGCATGTGGACTTTGGTTGAACAACGCTGTTCTTTTCCTCTCAGAACTTGTTTGGCTTGCAGGATGTTTTCTGTGGGTGGCTCTTTTCGAGGTTCAAGAGGAGCCAGTTTTGCCCAAATGCTGATGAAAAATATGCCACCAACATCAGAATTAAGAGAGTCAAATAAACATCCATCCACACTGAATGAGCCTCAGGAACGGGACTCTGACAGACGAGGAACTAAGTCGTTCAGACCTGGTGAGCTTTCCCTTAGCATTTCTGATCTTTTTACGTGTAATATTCGGTTTCTTATGAAACCAGAGAATAACCTGAGGATAGTTCTTGCTCTTGGCTTTGATGCTGGGCTGTTTTGACAGCTTGGCACTCTAACCTGTATGTGTGTGTTTCTAATGATTCAATCCTCTGCTTTGTTTATTCATTTAAGGTTATCTTGGCAATCTTAAAGTCTCTCCCAAAGAGCTGGTTGAAAAATACAAGAATGGCCAAACAAACCCGGTGTCTTTGCTTCATCATCTGGCCCAAGTTTTACAGTTTCAGCTAGAAATCAAGGAAACGGTAACCACAGGTAAGGCACCACAAAACCTGTACTGGACTTAATCATACTGGTGGGTTTATTACCAATTGTATTTGCATTGTATGTAATTGCCTTAACAATAGAATTAGTCAGTGCATTTACATGCAGTAAGAGAAAACCGAATTATTTCCTTAGTCCGACTGAATTTAGACTTTTGAAACGCATGTATACACCGTAGTCCAGCTGGAGTCGAACTGAACTGGATTGAGCTAAAGCACCCAGATAAAGAGGTTAGAAAACCGAATTTCTCTGCATGTAAACAGCAGAGGCAGCTTAGCCAAACTATTAGCAGCCAGGGCGCTCCCCCCTTTGGGAAGTGACGAGACCTCAGAAGCTGGAATAACGACACCGGAACGAGCAGCGGCAACGAGTTTAACCCAATCAAACAATACAGTAAATGTAGTGTGCCGCAACGTTGTTGTCGTCCATTTCTTTGCTCGTTGTTCATAACCTGCTTTTACTGCGTCTGTTTCGCTGCTGCTAGCATTTGTTTTACTACCTGTGTGACTCTATCGGCCAAGCAGAAGAATGCCAACGTGAAAGGACACATGTCGACACCTAGTGCCGTGGAGGCGAACGCACTTCATTCAAAAATTCGATTATCTGAGTGACCCGTGAACCGGGATAAAGGCTCCCGTTCTAATCAAGCTATTAGCTAGATTTTTGCCAAAAGCTCCATTTAGATGTGCATGTAAACATGTTGATGAATTTAACTTTACTTTATATTTCTATAAGATAGTGTTTTCTTTAAGTGACAATAATTCTGCTGAATTTTTTTCTGTATCAAAGTTTTTAAGGTAATGTCCTTGATTCTTATATTTTTCTTCCCTGCTGCTGCTTTTAGTTTAATTTATTTCACAATTTCGTACATACAATCAGGAAATTCAACTTATAAACCATCAAATAATGCTACATGGTGAAAAAATTGACACCCAAAAAGCTACAAGCTCATCAACAGGGGTCCATAACCCACCACCCTCGGCAAAAATATTTTGCGTATAGACTAATCAAAGAATGGCTCACATAGAAGTAGCTCCCGCTGACATCTTCCAAGAAGTGAAGGCAGAATTTAACAGAGTAAGTGGCATTTCGACAATGTAATGCTGATTTATATCTTTTATTTCTTTTTTTCCCTTTTTCCTTCCCCTTTTTTTGCCATCACATTACAGCTATATTTCACCCTACCAAAGTATCGGCGGGGCTGTACAGTACAAGCTTTTTGACAGTCCAACTTGGTCTGATAAAGAGAATTGAGATAGATATTGCATTAGGAAATACCATTTCTGAAGAACATTTTATCGGGTATTGTCGAGGCCTAGTTCACATGGCAGCATTTCTAAGCCGATTTCGGGACCAATTCTCCCCTTCCGACACTCACTAAACCCCAAAACAACTTTTTTTTTTTGCTTCTAAACTTTAAATGGGTATTTACCAATGCAATCTTTCAGTTTCTGGGATTTTTTGTACATTTTCTTGTAAATTTGTTGAATTCTACACTTTTTGGTCTAAAAACGTCTTAGTGCTGCCCTCTTAGGGTTGAACTGTGGCTACTGCATTTGAATTTTGTGATTGGTGGAGAGCGGTACATCTTTACATCACAGGCATCGACTGTCAGACATACCGGCCCCGTGGCGAGTTTGGAGTGGGATTGCGTTTTTCAGGTTACCATTATTAGCACATTAGCACTTAGCATAGCTAACATACTGTTTTGAACATTAGCCTATGTTAGCATTACCATTCAGAGACTGGACTCCTCTCTCCCTCTGCCTCAGCAGCACCGGCCTCGGGCAATGCTGACTCAGCGCCCTGAGCCAGCTGCTCGAATTGATACGGCCTGCGGCCGCTGGGCTCCATAAAGCCTCCCTCTACCTCCAGTGACGATGGAGGAGAGCCTCAGCCCCCTGAGCCAGCGGCGCTGCCCGAGCCCGGTGCTGCAGAGGGAGAGAGGAGTCCAGTCTCTGAGTGGTAGTGCTAACATAGGCTAACATTCAAAACAGATGAACGTCGATCAGATCGATCAGTTACAAAACTGCCAACGTCGCTTTGGTCACTGTCCATGTTTCAGTGTCAGATTAAGCGAGCTGTCACTGTCCTCCTGAACACACCCCCACATTCCCCCCTCCGCTCATCCTCCACACTTGGCCACGCCCCTGCGTTATTCCTGGCACCGCCCACTTTGTAGAATTTTTCAAAAGTTGTCTGGGGGCGGAGTTATGATTTTTCATGGGGTTCAGTTACACTTTAAGGACGCCCAGAGTATCGGGATGGCTCTTCAGATAATCCTAACAGTAGGGCTGGGCGATAAACCATAAATCTACCGATACAGAAATTTATGACTGTAACCGACTTAGATTTGCCTACGTCGGTATATTCTATGTTTAAAAAAAATATGTTTTAGTTTGGGGGGGTCTAGAGCTGATTCAGGAGGAAGGAGAGGAGCCACAATCCCATCTAGAGAAAAAAACGTTTGGCTCACTTGACTGCAGTCCACAAACGCATTTAGCACAAAATGTGTAACGACGGTACCAAGTGGTTGAAAAAAAAAAAAGTTAACTCGCCTCCATATCTTTGTGTAGCAAGTAGAGCCCCCCTCCCGCTGTCTCCACTTCATTTTGTAACACCTTTTCTCTTATTTAGTTTTTTTTTTCTCCATTAAAACTAGTTCACAAACTATTTCCAGTGCCTCCTCCTTGGCCACCATGTTTATTTACTCCTTTGACTTTACTAGTCACGTTTTGTTTTTGTTTTTTTCCTATTCCCATCTAAGCTGGGAATGTTTGTGAATAAAATTGGTTTGTTGTCTCGTTATTGCTGTGTGGCCACACACAGTGGGACCAAAACTGTTGTATCCACAATTTTTAATCGCCAGATGTGTTCTCTCAAGGTTTGGAAATCTGACATTTCTAAGACATTTCCAGCTTGAATTGATTAAGTGACTGTAGTCTGTTTAACATGTTTTTCTTTCAGGCAACTTACCAGGGTTTTATTTTGCCTTTGCTGTCAAGATTGATGGCATTCAGCACAGGACTGGCATGGGAGTGACTAAAAAGGAAGCTCGTCTAAATGCAGCAAGGCTTGCTTTAGAGGACTTTTTGCCTAGCCTCGGCTATCTTAAGTCTGATCTCCCTCAAGCATCAGGTTGGTATTTTGAAAACGTACTAGGGGTGTGCCATTTGCCATAAATCTATTGATTGCAATGTCAAGCGTGCCAAATTGAAAGTGATTCCAAAATGTTTAAAATCTATTATTTTTCATAATAATTAAACGAGAAAAACAGAAAAAGTCAGGCGTGCGGCACGGACATTTTTGGGGGACAGACCGGCGGACACAGTATGGCTGCTACTAGTGTTTTAGCCATGAAGTGTGAAAATTACAAACTATAGCAAATATTTTGCACTTTAGTTGTGAAAGGAGCGTCTTTTTTATTGTGCATCATGTTAGCAGCAACGTCCTCTTTTCCCCGAAAAGGTTCCACTTTTCACCTGCATCCGGGGCCTCCTCCCCAAGCTGCAGCGTAGAGCAGCACATGTTTACAAGACTTCAGCCCATGTGTAGCTTTACGGACGAATCGCAAAGGAAATTTCCTTCATGCTGTCCTGTTCGCGACTATTGTGTGCCGGAGAGCACCGTACTCATAGCTGGCAGGTTTGTTTCTGTGTATGACAGGAGCCAATCATCCTGTTGGCCACACTGAGGCAAAAAGTTTGAAAACACTGGGGACACTTCATGTGTCTTTGGGAGAATGCTGCTTTTTATTCTCTATTACTTTGAATAGAAAATAATACTCATTTTCTCAGAATATAATTTCTGATTCTTGTGTACTTTTTGTCCTGTATGACTTTAAAAAAGGGAATTATTGTTATAAGTTTTTTTTCTTATGTATAAGATTAATTATTTCTATTTTAACAACTGCCTATGATTTTGATAACACAGAATTTACCAAACAAAATAGAATTCACTACAAAACAGGAATCTCCCAGAATTCCCGCATTTTGGAGCAGAAATATATATATATATATATATATATATATATATATATATATATATATAAAGAGGAGAGCCAAACTGCCCCCCCCCCCCCCCCCCTATATATATATATATATATATATATATATATATATATATATATATATATATATTAGGGGGGGGGCAGTTTGGCTCTCCTCTTCTCACAGAGTGAAATACAAACGCTCAGCCAAGGTTGAAAGGCTCGTTGAAACACAGACCTCCTTTGAAAAATAAAACTAAATCTAAGCTTAGAGCAAAGTTTATGACAAAACAAAACCCCAGCTATTTTGTTTTAGGAATTGAAACAACGTTTCTGTAGGTTTTGTTAGCATACTGTTGACTGGACGAATAAGGATGAACCTGTGACGACCACCTGGAGTCAGATATGTGGTCGTCACTTTTGATGACCACTATTAAACATTTTACTAAAGTAGAAGTGAGGCGCGAGTTTATTGAAGATTTTGTTGCTGTGTGCTGAATCTGACACTCTGTAAGGATAAAAGGAAAATCTTGCCACGGCTAAACAAAAAACAACAACCCTAAAGCAAAATGTTTTTTTGTTCTTTAAAAAAATTAAGTGCTTTGCAAAAGCACCCAATGTTTTGTTGAACTTCATAACTTTGGTATATTTGAGAAAGTTGAATACCTTTTTGTTCAATGTGGAACTCTGGCTGATGATTTGTTGAAACATGTTTCACTCACTCCATTAAAAAAACTTTTTCATTGACTAAATACTTTTAGAGTAGAAACTGTGGAATTTGGGAAAAATGAAATGGATTTTATAGGGCCTTAAATGTAGTATAATAACACAGAGATAGCCCCAGATTAAGTAGTAGGATATACATACAAGTTAAAAGTTCATCACTGGCAGTTTAACATGGTTCATATAATGTGAAACATTTTATAAGTTATGTTATATTTGTTCTTACCCATGTCTTTTTGTCTTCAGATGTTCCTCCACCTTTGCCAGTGAAGGAAGAGGCATCCATCTCTGGCGGCTTTCCCTCTAGAGCCTTTTACGGTAACAACGGTAGTGTTTGGGCGTGGACCGATTTTTACACTTCTTCCTCAGTATGTTACTAGTGACCCTGGTGGCAGTGGTGTGACCATGTACCCAAGGAGAAAGCTTTCATATTTGTTCTCTGAAAGAAAAGAACACAGGAGAGCTACAATACTGCTGAGGTAATGAGCTGCTGCAAACTTGGCCTTGTACTGCAGACGTTCTGATTCCGTAGGTCTTCATTGCACACGTGTGAACGGTTAAATGAAATGCAGGTTGAACTGAGGTGTTCACATTTTTAGATGAGGTACATGTCCCTTTGGGTTCTCTGACCGAGGGGTGTCTTTGAGAGAGCTTTAGGCCATTGCCTCGGTTAAACATCAGCTGTCAAATTTCTGATAGGGCTGGGCGATATGGCCTCAAATCAATATCACAATATATACTCACTGGCCACTTTATTAGGCACACCTGTCCAACTGCTCGTTAACGCAAATTTCTAATCCGCCAATCACATGGTGGCAACTCAATGCATGTAGACATGGTCAAGACGATCTGCTGCAGTTTAAACCGAGCATCAGAATGGGGGAAGAAAGGTGATTTAAGTGACTTTGAACGTGGCATGGTTGTTGGTGCCAGATGGGCTGGTCTTAGTATTTCAGAAGCTGCTGTTCTACTGGGATTTTCACGCACAACCATCTCTAGGGTTTACAGAAAAGGGTCCGAAAAAGGGAAAATATCCAGTGAGCGGCAGTTCTGTGAGCAAAAATGCCTTGTTGATGTCAGAGGTCAGAGGAGAATGGCCAGACTGGTTCAAGCTGAAAGAATCAATTCAAATCAAACTTCTGTGAAGCATCTGTAAAGCACTTTGTGATGCACTATTTTGTATGAAAAGCGCTTTCTTTACAGATTAAAATGACCCCACATAAACTACATTCCCTTCCCTCCCCCACAGATTTATAAGCATGGTCACAGTTTTAACCCCCTCCCCCCCAACCCAACTCCCATGCACACACAGAGTTAAAAGCAACAGTAAAATAGGACATTGGGCCGAGTGCAGATGAACCATGCAATGAAATGCCATCAGAGGAGCTATCTGCAGCGGTAGATCAACAGCAGCAGCCGAGGCGCTGACACAGGGCACCCAGTGGAGGCAAGGCCAAGACCCCCTTGACATTTGGATGGTAGGTTCAGAATTTGGCATCAACAACATGAAAGCATGGATCCATCCTGCCTTGTATCAACGGTTCAGGCTGGTGGTGGTGGTGTAATGGTGTGGGAGACATTTTCTTGGCACACTTTAGGTCCCTTAGTTCCAATTGAGCATCGTTGCAACGCCACAGCCTACCTGAGTATTGTTGCTGACCATGTCCATCCCTTTATGACCACAGTGTACCTATCTTCTGATGGCTACTTCCAGCAGGATAATGCGCAATGTCAAAAAGCTAGAATCATCTCAGACTGGTTTCTTGAACATGACAATGAGTTCACTGTACTCAAATGGCCTCCACAGTCACCAGATTTCAATCCAATAAAGCACCTTTGGTATGTGGTGGAACGGGAGATTCGCATCATGGATGTGCAGCCGACAAATCTGCAGCAACTGCGGGATGCTATCATGTCAATATGGACCAAAATCTCTGAGGAATGTTTCCAGTACCTTGTTGAATCTATGCCACAACGAATTAAGGCAGTTTTGAAGGCAAAAGGGGGTCCAACCCGGTACTAGCAAAGTGTACCTAATAAAGTGGCCAGTGAACAGTTCACCTCGCGAATGATGATGGACAATAACTACCCCACTACCAAAAAGCAAACGTTTTTTTCTGTAGGTGGGGGTGGGGCTGTGGCTTCTCATCCTCCTCGACCAGCTCTTCCCCCACTGCTTCAATATTTAAATCCTCCCTTCTTTTTACATACTTGGAAGTGTTGCCAACTCCTCGGCATGGAAAGTGGCTATTGGCTGTCCCAGAAGTCACTGAATGACATCATCGTGTCACTTGCTTATTTAGGGATGTAAGAAAATAACGATACGCCGATATACCACGATATTTGATGTCACGATATTGTATCAATATTCAAAAGCAATGTATCGATTTTATTTTTTTGAATTTGAATGGAACCATAAATGATGACAGTAATTTTTGTAGTAAAATTAAAAGAATGACCGGTAGTTTGTGGCTGTTTTCACCGTCTTCGTTCCAGGGGATCAACTAGATCTAGTAATAAAACTGAATGTGTTAAAGTATAAAACAGGTTGGAGTGTTTAGAAAGCTGTGACAGTTTTTCTACAGTTTTAAAAATACCAATATATTGTCTTACTCATAGTATCATAATATAGCATATCGTCCCCCCTGTATTGTGATCAGAGATGGTGACTCGAGTTTGAGACTCCGACTCAAGTGCGACTTAAGTCGCACAGACATTGACTTGAGACTCGTCCTCGAAAGACTTCAGACTCGACTCGGACTCGAGCTGCGGGACTCGTGAACAGTGTCTATTTTTAAGAAACAACTGATGAGCTCGCCGTTATTCCCATCCCTCCGTTACCTATAACCTGCCCACGTCAGTGTTTCCCAAACATAGACGAATCTGTGGCGGTGCGCCACAGATTAAACTCCGAAAAAAAAGTCAACACCGACCGTCACATATTGCCTTTCGTTTTTCTTTTTTACGCTATTTAAAACACGCAGCATATTCGTTCAGCGGCTCTCTGTCACTCTTCGTCTCTCTCTCACACACACACACACACAGCCCCTCCCCCACCGTGCACACCCCTCCCCTGTCTGGATCATCTGTGGAAGACGTGGCCTATTTGGTGCAGAGAAGACGGCTGGCGAATGGTTGGTATCTCATGAACACTTTTAACACACAATCACAGATTAAAAAGTGCTACAAAATATTTTATATTCTGAATACAATAGTTTCAGTGTGTTGATGTTACTGTAGGTCCCGACCCTTAGCAAACAAGCGATTGCGCCTTCTTTAGAAAGTTAACTATAGTCGCAAGTTTGCGGTAAAATATAGGGTGTTAAAATTAATGTAATACAGTCTGTGTAAGCAATTATTAACTTTTTTTTTTTGTTTGTTTTTTACTTATTTACCTGTAGGAATTAGGATATCCCTTTAGGAATCCTGAACTTGGTATCCTTGGTCTATACTGTACTGTGTGTTCATGCTACAAGAAAAAATAAAGATATTAACTTAAAAGTAAAGCATTCTTGGTGTTTTGGTCATGTTGCAAAACTAATATATCAAAATCAAAGCTGATACTGTATGCTAATAGATAAAGGAGTCATAACATATTACATGCTTTGAATTCCTTATATATAGCTATGCAGCGTTGGATGGGTTGCTGTAGGTGATGATGCAACACTTATAACCAGAGACTTAATATAACAAAGAGACTTAAGACTTGACTTGAACTCTAGCTCAGAGACTTGTGAGCATCTCTGATTGTGATACATATATCACCAGATTCTTGCCAATACACATCCCTAGTATGTAATTGTAATTGATGCGGTAGGAAAAGGGAATCATTTAAAATAAATATTTTATGTAGAATATTTTATTTTAACCATTGGTGGTTTGGGTGGAACTCTTATAAGGTTTTGCCTTTTGAATATGTTTTTGGGTTGTGTTTTTTATATCACTAATTTTGGCATAGAAATCAGCCTTACAGTCCACCCAGTCGGCCCGTGTAACTTCTCCAATAAATGGCTTCAACCAGCCTTTTAATTCAGTGTTCCAATCCCACCCCTTTCTGTAGTTCTAAGAGTCCAGTTTAGACTGAGACATGATGACTGTTTAACGTCTGTCACACACAGTGGACGAGGTCAGTAAGTGACTGAGCAGTGAGTGAAATCAATGATTTATTTAGTGTGCTGTTGTTTATTTTAGACAGATTTTTTTTCTTTTACATTTACATCCCGCCCTGACTAAGCGCAGGTAATATCAGCCAACGGCTTCGGACGCAGCATAGTTTACATCTGTTTGTAAGCGGTCTGGGACGGGAGAGGAGCCCATGGCAGCGCCACTGTTCGATGAGAAGCGTAACGTGGATATTTTTTATATCAAATTCTCCAAAAACACAAAAAAGTTGCTAGATTTATTGCTAGTCTCTTGAAAAAGAGTCACTAGAGGGGTCTAAAAAGTTGCTAACAACGCCACCGCTGGATGGGGTGGACGTAGTCATGTGAATCCACCCCATGCAGTCCTTAACATGGTACAGCCTCTTACAGGGAAATGAGCATCTCCAAACTACACACATCTTTTTTGCTTTTAAAAAAAAAGAGCATATACCGACAATGTTCGGTTTATTGCTCGGCCCTAATCTCTGATTCCATTTACTTTAGAGCAACAAAAAAGCTTCTTTCTTAAACAAAAGGAAAAGTCCCCGTGAATCAAACTCTACTTTTAGCACCCTTTTGCACACTTAGAGTTTTTATTGTAAGATCAGTCGGGTTTGCATTGATTTTTTTTTATTTGTCATTATTTTGTTTTTCAGAAAGAAAGAGTTCGACCAACCTCCAGATTCCACATGCTGTGAAGGATCAGCTCTCTAAGCTGCTGAGCAACCACCCGGAGTTCTCCAGCTGTGGAGACACGACAGCTGCATTTGTTGTCAAAACGTGTAAGTAGGCTCTGGCAAATAAAATAAAATTAAATACTGTTGTCCAGAAACATATTCCTGCAAACTAAGAGATTCCCCTATGCTTCACTCTACATAGTTGATGCTTTTACTCTAGAAAGAGATTCAGATGTCATTGTTTAGAACAACAGGATGTCATTTACCAAATACTCAAGACATTTGCATTTGTAAGCTTTTATGTAGAGGGAAAGCATAGTGATGCTTTCATTTTTTTTTTATGGGAGGGAAAAACCCTAAAAATCATAGACCGTATGTGCATCTTGAATACACAATAATGTACAATAGAAAAATGCTTTGTAATAGACAGGATGAGTTCCTAATGATCTTTTCACAAAAGTGGAAAAATATATAGAGTAAATATACTCAAAAAATATAAACGCAACACCTTTGTTTCTGCTCCCATTTTTCATGAGATGGACTTAAAGATCTAAAATTCATTCCAGATACACAATATTACCATTTCTCTCAAACATTATTCACAAATCAGTCTAAATGTGTGATAGTGAGCACTTCTGCTTTGCTGAGATAATCCATCCCACCTCACAGGTGTGCCACATCAAGATGCTGATCTGACATCATGATTAGTGCACAGGTGTACCTTATACTGCCCACAATAAAAGGCCACCCTGGAATGTGCAGTTTTTTGCTTTATTGGGGGTCTGGGGACTCAGAACCGGTCAGTATCTGGTGTGACCACCATTTGCCTCATGCAGTGCAACACATCTTCTTCGCATAGATGCAACTCTTCAGCACACTACACAATTTCTTTTGTGGGATTTAGGTGTGACAAATAAGTTGGCAATGTGAGTGGGTTGATTTTATCTGGAGAACAACTTTGGTGTTGATTTAGCCAGATCTTTTTGATCATTATTCTCCTGAATGACCCAATGACAACCACCAGAGTCCACCATTTTTTATTTTTCATTCTAACTATCTAAGGATTTATTAATGCTGTGCACTTCTGTGGGTTCCCAGGGCATTTGGGAGAGAAACCTGCCCACAGCATTATATATCCTACACCATGCTCAACAGTTGGAATGCTCTGTATCTATCATCTATTTTTACACTAGACTGAGCTGGTGTATTTGTTGGTAAAAAAAAACAACAACTCCGTTTTTTGTCTCATTCAACACAAGTAACATTTCCAGCTAAAGTCTCAGTCAGGTTTAAAAATGATTATTTTATTTGGGCCATTTACCCTTCTTTATTAGAGGTCCTAATAAATGTGGAGCATGCCTGAGGGAGGTAAGTCACATGAGTGATGTAACTGCAATGGCCCATGTTTAGAAACATAAAAAATATGTGCTCTAAAGATATGTAGACTATGATGTCACTCTAACAACAAGATAATATTTAAAAATGATAGATTCTTTTTAATGTAGTTTTGATATAGTGGTATACTGTTCTTCTAGCCAGTGGATGTGATGTCGTCGCTCTTGGGACTGGGAACATGAACAGCAAAGAGTCTGTGGCATCACATGGACGGATTGTGCACGATTCACATGCCGTTGTCACAGCAAGGAGGTCTCTAATGAGGTATTGGATATTTACTTTTTCCTAGTATAACAGTTAACACTAAAAGTCTAAAGTCTAGTCATTCAAATTAAATGTCCTTTTAAAAGTCCTAAAAACATCCAGTTTTTCTATAATCAAGTCTTGAAGTGCATTTACTTGGGTCTTAAATGTTTGCTAGATGGTACATTGCTTGTTTTTTTTTTTTTTTTTTTTGTTTTTTTTTTTTGCAATCAGTCATTTCATTTGTTGTAGGACTGGCTGCGGTAATGTGCGTTATTTTATGCTGAGATCTAACTACAATGCCCATAATGCTGTGCTGCAGAAAGTGACGTCATACACAGATACATACAGAGCAGAGGTCCACAACCCCCCGGGGCCCAGACTAGTACCAGGCCATGGGTCAGTTGGTACCGGGCCGCACAGAAAGAATAAATAACTTACAGTATTTCAGTTTTATTTATTATCAGAGTCTAAACGATGTTTTATATTGAAAAATTACCGTATTCTCTCTAATACATCTGGCTATAACTCGCTCTTGCCGCGTGTCAAGACGCTTGCCTTGGTCATGTGATATGTCATCACTAAAACCACACCCACAAGCTAGCAAAATGATTAAAAAACAGACGTTTCTGAAAAGTATTTTCAACAAAATGAAACGGTCTAGTGAAAAGACAGAAGAGCCTACAACTTCAAAGAGAAATAAAGCTACATTTAACAGACGGTACCAGGAGTCCAACTTAAAATATGGATTTATCGCTACAGGCCGATTTCCAAGCACCAATTCCGCTGTATAATAATATGCAACCTGCTTTCTAATGAGGCAATGAAGCCTTTAAAACCACCCCTGACTGGATCGTCTCGTCACAGTATAACAGCCAAAGGGCTCCCACTGATTCAGCGTTGTGGTAAGTTGTATTGTTCATGCACTTTATATTTGTTTTTGTGATAAATCTTATTCTAAAGGCAGGTTTACACTTTGCCATAGCAACCAGATAACCTTAGGGGGAACCAGAGAGGATGTTATTCATGTTATGATATTGGCGCGTTGATACAGAAACGTAAATAAAGTTACGAGCACACATTGGATTTACATTTATTATAATTATATAAAAAAAAAAAAAAAAAATTCTTTTGTTACATTTATCCGCCATACTGTAAAAGCTGGTCAGTGGCGAAAAAAAGTTTAGGGAGAACGGGTATAGAAAGCTAGTACGTTGATGCTCTCCGTCCCCTGCGGCTATCGGTGGGGCGCTGGGATGTTGGCGGTGGGGATTGGCCTAGGGTGGTGGCGGTGCGTGGCGGCCGGCCGCGGCCCCTGCAGTGCCGGGGGCCCCTCGTCGGCCAGTCTCTTGTCGGGTCCCTGCTGGGGGGTGGGGTGCCCCTGGGCCCCGGCTCTCCCTGTCCATTGACCGGCCCACCCTGGCGCGGCCGGTTAGCTGGCGGGGCCCGTGGGCTCGTCACTGCTGCCCCCCGGGCCCCTGCATAGTGGCCGCTGGATGTTCCCCTGGGGTTCTCCTTTGCTCCACTCTTGGGGGATGCAGTCGGCCCCACCCGGGTCCGCCTGGGGCTCTGGGGGTCCTTTGGACGTCTTTGCTCCGATCTCCTTCATGTCTGCATCGATTCCTGGGAGACGGATTGATGCCTGCTCACACCAACTATCAAACACTCTTATGGAGAAACCTTATATGCACCAGCATGCTAACACACACACAAGGATATATTCTTGGGTTGAGGTTATCATTACTAGAACTTGATTAATCGGTACCATGAGTTTTTCTGTGACATTGTTGTTGTATTTTTATATCTATTTTTGTGTGATGTGGTTGTGTAATTCTTAGTTCACAATGTTTGTTTTGTTTTGTTTTGTCGATGTTCCTTTTTCGTGTTTCGTTTTGTTTTTTCCGTCTCTCTGCCGTCCTGTGGGTATGGAGGCAGACTTCAATGTCTTCCTGTGTTTTCTTTGTTCCCCTTCCTCTCTTGTATTTTCAACTCACCCTCTCTCTTGACTTTTTGTTTCCTACCTCTCTTCTCCATCTTCCTTCTTTCTTCTCCTTAATTTTCCGTCTCCGTGTCCATAACATCCGGAAATAAAAACCCCAACAATTCATAATAAAGATTTTTCACACATATATCAAGTGGAGGACTACAGCAAAAGCTGTACTGCTCCGCTTGTGAAAGTAAATCTGTTGGGCTTCTACTTGGTACTCAGACACCAATTCTGAGCTCCACACTGCCAAACAGGACACGTAAAAAAAAAAAAAAGCTAGTACGTTTAGCCCACCCCGTAAAAAAGAAGAAGAAGAAAAAAGTTGCCTTTTTCATTCCTCCAGCTCGTTTGCTGTAAGAGCTCAGCCCAAAGCTGGAGACAAATTTCAGTGACGTGCCGAAAAGAGCCTAGATGGAGTTCTGAGAACAAATTGACGTATTTACTGCTTTTCATGTTTAACGTCCTAGCCTAGGCTACCTTCTGCTGAGCAAAAATTGAAGCTTGAACGTTTCGTTAATCCTGCTGATGTGGAATGAGTTTTTTGATCTTCTAAACGGTGTCATAAATTCTGACTTGATGTTTGCTGCACAATAGGTTTCATCACCGGCTGCAAAAGGATGCTTAAATTATCTCGGAGGTCAGCAGCCAAGATGTGGATGTTACAGGTCGACTGGGAACAAGTTGACACGCTTTGTAATCCCGTCATAGTGTTGTGGTGTTAGTTTGTTTGCTCTATAATCTACCGGGTAGAACATTTCTCCTGACTTTCTTCTCTTCACTGGACAAGTCACAATATTCATCTTCACGTTAAAGAGTCAAATTCGGGCTGTACGCTTTAATATCCTCAAAGATATTATCACATGGTTAACAATGTTACATCCTCATTCTGTGTTACCAGGTATCTGTACCGGCATCTGCTGATGTATTTCAGCAAAAATGTCAATCTGACTGAGAAGTCGGTCTTCACGCGCAACGTAAACAGTAACCTCCTCACCCTGAAGAGTGGAATTACCCTGCATCTGTATGTAAACCAGCTGCCAAAGGGTGCCGCTCAGATCCCAAACAAGCTGTAAGTATTTGCACCCTGGATATGTTCAAGACTGCTGTTTTTTATTAGCAGTCAAAATTAGGGGTGAAAGAAAAATATCGATACGCAGATATATTGTGATAATCAAAAGCAATGTCGATTTAATTAAAAAAATTTTTTTTAAAAATCTATTAGCATTTGAATGGAACCATTGACCGTAATTTTTGTAGTAAAATTAAAAGTATGACTTGTAGTTGGTGGTTGTTTTGACCTACTTTGTTCGAGGGGATCAAATAGATCCAGTAATTAAACTGGATGAAGTGTTTAGAATGCTGTGACAGTTTTTCTACAATTAAATTCTGTTTTAAAAATCACAACATACATAGTCTTACTCATAGCATCACAATATATTGTATTGTCCCCCCTGTATTGTGATACATATCTTTTCACCAGATTCTTGCCAATATACATTCCTAGTTAAAATATCTTACTGTTCATTTGTTGTCTATAGAACCAGGAAATCCATGAAAGCCATATTTAAAAATATGCATTAGGTTTAAATATAAATTGGTTTTAATAATGAAGTCCCCCTTATGGAAAGACTTAATTGCACCAAAATTATTTATATGAATTGCACTGTAGTTTATCAGCGTCCCCATGCAAATCTGTTATGTATTGATCGTCTAAATTAAGAGGCCTTGCCTTCCCCCCACCCTTGTCTAGAGTGATTTGATTTTTTTTTTTTAACTACAAAGCCCTCTAAAGGATAATTCATTTTTTATAAAACGCTCCAGAACTTTAGAGCTTCGTTGTCGGCTCGCCATGATACTGCTATTTGGGCATTTTCTGTGACGCCACGGCTGACCCCGATTGTTCCTCAGCAAAAGGTACAGCGGCAGTTTGAAGAGAAAAACAAAGCTTAAATAAATAAATAACGGCGATTATATTTGTCGTTGACGTCATCGTGACGAATCAACAAATCGTGGCAGGACAAGAATAAATGCATTCTTTTTCTAAAATCAGTGAATACTTTTTTTTTTCTTTTTTTAATCCTGATTTCAGTGTATACCAGAATAAGGGTGACTGTTTCTTTTGCAGTTAGGCAGCCCTACCTAGGAGTCTTTTTATCATTTTTTTTCTTTTTATCATGCTGATATAAACCCCCGGAGGATAAACATTAATTGAATCTAAACTGATACATCTAAATCTTAATATTGCTCTCTGCTTTATTCCCAGGCGCTTAAACCCTTTTTCCATTACAACATGGCAAGTCAACAGAGAGATCAGCCTACACCTGTCAGTGGAGGGCAAGGTATAGTATTTTTGATAACAAATGACTTAATAAATATAAATGTTTACCCTTAAAAACAAAAAAAATGTCTTCTTTTAAAGGTGTTCTCAGTTTTCTCCTCAACCCTCGATAACTCTGCCAGCGAGATGGTCAGCATGTCCACCACTGATAAGATTACTCAGTGGCAGGTGCTAGGATACCAAGGAGCCTTACTGAGTCACTTCATTGAGCCTGTCTATGTCCAAAGCATCCATGTTGGTAAGTAGTTTAAGAGGATTTCATCATCATATCTCTGTCTGAAAGTGCGATGAAGAAACTAGAATAAAAAATGTACACCGACATAATTAGTAGTTGATGGTTTGTTTTAAAACACAAATATTTTTGTTGTTTGAACTAAAGTCCTAGATAAGGGTGGTCAGCTTCAGCCTTCAAGAGCAGAAGAACTGAGTGTTTTAAATGTGTCCCCACTCCCAACACAACTAAATGACTGAATTACGTCCTCACTATGTTGTCAAGTTCTGCTGAGGCCTCGCAATGAAACATTTATCCACCTCAGGTGTGTTTAATCATGGAATATCTAAAGCCTTCAGGTCACTGGATCTTGAAGGCCACCCCTGGGCTTTCCGACCTCAAAAACGTGGAACAAGAAAAATAATCGATCATAAGAAGCAATTGATTAGATTAGATAAACTTTATTTCCCCCAGAAGGTCAATTTTTTTTCAGACAAAATACATACACAATAAAATAATTACAATTACAGCACCCTAGATTACCACAGTCTATTTGTATTAATTTCATATTATTGATGTGGCTGACTAACTGGGACAAATTAAAAAAATGTTGTGTTGCCAGATGATCTGATGACAATAACGGATTTCCCATTGAAGTCTTTTTAAAATCTAAATCTTCCAGAGGTTATGAATACAGCTTTACTTAACTGTACATGAATTCTAGAATTGCGCTGCTCTGGGTGGCTGCATGTTGGAGTGGCTCTGTTGGCTACATATTAAGTTTTGGTTTTTGGTACGTTAGTTCCTCTTTTTTCTTGAGGAAGATTGCATTTTTCTTACCTGTATACTTTCTCGTTTTTGGTGCTGTGAAGCTGGAAGGATTTTTGCCGTAAATTTTTCACTTTTTGACAACTTGTTATGATGTGTAACCATGGCAACAATGTGGTTTACAGCCGGGAGCAGCTGATTAACATCGCAAAAGCTGAAATAATGCCTCTACTGAAGCCACAAAGAAAATTGTGAGAAAATGGTCACAGGAAGCTGAAGAAGCCCTGCAGGGTTGTTTTGCGACCACAGACTGGATGACTCTTTGCCAAGCACATGGAGAGGACATCAATGCCATGACTGAGTGTGTGACTGACTATATAAACTTCTGTGTGGACAACATCATCCCCACCAGAACAGTGAGATGCTTCCCTAATAACAAACCCTGGATCACCAGTGACCTGAAGGAACTGCTAAACAAGAAAAAAAGAGCCTTCAGGGAGGGAGACAGGGAATTACTGAGGAGTATACAGAAGCAACTTAAGGTCAAGATCAGAGACAGCAAGGAGGCATACAGGAAGAAGCTGGAGAACAAACTACAGAGGAACAATATCAGAGATGTCTGGTCAGGAATGAGAAAGATCACAGGCTTTAAGGACAGGAAGGATTGGATAGATGGAAGTCTGGACAGAGCCAATTAACTGAACACATTCTTCAACAGGTTCAGTTCAAGAACTAGCTTAGCATCCTCCTCTCCTGTTCCCAGCCAAACAGACATCCCACTCTCCTCTGATCAACAGCTTTCCTGTTACACCTCGGATGTTTTATCCTTCACCTCAGCCATGGACTCTTCTGATTCCACAAGTTTGACTTCAACCAAGTCAGGAAATGCTGCTACCCCCTTTGCCTCCCCCTCCCACTTGTCTGTCTCCAAAAGTCAGGTGAAGAGGCAGCTGGAGAAACTGAACCAGAACAAGGCTGCAGGTCCAGATGGTGTCAGCCCCAGAGTCCTGAAGGCCTGTGCTGAGCAGCTCTGTGGGATCTTGCAGTACCTCTTCAACCTTAGCCTAACTCAGGAGAAGGTCCCAGTGTTGTGGAAGACATCCTGCCTTGTTCCAGTACCAAAAAGAACTCACCCATCAGTCATCAATGACTATAGACCTGTTGCCCTGACATCCCACATCATGAAGGTCCTGGAGAGACTCCTGTTGGCACCCCTGAGTAAGCAAACAAAAACGTATCAGGACCCGCTGCAGTTTGCATATCGTCGTGGAGTTGGAGTTGAAGATGCCATCATCCACCTACTTCAACTAACCCACTGTCATCTGGACAAAGTAGGCAGCACTGTGAGGATCATGTTCTTTGATTTCTCCAGTGCATTTAAAACAATTCAGCCCGATTTACTTTGTCAGAAACTTACGAGAAACTTCGTATAACTTAGAGGTGGAGCCCTCAACAATCGCCTGGATCAATGACTACCTGACCAACAGACCACAATTTGTGAGACTGAAGAATTGTGTGTCAAGCCAGGTGGTCAGCAGCACAGGAGCACCACAGGGGACCGTACTCTCACCATTCCTTTTCACTCTGTACACCTCAGACTTCCAGTACAAATCAGAGACCTGTCATCTGCAGAAATACTCAGATGACTCTGCAATTGTCGGGTGTATCAGAGATGGACAAGAAGCTGAATACAGAGAGCTGGTGGACCGCTTTGTGACATGGTGTGGAAACAATCGTCTTACTTTGAATGTGAACAAAACAAAGGAGATGATTGTAGATTTCAGAAGAAACAGGGATAAGTCAAACACTGTTTCCATCATGGGAGAAGAAGTGGAGGTGGTTGAGGAGTATAAATACCTCGGAGTTCACCTTGACCACAGACTGGACTGGAGGCGCAACAGTGAAATCGTCTACAAGAAGGGACAGAGCAGACTGTACTTCTTGAGGAAGCTTAGGTCCTTCAAGGTTTGCAGCAAGATGCTGCAGATATTCTACAAGTCTGTTGTGGAGAGTGTAATCTCTTCAGCCGTCATCTGTTGGGGTAGCACCATCAGAGCCAGGGATTTAAAAAGGCTCAACAACCTAATAAAGAAGGCTGGTTCTGTTCTTGGGACAACTGTGGAACATCTGGAGATTATAATGCAAAGAAGGATTCTTCATAAAATCAAAAAAATTATGGACAACCCTGAGCATTCTCTTCATGAGACTGTCACACAACAACAGAGCGTCTTCAGTTGGAGGCTTCTTCAGTTTCGCTGCAATACAGTCCGCTACAGGAAATCGTTCCTGCCCACAGCCATCATCATCTACAACAACTCCTTAAAGAATTAATTATATGAGCTATACCAACACTTAATTTCCCTCTGGGATCAATAAAGTATTTTTGATTTTGAATTTGAATTGAATAATATTTTTAATATAATTGAATGGTACTGAGTTTAAGTCTGTTGTAAATTGGGTCCCACTACAGATTCATATGAAACTGACTCGCTCTTTTTTTTTTCTGAAGAAGGGAAAAGTTCATTTCAAAATAGATCTTTACCTTACACTGTTGATGCCTTCAGCAGTCTTTCAAGGTGGGTGCCCCTGAGCACAACAAATTCCCCAGACCTTTAAATAAGATGAGAAGGTGTGACAACATCATAGTTTCCAGGTTGGATGGGTGCTTAATTGTCTCATAATTAACATGGCCAAATATTCATATTGGTCCACAAAGGGAAACTCCAAAATTTGCCGTGCTTTAAAAAAAAAAAAAAAAAGAAATGTAAAAGGGTACAACCCCAGATTAGAAAGTGTTGGGAGTTTGCTATTACATTGTGAAACATCTCAGTTTTATTAAGACAGGCAGACCATGAAGTTGACCAAAATTATATTTCAATGAGGGGATTGTTTTCTTCAAAAATATCTCCTAATAGGCTAAAAATTTGAATTGATCTGAAGCGTCTCAACAGTTGTTAGACAAATAATTACACAAGCAACAGATTGTTTTCAAAAGCACCACAATTGGAAGGAAATTATATTGACATTATATTCATCTGTTATGCACAAAAGTCTGTTTTTGAAATGGTGTATTTTCTGGCCCATTGAATCAACAACGTGTCCAAAAGCTAGGTTCTGTGATGGTGCGGGCTTACAGCCGTGACTGCACTAAAGCTCATCGACACTTCTATAATTATACTATTCATGCATATAAAAAAATCTTTTGACTGCTCTCTTTTGAAATTGCACACCCACAAGAAATGTAAGAAAGGTTGGAAATATATATACATATATATAAAATATTCATGTTTGATATAAGACTACATTTTTAAGTGTAGTGAGAAATGATGGCAGTTTATTTTCTTCTTTATCATACATTAAAATTTTTTTCAAAACCGGACTGTGACAAGTCTTTATATTTAAAAATGTGCAAAAAAATCAACAACAAAATGTTTCAGAACGACGCTCAAGTTGTCATTTTTATTTTATTTTTTTATTCTCCCTACAGGGGACTCCTACTGCGCCGAAATCCGAGGGATGGAGATGTCTGTGAACCAGCGTGTGGAGGGAATCACCTCCCTGCTGCCCAAGTTCTACTTCATGATGCGACCCCATATTAGCCTCGTTCCTTCTGCTGTTGCCTCCGACACCGGCAGCAGTCAGCTGACCTTTGGTATCAACTGGTGTGAAGGAGACGGGTCTGTGGAAGTCGTTGACGGTCTGGAGGGCAAGACCATTGAAGAGTAAGCGGACCTATCATATTTTACATCTATCCCGCCTTGGTTGCTATTTTGCGTCAATGCAGTTTGTTGGAGGTAGAATTAGTAAAAACAGCAATAAAGCAAGAAGCATACTCAAAACATATGATACATGAAAGCATTAATCAAAGGTAGCTCTAAACAGATGCGTTTTAGCAGTGATTTAAAATAACACAGTGTTTCAGCAGCTTTGCAGTTGTCTGGAAGTTTGTTCCAAATTAGAGGAGCAGAGAAACTGAAAGCTGCTTCTCCATGTTTTGTTCTAATTCTAGGGATCCTGAGTAGACTGGAATTTGAGGACCTGAGTTGTGTGGGTGGGTTGGTATAGTGACAATAGATCTTCAACATACTTTGGTTCTAAGGCATTCAACGATGTATAAACTAGTAAAAGTATTTTGAAGTCTATTCTCTGAGCTACAGGGCTGACCTTGTTATTGCCTTTATGTGACCCTGGAGGTTCAGGTCTGAGTCTAGTACTACATCTAGATTTCAGGCCTGATCAGTAGTTTCTAGCTGTATTAACTGAAGCTGTGTGCTGACTGTTGATCGTTGCTCTTAAGGTCCAAAAATAATTACTTCTGTTTTTTTTTTCTGTTCAGCTTGAGAAACTTATGGCACATCCATTCATTGATTTGCTCAATGCATTTACTTAGGGTTTGAATGGGTGCAAAGTCACCTGGTGACATTGTAATGTAAAGCTGAGTATCATCTGCATAGTTATGGTAGCTAATCTTTTTGGTTGTTATAATCTTGCCTAGTGGGAGCATGTAGATATTAAATAAGAGGGGCCCCAGGATGGAGCCCTGGGGCACCCCACATGTGATTTCTTTTCGTTCTGATGAAAAGTTTCCTATTGAAACATAGAAGTCCCTGTTCTTTAGGTAAGACTCGAACCAGCCAAGTACTGTACCAGAGAGTCCGACCCAGCTCTCCAGTCGTTTCAATAAAATATCATGATCAACAGTGTCAAATGCTGCACTGAGATCCAACAGAACCAGCACTGTGGTTCTACCACAGTCTGTATTTATGCGGATGTCATTGAATACTTTGACGAGGGCAGTCTCGGTGCTGTTGTGAGCACGGAAACCAGACTGAAAAACATCAAAACTGTTGTTGATTGTTATGAAGCTACTTAACTGCTGAAACAGCTTTTTCAATAATTTTACTGATGAATGGAAGATTAGAAATTGGCCTTTAGTTCTGCATTAACGTGTTGTCTAGATCCTTCTTCTTTAGTAGCCTGGGAGAAGACACCTGACGGGAGGGATGAGTTCATTTTTAATCCGATCAGACCTACTGACAGGGAAAACTTTCAGGAAAGCTGTGGGTAGGATATCAAGACAGCAGGAGGAGGAGGTTAATTTGGTAATGATTTCTTCAAGTTTTTTGGGGGGTTTGGTTAATGGATTTCTGACATTTTTTTTACATTTGTGTTAGGTGCTATCCAGACAAACCTGGCCATAATTGGGAATATAACCACCCCCATTGTTGAATCATCAACTGTGATTAATCAAATTTTGTAATCCCAACAAACTGGCCAACCAACGCCTTTCATCAACATCCATCAGTATGGAAAGGATTACATAATAACACGATTATTTTGTTGCATCTTTTTTCTCTATTTAGGTTTTTTTCTTCTTTCCTTCCATGGCTGACCAAAACATGTCCAAAATATTTTTTACTATCATATCAAGGTCATATTTTCAATGAAAGCTAAAGGAAATTTGTGCTGGCAATTTAAATATAATAGAGGGTGACCCTATTTTGATTTCCATAAAGGAGGAAACTTCGTCCAATCCTTAAACACATCAATCACATTCTGTTTACTTAAAGAAGACTTTTGATTTTAACATATTTAAAGTATTCCTGCTCTATATTGTTAAAAAGAAAAATGTAATAAACTTCAGATCAAGATCTACAAGTAACCCATTACAGAAATTAATTTAAAATCTAACTAGAAATAATTAATCTTCTGTATTGGAAAATAAACCTATAACAACAATAGCTTCCTTTTTAAGTCATTCAGGACAAAAATTACACAGAAATAGGAAATTATATTCTGAGAAAATAAATATTTTCCATTGACAGTAATAGGAAATAAAAAGCAGCATTCTCCCAAAGAAATTTAAAGTTTATACTCAAGTAGTTTTTTTTCTTGCTGTCAACTTAACACAGAACTCTAACTTTGCAGCATTGTCATGGTTTTGGGTCAGTTTGACCAATTGGATGTTTGCCACCTGTCATACACAGACACTAATCTACCAGCTAAGTTTTTAATGAAACTTTCATATAGTTGTTGTTTACATGTTAACTGCCCAATATATTGATTGCACATCTGCTTTTGTTGTGAAATGGTGTTCACTTCCTGTAGGAGTTGTTTGGGTACGGGGGAATAAGGGTGGCTAAATAGAAGTTCTAAATCAACGAAAACGGAGTAGTTTAGTGGCATTGTGGCATATTTCTGAAACCAGTGTTCAATGAACCAAATTCAGTGATGCGGGGCACAAACACACACCTCCATCTGGGAGATAAAGTGACATCACAGCAGGCTCACACCAGGTAGTGAAAAGTTGTGACGATTGAAGATCTGTTTTGCAAAACAACCCTTTACAATTTTATTTTTTCCTCTAAGAGTTCTTTGTTTTAAACCAATTGTGCACAGAGACGCACTGAAAGCAATGTTAGGTTCAATTCAATTTCAATTCAGTTTATTTATATAGCGCCAATTCACAACAGATGTCATCTCAAGGCACTTAACAAGAAGTCATTTCTATACAATTATACAAACATTCCAATCAGTTAAAAAGTTTCCTATTTAAGGAATCCCAGCAGATTGTGTCAGTCATTGGCGTGAGGTTGGGCAGACTTTCCAACCACAGCAATCCCTCATACTGAGCAAGCATGTAGCGACGGTGGAGAGGAAAAACTCCCCTTTAACAGGAAGAAACCTCCAACAGAACCAGGCTCAGTAGGAGCGGCCATCTGCCACGACCGTCTGGGGGTAATACTACACAGTAAAACTAATAAAATAAAATAATAGAAAAGTAATAATTACACTGGGGGTGTGTGAATATTTTCTTATAAACCAAAGGGGGGCACAGCAGAAATAGCTCACTTCGATAGGTGAACACATGGAGCAAAGGTAGACCATACGGGACTGGCCCACGTAATTGTCCCAGAACATCTTAATTGACTCATCCAGGTGGTCACAAAAGAAGCCACAACAACATATATATATATGTATAATTTGTAGTATATTTTAAATGACCTCCATTAAAATACACTACTTGTTGTATACAGTATTTCTTTTTAATCATCGTGTTTTGGTCCTGCATGTGTGTATATTGAGCTTATTTATTTACTTGCACAGTTTCTTTTGTTGTGGTTGTGCGTGTGTGTGTATGTGTGCATGCTTGTGTTTTCAATTGTGTTTTTGAGTGCTGCTGCTGCAACAAGGAAATTTCCCTTATAGGATTAATAAAGTATTTTTATCTACCTACCTACCCCACCCACCCATAGGTAGTCTTACTTGGTGAAATAGTCTGAACAATCAAATTGGAACATGGATTTTAATTCTATGAACTTTTTACTTTCAATGAATTTCTCACAGGGCTGTTATCTATGGACTTGGGGATAAATATAAAAAAAAAATATTCACAGTAGTAAGATTTTTTACAGGAGAGCTTTATTTTTGAAAATCTCATAAAAACCGATTTCCAAACATCCTGAACATCTGTTGCTGCAGAAACTTAAACAGCAGCATGTGATCCCACTGATGGGCAAACGTGGTGCAGAATAATGAACAAAAAATAAGAAACAACTTGAACAAAAAATAAGAAACAACTTAAACAATCCAGTCCAGATTAGCTGCAGGTACATTATAAAATCAGAAACCTCTCTGTGGAACTCCTTTAGTTGTTGCGTTTCCCTCGGCTGCGATGGTGAACGGAGGAGGTGGAGCACATCGGAGTATTATCAGCTGCTTGGCTAACGTTCGCAATCTCAGACCGTTTGTCTATGAAAACAAATACATGAGCTAACGTTAGCTGGATATTTGCACTTGAGTTGAACAACGGTTCGAGTATAACTTGTTTGCTGCCGCAATGTTGACATCAGACATATTTTACTGACCGGATTTGGACTGCGGTGCGGCGCTGGGGTGATGGTTGGATCCGGGAGGAAGAGCTAATGAGGTAAGCCGGCGCAGCGCGTCAAACACAGAGCGGTCAGTTATTTCTTACAGGTATAGCACTGAGCCCTGTTGTTTTGTTTGCTAAAGTGAAGACAAATCTTAGTGTCTCCACACACCTTCCATGAATGCGCAGTAACGCTAACACTTCTGGCAGACTCTTCTTCGTTGGTATTCGGCGGTTCTTCTGGTCGGCGGACTGGGAATCTAAACTAGGAATCGTAATTTTAAAAATTGAACGATTCAGGGAGAATCGACATACAAGTCCCGGTTCCAATCGATGCTCGATTCTTGATGCCCAACCCTATACATAACACACCCCACAACAGCACTGTAGGCCTTGTTTTCCTCAGTTAACGTCAGAGTTCATGATTCAACAATAAGAGAGATGATTAGTCAAAATGGTATCCACAGTTTCAAGGCAAAACCCTCAACTGACCATAAAGAACACAAAAAAGAAACATTTTGATCTCTAATATTTGAGGGAATATTCTATGGACTAGCAAGACAAAAGTGGGACCATTCTGAATGATGTATGTCTTGTTCCATCTGGTGTTCCACTAACACAGCATTTTGGCGAGGTAGTGTAATGGTCTCCGCCTGTTTTGTTGATTCAGGACCTGAATGATTTGAGTTCTGGATGGAATCATGAATTCTGCTCTTTATTAGAGACTAACAAAGGAAAATGTGAGACCGTCACTTTGTTGCCTTAAGCGGAAGCTTGGGTCACGTTAGCAGGACAATGATCTGAACAACACCCCTTTGTTCAACTACACTGCCTGGCCCAAAAAAAGGTCACTCACACTCTAATATTTCGTTGGACCGCCTTTAGCTTTGATTACGGCACACATTGTCTGTGGCATTGTTTTGATAAGCTTCTGCAATGTCACAAGATCTATTTACATCTAATATTGCATTAATTTTTCTCCAAGATCACCACTTAAATTGATGATGGTAGAGTTTGACCGCTGGTCAAAGCCTTCTCCAGCACATCCCAAAGATTCTTAACGGGGTTAAGTTCTGGACTCCGTGGTGGCCAATCCATGTGTGAAAATTATGTCTCATGCTCCCAGAACCACTCATTCACAATTTGAGCCCGAGCCATCAAGGAAGAGGAAAAAACCCATTGATGGAATAGCCAGGTCATTCAGTATATTCAGGTAGTCAGCTGACCTCATTCTTGGAGCACATGCTGTTGCTGAACCTAGACCTGACCAACTGCGGCAACCCCAGATCATGGTACTGCCCCCACAGGCTTGTACAGTAGGCACTAGGCATGATGGGTGTATCACTTCATCTGGCTCTCTTCTTACCCTGATTCGCCCATCACTCTGGAACTGGATAAATCTGGACTCATCAGACCACATGACCTTATGTTGCTCCAGAGTCCAATCTTTATGCTCCCTTGCAAATTGAAGCATTTTTTTTTCCCGGTTTGCCTCACTGATAAGTGGTAAGTCCCAAACCCTTGAGTTCCCTTTGCATTGTGCGTGTTAAACACAGCTCTGAGTTCTGCTGTTGTTTTTCTTCGATTTGATTTCACCAAACGTTTAAGTGAATGCCGATTACGATCATTTAGGATTTTTTTTCCAACCACGTTTATTCCTCGAAGACGATGGGTCCCCATTATCCTTCTGCTTTTTAATAATGTGTTGGACAGTTCTTAACCCGATTTTAGTAGTTTCTGCAATCTCCTTAGTTTGTTTTCTCTGCTTGATCCATGGCAATAATTTGACCTTTTTTAAACACCCTATCTTTTCCACGACCACGAGATGTCTTTCGACATGGTTGTTTATGAAATCAGAAGCTACTCATTGCACCAGTTGGGGTTAAATAACTCCAGCTGAAATATAATTGCCCATGCAGTAATCATCCAATAGGTTTATTGGAGGACGATTGCTTATTCTTACAGGGTCTGGTTCGTTTGGAGAGTTTTTCTCCTTTAATAAATTAAGACTTCATTTTGTGTTCACTTTGGGTTTTCTGATATTAGAATTAGTTTGATTTAAACCAGTTTTGTATAAAATGTAAAACATGAAATACTTGAAAGGTAACAACTTCACACCATGAAGGGTATTTATTAGGGGTGTAACGGCACACAAAAATCACGATTTGGTGTGTGTGGTTTTTTTACCTTTTCGGTACACTTTAATCAAGAACAATAAATACAATTGTGCATCTGACTTTATTTTTATTTACTTGGTCGGCATTAAATGAAGAACCTTTTTCCCTGAATTTCTTCCTTTTAATTCCTGAAATTAATTAGATTTTATTATGTTCTATAACTTAAAAAGTTGTGAATATAGAACTGACTGGAGATTTGATAGAATTTATCTTAAGTAAATAAAACAGTACAAGCAGACATAGCCAGAGTAGAAAACAGTATAACCACTTGAAAACAGTCAGTGCATTTACATGCAGTAAAAGAAAACCGAATATTGCCTTAGTCCAAATGAATTCCGACTTTTGACATGCATGTATACACCTTAGTCCAGCTGGAGTCGAACGGAACTGGCCTGCTCTTACTCACGCTAACGCACCCAGATCATCCGGTTAGAAAACCGAGTTTCTCTGCATGTAAACTCACACACAGCTTAGCCGAGCTATTAGCAGCCTGGGCATGACGATACAGCGGAAACGGGAATAACACTGGAACGAGCAGCAATGAGTGTAACACCATCAATCAGTACAGTACTTACAAAATGTAGTGTGCTGTGCTACAGCGTTGTTTTCGTCCATTTCTTCGCTTGGGTAATTTTTTTGTTTGTATGTCTGTCTACCTGTTAGCAAAATAACTCAAAAGGTTTAGGTGGATTTTGATGACATTTTCAGGAATTGTCTGCAATGGGACCAGAAACAAGTGACTAGAATTTTGACAGCCTAGTGCGATGGAAATATTTCAAGGTAATATGAATTATTTGATTAATTACATGTCAGTAAATGCATCTAGGGAATATGGCATATAAAAGCTACTGGTAGCCATGTGGACGTCAGCTGGTTTTTCTCCAGTATCAGTGATGGTTACATTCAATTCAATTCAGTTTATTTATATAGCGCCAATTCACAACAGATGTCATCTCAAGGCACTTAACAAGAAGTCATTTCAATACATTTATACAAACATTCCAGGACACAGTGGATGTTCAGTTACTGAGAGGATCATCCCAGTTGATGCCCCCCGTCCAACAGGGCATTGCAGCCAAGCAGGATACCAGACCAGGTATATCTTGTATGGAGAGAAAAACACTGAGAGAAAACAAAGTTAACAGTCGAAATAACAGAATGTACTGTAATACAACTGGAGAGTCGTAGGAGAAAAGGAAGTAGCAGAGTGAAGAAAATTCGTAAGTCTCTCCTCCAGCAGTCTAAGCCTATAGCAGCATAACTACAGAGCTAGCTCAGGATGACCTAAGCCACTCTAACTATAAGCTTTATCAAAAAGGAAAGTTTTAAGCCTGGCCTTAAAAGAAAACAGAGTGTCTGCCTCACGGACTAAAGCTGGGAGCTGGTTCCACAGGAGAGGAGCCTGATAACTAAAAGATCTGCCTCCCATTCTACTTTTAGAAATCCTAGGAACTACAAGTAAACCTGCAGTCTGAGAGCGAAGTGCTCTGTTAGGAACATAAGGAACAATTAGATCTCTGATGTATGATGGAGCTTGATTATTAAGGGCTTTGTATGTAAGAAGAAGGATCTTAAATTCTATTCTGGATTTAACAGGGAGCCAATGAAGGGAAGCTAAAACAGGAGAAATGTGATCTCTCTTTTTAATATTCATCAGAACTCTTGCTTACATTCAGCTTAACATTGTTTCAGGTGAGTCATTCATTTCAGTGCAGAGCGTGTTATGGACCTTATTGCTTTTGAAAGATGTGTTCACTGACAAAGTTCTGGTTTGGTCCATCTTTTCTTTCTATTTTAGCTGTATGAGAAACCATTAATGTTCCCGAATAGCAGAGTTAGGTGATAGCTGGGAGTCCTTTCTGTTTTGTTTTGGTGTCACTTTTTAAAGTTGTGCTGTGGAAATGTTGCACTGTGCTCTGAGTTCAGCACTTAAACATTCTGCATGTGTTCAGGTAGAAAACAGCTGTATTCGTTCGGTACACGTGTGTATCCACAAGTCCAAATACATGCACCGTTACACCCCTAGTATTTATGATGCTAATGGATTAAAACAAGACATTAGAAGAAATGTAACTGGAAGATTATCCTGACTGTCTGCTATACAGGTATTGACCTGCTTTTATTTTAATTCCCATTGGGGCCGATCCTAATGTATTAACTTCTTGTTGTAGGTCCCCATTTAAGAGTGGTCCTGCTTTGGCAAGCCGCCTGTGCAAAGCAGCAATGCTACACCGCTTCAGGTTGCTGGCCAAAGAGGCCCAGAGACAGGACCTAGTCACCGCAAGCTGCTACAGAGAATTAAAGGTACGGTAACCTATTTACACGTCAGTGTTTCCCCTACAGATCTGCCATCTAGCAAAATTTGACTTTTTTTTTTTTTCCATCAACCCATTTTTCTGTCTGGTATTTTGCCTGAAGACAACTATTTCTCTTATAGTTCACAGGAAACTTATTTTCCAAAGTTGAAAATGATGCATTTTACATCATGCTACAAATCCTAACCCCCAATTTCCTCTGCACGCACTCCGCAGCAAAAACGCTCCCTTTGTAGTCAATGAGAGCGTTTCCACTGCCGGCGCCGGCCGCCGTTTCGCCATCCGGTAAAAATAGGATCGGTTCTATTTTTGCCGGACACCGGAGCAAGTCCACAGTCAATCTTCACAAATCACTAAGCAGCAACAGGAAATAGAATAACAAAATTTCCGTGTGTTATTCAAAATAAATCAATAAAGATGGACTACTAATTTTTTGTATGCTTAGCTATATTAATATAAACCTGCTTATATTTATACATACATTGTCCAAAATATCTTGACACACACGTCTTTCACGGAATTAATAATTTTGTTCTGACTTCCGCATTTATTACTGGCTTTTATCGCGAGACCTTGCAATTCCCGCACATGCTTCTTTGAGCACCTCTGGGCTGCGGACCGGAGCGGAGCGGCTCTAGAGCGCATTCAGTTGAAAGTGCAAACAGCTGTGGAGTGCGTGGCAGACCGGAGCGGATGCAGTGGAAATGAAGGGTAGCCTGCTCAGGTGCCAGATCAAAACTTTCAGCTTGGAGAGAATTCTGAAATAAGTTTCTTATACTTGTCAAATTTTTTATCAGCCTTTTCAGATCTATTATTTATTGGTTTTAGGAAATTACTCTGTTTTCTATTCACTCTACTACGTCTCTACTTTGTCATTGAAGATGATGGCTAAGCCGTACCAGGAGGCCAAAAAAGTGCTGCGGGCATACCTGTCTCAGCAGGGCTTTGGTTCATGGCTGGAAAAGCTTCCCGATAGTGACGACTTCAGTGAATAAAGAACAATTTGTAGCCTAAATCTAAGTCGGTTTTTGTTTTGTTGTTTTTTGTAAAAGTAACGCCTAGATTTAGTTTGCCTGAAGAAATAGCTATTAAACTTGATGGCTTTAAAAAGTTAGGTGGCAGTCCCTCAAAGTCTTTTTTTATTGTTCATTTTTTCAGCAGGTTTGTGAAGCTTAGAAAGTACAGATTAAAATGCTTATGTTATGTTTAGTTGGCCAATCATATTGGCTTTATATGTATGCATGATTATAAAGTAAAATTATGTGCTTTCCCTACATTGTTTACTATTTGTAATATATTGGTTTGTTTAGAAATTACAGTGTAGGTAGTGGTTTTGGGACTGCCGTAAGCAAGATATGTTCTTTGTTGAATTTTTTACCACTTGGTAAACAGTTTGCTTTATATTAAGGGATTTGTTCCTTTATACACAGATGGAACAATAAAATGCATGTTACAGAAAATATGTGTTGGGTATGTATATTCTTTGTACACAAAGGTCTGTACTTTAAGAATTAATTTAGGTCATTATGGGGTGTATCTTATCAAAACCTGCAATTAAGTTTCTCTGAAAAAAAATAAATAAATAAAACCAATAAAATATTGTTGTTTTAAAAAAAATGCTTTGTTACAACCTACATAAGCTTGGGAAAGGACTGCTGACTTGGTGGCTGTAAAGTAGACGGTCACCAACAGCCTACACAAGAAGGGTAGGCCACAAAAGGCTGTTGCTAAAGATGAAGTCTATTCAGAGGGCTGGATCCCATTATGGTATAAGAACACTGCATGGAAGGAAAAGAGAGGCAGAAGAATTGGGGATCATCTCAGAGCGTTGGAGGTTTTATAAAGCAAAGCTCAAGAGATTGAGAGTGAATCACAAGGTGTGTACTGTGGTCGAAGTCGGTGCTTCAAGAGCCACACGGCATCGGGGACGTGAGCCACAACTTTCATGTTTCAAGCAACTGTTGAAGCATAGAAAATGTCATCAATTTACCTGGACTTGGTGGGGGGGGGGAGGCTGAACCGTTGCTACGTGGATTAAAATTTTTTTGTTTTTTCTGATTGTTATGCATTTGTGCATTTCCTCAAGCTCCCCAAGTCTGGAGGAATAATGGTGAGGCATAGAATCCAAGTGACTTGAGGTCATTGTGCTTCTCTGGCAGCCGTCTCCTTGTCATCCCAAAAGTCAAGACACACTCACGGTGAGGTGTCTTTTAAGTATTATGGTCCTCACCTTTGGAACAGGCTGCTGGAGGATAAGCTACCACTGAAGCGAGAAGAGGTGATTGAATTGCTCTGCATTGGCACGCATGCTTCTTATAGAGGCATGTGACGTGGGTGCCAGGATCACCAGCCAATCAGGATTGGTGTAATGAGATGAGGGCTTCTGAGGAATCCGCAGTGGGGCGTATCCCGTAGTGAGACATCTCACTCATGTTACTAAGAGAACTGGGGTTACGACAGTAACCTAAAGTTTTGTTGGACACATTGCTGATCTATTATAGTGTCTAATATTACACTATGTGTGAACTTCATGCTGTCTTCCACCCAGGGGCTGCGTTAACAGAATATATTCCGGTGACCGAAAAATCTGAAGGCTGTCCGTCATTTTCAGAGATTGCAATTCGTACCCCTGACCACTTGATGCAGATATTTTCAATTTTACACATAAGAGTTCAGGTAACTGAATCAATAAAAAAAAAAAAGATTCTCGAGGGAGCATCTGAGCATTGTACCCAATGCATCTCACTATCCGCGGGTTGAAGAGGCATGGAGCGCATTTGTGACTGCGCCGTACATGGACCTGCAGTGACAGAACGCCCTCGATCAGAGAGTCTGGCCGAATTGGAGAAATGTTCCCTGATTTCAAAACTTTGAAGTGGTGCTCTTAATTCTAGTCTCCAGTGTGGCAACAGAGTGCAGATTCAGCCTCCATTACTCACAAGCGTGAGCGCAGCTCAGCTCCATGCGGATTGTTCAGGCCACAGCAGGTGAAATGTTTATAATTGACACATGTAGCGTATTAATCTGCTCTGTGTGATGGCACAACGTGGATTGTCTGTTCAGATTGAGTATTAATTAAATGAAAATTAAATACAGAGTATGTCATAATTTTTAAAAATTGATGGGTAAAAATATAGGAGTGGATTTTTATTTTTTTTGACCCCGTCAGTCAAAGTGACCAACAACAAAATATTGTAGCGTGATCTCTTCTTCCACCATCTCAGGGGTTTTCTTATCGTAGCAACATTTGGCACCGAACATCAGTCTAAAGCAACAGCCCGACTTAAACTTGAATTAATACTCATACGAACTAGTGACTAATTTTGCTCAGAGATGGCGCATCTAAAACATTCACCATGGAGCATATGTTGCTTCATCAGAGCTGGTGCAATCTTTTTGTTTTTGTTGGTTTTTGTTTCAAGTAGATGTTTTTAACATTTGACATGATGCAAGTTATATGGCGTTTGACAATTGTCAGGTTGATGCCAAGTTGCACCACATGCAGCTTTACTTTAATGCTGAGAGACTGTTACCTGTTCATGATGTTTTTCTTTGAGGTATTATCTAAAAAAAGGAATTCCAGGATTACTTTTTTTTTCCACATGCCATTTAAAACCGGCTGACCTGTCCCCCTCTCTATGCCGTTAAACCTTCATCACTTTTCTTTTTTTATATACTCGTACAGGAAATGCTCTGGTTTCCTGTGTATGCAGCTCAGCACATCATTTATGTTAAAATGTTTAGCTGCAGCCTTGTGAATGGAGAGCTGTGCATTCCTACTTGTCTTGGCAAGCAATGGAGCTACCATAGGATGCAGGGATGCATGTGTGTCCAGTGATCAATACTTTCATTCGTATGTATAGCAACAAAAAGATTCCTTGCTTCACCTTTTCTTTTATGTACCGTTACCTTTACTTTTGCAGTGTGGATTGTGTTTATAAAGAAGTAATTTATCGGAGAAGATGGGTATGTTTATGGTAAATTTATTGGATTACACTTTATGTTTGTTGCTTGCTTTAAGACGCTTCAGTGCGGTTTATTTTAGTCAGGACAGAAGTAGATACTCTGAGCTGATGCCTAATTATCTGTTTTGGTTTCTGTTGTGCAGATACTTATGCAGATCTTTCAATAACATTTAAAGCTCAAGGCAGAGGGAAGACATTGAAGCAGCCCTTGGACAAAGTAATGGCAATTTGATCACCTTTATAGAGTGTTTGCATGTAAATTGCTGTTTCTACTTTTAGTCTGTGCTCATTTTTGACATTCAAATTTGCAGATTTATTTTTTTAATATTAGATAAAATTCAATTATTTAGCACATAGTAACCAATTAGTGCTATGTTACTGGAAAAGGTTGTTCCAAATGAGCAGAAATCAACCCTATACCATTTTAAAAAAAATCCTGATTATGAATAACTATCGTCAGCGAAGCTGATGTTATTAAAAAAATATTCTGCACCTTGTTCTCCGCATGTAACTTTTATTGTTTATCTAAAACTGAACTGTTGATTTCAACAGTATATCTTCCCCAGATCTCCAATAAAACTAAGCCTTTTATTAAACTACAAAGTGTTTTGCAATTACACTACAGATTTTTTGTGATCACTCACTCACTGAGGTGATAATAGTAGGTTTAGAGATAAACAGGATATGCAACCTGTTTGATGTGGTCACAGTGGAAAAAAAACTCAAACTAAGGTCTTTAAAGCTGTAAATGCTGTGCTGTACAGAAATGTGGTCTGAATTCTTGTAAATAGCACGCAGGGATTAATAACTAAACTGGCACAGCAATGGCATTGTGCATATCCTATGTCAGAAAACTATAATTTTATCATTAAGTAAAAGAAGATATAAAAATGTTCAAAGTACCAAATGGGTAAATAATTGGACCTTATTAAAAAAATTAATGGTTAAAAATATATTATGAAAGAATTTTCTTGACACCATCTGTCAAAATGACAGAAAGCAAAAATTTCCAGCATGACCTCTGGATGGGACATTCCCTTTTTATAGAACATGACAAAAAACTGCCACATTTTTTAACCTATCGACAAAAAGAATATTCCTCACAGCTTTAGTGAAAGTCTTTATGGAAATTTTGCATGAAGACACATTGGCTAAAAATACTAAGGAATTGAGTAATTTTTATTTAAAGTTAGAAGCCACAGTGGAGGCAATAAAGAACCACACGTGGCCCCGGAGGTTGCTGACCCCTGGTCTAGAGGGTGAGAATAACAATAATACGGATACAGATGAGCAGGCTTCAAGGTGATTTGTTGGCTTAAGTAGACACTATGTTGGACGAGACACTGCTGACACATTACGTGGTGGATTCTTAACAAATCAAAGTCCAAAAGCTACGGTTTATTTTAATGTAGATATCACTTTTGAAACAAACTGCAATGGGGACAGTGATGCTCCTCAGAATCTATTCTTTTTTTCCTTCTTTTTTTCTTAAATGTGAAATTCTGCTTGTATCACCTGTGATGGTTGTTACAGTCCAGTACAGTATTTATACAGATGACATGTGCAGTACTGTGTAAAAGTTTTAGGCAGGTGTGAAAGAATGCTTTTAGAAATATACATGATTGTTTATTTTTAATCAATTTACACAATACAAACTCTATACCAGCTCTATAGGTACGCAAACAAAAATCTAAATCAAATCAATATTTGGTGTTACTACCTTTTGACTTCACAAGCATCAATTCTTATAGGTATCACTTGCATGAAGTCAGGGATTTTGTAGGATTGTAGTCAAGTGTATGATCAACCAATTATACCAAATAGGTCTTAATGATCATCAATGTCGCACGTAGGTTGAAACAGTCATTAACTGAAACAGAAACAGCTGTGTAGGAGGCTTAAAACTGGGTGAGGAACAACCAAACTCTGCTACCAAGGTGAGATTGTGTAAGATAGTTTCATGCCAGAGCAAGATTGAGCGCAGCAACAAGACACAACGTAGTTATACTGCATCAGCAAGGTCTCTCCCAGACAAAGATTTTACATCAGACTGTGGTTTCAAGGTGTGCTGTTCAATCTCTTGAAGAAGCACAAAGAAACGGGCAACGCTGAGGATCGTAGACGCAGTGGTCGGCCAAGGAAACTTAGTGCATCCAGGTACACCTATCTACTGTCTGGAGAAGTCTGACCAGAAGTGGTCTTCATGGAAGAGTTGCAGCCAAAAAGCCATACCTCTGACGTGGAAACAAGGCCAAGTGATTCAAGTAGGCACTAAAATATAGGAACTGGGGTGCAGAACAATGGCAGCAGATGCTCTGGACTGATTAGTCAAAATGTGAAATATTGGGCTCTAGGAGAAGGCAGCCAAAGTCATTAAGAACTATCATCAGCGTAAAGAAGAACAATAATTCCTGGATGTGACAGTATGGCCCCCACAGTGCCTTGATCTCAACATCAGGGAGTGTGTCTAGGATTACATGAAGAGACAGAGGGATGTGAGGAAGCCTACATCCACAGACGATCTGTGGTTAGTTCTCCAAGATGTTTGGAACAACCTACCAGCCGAGTTCCTTCAAAAACTGTGTGCAAGTGTACCTAGAAGAATTGATGTTGTTTTAAAGGCAAAAGGTGATCACACCAAATAATTGATTTGAACACTTAATTTTGAGAGCTGTTAAAATTAAATCTTGCGTTGCATTTTAAATGTTCCTACATTAATCTTGGATTGGTTTCTTTGATGTCTTGCAATCACAGTGTGGCTAGCTGGTTGTTCTGGACCCATTGTAAGTTTGTCTGCTCTGCAGTTGTGGATGATGCAGCGGTTTTGCGGGTCTGGGCAGGATATGTAGTTGATACTTGGAAATCCATTCTGATCATTTTAGTCCACCATTGTAGTCCTTTACAAAACATCCCAGACATTTTTCGTTGTCGTTGCCTTTGTTGTTAAGTAATCACCAGGGAACTGATACATCATATACAGTTTGGGGGGTTTCCCCCAAGACTACTGATGTGGAGGAACACATCTTTTTGCTTTAAATAAGGAGGAGGCTTTAGTCAAAATAGTGGTTTTCTTGTATTTTATTGAAAGATCAGGCCAGGATCTTACAGGTGCCCCAAGCTGGGGCACCCTTCCATTCCACCATTTCATCCCCTTAAGGGATTCCCTATTATTCATCTCATGCCATCTGATGTCTAGTCCCCCCAAGGTTATCAAAAAAACCTAACACTGGTGAGCTAAAGGGAACTAGATCAGTTGCCTCCTAATCAAATTTGCTCCTAACAGACTTCTGTTCAAACACTTTGATCTTTTACGTTAAATATTCCCTAGATGAATTTACTAACATGTAAATAATCAATTAATTCACATTATCTTGAAATATATCCATTACGCTACATAATACCATTAAACCCTACTTAAGAACAAAAATTATTTAAACCAGAGAGAAAAACTATAGTTGTATTTTGAGCAAAACACCTTTCTAAAGTAATGCCTTTTGTCATATCTCTCTGACAGACACATAAATTGTAAATTAGTTTATTTTAAGGGTTTATTTTATTAAATGGCAAACAAATTGAAAACTGGTTGTAACATTTTGCTTCGAACACGGTGAACGATACCTTGTGTTTGGTAGATTTTCATTCAGCCGGTCCAGTAATGCTTCAACAATCAAACTAAAGTTCTAAAGTTCTACTAAGACTCGTTTAAAGGGATATTCCACCCCTAACTGACATTTAACCAAGGGAATTTTATTTGTTTAGCACACTTTTAACAACAAGATAATTCAAGGTGCTTTACATGATTAAGTGGTAAAATAAAAATGGCAGTATAACACAGATAAAGCATATAACGTAAAAACAGCAATAAAGCAAGTAGCACACACGGATACATCAAGGCAATACAAAGCATATAATGTAGAAACAGCAGTAAAACAAGAAAAATACACAAAACATGATACAACAAAGCATTACTCAAAGGCAGCTCTAAACAGATACATTTTTAGTTGTGATTTAAAAGAACTCTGTTTCAGCAGCTTTGCAGTTTTCTGGAAGTTTGTTTCAGATTAGAGGAGCATAGAAACTGAAAGCTGCTTCTCCATGTTTGGTTCTGATTCTAGGGATGCTGAGTAGAATTAGAGGACCTGAGTGGTCTGGTGGGTTGGTATAGTAACAGTAGATCTTCAAAATATTTTGGTGCTAAGCCATTCAATGATTTAGAAACTAATAGAAGTATTTTGAAGTCTATTCTCTGAGCTACAGGGAGCCAGTGTAAGGACTTTAGAACTGGGGTGATGTCCTCTACTTTCCTGGTTCTAGTAAAAGCGCTCTATAAATAAAGTTGTTATTATTATTATTATTAGTGAGGACACGAGCAGCAGTGTTCTGGATCAGCTGCAGCTTTCTAATTGACTTTTTAGGCAGACCTGTGAAGATGTTGTTGCAGTAATCAATCCGACTAAAGATAAACGCATGGATGAGTTTTTCTAGGTCCTGTTGCGACATCAGTCCTTTAATCCTAGAAATGTTCTTCAGGTGATAGAAGGCTGACCTTGTTATTGTCTTTATGTGACCCTGGAGGTTCAGGTCTTAGTCCATTACTACACTTTGATTTTGGGACTGAGCAGTAGTTTCTAGCTGTATTAACTGAAGCTGTGTGCTGACTGTTGATCGTTCCTTTTTAGGCCCAAAAATAATTACTTCAGTTTTGTTTCTGTTCAATTGGAGGAAGTTATGACACATCCATCCATTGATTTGCTCGATGCATGTTAGCGTTTGAATGGGTTCAAAGTCACCTGGTGACATCGTAATGTAGAGCTGAGTATCATCTGCATAGTTATGGTAGCTAATCTTATTGGTTGTTATAATCTGGGCTAGTGGGAGCATGTAGATATTAAATAAGAGGGGCCCCAGGATGGAGCCCTGGGGCACCCCACATGTGATTTCTTTGTTCTAAAGAAAAGTTTCCTATTGAAGCAAAGAAGTCCCTTTTCTTTAGGTAAGACTCGAACCAGCCAAATAGTGTATCAGAGAGTCCGACCCAGCTCTCTAGTCATTTCAATAATATATCATGATCAACAGTGTCAAATGCTGCACTGAGATCCAACAGAACCAGCACTGTGGTTATACCACAGTCTGTATTTTTGCAAATGTCTTTGAAAACGTTGACGAGGACAGTCTCAGTACTGTGGTGGGCACGAAAACCAGACTGGAAAAAGTCAAAATGGTTCGTCATTGTTACGAAGCTATCTAACTGCTGAAACAGCTTTTTCAATATTTTTACTGATGAATGGAAGATTAGAAATTGGCCTGTAGTTCTGCATTAACGTGTTGTCCAGATTCTTCTTCTTTAGTAGTGGTTTCCATATTCACCAGAGTTAGATGAGCGAGAAAGTCTTTTGTAACCAGCCCAGCCATTCTACTAATATGGCAGCAGTCCATTTGCTTTAGCTTAGCATAAACAATGTAACTCAATGGTAGCAGCTAGCATTTCATGTGCAAACATTTCTCAATAAAGATTCCAAATATTACTGGTGACCTCAATAATCAAATTGATTGCAAATGAAAATAAGTAACACGGAGGAATTACCGGAGCCGATTTAGACTTGGGACAACGTTACGACAAAGCATTGCTGTTTTGAAAATTGATTAATCAATAGGATGAACTTTATTTTACCATTTCCCAAACAACAACAAAAAACACATCAACAGGGCTCAGAGCTGCTATAAAATTGCAACTTTGTGAAATTTTGGTAGCACCTTGGTGAAGCTGGGAACACAATGGTTCTGGTCTTGTGCAAACACATTCTGTGAAGGAAAAAAAATATTTTGTTAAACATTGTGAAGGACTGTTGGGTGGCAAGATAAAACACATGCAGTTCCTGTATTTTCATTTTTTTAAATCTATGACTCATTATTTTTGCAAATAATCAAAATGGCTGAAATCAAAAAGGTGAATCAAATGAGTGAACGCCCTGGGAGTGTGATTCCTTTTGGATGTCATCTAATAACAAACTGTTGTGATTAGCTTTCCCAGCTGCCTGACTTCCCCTGAATCCCGGAGAAAGTGAGTTGCTCTAAGAAAGTTAGATAAATGTAAATGGTTAATGGTTAATGGTCTGCATTTGTATAGCGCTTTTTACCACAAAGCGCTTTACACTACATTGTCATTCATCCATTCACGCACACATTCACACGCTGATGGTGGCAAGCTACTACATTGTAGCCACAGCTGCCCCAGGACAACCTTTGTAACACACACAATTATGGTGGACTTTGGACTCGGGTCTTAAGAGAAAACAGGGAGTTTTCTTCCTGGGTGAAGCAGTTTTCAATCATTCAGTGACCCTCTCCTGTGGTTGTGACTAAGGCTGGAGATTGAGGTGGAGAAAGAAAACATCAGTCAACTATTCACCCTCAGAAGGTGTCATGTTCTCTTTAAGCTTCCTGAGCTACATGCAGAACACAATACACAGATCTGAGGAGTTCTAAAGTGTTTATGTGAAACATCATGTTGCTGTGTATGTCTTCGGCTTGCTTTCGCAATCCTTTGCTACAAAAGCAAGAACCATTTTCTTGCATTAGACTTATGACATACTTAAACTACGGCAGTAAAAACTCAGTGCAGCTCACGCATTTGTGTTTATGGAAGTAGGTGTCTTTTGCATGTGCTGCGTTGTGTCCTTGCAGTGGCAGCTTACAGGGGTGCTTTGTCGCAATGTAGTCCCAAGTCTAAAATTGCCTCCCGCAATTCCTTCTTGTTGCTTATTATTTTCGTTTACAATTGATATGATTATCAATAAATAAGTAATAAATAAAAATGTTATTTGCCTGATTAGCTGGTTTGCTGTTACATTTTGATGCATCAAGACATATTGATCTGATCAAAAGGTGCACCTGCAGCTGTCACATAAACATCCTCTCATTGGAAAACAGTATTTAAGATACATTTTATGCTCAAATCATACAAAATTAAGTGTTTGTATAAACACATGGATATTCATGTCATTTTTATGTTCAATTAATGGTTTGTTTTTCCTTTAGTAAAACTGAGTTATTTTCTAAAACTGTTATGCACCATGGGAATCTACAGAATTTGATGCTAAAATTACTTTACAATGACTGAGTTGATTTTCCATGCAGAAACCTCTTGTGGACAGCTCAACTAATTTAGTTGCTCTTCAACAGTGTGGGGGAAAAAAGCCTCCCACACACCAGTTCCTCCCCCACATTATTAATTCCAGCTATGACACTTGTGTTAAAACCACATTTTTGTTGAGTATTAAATACATCGTAAATCGTCATAAATAAAGATTTGCTTTTAGAACTTAACTGTTTTTTTAATACACACAGCATTACAGTTCACAGATTGTAAGATAGATTTTAATGACACAAAATCAAGTTTTGAGCACCAACAACAACCATAAATATCATAAATAAATAAATAAATAAATATATAAATAAGGATTTAGAGCTTGATAAAACTTTACTTTAAATACATCCATTGTTTCTTGTGAACAAACTGAGAACTTCCTGGAAGTTTACTGTGGCAGTCATATATGAAAATACATGGTTAAATAGGATAATACAGAAATAAGTAATCAACTTATGGGGTATATAAATGAATCCATTATATCTCCACATTCCAGTGACATGGTTAGAAATGTACAAAAATTAAGAGCAGTGTTGAAAGAATCAATCAAATTTGATTATATTCAATAAACGTTACAGAATGTAGAAATAAATTATATATATATATGTATAAATATATATAAAAAAACATACTTTATGAAAAGGTCCATTCTTTTCTGCTTTTTATCAGTGTTTCATACTGCAGTGAAACAAGTTGGATAGCAGTTGTGCAAATATTTCTTCTGGCATTATGAGCCTAAAATTGTCTCTATTTCCCCCCCTTGTTTTCTTTAGTAGAAGCTTTAGCATTTTCCTGTTGAAGCAAAGACTCGTAGCTGTCCAGAAACTTGCTGAAAGAGCTTTCACTCCATTTCTCACAGGCACAAACAGTGGGGCTTGTTGGTGCCTAAGCAAAGATAAGTCCAGTTAGATCTAGTCGGAAATATAATTTTAACTCTCCATTAATTGCACCTTCACATCACAAAAGAGGCTTTACTTACATTGGTATTGCCCTTTCGCTCATGTATCTTCTTTAATAAGGTTTCAAGTCCTTGGTCAATGCGTTGTTCTGGGTCTTTACACTCGTCCCTAGCTGTTCCATTCAACTCTTTGAAAATGCAATCCAGTGCATCCGTAAAACATTTATCCTGTCAGGGAGAGAGATGTTTAGCGTCCTTTTACCACGTTGACTGAGGCAGGTTTGTGGCTGCACACAGTAAAGTCACGCAGTAGTCACAGCTGTGTGAAAAATTCAACACCTGGCAAACTCATTTCCTGTACTCGAGAACCTTCACATGTGGTTTATAAAAACTCAACTAAAGCCTGCAGCCTGGGTCTCTTACACGCAGGGGAGTACCCCAACATTACTTAAATGTTCACTTATCAATTTAAAGTCTTTGCAGTCCTCTGTCTTGCACAGTTTCTATCATATTTTACTTTAGGCTTTTAATTTTTTATTATTGATTTTGCAGAGTAGAATATTATCTTACCTCTACAGACATTGGAGTATAGAATACTGAATCTTCTACCTGTGAAGACAAAAGAAAACAGATTTTTTTTTAGCATTTATCAACACTGGGCAAAAAATACCTAAACTCTTTGGCAAGACATTACTTACGCATGTGACGCTTTCCCTCATCATATCGATGTTGAAATCGGGCAAATAATTTATTGTTGGAGTTGGAAAACAATCAGAGAGCGTGACAGAGAAGCTAATGATCCAAAATGCCATCCTCATATATTTCTCCATGTTCAGCTTCAAGTCTTGTCGGTGTGAAAAGCAAGTAGTTTAGTAAAAGTGATTTACTTACCCCCTGTGGCGCCGTCATTTATAAGGCTTTGTGGTGGAAAGGGTGGGCTGAATTAGTTGTGCATTACCGAGAGCATACAACATTATTTTTCCTTTAGATGACTCTTGGAATTTTTTTTTTTTTTTTTTTTTTTTTTGCCATTCTGCTGCAGCATGGTGAAATCCCTCAAGTGGCCTGTTGTGGTATCGCACCTAACCTCCAGATAATGTGAAAGTAGGTTGACTGTCACTAGTTTTTCTTTGCTCTGTGAACTCAGTTGTGCAGAAGTTTGTTAGCAACTGAACGATGATAACTTCCTATATGAACAAACTTATTTTAGTCACCTTTCTGCAATTCTACACCCAAGTCTTGCTTGGCATAATCTCAAAGGTGTGCATAGATATATATATATATATATATATATATATATATATATATATATATATATATATATATATATATATATATATATATATATATATATATATATATATATATATATATATATATATATATATCTCTTAAGATGGGTCATGGGTTTAAAAATAACATTCATTAGCTCGAAGAGTGTGCTGTGCAAAAGCGCTAAAAAAACATTTTTTTGCTAGTAAGCAGGAAGTAGAGATATAGATAGTAGATATATAGGTAGCCCTTAATTTTAATAACTGAATATGAAAATTGTGTTTTCACCAGACATCTTGAATGGCTACACAGTTTAGACCAGGTTAGTGCTTTATCGTCTCAATAACTTAGAATATCCCTGAAAATATAACTTAATTCAGGACTTTAGTTCAAAGCTTAAAACAAGGGTTTAGAATTGGCCTACTGTGAAAGTTTGTTAATGTAGTCTACAGTTTTTCCACTTAATACTGGGTCAGGGTTCATTTGTATGGATTACTGCATCAGTGCAGTATGACATGAAGGTGATCAACCTGAGGCTCTGCTGAAGTGTTAAGGAAGTCCAGCTTGCTCCTTCAGTTCATCCGCATTGTTGGTTAATGTGTCTCACCTTCCGACCCACGACTCTCCATACAAGATCCTCTATCGAGTTTGGAGACTTTGCTGGCCAACCGAGCACTGTGATACCAAAGGTAATCAAAGCAGATATTGGTACTTTTGGCAGTGTGGACAGGTGTCAAATAGTGTTGTCGTCAAAGACCGCCTACAACAAGAGCCAGTCAAGATCAGAATATACAAAGAAAAGACCAAGACTTGAGGGTCCAAAACTAATCCAATAGGAACCAATCTTCAAGATCTATGCTGTGATCATAATGTAGTTGTTGTTTATCACAAATTATCACGGAAAATGTTTATTTTCCTGGTTTCCTGGCTGTGTTGATTTTGGACTTGATAAAACACAATAGACCACCACCAGCAAATGACTCCCCAAACCATCACTTACCGTTGAAACTTCACTCTGTACCCCAGCCTGTTTTGATTCTGTGTTTCTCTTCTCTGCCTCTGGGACCTTGATTTCTAAAGAAGTACGATTTACTTTTATTTGACTAAGGGAATTTTGACCACTAAGTATCAGTCCAGTCCTTTTTCTCCTTTGCCGAAGTCATACACTTCTGAGACCTCTTCGAGTTTAGCTTGAGTCTTGGAGCACTTGAGTCTTTCCAGAGCTGTATTACTTCCACTCTGCGTTCCATTAAAATGCTTTACTGCATTCTGCGAACAGTCAGCATCTCTAGTAGTGGCGTTTTGTGGCTCACCCTCCTTGTGGAGTGAGTTAGTGACTTTCTACTGGACAGAAGTCAGCAGTCTTCCTTCCTTTTTTTTCTTTTTACACGTGTGCTGTCTGGCAGTGTGGAGCTCAGAATTGGTGTCTGAGTACCAAGTAGAAGCCCAACAGATTTATTTTCACAAGCGGAGCACTACAGCTTTTGCTATAGTACTTTGCTTGATATATATAATCTTTATTAGAAATTGCTGTGGGTTTGTTGTTTGTTTTTTTTTAATGCGCCAGGGACACGGACACGGAAAATATAGGGGAAGAAAGACAGTAGATGAAGAGAGGTAGGGAAAAAGGTTATAATGTCTATTTTACCAGTTCAAACATGAAGGGTACCTTAATATGTATTATTAATCACTGAATTACTGAAATAAGTTAACTTTTCGGTTTACAAAATTGTCTAAAAATTCCGTCTGGGCTCCCAATTATTCAATACTGCAACAATATTCTCTCCCTCGTTCCTCGTTATTGCTACATCCGGTTATATGATACAAGACGGCACGCAAAGAAATCCTGAGTATTTTCCAAAGGTAAGATTGAGACAAAAATATTTCATGCTTTGTGTTTGTTATTTTCATTACCTTTGGTATCGCTAACGATAATTGCCACTGTCTAGATGCTTTGACGTGGGAACATACTAACCCGCAGGCTAACAAGCTGCAACCTAAGCTATAGACTGAAATCTTGAAAAGGTGATACAGCTTTATGTATCTATTCTTTAGCCTATATATCCTTCAGTCTGTAGATAGATCCAGGCTGTATCTTCTACAGAATAATAATAATAGAATAATAATTGAGTAATTGGAGCCCAGACGCAATTTTGCAATTTTCTAAATTTCTGATCCTCTGAATGAAAACATAAAATTGGAAAAACAGTTTAAAAATCCAATTTATTTATTTGTCAAGGTGAAAAAATATTAAAAATTGGATATTAAGCGTTACACGGACCCCTGTTAAATGTATGGGCTATTTTAAACAATTTTATCCACAGGTTGAGCTAACGAAAGAAAAATTAAAGTATATGCTGCAGCCCCCATAGTTATAACCATGCCTAGGAGAAGAAAAAGGCAAGGCAAATGTATTTGTTTTGCACACTTTCAACAGCAAGGCAGATCAAGGTGCTTTTCATGATTTGGGGAAAAGTAAAAGCAACAATAAAACTGCAATAAAAACAGAAAAACACAACATTGAATTTTATACAAATAATATTAAAACATACTACTGTTAAGACATTCCAGTTATTATTATTCACTTGCTCAACGGAAACTCTAAACAGATGGGTTTTTAGCCTTGATAACTGTTTTATGGTCGGGTTAAGGTCACTATTCGGGTTTCTGAAAGATTCGTAATAACCCGTTTACATTGTTGTTGTTTATTGCTATATTTGGATCCCCATTAGCTCCCACTATGCAGGTCGCTAGTCTTCCTGGGGTCCATTAAAATCACAATACAAACAATTCAAAAATTCATTTAATCAATACATCAATAAAATCTCTGAAAACTGTACGATATAATAGCTGCCATGACACACATTTAGAGGGACAGTGCAAATCATACAAGTATGCAAAATGCAACATCTATTGCACATGCAATTAAAATAATTTAAAACAGAACAAACAAAAATAAAAATAAGTAATACTTTCACTCCTGTAATCTATGTTTTATTATTTTCTTAAAAGAAAATTGACTTTTGATTTCCCTGATTCTGGATGGAAGTGAGTTCCACTCTACAGCCCCTCTGTATACAATAGTTTTCTTCATAAAATTACATCTGGGGCTTGGAATAATCATTTTGTTGTTGCTGACTGAGCATCTCACATTATATGACCATATCCACTAAATAATATTTTTTCTTTTATAAAATTATATGCTTCATTAGATCTTGTGCATGAGCAACAGAAGGTTATATTTCATTTTTGCCTCTATGGTTAACCAAGATAATTTAATATGCATCTCACGCACACTAGTGCGAAAAGAACAGTGCAGAGCTACTCTGGCTGCTCTATTCTGTGCAATTTGAAGTTTTCTTAGATGTTTTAGGGCCGCACTAGTCCAAAATACTGGGCAGTAATATAAGTGAGACAGAACAAGACTTTGGACGACATTTTTCAATATAGCAGTTGGACAATATACAGAGCATTTTCTGGACATAGCAATACCCCTGCCCATCTTACTGACAATGTGGTCAATCTGGTCTGACCAAGATAATAAATTGTCTAGTATAACACCCAGCAGTTTAAATCTGGTAACTTGCTCAACCATATTGCTCTCTAGATGCAGATTAAGTGAGGTGATACTTGGTAACATTTTTCTTTTGCAAAATTTCATACATTTTGTTTTGGAAATATTCAATACCAATTTATTCTTTTTCACCCAGTTCACTACTGTGTTTTACTCATGCTTGAGACTCTCATTGAGTTCAGATAATGTTGATGCTGCAGTAAACACAGTAGCATCATCAGCATACATAACAACACTAGCTTTTCTAAAAACATGTGGAAACTCGTTTGTAAATATTGAAAATAAAACTGGACCCAGGCAGCTTCCTGTGCTATGCCGCATGATGTTATGCAGTTGGAAAGACTGCCATTGAAAAAGACCTGTTGCGTCCTATTCGAAAGATAACTATGCACCCAGGTCAGTGCTGATTGTGAAAAACCATATGCTTTGAGTTTAGCTGTGAGGAGACTATGGTCTATTACCATGGGCGTAACAACCGCGGGGTATGCGTGGGACTTGTCCCCCGCACTTATCGTGTCGGTGCCCTGCGTCCCCCACACTTTTTTCCAGCCTTTAAAGCCGTCTTAACCGTTAATATGCGGTAACGGATTTTTACAAACCGTCTTTGAACGCACCATAAGCTAACGCAGCCAGTGGGTAATCGTCAAGTGCTGGAGAGAGCAGAGCAGCACAACATGTCTAATAAGCCAGCCACAGCCAGCGAAAGGCAAAAAACTTTGGACAGTTTCTTCCATACAAGCTGTGTAAGTTGAGTTATGCTGTTGTGTGCAGATGACATTAGCTAAACGATGTGTTAGATACCGGCAGGTATCATTTTCAAAATATATTCATAATCATATTACTTGGTAACAATAGCACTTACATATTCTCACTTTCATGGAGGAAACTTCAGAGCAATTTCTTTTCAAAGAGATCACAGCCATGTCTACTCAAAAGGGTATAAGAACAGCTTTTTTTTTTTATTCTTCGAAAGAAACTGTTTGAGAACAGCTTTCATTTTAATGTGGGTATGCGTTTTTAAAACATTTGGGGCGAAAACTACAAGAACGTTAATTAACAATACTAATGTTGGTGTTAGTGGTGTTAGACTTTGTTAGTAAATGACTTGATTTGTGATAATCACATTGATTTCCTTTGTCTCACAGAAACCTGGTTGCAGCAGGAGGATTATGTCAGTATAAATGAGTCAACTCCTTTCAAGGCAAGGCAAGGCAAGGCAATTTTATTTGTATAGCACACTTTCAACAGCAGGGCAATTCAAGGTGCTTTACATGATTTGGTGATTTAAAAGAAACACATAAAAGGAACACACATTATACATGATACACAATAAAGCAAGAGAAAAATAAAAAAAAAAGCAAGAGAACATGAACACATTTCATACATATAACATCAAGCATTTACTCAAAGGCAATTCTAAACAGATGGGTTTTTAGTCTCGATTTAAAGCAGTTCAGAGTTTCAGCAGCTCTACACTCGTCAGGAAGTCTGTTCCAGATAAGGGGAGCATAGAAACTGAAAGCTGCTTCTCCATGTTTAGTTCTGAGTCTAGGGATGTTTAGTAGGCTAGAGTTGGAGGACCTGAGTGGTCTTGGTGGTTGGTACCATGACAACAGGTCTTCAACATATTTTGGTGCTAAGCCATGTAATGATTTATAAACTAGTAAAAGTATTTTAAAGTCTATTCTCTGAGCTACAGGGAGCCAGTGTAAGGACTTTAGAACTGGGGTGATGTGCTCTACTTTCCTGGTTCTAGTGAGGACGCGAGCGGCAGCGTTCTGGATCAGCTGCAGCTGTCTGATTGACTTTTTAGGCAGACCTGTCAAGATGCTGTTGCAGTAATCAATCCGACTAAAGATAAACGCATGGATAAGTTTTTCTAGGTCGTGTTGCAAAATCAGTCCTTTAATCCTAGAAATGTTCTTCAGGTGATAGAACGCTGACCTTGTTATTGCCTTTATGTGACCCTGGAGGTTCAGGTCTGAGTCCATTACTACACCTAGGTTACGAACCTGATCAGTGGTTTCTAGCTGTATTAATTGAAGCTGTGTGCTGACTCTTGATCGTTCCTCCTTGGGTCCAAAAATAATCACTTCAGTTTTGTTTCTATTCAGCTGGAGAAAGTTATGGCACATCCATCCATTTATTTGGTCAATGCATTGATTTAGGGTTTGAATGGGTTCAGAGTCACCTGGTGACATTGTAATGTAGAGCTGAGTGTCATCCGCATAGTTATGGTAGCTAATGTTATTGGTCGCTATAATCTTGCCTAGTGGGAGCATGTAGATATTAAATAAGAGGGGCCCCAGGATGGAGCCCTGGGGCACCCCACATGTGATTTCTGTTCGTTCTGATGAAAAGTTTCCTATTGAAACATAGAAGTCCCTGTTCTTTAGGTAAGACTCGAACCAGCCAAGTACTGTACCAGAGAGTCCGACCCAGCTCTCCAGTCGTTCCAATAAAATATCATGATCAACAGTGTCAAATGCTGCACTGAGGTCCAACAGAACCAGCACTGTGGTTCTTCCACAGTCTGTATTTATGCGGATGTCATTAAATACTTTGACGAGGACAGTCTCGGTGCTGTGGTGAGCGCGGAAACCAGACTGAAAAGCATCAAAACGGTTTGTCGTTGTTATGAAGCAATTTAACTGCTGAAACACAGCTTTTTCAATAATCTTACTGATGAATGGGAGATTAGAGATTGGCCTGTAGTTCTGCATTAACGTGTTGTCCAGATTTTTCTTCTTTAGCAGTGGTTTAATAACTGCTGTTTTTAAAGCCTGAGGGAAGACACCTGATAGCAGTGATGAGTTCACTATTTGAACAAGATCAGAACCAATAACAGGAAGAACTTTCTTTAGAAAAGCTGTGGGTAGGATATCAAGACAGCAGGAGGAGGAGCTTAATTGGATAATGATTTTTTCAAGGCTGTTCTGGTTTAATTCGTGGAATTCAGACATTTTCTCTACATTGTTGTTGATTGGGGATGGCACTGGTTGTGGGTTCGATATTGAGGTACAGATTGACCGTCTAATTGTTAGAATCTTTTCAGTGAAAAGGTTGGCAAATTCATTGCAGGCCCTGGTAGAGTTTAGTTCTGGGGCTACTGTCACTAAAGGATTAGTTAGTCTTTCCACTGTTGCAAATAGAGTCCGTGCGTTATTAATGTTTCTGTTGATGATTTCAGAAAAGAACGATTCCCTAGCATCTTTTATAGTTAGCTGATATCTATTCAGTCTCTCTTTGTAGATCTCATAGTGAACCTGGAGTCGAGTTTTCCGCCATTTTCTCTCGGCTCGTCGACACTCTCTTTTTTCACTACGTACCAGTGGATTACTTGTCCACGGAGACTTCTTTCTACCTGAGACTACTTTCACTTTAGTTGGAGCAATGGAATCCATGATGTCTGAGATTTTCGCAAGGAAATTATCTACCAACTTATTTACTGAGTTTGAGTTGGGAGATGAGGGGGATGTGGTGGAAGGATAAATACGTTTAAAGGTTTCTACTGAACTGTCCCCTAGAAAACGCTTTTTTATAGTGGTCTTACTGTGGCTGGGTAATTTAGCAGAGATGGTACTTTGAAAGAAAACACAGAAATGGTCAGATAATGCAATATTAATTACAGAGATGTCAGAAATATTTAAACCTTTGCTGATATTTAAGTCCAGAGTGTGTCCTTTATTGTGTATTGGTTGTTTGACATGCTGGATCAGTCCGAAGTTGTGGAGAGTATCATCTAATGTTTTTGCTTGTTTATCTTGGGGGTTGTCGGTATGGATGTTAAAGTCCCCCACGATGATTAGTTGGTCATAGTCGATACATATTACAGAAAGAAGGTCATTGAAGTCATTAAAGAAGTTAGAGTTAAGTTTTTGTGGTTTATATAAACTTAGAAATAACGCTTTGTTAGGCTCATTTATCTGGGTGGCTAGGTATTCAAAAGATTCAAACGCGCCCAGAGTTACCTTTTTAAAGTTCATTGAGTTGTGAAAGATGGTGGCTACACCTCCGCCTCGTTTGTGTTTTCTGTTCTCGCTTAAGAAATTATAATTTGGAGGACTGGATTCTATTAATGAAGTTGTTTCGTTATTTTCATCTAGCCAAGTTTCTGATAAAAAAAGGGCGTGTAAATTATGCTCAGTGATGAAGTCATTGATAAGAAAAGACTTTCCGGATAGAGATCTAATGTTTAATAAAGCTAACTTAAGTATTGTGATGACGGGCAGCTGACCCTTCCGACAGGTTATCAATTTGAGATTTTGTTTAATATGAGAGCGTGTGGTTAACGGTTTATGTTTCCTGCTGCCGATAATCACTGATATAGCCTCAGGGGTGCCGGGTGAATTCTGGGAGACGGTAGGGGTGGATTTATTGCCCGGTTCCCTCAAATATCAGATATCTGTAATAATCAGTGGGGGGAAGCTCCCAGGCTTATGGACACTAGTCCCAGGCGTTTGGTGTAGTCTAAGTTTAGGTGTTAATTGTGTCCCAAGTTTGATTTGCTCATTCAGTCTGTCTGTAAAGTTTCTAAATGGAGACTCATTTGATGTGGCTGAGTCACAGGAAGATGAAGACTTAATCTCTGATGGTTGTTTATCTGTTCGGTCCTGTGGTGTCATCATGACTTGCTGTTTTTGTTCTCTGATATCCATGGGCGCCTCAAGGTCAGCTTTTGGGAGCAAGTGTTTTGCTTTCTGATGTTGGTTAAGAAAAATTTTTTGCTGCCAACAGCCTTACTCCGGACCTGTTCAAATAGCGCATTCCTGCTTTAAACAGATGATTAGCATTTCCAAATACTTTGAAATTATTAATAAATGTGAACGACTTCTCAGCTGATTGTTTCTTCAACCATTTATGGAGCATGCAGAGTCTGCTAAATCTTTCATCATTCCCTTCAGGGACTGGTCCGCTGATGAGGATGTTTACGTTAAGTCCATCAAGTCTCTGTAGGAGATCAGAAAAGTCTCTCTTCAGAATCTCTGATTGTCTCATCACGATGTCTGCTAATCCAGCGTGAATGACGAGGTTTTCCAAAGCAGGATGTTGGTCCAACATTTTAGGGATTTTTTCTGATATTTCTCTCACTGTATTTTTGTAGCAGCTATAAACTTTGGTATTCTTGCTACAAAAAGCCTCAATTCCATTAATTGATCCGTCTTGTATGATAACAGTCTTTGCTGGGGGCGCTCTTACTTTATGTGTCCGTTTGATGCGGCTGGGTTTCTCCTGGTGGCTTTGACTTGTCCCGGGGGATGCGTCATCTTTCGGGGAACTCAAGGCTGCGAATCTGTTTTTCAGCGGGATTCCAGGTGGAGAAATATCTCTTGTTTTTGGCTGAAACCTCTTTTGTTTACTTTTAGCAGAAGCGGCAGTTCTGGGTTCAGAGGTTTCTCTGTGTCGGAGTTTCTTTTGTTTTTTCTTCCTCGGAGAACAGGCTGGGGTTGATTTCATGCGTTTTAAAGCTGGCCAGTTTTCATTGTAGTGCGGAGTTCTGCCGCTCAGACGCCTGTAGGGAGTCTTTGTGACACGGTTAGACCGACATAACACGGGGCTGTTTGTATTCAAAGGGCTGTTTGTATTCAAAGGTAAAGGTAAAGTTGTTTCATTTTGTCCATAATCAGCGTGGAGATCAAAATGAATTTCCAGACGACGTAGCTTCGTTTCAATGCCCTCAATTCTGTGGAGCAGTTTTTCAAAATCCTCAGCTGAGCAAAAAGCCATGTTGATAAGTCCATAGAAAAGTAATCCAAGAAGAGATCTGGTCCAATACAGTAACTCCAGGGGCTGGGAAAATAAAGTAACTAAGAAAAGGTTAAGAAAGAAAACAAGAAAAGCAAACAGAAAATAAAAGAAAAGAAAATAAGTAAACGGATCTGGAGAGAGACAGAGAGCAGCTGCTCCTCCTTCAGCAGACAGACAAGTCATTTAAATTTTTCACATTCCTAGAAATACTGGGCGAGGAGGAGGAGTTGCAACCATTTTCCGTTCTGATTTACTAATTAGTCCCAGACCAATTGATAGCTACAGTTCTTTTGAACATCTAACCCTTAATTTTCCTCATCCAAGTTGCAAAACATTAAGACCATTTTTGTTTGTGGTTTTGTATCGTCCACCAGGCCCGTACTCTCAATTCTTGGATCAGATCTCACATTTTTATCTGATTTAGTATTAAATACTGATAGGGTTATTATAGTGGGGGACTTCAATATTCATGTGGATACTGAAAGTGATAGCCTAAATGCAGCCTTTAATGCTATTTTAGACTCAATTGGCTTTACTCAAAAAGTACAGGGATCGACCCACTCGGGTAAACACACTTTGGACCTTGTACTGACATACGGTATTGAGTGTGAGGAAATAACAGTCCACCCACTTAACCCGGTCCTGTCTGACCACTTCTTGATAACTTTTGAATTTACTTTAACTGACCATCTTAAATCTGAAAGAACATTTCATTATAGTAGAACTTTATCAGACAATGCTGTAACAATTTTTAAAGAATCTGTTCCATTCTTACTTTCCTTAGTGTCTCAGAGTAACACAGTGGATGGCAGCAATTCTATCTCTAACCCTTCAGAAATTGATGGTCTGGTTCACAGCGTTACGTCCTCACTGCGTTTGGCATTAGATAGTGTAGCCCCATTAAAAAAGAAAGTGGCTAGCCATAGGAGGCTGACTCCTTGGTTTAACGCAGAGTTGCATACTTTAAAGCAGAATACTAGGAAATTGGAGAGAAAATGGCGCTCTACACATCTAGAGGATTCCTATTTAACCTGGAATAACAGTCTACTGCTGTATAAAAAGACCCTTCAACAAGCTAGAACAGAATATTTTTCATAATTAATAGAGCCGAATAAAAACAATCCTAGGTTTCTTTTTAGTACAGTTGCCAAACTTACACAGTCATAGCAAACTATTCCCCCAGCTCTTAGCAGTGATGATTTTATGAGATTCTTCATAAATAAAATAAATTTTATTAAAAATAAAATCATTGGCACCCTCCCAAACATGATTACTTCTTCCTCAGTAAATGAGTCAGTATCGGAAAGAACTGTAGAACCTCGGTTGTGCTTAGGCTGTTTTGTTTCAGAATTATCAAAAATATTAGCCTCATCTAAACCTTCAACTTGTATGTTGGACCCAATCCCAACCAAATTATTTAAAGAAGTGTTCCATTTGGTTCCTGGCCCCATTTTGGATATGATGAATCTATCCTTAGTAAACGGATACGTACCACAAGAATTTAAAATAGCTGTAATTAAACCTTTACTCAAGAAACCTTCCCTTGATCAAGATGACTTAGTGAATTACAGACCTATATCTAACCTTCCTTTCTTATCCAAAGTCCTTGAGAAAATAGTTGCTAATCAAGTCTGTGAGCATCTAAACAGTAACGAGCTGTTTGAAGAGTTTCAGTCAGGTTTTAGAGCTCATCATAGCACTGAAACAGCACTGGTGAAAGTTACTAATGATATTCTCATGGCCTCAGATAATGGACTGGTGTCTGTTCTGGTTTTGTTAGATCTCAGTGCTGCTTTTGACACAGTCGATCAAAATATTCTCTTAGAAAGGCTTGAACATGTTGCAGGGATCAAGGGAACAGCACTAGGCTGGTTTAACTCATATTTGTCTGATAGATTCCAGTTTGTTCATCTAAATGATAAATCATCTTCACTCTCAAGGGTTACTTGTGGAGTTCCACAGGGTTCTGTGCTTGGACCAATTCTTTTCACCATATATATGCTTCCAATTGGTAGAATCATTAGACAGCATGGGATAAATTTCCACAGCTATGCCGATGATACACAACTATATTTATCCATAAATCCTGATGAACCCAGTCAGTTAGGTAGATTACAGGCATGTCTGGAAGAGATAAAAGCATGGATGATCCTAAACTTTTTGCTTTTAAATTCTGACAAGACAGAAGTTGCTGTCTTTGGACCAGAAGTTCTTAAACAGAAACTGATTAGTCAATCACTTCATCTGGATGGCATTAAATTGGCCCCCAGTAATAACGTAAAGAACCTCGGCGTTATTTTTGACCAAGACTTGACATTTAAATCCCATATTAAACAGGTTGCTAGGATTTCTTTCTTTCACCTCCGGAATATTGCTAAAATTAGAAACATCCTGTCCAGGAGTGATGCTGAGAAACTAGTCCATGCATTTGTTACCTCAAGGCTGGACTACTGTAATTCTTTACCATCAGGTAGTCCACAAAATGCAATTAAAAGCCTTCAGTTGATCCAAAATGCGGCAGCAAGAGTTCTGATGAATATTAAAAAGAGAGATCACATTTCTACTGTTTTAGCTTCCCTTCATTGGCTCCCTGTTAAATCCAGAACCTCCTTCCATACAAAGCCCTTAATAATCAAGCTCCATCATACATCAGAGATCTAATTGGTCCATATGTTCCTAACAGAGCACTTCGCTCTCAGACTGCAGGTTTACTTGTAGTTCCTAGGATTTCTAAAAGTAGAATGGGAGGCAGATCTTTTAGTTATCAGCCTCCTCTCCTGTGGAACCAGCTCCCAGCTTTAGTCCGTGAGGCAGACACTCTGTTTACTTTTAAGGCCAGGCTTAAAACTTTCCTTTTTGATAAAGCTTATAGTTAGAGTGGCTAAGGTCATTCTGAGCTATCTCTGTAGTTATGCTGCTATAGGCTTAGACTGCTGGAGGACAGACTTACCAATTTTCTTCACTCTGCTACTTCCTTTTCTCTTACTACTCTCCAGTTGTATTACAGTACATTCTGTTATTTCGACTGTTTTTCTCTCCATACAAGATACACCTGGTCTGGTATCCTGCTTGGCTGCAATGCCCTGTTGGACGGGGGGCATCGACTGGGATGATCCTCTCAGTAACTGAACATCCACTGTGTCCTGTTATCAACTTTTTACTTTCTGTAACATAGAAAGTTATCTTATATCAGATCTTCTGTTCCTTCTGTGTTCTGCTCTGTCTTCTCAAACCCCCAGACGGTCGTGGCTGCTCCTACTGAGCCTGGTTCTGTTGGAGGTTTCTTCCTGTTAAAGGGGAGTTTTTCCTCTCCACCGTCGCTACATGCTTGCTCAGTATGAGGGATTGCTGAAGGATTTCTGTGGTTGGAAATCTGGCCAACCTCATGCCAATGACTGACGCAATCTGCTGGGATTCCTTAAATAGGAAACTTTTAACTGATTGGAATGTTTGTATAAATGTATTGAAATAACTTCTTGTTAAGTGCCTTGAGATGACATCTGTTGTGAATTGGCGCTATATAAATAAACTGAATTGAATTGAATTGAATTGAATTTAGCTAAGCTATGTTACCTTGCTAGTTTATGGTAGTAATGAACCCAATTCTCTTCCATTTCCAAGTAGAGCTCACTATTGCTTTCCACATATTTGAAAGAAATCCTTTGTACATAATATTAGTGATATTATCAATCTTTAAAAGTAGTATTTATCAATCTTTTATCAATCCACATTGTTTTTACCTTTATTTCCACAATATAAAGATCAGGGTTAGGGAGGAGGGATAACGCCGGAGGCCAGCAGCAGGGGAGAGGATGCAAGTTTTTTTTTTTTTTTACAGGTAAAGAAAAATGTAAATGGGCTAAGATAAGACATCAATTGCTAGGCAAAACTAAGCAGGTATCAGGACAGGGTTTTTAAAGATTTTTTAAAATTGCTGTCATTCCCACTTCAGAAATATCTTTTGTTTGTATTTTTATTTGTAGCTCAGGGAGAAACCCTTGTGACAGGGCAAAAACCAGGCTGCAGAACTGACAGTCAGGCAGAAACAGAAGACTGTTATATAGCAGGAGATGAATCTTCTATAGCCGCTCTAAAGCCACATCAGCCAGATCCCAAGACCATTGTTTGCCAGAAGTTGACTGATAAAACAAAAATTTCAGAGAGTGGTATGAGAACTTCCCCTGGCTTCATTTCCTCCCAGGTGTTGAAGGAGTATTGTGCTTTTTTTAAGAAAACATTCCAACTTGCTATAAACAGAGAGCAAACATTAATTTCCACTGGTTTTCAAAACTGGAAGAAGGCCCTTGAAAGATTTGCATTACACACTAGGTCAGAATGTAGCCTTGACAACACAAATCTATGAGACTAGATCCGTGGATGTGCAACTGTCTAATGCAAAGGCATCACAGTAAGAGGAAGCATGAACCTGTTTGTTTAAAAAAAAGTGCTGTACAGTTCTTGGCAAGGAAGGGTCTCTCTCTAAGAAGGCATGATGACGCCGAAGGAAATTTTGCTCAGTTATTGAAATATAAATCTGAGGATGACCCCCAACTAAGGAAATGATTAAGTTCCAAAGTTGACTACATAAGTCCCCAAATTCAAAATGAAATCCTAAATTTGTTCCGCCACTGAATAGTGCATGGAATTGCAGAAAACATCAGGTCTCTTCCACAACTGCAGTTTTGTGATTATGGTTCCCATTCATACGTCCACTGAGTTCCTCCAATTTCCTGCATCTCACATGTCAGAGTGACTGTCTCTCACCTGTATACAACAGACCCTTTGGGTTGCAGGATCACAATCGGCTTAGAAACTGTTAAACAACAAGACAAAACACAGTTTTTAATTGGAAAACTGACAAAAAAATTCCTTTGTTTGCATTAACAATATTGTGATCTGCAGGTGAAACACTGCTTACTGTTTTCTTGTGAAAAAAACCATAGATAAATAACTATTTACCATAACTCAAAAGTAGAGTTCTTAACATGGGACAAACAGAATGTGACAAATAGTTTAGTTAAACAGATACATTTTTAACTAAAACAATCTTTTCTGACTGAATATAAACATTAAAAAAATCACAACGTTATATAAAGTAGTTTAGGTTCTGAGCTCCTTAACTCCATGATGAAGCTTTACTTCATCATGTCCAAGTATTCATTTGGACCATCCTGTCGTTATTATCTCTTTTGTCTAACTTGAAGACAGCAAATGTCTTTTCAAACAGCTGGCTGAATATTTCTTTACTAAAACTTGTCTTCGCTTTAGATAACAAAATCACAGTGAGAACTTAAAATATTACAATTTGACTACAAACATGGAGTAGACATTTCGGAAGTGCATTTTTGCTGTTTATTTTACATTTACAATAGGCCACTGAAAAAAAAATTGTCCCCCTCACTTCTGAGGTGATGGTTACGCCCTTGTCTATTACATCAAAAGCTGCTGTAAAAAACACAACTCCTACTAGTTTCCCTTCATCCAAGCATGTTAGCCACTCCTCTGTCATTTGTGCTAGGGCAGTGTTTGTGGAAAAACCTTGTCTATATGCATGTTGGAACTTTGTCACCAATTCATTTGTACTGAAATAATCCATTATTTGATTAAAGATGATCTTCTCAAAAATTTTGCTTAACACTGGGAGTATACTGATAGGTCTACTGTTTACTTCAGTAAAGCGTGCTTTTGCATCTTTAAGAAGGGGTATAATTTTCGACTGTTTCCAAAGCTCAGGAAAAGTACCACTCAAGACAGACCTGTTGAAAATGTGACTGATAGGTTTTGAAAGCTGAGTCGCAGCTACTTTAAGTATTCTTCCTTCCAGATTGTCTATGGCTGCAGATGTGTCAATAGGTAGACCTTGTAGCAGCTTCTCTACGGCATCCTGAGTTACAGTATTGAATTGGAAAGGGCAGTTTTTGCCCTGCATTATGTTATTAACCAATTTCCGGCATGCATCATTGTCAGTTTTGTTCATGTCAGATCTTAAGTTATCCACTTTTCTTGTAAAAAAATTTGTTAAAATAATTTGCAATGTCATGTGGCTTCTCAATGTACTGCAACTCACATTCAACAAATTTCACTCCTGTAATCTATGTTTTATTATTTTCTTAAAAGAAAATTGACTTGATTTCCCTGACGCTGGATGGAAGAGAATTCCACTCTACAGCCCCTCTGTATACAATAGTTTTCTTCATAAGATTACATCTGGGGCTTGGAATAATCATTATGTTGTTGCTGACTGAGCGTGTCACATGCTCATGACCATATCCACTAAATAATATTTTTTCTTTTATAAAATGATATGCTTCATTAGCCATGACCTTGATCATGAGCAACAGAAGGTTATATTTCACTTTTGCTTCTACGGTTAACCAAGATAATTTGTCTATGCCTGCAGATGTGTCAATAGATAGGCCCTGTAGCAGCTTCTCTACGGCATCGTGAGTTACAGTATTGAATTGGAAATGGCAGTTTTTGCCCTGCATTATGTTATTAACCAATTTGCGGCATGCATCACTGTCAGTTTTGTTCATGTCACATCTTAAGTTATCTACTTTTCATGGGGAAAAAATTGTTAAAATAATTTGCAATGTCATGTGGCTTCGTAATGAACTGCCCCTCACATTGAACAAATTTTGGGGATGGCTTTGGCTTCTTGCACATTAATACGTTCAGTATTTTTACCACAGTTTTTCCCATCCTTCACAGAGTTATACATTTTCTGTTTAAAATAACCACTCTTTTTTTCTATGATTTAATTTTGTGACTTTATTTCTTAGTGTGCAGTACGTCTTCCTGTCTTCAGACTTCCCTGTTTTATGAGCAACTGCTTTGGCTTTATCCCTTTGAAGCATCAATGTTCTCAATTCATTGTTCAGCTATGGAGCACTGTTACTTTTTATTGACCTTTTCCTAAGGGGAGCGTGCATATTAACCAATTATATTTACGTATATGTAAAATAAATCAAATTAAAATGGATTAGTAGAAATGCTTTTTCATTTTACAGTTCAACATTGCTCATTCTGTAACTTAATTAAAATTAAATAGAAAAGGACATTTAAGATTTATTTTTCAAATTGCACCCCAGCAAAATAGTTACAAAATTCAATTTGAAATGTAAAATTTGAAAATTAAAGTGCATTTGCAGAAATTAATTTTCATTTTCAGCATACAATTGCCGTTTTTGACTCATCAATAAAATGATAAATAAAGTATCCAAACTGCTTTTTCATTTTGCAATTCAACGTTGCTCATTCCGTGACCTAATTTAAATGGTATTGCTTTTTCGTTTTCATTCCTGCCCCCGCAAAAGGTGTAACATTAATTCAAATGGAATTGGCAATCCCACACGGCGCAGGAGAATGACGTCAGGGCTCCTTCTTCTTCAGTCCCCAGCCTGACCGTACTTGGCAATCAATACTTTTTTTTTCTTTCCCATCAACTTTATTAGAAGTTTGTTATTCTATACAGAACACAAGAAGTAAATAGATACAAAATTGCCAGGGGTTTGTAGAAAAACAAAAAGCAAAACACCAAATATTACAGTCTAACTTATGCATTAACATACATAGTTTTCCAGTTCATATCAGGGCTGACAAGATATTAAAGTTTGAGAACAGTGTCAAAGTTTTACCAGCTTTAAGATTTTGTGAGGAAGATAAAGTGTTCAGATAATGTTTCATTTCCCTTTTAAGAACAAAAAACAGGGGTTGATTTTTCAGTGCTTTCCATTTGTAAATATATAATTTGGCCAAAAGCAAAAACAGATTAATGACAAAAAAATTGGCTTTGTGTTTCTTTTCATATATGGTACATCCAAATAGAACATTTCTAAAGTTTAGATGGAAGGTAGACAGAATTTTATCTCTTACAAACAAACAAAAATTCCTCCACAATTCTTGTGTCAAAGCACATGACCAAAATAAGTGGGAGACAGTCTCTGAGTCAGAATTACAGAATTTACAGCCAGTGTCAATGTCCTTTTTGAATCTTGATAGTAAGGATTTTGCGGGATAGCAGCAGTGGATGATTTTATGCGAGGTCTCTTTAACCTTTTTGACCATAAGGAACCGGTTAGGGAGAGTCAATGTTTTGGTCCAGTCAATATCTTGAAAAACACTGTTATGATAACATGGGGGACGCAAGCACAGTTCTCTAGGAATAAGTTGCGTATACGTCTGTTGTTCCGGGAGTCCATCGCAAAACAAATTTTCCCCACAGGAGTGTCCAGTGGGTCCAAAGTTGAAGGCTGAACTGAATATAATAATAAAGAGAGGAAAGTATGAGTGTGAGCATACACATATATAAAGGCTGTGTGGTCCAAATTTAGGGGCTGCATCCTTCTAAGGACCCGTGCTCCCCGGTCTACGAAGGACGTGTCATTCGTCGACTCCATCCACATCTCTGAACTTTATTCAGCCTGTTTATTCTAATAAAGCTTAAAGAACAGTCCAGGAAGAGCTCATTCAGGTTAATCTTGCATGAGTAACTATAAATAACTACACAATAATTTATCCTAATGTCAATAGTCATTTTAAATTGTTCAAAGTAAGCTCACAGTTTACAAAAAGAGCAACACAAAAACATTTAGAAAATCTATATTTACTAACATGATCAGTCATAAGTTATGTATTGATGCACTGCTGCACATGCATACAGTACTGCATACAAATCTTTTTCATTACAAAAACAAAATAATCACAATTGTTTTTGGCCAACATTCCCCTCCAGATTTACCATAATTGTACTCATTAAATAGATAGAAAACAAGCGCAGATGAGGAACAAGGCAGCTATGTTAATTTGTGAATTCAAAACTATAGTTTTTACAGCAGAACACGAGATCACATGCTAAGAACACAGGTGATGTGGTGTTTTAGGCTTAATAAGACTCCTCTAAGCATTAGGTGTGTAATTGGATTTATTCTTCTACCTCCATGCCACCGTGGCCTAATTTTGTCCCGGTAAAGAGGTAATAATTTCTCCTAAAAGGAGTTTTTTTTTCGTTCTTTTTTTTTTTGCTTTCTTTGCAAAAAACAAAATTAGCTGTGCATAAGTGGGGCAATACACGGAGAACCATTAGACCACCATAGGAGCGACAGTTAACAAAATATTAAAATACATGTCTATACCAACAACAAAAGCCAAACAACACAACCGCGTTAAGTTTTTAATTTTTGTACCACCAGATTTTAATAAAACTGTCATAGTTCTTAGGTTTTGTGTTTAAACTTAGTTATTTTCCTTATTCGGTTTTATTATCACTTTCATGTACTCTTTGGTATTTATTTCATGTACTTTCTTGTTTTCTTATTTCCTCTTTGCTCACATGTTTTCACCTTTTTGTCTATGTCCACCTTCACATTTGTGTTTTCTCATTTGTTAATCTCCTATTTATTTCTTCTTTCTGTTCTCCAGTGTTTCCTTAAGTTTCCCTTTAGAGTCCAACTTAGTCATATCTTTAGATAGTTTCTAGTTTCTTAAGAGTTTTCGGTTTCCCTTGCTTTTCTTGTTGTCTCCCTGCCACTCTGCTCCTCACCCAGTTCAACTAATTGCCCTCACCTGCATCTGTCTTCACTAATTAGTTCTTGGTCTCCTCTGTCACTTACTCATTTCCCTGTCACTATCCGCTGGTTCGTTGTCTTATCTTCCCTCGTTTTCTTCCATGTCTGTTTTCCACGTTTCCTGGTATCCTGGTTCCCCTGAGGTTTTGTAAGTGTTTTTGTTTCCTTGTTTATTTAAATGTTTACTTCTGAATTCTTCTCCATTTGGGTCCTCTTAATCACGCTAATATGACGAAAACTGTACTCTTTGCTTGCTCCGTCTCCCGCTTCGTCCGCCATTGTTGCTGGAACAGAATTTATTTATTTTTTATTTATTTTTTCATAAACTTTATTAGAAGTTAGTTATTCTTTACAGAACACAAAAAGTAAATAAATAAGAAAAAAGAAATAAAAACAAACAAACAAATATTACAGTCTGATTTATGCATTAGCATACATAGTTTTCCAGGTCATATCAGTGCTGGAACAGAAACCTCCCGGCCGGCTCACAATGGCCTGACATCATTCTCCTGCGCCGTGTGCGATTGGCAATTCCATTTTGTTGTGTCACAGATAGGTAGGCTATGAATAATTATGAATAATTGCTTAGGGCAATTATTAATAAGATTAATAATTTTATGTAAAAATTACCAAGTTTGGGGGACCGCCTGGATTCCAGGAATATCAATTGCAAAATTGTTCAGTCTCAGTTTATGTTTATGATTACCTGCCTGATAAGGTTGAAATAATTAAACAATAGATGAAGGAATAAGTTCTTGGCGTTCTTTGAACAGCAAGTTACTACACATGTAGGTGAAATAACGGTTTTCCAAAATACAAGAGTTTATTACAAAAAGAATTTCAGTTAAAATGCTTTAATCAACAAACTCCCTAAGCTAGTAACACACAACTAAACCACTAAAAAAAGAATAGTAATTAAACTAACACCCAAAAGTAAACAGTAAAAGTGATAAATACGCAAAGAATTAGAAACAATAACCAATAAATTGATAATGATGTTACAATTCCGAATGAATATGTTTGCTTAAAGACCAAGGCTTGTATTGAAGAGCTTTGAGAATGAAGCTAAATTAGTTTAAACCTAATTGTGGTTAGTTTAAGACTAATCAGCACTTTCTGGTTTGTTTTCAAACCACCAATTCACAATGCAAAGCAAAAGTGAAGGGAAACATTCCTTGGAAGAAGTAATGTTTCATTAAACCATTTGCTGAATTAGAAATTAATAACCTTTAGAGAATTGATTCTGTTTTATGGATCGGTCACCGCACGACTTTCCATCGGAAACCTTGAAAATCCCTGTTTAAACCTCCGGTCCGAACGGCCTATTTGTATCCAAACAATACATGAAATCTTACACAAGGTAACAAATTACAGTGAAACAAACAACCCTTAAATCTTGTATAGCCTAAACTAATCCCGCCTCTGCCCAGACAGACCTTATTGAACGGTTAAAGTTCTCCAGGTTGTTCCATTGATGATTGGAAAAGCTAAAACAACGTTAGCCGGCAGGCTAACAATAGCTGCGGTTGGTTAGCAGTGGGAGGCCTTATGCCTGTTGGATCACGGGTTGCAGCCTTTCGCTGGGATGTCGTCCTCTCCGGCTTGGCTAAACGGCGATCAACTCCACCTTCCTTCACTGACCGCACCTTTTTCCGCAGCTTTCCAGCACAGCATTCATCCCACATAGGCTTTGTCGCGGTGGGTGTAATGGCTTCAGTCTGGACGCGGCTCTGCGGCATGCAGTAGCTTGTTAGCAGCTCCTTTCCTCACGGCAGCGTCTGTAATTGAGAAAGCTTCTTCGGGGCTCAGGGCAGAACAGTGGGGTTTGTCTGATCTGTGGTTTGTGAATCACCTGTTCGATCAGCAGTCTTTGTCTTCCTTGGAGTGAGTTTCTCCCCGAAACTCGCGTCCTTTCCCCTCGCCAGCAAAGGAAGGATTTCCTGGGATCTCTCCTGACACTGTCTGGCTGAAAGCCTAAGCGGAAGAGAGCGTGCTCCAGTGACACGAGCCCTTATAAAAGCTCTGGTCCTCTTCTTCTCCTGCTGGAGCTAGAATGTGGGTTAGCGCCACCCAATGGCTGTGGGTGTCCCAACAATTTGAATAATGTTACACCTTTTGCGGGGGCAGGAATGAAAATGAAAAAGCAATACCATTTATCGTTTTAATTAGGTCAAGGAACGAGCTACATTGAATTGCAAAATTAAAAAGCAGTTTGGATAATTTATTATTTTATTTATGAGTCAAAAAGGGCATTTCAATTCAATTCAGTTTATTTATATAGCGCCACTTCACAACAGATGTCATCTCAAGGCACTTAACAAGAAGTTTGTATTTTGAAAATGAAAATGCATTTCTGCAAATGCATTTTAATTTTCAGCTTTGACATTTCAAATTGAATTTTGTAATTATTTTGCTGGGGTGCAATTTGAAAATTAAATCTTAAATGTCCTTTTCCATTTAATTTTAATTAAGTTACAGAATGAGCTATGTTGAATTGTAAAATGAAAAAGCAGTGAGGATGATTTGTTTTTAATTTTATTTATGAGTCTAAAAGGGCATTTGTATTCAGAAAATAAAAAAGCATTTCTGCTAATGCATTTTGGTTTTCAATTTTGACATTTGAAAATTTAATTTTGTAACTATTTTGCTGGGGTGCAATTTGAAAATTAAATCTTAAATGTCCTTTTCTATTTAATTTTAATTGAGTTACAGAATGAGCAATGTTGAATTGTAAAATGAAAAAGCAGTTTGGATTATTTATTTTTACTTTTATTTATGAGTCAAAATAGCTGCTAGATTTTGAAAGTGAAAAAGCATTTCTGCTAATCCATTTTAATTTGATTTATTTTACATATATGCTTCCATAGTATCTAATTTACCATTTTCAAACATAGTTTTAGAAAAGCTTTTTTGAATTCAACTTAATGATTTTATTAACGCTCATTATGTCCTAGAGAAATTTCAGTCTGGTTTTAGGGTGAACCACAGCACAGAGACGGCCCTTCTGAAGTTTTTTAATGATTTTAGATTAAACTATGATGCCCAAAAGGTGACAGTGTTGGTTCTACTGAATCTGAGCGCTGCCTTTGATACAGTGGACCACACTATTCTTTTAACCCATTTAAAACAGTATTTAATACATTTGAATCACAGCAGTGGTGTCGTTTATATTTTCAGAATTTTTATTTTCAGTACAGAACACATGCAAAGGGTATCAGTAAGGGCTGCCGATTATTACTACTATTTATTTAATTGTCTCAGATTATTTTAGTACTCTTTTCAGGACCCCCTCCAGTAGTTGACACCCTAGGAAAACGTCTATATTGACCTATGCCAAGGACCGGCTTTGAGTTTGCTTTTTGTTTCATAAAGGCCTATCCCCAAAGACTCCTACTGTGTAAGAAAAGTGTTTAAAATGACTTGCTCCTTTCAAAAGCAGTGTAAGGCTTGATATTTCTGATTTTTTTGTGGTAAGAATTTGTAACTTTCACATAGGTTGGGTTTTTTATTAATTTTTAAAATAGAAATTCCAGTCCATGATGCATTCATACCATATTTCTGTGGGTGATGCGGGTTCATGATATTTGCTGCTGTTATCTCATACAATCAGTTTAAAAGTTTGTACTTTTGCCCTTCGGATGTGTGGGGGGAAATGCGTCTCCCTTAACTTATTTTTCTGTATTACAAGTAAGCACTTTGATCTCTATAGTTAAAGGCATTTACTTGATTATTGTTTGGATTGATAAAACGGATGCATTTATTGGCTAACAGGGGTTTCATGTACCTGTATGTTCATGGTGATTGCACTACTAAGGTTAAATTAGTCAAACTGTTTCCACTGTTTGACTTTGACAAGTATCATTCAAAGAAATATGAATGGAAAGTGCTGAGGACTTTTCCAATTATAAACCATGCAAATGAAAGGAAAGCTGTTTGTCACATGGCTAGAATATTTCATCTATTTTTTATTTACTTACTAATATTTGGTTGCTCTTGCAAGAGCTGGAAACAGAGGAGGTGGAGGGGTAGCCAAAATCTTTCATAACTCAATGAACTTTAAAAAGATATACCTGGGCACATTTGACTCTATTGAATATCTAGCCACCCAGATAATGAGCCTAACAAAGCTTTATTTCTAAGATTATGTAAACCCCCAAGACTTAACTCTAACTTCTTTAAGGATTTCAGCGACCTTCTTTCTGTAATATGTATCGGTTATGACCAATTAATCATTGTGGGGGACTTCAACATCCATACTGACAACCTCCTGGATAGACTAGCAAAAACATTAAGTGACACTCTTCATAACTTCAGCCCGCCCAGCATGTCAAACAACCAACACACAATAGAGGACACACTCTGGACGTAATTATCAGCAAAGGCTTAAACATATCTGACATCTCTGTAATTGATATTGCGCAATCTGACCATTTCTGTGTTCTCTTTGAAAGTACCATCTCTGCTAAAATATCCAGCCACAGTGAGATAACTACAAAAGCGTTTTCTCTGGGACAGTTCAGTTGAAACCTTTAGAAGTATTTACCCTTCCACCACATCCCCCTCATCTCCCAACTCCAACTCAGTAAAGAAGCTGGTAGAAAAATCTTAGACATCATTGATTCCATCGCTCCAACTAAAGTGAAAGTAGTCTCAGGTAGAAAGAAGTCTCCTTGGACTAGCGATCCACTGGTACGTGGTGAAAAAAGGGAGTGTCAACGAGCCAAGAGAAAACTCGACTCCAAGTTCACTGTGAGATCTACAAAGAGAGACTGAACAGATATCAGTTAACTTTAAAAGATGCCTAGGGAAAATTTCTTCTCTGAAATCATTAATAGAAACATTAACAATGCACGGACTCTGTTTGCATCAGTGGAAAGACTAACCTATCCTCTTGATATGCTACCCACAGTTTTCCTTAAGAAAGTTTTCCCTGTCATTGTGTCTGATCTGAATCAAATGGCGAACTCATCCCTCCCATCAGGTCTCTTCCCCCTGGCTTTAAAAACAGCAGTTATTAAACCACTGCTAAAAAAGAATAATCTGGACAACTATGCAGAACTACAGGCCAATTTCTAATCTTCCATTCATCTGTAAAATTCAGCAGTTAAATAGCTTCATAACAATGACCAACCTCTTTGATGTTTTTCAGTCTGGTTTCCGTGCCCACCACAGCACTGAGACTGCCCTCGTCAACGTTTTCAATGACATTTGCATAAATACAGACTGTGGTAGAACCACAGTGCTGGTTCTGTTTGACCTCAGTGCAGCATTTGACACTGTTGATCATGATATACTATTTGAAGGACTGGAGAGCTGGGTCGGACTCTCTGGTACAGTACTTGGCTGGTTCGAGTCTTACCTAAAGAACAGGGACTTCTTTGTTTCAATTGGAAACTTTTCATCAGAACGAACAGAAATCACATGTGGGGTGCCCCAGGGTTCCATCCTGGGGCCCTTCTTATTTAATATCTACATGCTCCCACTAGGCAAGATTATAGCAACCAATAAGATTAGCTACCATAACTATGCAGATGATACTCAGCTCTACATTACGATGTCACCAGGTGACTTTGAACCCATCTAAACCCTTAGTAAAGGCATCGAGCAAATCAATAGATAGATGTGCCATAACTTTCTCCAGCTGAACAGAAACAAAACAGAAGTAATTACTTTTGGACCTAAAGAGGAACGATCAATAGTCAGCACACAGCTTCAGTTTATACAGCTAGAAACTACTGATCAGATCAAAATCTAGGTGTAGTAATGGACTCAGACCTGAACCTCCAGGGTCACATAAAGTCAATAACAAGGTCAGCCTTCTGTCACCTGAAGAACATTTCTAGGATTAAAGGACTAATGTTGCAACAGGACCTCGAAAAACTCTTCCATGGTTTATCTTTAGTCGGATTGATTACTGCAACAGCGTCCTCACAGTTCTGCCTAAAAAGTCAATCAGACAGCTGCAGCTGATCCAGAATGCTGCTGCTCGTGTTCCTCACTAGAACCAGAAAAGTAGAGCACATCACCCCAGTTCTAAAGTCCTTACAGTGGCTCCCTGTAGCTCAGAGAATAGACTTTAAAATACCTTCACTAGTTTATAAATCATTGAATGGCTTAGCACCAAAGTATGTTGAAGATCTACTGTTACTGTATCAACCCACCAGACCACTCAGGTCCTTTAATTCCAGTCTACTCAACATCCCTAGAATCAGAACCAAACATGGAGAGGCAGCTTTCAGTTTCTATGCTCCTCTGATGTGGAACAAACTTCCAGACAACTGCAAAGCTGCTGAAACACTGAGTTCTTTTAAATCACAACTAAAAACGTAGAGCTGTCTTTGAGTAATGCTTTAATGTATTATATGTTTTGTGTGTGCTTCTTGCTTTATTGCTGTTTTTACTTTATATGCTTTGTCTGTGTTTTACTGCAGTTTTTTTTACCCCTTAATCATATAAAGCACATTGAATTAGCTCGTTGTTGAAAGTGTACCATACAAATTAAATTCCCTCCCCTTGCTACCATCTTACCATGTTGAAACATTTCTTAACTAATGGAGAAATAATTAATAAAAACAGTCCAATATTGCATGTTATTTTAACACTTTATTTTTTAAATAAATCAGTACTTGCACAATAATTTAACACATTAGTTAAATATTAAATAATTAGTTGGACATTCAATACATTAGTTGAGAACTTCTCGGAGTGTTTCTAAACATTTTCATTCAGTCACATTTTAGTGCAGTGTTTGTGTCAAACATCAGAAAACATCTGACGAATCACTCTTGGCTCTTGTTGGGTTCTTGGGTTTGAGCGCTCTTGAGACGTTGAAAGAGGCTTTCACAGTCCTCGACAAAATCTGCAAACTGCTTACGGGTTCCCTCACTTTCACTCGTGTGGTTTGTGGATCCCATCTGTTGGAAGAGAGCAGTAGCTCAGTACAAGGTGACTAGTTTTTCATACTTGGATAAGAAAGCAATAGGATGGCTGAGGCTCACCATTTCAGTGAAGTTTGGGATCTGATGCAAAGTTTCCAGGGTGTCGTTAACTACCACCCACTTGTCTTCACATTGTTCAATCGCAAGGTACAGTCCATCCCTCATAACCCTCAGGGCTTCGACTGTAGAGTTTGCCTGTTAAAAATGCATCAAACGATATATGGAAAATTGAGATATGAAGGCAGCTTTGCTTAAAAAATCAAAGTGTACAGAACATATTGACAGTATAAAGCAGCTACACATCCTAAAATATGCATATATTATCTTACCGGCACGCTCGCTGGAGACAAAAAAGTCACATTTTCTCGCTGAAACAAAAAACAATATTTTTTAACTGAATATCCAAGTTGTGTGAACACAATCTCATGGTGCAAACATCATGTACGGCTTGTCCTAAAAAAAAAAAAATTCGTTCTTAATCAAACACAATTTTTTTTCGTACTTACACATAAGACTTCGTCTTTTAGCCTCGTGAATGAAAGGTCCTCCATTGTGATATTCGACACATCGATAGAGCGTTTCGAAACCGGCTTTCCTTGAAGAAATCCTACAGCAAGAAACATCCAGATGGCCATTCTGAAGCAGCGATCCATTTTTAACTAATAAACTAGCTTTGCTGCAGTTTTCTGTGAAGAATTGCTGTAGTGTCCTTTGTCTAGCAACTTGTGCTGATTGCCTGTACAGGCTGCTTATTTATAGGTGCTCTGGAGAAAAACAGGTGGGATGATAAAGATTTGCTCTTTTAAGGACAGTTCACTTTTTCCTATTAATCATTGCACTTTCTTACCTCACCAACTGCTTGGGGGGGAAAAAACCCCAGATCTGGCATTGATTTGGTGAGACTTCAAAAGTTTTCTATCCCATATCTTGGCGCACATTTTTAGAACTTTTTTTTTTCTTGATTGTGGTTGAATCTCAGGTAACTGGTTGTCCACTTTTTGGGAACTGTAGTAAACGTTATGTTTAGTTAAGCGACTATAAATCCACTTGAACTGGTTCAGAAAATAAGAGCAACAGTAGGTGTGATGGTTCGGCTTCTCATGTTGGACCACAAAAGGACCACAGCGTATGTGAAAGTGACGTATTTCGACTTGGGGGCTTGTCATCAGCAGGTATTCTTGTTGAGTTGTTTGACATTAAACAAATTTCACACCTGATCACATAGAAAGCCTAAAGGAATAATAATTAAACAGTTTTTATGTCAACATTTACAGATATTTATTGAGCTGCAGCAAGAAGGATTAGTTTATTCTAAAAATAGTAATCTTAATAAAATGTAGTACTGCTTTAGGAAAAGGAAAGGAAGTGTGACTCTTCAAGTTGCACAGACTCAGCAGAAATTAAGGGTTTCTCTTGACGCCCACACTGTTGGGGATTCCCCACTAGAATCCCTGGTAACACATGTTAGCATCACCAGCAAACGCCTGCTTAAATCACATCGGATGTAATTGTCACTTTACTTTATTGCTAACAAAAAATACTTTCACTAGTCAGTTAGGTTTCAGTTCTGGGGTTCCCTGGGTGTCAGAATGGCAGTGAATGTGTCAGGATATTAACACTATTGAGGAGGGTAGGGAAATTTCTATCCATGGAAATGATCACTGGTTGGGGGTGGGGGGCACCCTGCTGTTTCCATATCTTTGAAGTCCATCTTCACACTCATAGTAATCTTTTAATATCAGAATGCCACATTTAGCTGTTTGACCATACTGGGGGGGAAAAAAATTTTTTTTTTAATTTTTTTATTTGCAGATCATTTGAAGAATTCTGTTTGACAATGATGCATACCCCTTTTTATACATAGAACATATTACCAACACACATATATATATACACACACACACACACACACACGTGTATATATATATATATATATATATATATATATATATATATATATATATATATATATATATATATATATATATGCAAAAGGATTCCCGACCAGGTATTGAGTGCATAACTGAACATAATTATTTGAAGGTTGACTTTTTTTATATTAAAAACACTTTTCTTTTATTGGTCGGATGAAATATGCTAATTTTTTTAGATAGGAATTTTGGGTTTTCATGAGCTGTATGCCAAAATCATCAGTTTTAAAACAATAAAAGACCTGAAATATTTCAGTTGGTGTGCAATGAATCTAACATATATGAAAGTTTAATTTTTATCATTACATTATGGAAAAGAATGAAGTTTATCACAATATGCTAATTTTTTGAGAAGGACCTGTACATACATGTATGTATGTATGTATGTGTGTGTGTGTGTGTGTGTGTGTGTGTGTGTGTGTGTGTGTGTATGGAGATATATATGTTGTGATTATTTTTATAAATATATCGTGATTCACAACATTCTAAACACTCCAACCTGTTTCATACTTTAACACATTCAGTTTTATTACTAGATCTAGTTGATCCACTGGAACGAAGAAGGTGAAAACAGCCACCAACTACCAGTCATACTTTTAATTTTACTACAAAAATGACTGTCATCATTAATGGTTCCATTCAAATTCTAAAAAAATTAAATAAAAATCGATACATTGCTTTTGAATATTGATACAATACCGTGGCATAAAATATTGTGATATATCGGCGTATCGATATTTTCTTACCTCTCTACTATTCACTAATATTAAGTATAAATAAAGTTGTAGCTGCCACAATTCAACCTTCAGAGCTTTTAAATTATCCTGTCCATATTTAGGATTATTATACTATTGCATGTTTCCAGTAGCGTAATATTTTATTTATGACAACAGCTAGAGGCAAGAAGATCTGAGACTGAAGGTTTTGGTCCAAATATAGTTTTATATATATATATTTAGTCTGTCTATGAGTCTAAACATTCAACATAATTTTTTTCTAATAAAAAACTCTTTTGTTGCTTTAATAACTGAGCTTCAACACATATGAGTACTGTCGTCGTTCTATTCACGTGCACAGTGGTTGTTATGCACACAGATTGGACGGGTTAAGATAAAGAAAATCAAGTAGGGTCACTTTTTGACATTCTGTTTGCAGGTCTTCATTACACGTACTATGACGTTATGTGTTATAACAACGTGAATGACACGTTGACCACAAATTGCTCTTAAGGTCCCAAAACCTGAATGTTGGTGTTCAGTCGCTCAATGAATCAAAGGGAAATAAATTCTTGAGTTTCCGTGATAGTAGTGACGCCACTGGAGAGGGTGGAAGTTTGGTTACCACAGGCCACACCACAGCAACGTGTCACACTCGAGTAGCAAATGTGTTGCATTATAATCATATGCATCTTTGTTGGTGTTAAAAAGATAGTAAAATAAATTTTTTGTTTTATCAATGGGGCTGACAAGGATGTTTCATTTAGGGACAAGAGGCATTATTTAATTTATTTTTTCAGTTTAAGAGTGAATTTCTCCTTCATTTCTCTACATTTCAATCTTTTCTCATTGCATTTTTTTTATTTGATCTCAGTTTATTTTTAAATAAGCAACAAAAAAAAGTTATTTAATTTTGTTTCAACAGTATTCTAGTTGTTTCTCAGGCTAACTAGTTTTGAATGCATTGTATTTTTCTCGAGTCATCAAATTTCTGCTTTAGTCTTTGTAATCTGGGTCAAAAAACCCCAAAAACCATAAACAGAAGTTCTTTTGCACGAGTGCGAGAAGAGTTAGAGGTGTGACGGAAGTTATTTTCAGCTTTCTCTTCATTGACATTCCCATGGCATATATTTACATCAAGTTTAACTTTTAAACTCCCGCTTCTGCCTGATTGTCCTTATTTTTTCTGACAAATCACACCGACTTTAAGTGGTGTATATATAAAAATAAGGTAAAAAAAACAGTATTAAGTGGAATGTCGTTATTCTTTCATGCACATATACCTACACTTATGTGTAAAATCATTATCAACAATTTTTCCAGTCAAGGCGGTTATAGTCCATTCATTTCCTCCACTGTGAGAGATTCTGATAATAAATTTATATTTCATCTCAGCCTTTCTTTTCAGGCTTTTCTTACTAAACTCCCTACCACTTTGGTGAGCTGCTAACTTTCCATTGAGATGCCCACACTGTCACTGACTCTTCTTCCATTTGGTTTAATCCTCCCCCCTTTTCCCATTTTGCTTTAATACAGTCCTTCTCAAACTGTAGGGCGAGCCCCACTAGTGGGGCGGAGAGGTATTGCAGGTGGGGCGTGACATCAAGGGGATTTAAATAGTTTCCCCCCCTAGATTCTGTTGTTGTGAATGTTTCACTGCACTGTAAATTAAATCAACCAGCTCCCCCCTCTCACAAAAGTAAACACACCCAAATAAATTAGCAATTGTGATCATCATTGTAAACAGAACCGGGACCTGGAACATCGGGCTGGGAGTTTGACGTTGGAAGATATCGCAGCAGAACAAAACGAGCTGAAATAGCCGCATTATCAGAGATTCCATCTACAAAATGGACAAATATCTAAAAAGATCAGGGAACGTTTCAGAGTCAGAGAATTTACACGGTCAACCACAGAGGAAATACAGGGATGAGTATCTTGCTCTTTATTTTTTTATTTTGCACTTTTGAAAGCTTTGTAAATTTGATAAAACTACAACTTTTATTTTCTCCAACTGTGAGCTGAAGTTCTACATGTAGCAACTACTGACAGCATATGTTTCTGAGCCGGTTTTATACCAGTGAGCAACGCCTTTTTCCAACTAATTTATACCCTTAAAAACTTGTAGACTAACTCGGCTATTTAAATAAATAAAACACTTTAAAAATCATGCGTGGTCACCATTCTGTTGGGGCGATAAAAGCATGGGGGGCTTGTGGATGCTCCTTTGGGGAATGATAAAAAAAAAGTTTGAGAATCACTGCTTTAATATATAAAAATGAGTCTGGTTTTAAGTTTATGAGCCCATTGTAAATACTTGAGATAATGCCTCTATCTTTTTTGGATTTGAATATGACATTTGATTATGTCCAATAATGGTTTGTTTTACTCTGCAAACCCCCTTTATATATATATATATATATATATTATAACACACACATTGCAGTTAAATCCTGGTTCAATGTCTACTGTTGCTAACAGTTTGACTATTATTTTTGAAAAATAATGCTTGAGCCACTGGTTTCGCCTAATGTAGACTTCAGAAGAAAAAAAAAGATCACCCAGCACTACCATACACAGTTTTTGAAAGGTTTGGTCATAGTTTATGGCTTTGCTTACAGTGGTGTAATATTGTCCCGTTAAGTACTCAAATGTTGACACAGACGTTCTGCGGATGTCCATGTACTGCTACAAGTTTAACCCTGGGCTTTAGATCCCCATATAAAGTAGGTCAGTAGCTCACATGTAACTGGCAGATTAATCATTTTTGCCAATCTGAGGGATTCCCTTCAAGACTTCAGTCTTGTGCTGAGATCTGATAAGACCAGGTTTTCGGTTTTCTGACACGAGCTTTCATGTCTTCTCATCTTCTTACTTTTGGCCTTTGTTTATGAATATACATTTTCCAAAATGTGGTTTATAAGTGTTGTTTCTGACAAATACTTTGTAAAATAGGGCAAAGTTTGTCTGCTAGCCATAATTTGGAGAGCTTTGCACTTAGCGGTTTGCTTTTCTTTGCTAAACCTGAAGCTCGTTTTGCTGCTTTTAGAAGACTGAGTGACTAAAATTACAGTATTTTTTTGTTTTTCTTACTAGACTGAAGAACGCTAACCCCTTACTGACTACCAAACTATCGTCTTTTTGAAGTCTCCAGCTCTTTAGTGGTGCTGTGACACTTTAATTTGCTGTAGTTAATGCTCTGTCTGTCACTCAAGTTTAAGCAAAGCTTGATCGTGCTTAGGCCTGTCACAATAACAAATTTTGCTGAACGATAAATTGCCCCAGAAATTATTGCGCTAAACAATAATGTTGTTGTTTTGAGACCATTTTTAACCAATGTAATAGTAATGCATGTAGACCCTCTGAACGATCAATACACTTTCATTTCTAAAGAACATTTTCCACTGCAACTAGAAGACATTTTCATATCCAAAGTAAATTAACAAATTAACAAGTAAATCGAAAAATATCCAACAGTACCCATCCATAGTTATAGTTTATTTTTTGAGCATTGTTTCCTTCTCAGTGCTAGGCTGCTGCTCTGCAGGATCGTGTGAGAGCCTGAATGTTGAGGGAGGTTTATTGAATCAAAGTAACACGAAAGCTTTGAAGTTTGAACCAAGAACCTTTCTTAGAAATCACAATGCACATTCAGAGCCCACAAAGACTATGGTCTGAAACCCTATGGTTTATATAGTGGGGAGAATAAATACTTGGTCTTCTGAGTTTCTGAGTTTGCTCTCTTACATTCGCCATCTTTTTTTTGTTTAGTACGTAAAGTATTTTCAGGAACAAAACTTCTGATCATTCATCCCATGCACTAATACTTTTCTGGGCCCAGTTAATCTTGCATGTATAGCAAGAAACACAACACTTGCAATGTGGAATAAAGGCCATGGCATTTAAGAAACAAAATGGACTGCCTCATAAAATGTTGACAAATAAGACTTTTTGGTTGCTTGTGATTATAAAAAAAAAAAAAAGAAACATCTGAACAAGTCACTAGAAAAACCCCAGAATGAAGTTAATTAAATTATTAGTTTCATAACAATTACAAAGACAATAATTTGCTTCAGTCTCCATCTTGTATTTTAAAACCAAAAGTTTCAAAAAAGGAATGTGCCACCACCAACCATGGTTGCTTTGACACAAACCCAGCTGTACGCTCATTAGCACAGCTGCTGGGTTTTCCTCCATGCTGCACAGTGTGGTTTCAGCTGCAAGGCTGGAAATTCAACTCTATGGTGCGGGGTTTTCTTCCTTCTTTAGTTTCTGTTTAATGTGTATAAAACCCAGGTTTGGGGGTGAGTGCTTAATGGTTTATATGTGGTTTGTATTTCCAAATCCTCTTAACAAGCCCACAAATTAAAAAAACAAAAAAACTTTGCTTTTTTATGTTTACAGTGTTTATAAAACATCTGGATTGTGATGTTTAAATGTTACTCTTGGACATGTTTGACCATTTGTAAGTGGTTTTGTAGGTTTGAGGATAGGATCAAACCCCGGCACATTGGCGGGGCTAATTCGTGGGACAACCTTCTGAAAACCTGGAGATCTACTTATCAGGACTTCCTTTAAATGAAAGTCTGGCTTTAAAAGGCCTAATCAAAACCTTTTGCAAAGTTCTGCATCTTGAGTAACATCAAGTTTACGAGTAGAAGCATTGAAATATTTGTCACCGTCAAAATGTTTCTCAAGGGGTCACCTGGTAATGTGTCCAGAAGAGATGATACATGCACGGAAATATAAAACCTTTTAGTAAAAACATACATGACTGTGGTTGTCTGTATTGCAGAGTTCATTTAATCAGTTTTACTATTTAATCTTAGCACATTAATTTACTGTTTATTTTTATACTTTAATTTATCTTAATCCCCGTTCCAGTGTTTCCTCTGTGGGAGCCCTCTGCCCCGGGAGCGGTGGTCGGCTGTGGCTCCCTGGGTGCTTTCCAGGTGGAGCTTGGGTGGAGGTGGGGGTCTTGGCCTTGCCTCCACTGGGCGCCCTGTGTCAGTGCCTCGGCTGCTGCTGTTGGTCTACCGCTGCCGGGGCAGATGGCTCCTCTGACGGCGTTTCTTTGCATGGTTCATCTACACTCGGCCCAATGTCCTTTTTTACTTTTTCTTTTAACTGTGTGTGTGCATGGTAGTTGGGTTGGGGGGAGGGGGGTATAACTGTGACCATGCTTTTAAATCTGTGGGGGAGGGAGGGGAAGGTGGTTTTATGTGGGGTCATTTTAATCTGTAAAGCATGTTGTGATGCAACTTCTTGTATGAGAAGCGCTTTATGAATAAAGTTTGATTTGATTTAACACCACAGCCATTGAAACAAAGCCCTGCTTCATAGCAAATTCCAATCTAAATCCTGGATAGGACCATAGTACATATTTCAGCCTTTCCTACATCTACGTTTTTATATAGAGGGATTATTTGTTTCAACACAGCAGATGCACACACAACTTGCTGCAGAAACCGTGCCCTTTACAATAGCCCCAGTTCCCATTGTTGTTGTTTGCTGTTATCTTGCAGTTGCAGTGCTGGTTAGCGATGTTAGCTTGTTTGTTAGCCAAGGAGGCTTACCTGATGTGAAGTGATCGCTGCGGATTCTTGCATTTTTAATCATCGTTCCTATCGCTTCTTCTGATCGCTCGCAACCAAAGATGTCTTTCGTTTGCCTTCAGAGGGGTGCGAGTCGATGGAATTGTATAAGACTTGCTAATTTTTTTTGTTTTTATTGAAGCGATTTTTGCAACCAACAGCACAACAAGACATGATCTCTTTCTGCAGACAACACACGCAGCAGAGCAGGGACTGACGTAGACCAATAATCCTTCTAGAATAGATGAACTGAACCAGTTTTGATGTTTAGAATGATTGTCCAGTTGGAATGCCCAAATGTTTCCAAGTTTCAACAATATTGCTGTTGACATTAGATGTGTTTGGGGGACTTGGTGGTAGTTCTTTAATCAATCCATCATTTTTTTTCTCTCTTTAATGTTGAAAGGAAAATGGGCCCAATAGTGTGATTCTACTACAACTCTGTCTGATAGTTAGAAATGTTATAAGGTCCCTGTGACTTCTTGAATCAATATTTTTTTGTCATTGTGGCCAAATTGCTGCGTTTTTCCTCATCTGATCGGAAAACCTTCGCCTGAATGTATCTGGAGTGGATTTTTGAGCAGAGGCTCTTTTCTTTGTCTATACATTCTTTATCAGTCCATCTCAACATAAAACTGGCTTCACTGTGAAGAGAGACACTGGTTTTCCATTAGTTCCCAGAACACGGCAGCCTTGAACCTCTGTGGTTCCTGTGGTGTTCCAGCCAGTAGCTAGTTACATTTGTAAAAAGTAAACAGGTTGTCTGTAATGAATAGCACATTTTTTGTGGAAAACAAAAATGTGCCTCTCCACATAAAGTTAGATTTAAAGCCATCCAACCCTTAGCAGAAACTAAGTCATTGCAATGAGGAAAATCAAGTTGTGGGAGTGAAGGTGGGAAGCTTTGCAGTTTGTCTACTTTGAAGACCTACAAGGACGTTACTAGGCTGTGACATTATATGAGACACACTGTGATCCCAACACTTATTTCATGTTGGGGTCACCATACTTTTCTTTTCAGAGAAAAATGAAGTAAAAGCTTGGTCATACAAACTCAGGGACTCTGTCAATCTAGAAATAGTTAGACTTTTGATTTCTTTTCTCCCTAACTGTTGATTTAGTCGATTTTTCAAACCATGATCCAGTTTCAACTTTTTTACTCATTTCAAAACCTTAGAGGTTAAGAAAACGTTGACATTTGGACATTTTTTTTTTCAGATGCAGTGTTTGATGCCTGAGGTTTCTTTTTGTGTCTGTATGTTTTTTTTCTTCTATTTGGTCAACACATATGCCAAAGTTTGTGTTGTGGTTTAAGTAAACAAAGCCTGCAAGAGTCATTATTCACAGGTGTGAGTAACATGGTGTTAAAATGTAACAAATTGCTTTGCTGCTAAAATCCCCTTCATCATCTGGGAAGTCCATAGTGTAGATGTTTGTATCAGGACACCTGCTTAAAAACGGGTGAAAACATGTTTACCCCAGTCAAAATGAGACTTGTAATTTGTATCTGGACTTGCATGTTTCTACATGCTTTGTGGTAGATTTGTTTCACCACAAACATTAACCACAGCAGCACAGCTTGTCAACACACCTGTTTGTATTGATTAAAAGGATACGATCACAATTCTAATATCTTCAGTGGATTTTATTTATACATTACATATCAGATACAGTTACAAAGTGCCTTGCAAATAAAAACTTAATGTCCAACTAAGAGTAATAACATAAAAACAGTACATTTAACAGTCATAAGAATCTGCTTTATCGGCCAGGATTGTGTGCACAAACAAGGAATTTTACTTCAGTTTTCAAACACTCACAGCCAGAGGTGGGTAGAGGAGCCAGAAATTGTACTTAAGAGAAGTCCTATTTCAATATATTTTTACTCAAGTAGAAGGAAAAACTAGTTATACAAGAAATGACTCAACAGTTTAAAAAAGTATCTCCTAAAAAGGCTACTTAAGTGCTGAGTAACTGATGATCTCATTAAATGGAAAAACATATAAGTTTATATGAAAATTCAATTTAAAGACCAGAATAAATAAAAAATCATTCAAATAAATAACATAATTACAAAATACCAAATTCAGGCAGAACAATACAACAATTTACTCAAGTAAATATAAACCTACCGCCTCCGCTCACAAGCACACACAAAGATTAAATATATAAACCTTTTGAAGAAATAAAATTACAGTACAATACAGAATATTTTTTCGTGTAAACAAAGGGAAAAAAGGATTGTGACGGTACACAATTTTTTTTATTTTGGTTCACAGTAGAGCAGCTGACTACTCTGGCTGTAAGGTGTTCATTGTGTTCATCAGAGACACAGCTTGGGAGAAGGAACTGACTCTGTGGTGGTCTGTTTTTGCTGCCCTTTTCCTGACCTCTAGACCTGTAGGAGTCCTGGATGGAGGGAAGGTCAGCCCTGTTACAGTCTGGTAATGTCCTGCTTTGTGAATGAGACAAACCACACATTGAAGGATGTGCAAATTATATCCCCATAACTGCATTTAGATTGACAGTAAAAGCCTAAAAAGCTAGGTCTTTTGTTGTTATTTCAAGTATCCAACAGATTATGAGCAGTCAATTGAGGACCGTCTACTCTGTAATTTGTGTGCTAATGCTTGGAAGCTTTCGTCCCATCTGGTTTTATAATAGCTATATGGAACAAGGAGATTTTGATCTGCTAGCCTGTGCTTTGGTGCCTAAATCATTGTTGGTGTTGCTTCTTTTATTATGCTTGGTTAAAATAAAAAAAATGGGGAAAGACGTGGAGCTGTGAGGATGGGGGGTCAGATGATTGACACCCATCAAACTCTGAGCCGATGTAGCTACGAGCTAACTGAGCTAACCAAAGCTAATGGCCGGTGGCTTTTAGACAGAAAACCGCAGTTGAGCAACTCTGGTACCCCTCTGCTTTCTAGGCGGATTCAAGCCGCTAGCCACCAGGGCTAGCTCTGACGGCTCATCTGACACTTGTAAATCAAAAGGACACACCCCTTATCATTCATAATTTCAAACTTAAATTACATCTAAACAAATGAGTTATTAAAAAATAATAAAATAATTCACCCCCCTCAGAATTGTCATGATGGTAAACTTGACCTATTAAACCTTAAATGGTTCTTTGAACCAGGCTGTAAACGTGTTTATTTCTGCTGTGAAGTTGGTATTTTTAACATGGGAGTCAATGGGAACTTTCTCCTTTCTGGAGCCAGCCCCTAGTGGATGAGCGGGGAACTTTAGCTTTGGTCACTTCCACATTGGCTTCACATTTGGCCAGCTGAGGTTGCCCCTTGGTTAAAAATACTTTCAGTTTGGAGACAACCAAACTCTTAATAATTAGCTACATTCATCAGTTCAAAGTGGCAGTGTCTGACCAACTGCTTATCATTGATTGTCGGAATATAAGAAAATATCGATACCCTGATAAATGGCAATATTTTATGTCACAATATTGTATCGATATTTAAAAGCAATGTATCAATCTTTATTTTTTTTTATTTTTTTTTTTACAATTTGAATGGAACCATTAGTGACAGTCATTTTTGTAGTAAAATTAAAAGTATGACTGGTAGTTTGTGGCTGTTTTCACCTTCTTCATTCCAGTGGATCAACTACATCTAGTAATAAAGCTGGATGTGTCAAAGTATGAAACAGCTTGGACTGTTTAGAATGCTGTGAGAGTTTTTCTACTGGTAAATTAAGTTTTTAAAATCACAATATTTAGTCTTAATCATGTATCGCAATATGTCGCTATATATCGTATTGCCCCCCCTGTATTGTGATACATATCGTATCAACAGATTTTTACCAATACACATCCCTACTTGAAGGTAATTTTGATTTATACAAAATATACCCAGGTTCATTGGGACTGGCTGAACAGAGGCAGTCAAAGGACAAATATGCTGCTTAATGGACTTAATGGGTTATATCATCAGGAGTAACGATTGAGGTTTTTTCTTTGTCAGAATTCAGTAGCAGATACTTTTAATTTAAGTAGTTTCTGATGGTAGTCCAGCCGTTGTTTAAGAAAGACAGTTTATAACACTGTGGATTTGGCCAAGAAGTACAGTTGAACTTTGTTAGCATATAGATGGTAAGAAAAGTTTTCAAAGTACATGATCATCTGTGCTAGAGGAACCGTATCAGTAGGTAACAGGATATGTTAAAGTATTAAACCATGGGGTAAATGCACTGGACTTTAGGTATGTACTATGAGTCATGTTCTGATTTGCAACGCTGAAGTTTCTTCCACAAAGATAGAAAGCCATTTTAAAACTGTGCCAGAAAAACAGACCAAATATTGGTTAGTTGTGTCAAACGTAGATGAAAGATCTAATCAAATCAAGAGAATGTATCCCTCAGAGTCCCCAGACTTCGGTATGTCATTGATGACTTATGACTGTGACGTATCTGTGAAATTCTTGTTACAAAGATCTTAAGGGAGAAGATGCTAAGCTACCATTCTACACAAGTACAGGTAAGCAAAGCATTAGCATGGGTAATGATCCACTTATTTGGTTTTGGTGTTTTGGGGAAGAGGATCCTAAGAACTGCTGAGATACAACAAAGTCATTCAGATGAACATTTTCTGGAGTAATACTTTGTATATTTATCTAAAGAGAATAAACCAGGTTAACTGTGTGTTTCTCAATGGTTTGGGCCAGAAAATCGACATAATCAGTAATATAAACACTAAAGTCCCCAATAAGACATTATGTAGATTCATGAGCAAAACCAGGAGAATGTTAAATTAACTATCAATTTTGATCATATAATTGAATTGACAAGTACTCTATAAATGTTTTACTCTGTAGAAGAATCTGTCACCAAAAAAAGATAATGTAGCAGCCACCGGAGCAGAGCACATGTAAACTTAATGTCCTCTTTCCACGTTTCTGCAAGGAACAAAATATCTAGGTTCTTTTTTGTGAATGTTTCATTCCTCAAATGATTTGTTGGAGATGGAGCAGGCAACGAGCTAGGTCATCCGAACTTAATAGTGGTGCACATAACAGCTGTGGAACTGGCATCAACCACCTGGTTCTGACATTTGACCTGCACCTGTGTTCGGAGTTAAAATGTGGTGTTTTAGCGATTCAGTGGTGATTTCTGGTTGTAATAGTGAGCTTTATTTGCATAATGACTAAAGTGTAGGTTTAAAGAGCTAAGGCTTGTTTCTTCTCACTTAATGTCATCTGTGGGGTCATGTAATGAATTTGTTAAATTTTTCGTTAGCAAAGTTTCTCATATCAGATCACATATTTCTGCCTCTCATAGGGTTTTTGTCCCTGCATTTTCTTTTCAGGTAGTTTTTGACCACTTTCAACAGGTGTCATTACATCATCTTGCTAAGCTGGCCTCTAGTATGAAGCCCTCCGGCTCTCCTGTTGATGTGATGCCCCCACGTCTCTTTTTTGAAGCTTTCGCTACACTAGGCCACTCTGTGTTGCGGATAATCAACTGTAGCTCAGCTTTAGCTATGGTGCCACGGGTCTTCAAGCATGCGGTTGTCCAGCCAGTGCTTAAAAAACCTAACCTAGACAGCTCCATATTGTCTAATTTTCGGCCCATATCGAAGCTTCCATTCATATCTAAAATATTAGAGAAATTGTCTATCAACAACTTCCACTGTATCCTGAACACAACATCATCTTGGATGCTTTTTGGTCAGGTTTCTGGGCCAATCATAGCACTGAATCTTTTAAATTACATTTTTATTGCAATAGACTCTGGTCACTATGTCCTCCTTATTCTTATTGACCTGTCTACCGCCTTTGACACAGTCAACCATGATATTTTGATAATGCGGTTGGAGCAGTCATTGGGAATAACAGCCTCTGCGCTTGACTGGTTCCGCTCCTATCTACAGGAACGAAACTTTTGTGTGATGCTTGATGAAAATGTCTCATCATCTGCACCTTTGCCTCAGGGTTCTGTTCTCGGGCCCCTTCTGTTCTCCTTATATATCCTCCCCCTGGGTGACATATTTAGGAGGCATGGTGTCCAGTACCATTTTTATGCTGATGACGGTCAGATTTACATCCCCTTTAAACCTCAGGTTTCTCTTCAGTCACTCTTCCACTGGTACATTGAAATCAAGGAGTGGCTGACAGATAACTTCTTGCACTTAAATGACCCAAAAACGGAGGTGGTCCTGTTTGCTACACGTATGAACGGGGATATTCCTCCTATTGATTTATCTTCCATTTCTTCATGTCTTAGCCAGACTGTTACCACTCTTGGACTCAAGCTTGACTCAGCACTTAAAATGGACTTACAAGTAAACTCCATAGTAAGGTCCTGTTTCTTTCAATTAAGGCAAATCTCAAAATTGAAGCCTATTTTATCTAAAAAGCATTTGGAAACAGTCATACATGCATTCATTACGTCTCGCTTAGATTACTCCAACTCCTCCTTGGCTGGTATCAACAAGGCTTCTCTCTCCCGCCTCCAGCTGGTCCAGAAAGCTGCTGCGAGATTTTTAACTGGTGCTGCTTGGAAGGAGCATATCACCCCAGTTCTGAAGTCAGTACATTGGCTTCCAGTCCACTTCAGAATTTAGTTTAAACTTCTCTTATGTGCTTTTAAGTCATTGAATGGTCTTGTCCCTTCCTACTTGTCAGAACTACTCTCTCCGTACCGGCCTTCTCGGGCGCTCAGGTCTGCAGACCACCTCCTTCCGACTGTCCCGAAAGTGCGCTCTAAATATAGAGGTGAAAGAGCGTTCTCAGTGTGTGCCCCCAAACATTGGAACGAGCTCCCTCTCCCCGTCAAGCAGTCCCCCCCTTTCGGCATTTTTAAAACTCGTTTAAAGACACACCCCTTTTTTAACCTAGCTTTTAGTTTGTCATAGCTTGCCTACCTTTTATTGTTCCATTTGTCCTTTGCGTATTTTATGACCCTCTCTTTGCGTATTACATTCTGTGTTTTATGTCTATCTTTTAATTTATTTATTTATTTACACATTTTTACTATGTGTGTTACTGAAGGTCTTACTTTATTGTTGGCTCTTTTTCTGTACAGCGCCTTGGTTGAATGTTATGTCGTGCGTAAAGCGCTCTATAAATAAAGTGGTATGGTATAGGGAACAAATTAAAACTTATATTATATGTTTTAAGATAAGGTTAGCCTAAAAAAGATCTAATTGGGCTCAGCTTCTGGAAATTAGCCTTGAATCAAAAAGATAGAAACCGGACATGTTTTCCCTTCTTTTCTAACACACAAACACATTTATCTCTGACGTTTGCCTCTGACATGCTGCCATCTTGTGGTGAGGGGAATAGTGTGACACTGAAATGTGTTTTTATTCCTTCAAGAATCAACATATATATATATATATATATATATATATATATACACATACATTTTATATTCACAAGGGACCAATCCTAAAAAGTAAAACAGGAATATAAGATATGCCAAACAAAATATGATGCATAGAAGTCTGGTTTAAGAGTTTAGCTTCAGGAGACTTTTTCTCACTTGTAGTTCTCGGTGACCTTTGAGCCAGACTGGTCTGTTTAAGCCTCCTTTAACCCTTGACCTGTAACATTTTATACCAACACGCCTGATGCTTATAATGAGTGTTTAAAGGTAAATATTTATCAGATTTTGTGTATTGTCAGAATAAAGTTGTGGATTTTAGATATTTCAACATCAAGATTAACTAATCTGAACCAGGTTAAAAAAATAACATAAATCTAACTTCAAATTTACAAAAACATGTAACAGAATCCCCATTGTCAGCATCTGTCAAACAAAAACCACGGAAAAGCAGCGTGCATCATGTTAGGTTGAACCATGATTTAGTTGCTCATAGAGCCCCTGTAGCAGGAATATTCTCTATGATCATCATTCTTTTTTTGTCATTGAGAAGGATTTCTGATCCACTAACTTAACCATGTTGCTTCAGTTCATTGAGGTTTGCAGATGTTTGTTTTTGTACAATTGTTGTAAGGTCATTAGACGAGTCTGTTTTGTCTTTCTTAACATGTTTACAGCTTTGACTGCCGTCATCGTATGCAACCATCCACTTACGCCTCACAGGACAGCCGAATAATAAATGAGCCTGAAGCGGTTCTATTGTCGATAGATTTATACTTTCAAGACAGATAAGAAATAACACCATCCAACCCTCAACAATCAGACCCTTAAGCAAAAGTTCTCTACGCATACCTCCAAATAACATATTTTAAAGTTAAAACGCCTTACGGTATTTTCTCCTCTGGTTAGATCAACCGTGAAAGCTGAGGGCATTCTATGTTCAGGTGGCAGATTGTAATATGTCCCAATTTGATTTTAATTTGAGTTTCTTACGTCAAAGGCCAACACAAAGTAGCGTATAACTGTACGGAAGAAAAAGTACGCATGTTCTGAGTTTCTTTTTACCAATAAACATTTTAATAGTATGACTTACTTTTGCATTGATCTCCCGTTGAGTGAACATTTTGCAGACACACCTTTCAATGCTAATACAGTTGTAACTGATCGTCAATACAGAGACACGTGAGTCAGATGCAATAGAATAAACGATTTCCTTTGTTCCTCTTTCAATAGCTTTTTATAACTACGTGGGATCTTGTTCCCTTCTAGTACCTTTTATTTATTTATTTTAGGTGATTTGTAATGTTTTGTGTTGTGTGGGATGTTTGATGGGAGTTAAGTCTTAAATTGTTGCACATTGAGTTTCCCATTTGCGACACTAGGTGATGATCGCTGTTTTGGGGTATCCCTCAGAACTTCTACCATAGTTTCAAGCTTGGTCAGATTGGACGGAGCAACTTTCCAGTCTCATCAGAGATTCTTAATTGACGAAGGTCTGGAGTTTCACTTCGACCGGCTTCCCTGTTTCTGCAGTTGAAAAGCGTTCCCACACCATGATGCTGCCAACACCATGTTTCAGGGTGGATGTACAGTATTGGTATTCCACCATGAATAGCGCTGTGCATGTAGGCCACAAAGGGTAGTCTTGGTCTCATCTGGCCAGCACAGCTTCTTCTGTGTTCCCTACATGGCTAGTGGCAAACTTTAAGCTGGATTTTATTGGTCAGTACACAACTAATAGTTATCGTGTTCTCCCTCCTGAGCTGTGGATCTCTGTAGGTCTTCCAGAGATACCGTGGGTGCTTCTTTGATTAATGCTCTTCCTGCTCTGGCTGTCACTTTAGGTGGACGACCATGTCTTGATAGGTTTGAAGTTGTGCCATAGTCCTTACATGAAACAGTGGACACTGCTCCGTGAGATGTTCGAGGTTTTCTATTTTTTTATAACCTAACTCTACTTTCAACTTAAGATGTAGATCTTTATTATCCCTGAATATTTAGCTCTAAATAAAAACTTTTACCTCTTGCTTTAAACCTCTGAGCTGTAGACTGGATGCTTTAATGTTTGACAGAACTTGAAATATGTGTATCAGACATTTAAACTTGAAAGACAAACTATATTAAATATATATACATTAAAATGCTGAAGTGATGCTGCTTATCCTTATCTTACACTGTCGGTTTATTTTCTGTGAAAAGGTCAAAGGGAAGAAGAAGACTCATCGGTTTCAGATTTAGAGTTGATGATTAGCAGATTAAAAGCTGTGGTTTTCTAAATGAAAGTGTGACCTTGAATACAAACCGCTTCTTGCTATTGAAAAAGCTTTGGGAACTGGAGAAGCTTCATCTATTTCTAATACAAACGTAAACATGAGCCAGCATCCAAAAACGACGAGAAAACCAAAATGATAAATTCTTTCATTTATTTAAAAGGCACATTTCGTGTGATTATCTAACATCTTGTACTATGGCACATCATACATAGTATAAAGGTCTTTAAATATATTCTTTAAGAACTACAAGATAAACAACTTTTCCCTTCAGTGTTAGAAGAAAAATAAGGTTAGACCAGCCAAGTCCACTGGGGGGCATCAAAGCAGCTTTCCCAACTATACAATCTTTTTAGTTTCACAGAGTTCATGGCTATACCCCAAATAAATAATAAATAAATTAGTTATGAGGCTAATACATATTTGTCATGTTTAACTATATCCAGTGTAGTGTGTTCTCTACGTTATACTCTTATTGACTTCTGGATCGTCATCCTCTCTCAGTCCATGCTCAATTTGGATATGCCCTAAAGGTGACAAAAAAAAACAGAACTTTTCACTTAATGTTGGAAAAACGTGTTTTGGGGTCATTTGTTTTTAAATAACCACACAACAACAAACATTGCTTGTGACATTTTAAATAAAAAAAAAAGAAAATGATCTTACCATTTGAAGAAGAGACTCCAGTTGCTTGAGAAAGTCCTCGACACTTTGTACAGGATGTGTTTTGCATTCACTGCATGAGGGCTGAAGGGACAAAAAAAAGCACAAAGTTAGCCGCTAATGCCCCACATTAGATACCAGTCATCCCAAATATATGAAAAACAGATATTTGCTGCTCTTACTGCTGAATCTCTGGCACAGAACTGCAGTCCATTTTTCTGTAAAAAAATTTTTTTGAAGAGATGTGTTAATTTTAGTAGTGAACATCCCAGCTAAGCCTAAACTTTTAAAACAATCCATGGTTTTCACCACAGATGATTTACTTACAGTAAATGGGTTACCCAGACTCCTGTATAGTTTGATTTGTTGAGTGGTCGCGTTGAATGTTGAGACGCCTTCCTGAAAGCATTTCAGAGCCGATAGACACCCACAGCCCTGTAAAATAAAAGATTTTTGTGGAAAAAATCAACACGTTTTCCTCTTGCAGTTTTACCTCTTAAAGAGAAACATTTTAATATACAGAGCAATTCAATATACTATTTAGAGTATATTAATAATCATTTTGAAAATGTTCCAGTAATGAAAACAAAAAAAAACATTTAATTTGTTTGAGATCTCCAACACATTCTTTATGTTTCTAATAAACTTTGTTCTCCTAAAAGTTTGAGACATTTCCTGCTATCACAGCATTCAAAATACATTCAAGAAAGCCTTTTTTCACATTTCCTTTTTTTCAGTCTGCACAAATAACAGTTTTCTTTAAAGCAAAACTCAACAAAATAAAGCTTTCGATATTGTTAAAATCCTTTCCCCAAAAGCTAAGTGAAAATGTTAGTTCAAATATATGTTTTAAACAAATTTTATTTTGATAGTTTTACTGCATTCTACTGCAATTCCCAGAAGTTGTTTTTTTTTTTGTATGACTGTTAAGAAAAATTGAGGTTGGAGCAAAATCCTTCCGTGGAAAAAAACAAGAACATCTAAAACTGTTTAAAAATTCCCCATGTGGGACTGTTTTCGTTTGACTATAAGAAATGATGTTGGACTTTTGCTTTTTCCTATGGCAAATTTTGGATTAGTAATCTAACTAAATACCTTTTCTAGAAAGAAAAAAAACCATTGAGGTGTAAAGTTAGATGTAGTTTCTGTTAAGATTGTCTGTCTTCTCAGAATGCTTGGAGTTTGTGAGGTAGTGTGATGAAACATCGTGGTTTCAAAAGCTCCCTGCTTGATTACTCATCACATTTTACTCAACGGAAGCTGTGAGAAAATGAAAAAGTGCTCTGAGCAAGCTCCTGAGTTGACTCACTAAAGATCACTTGGCTGACAAGAAGGAAGACGAATTTGAATTTAAAAGTAATGCAGTTGATCTTTTTGCATAAAGGTCAGAAAGTTCATTGTTTTGGCGTGACCAAAATGCACATTCTTTATATTAAAATGCATATATTTAAAATGCTTTATTGTATTTGATTATATACAGAGTATGTTTAGTTATACTATACTAATAGATTCCACATTCTCTAAAAAAAGCATGAGCGTACAACCTTAAAAATCTTTATCTGCATGTGGACCCTTACATTGAACTTGATAAAATGCTGTTCCTGCACCTCAAAGCAAGGTTTGTTCCTCAAGAGTTACAGCTGATTGCGTGTGCTTATCAGCCCGCACTACTTAACCCGCTGTGACTTAACACATCATTTGATGTACTCCTACAGTACCCATCACATGACAATTACTAGCAACAGTGGGAGAGCAACAGCAATGAGTAAGCAACCACAATAATGTCAATATTAATTTAAGAAACAAAATAACTTTGCTCACCTCAATGTTCTCTGGTGGCGTGTTCACCCTCTTCTCCATCCTCTCCATACTCTGCAAGGCACAGACGAACAAGCATGTTTTAAATACTGCCAGCCAAGCAAAGTGTAGTCAAAGCAATGAAAGCAATATCGGGTATACTGACCGTCAAGCTTCTGTTAAATTTTGTAAGTTCATCCAGGGTTTCTTTTAATTTTCTCTTAAATGAGTTGTCCAAAGGTGCGGGCGCCACCAAAGTAAAACAGCAGACTGCTAAGAGGCAAAGAGCAAGCAGCTTCATATTGTCAGAAGTAGGAACCAGATCGCCAAAAGTTGCTCTAAGAAAGATTTACTGGAAATGCAGAGAGTCCTGCTACTTACCTTTTTATATATTTATCCCTGAGGACATAGGAAAACCACTCGCAGAGCTGGAAAACTGTAGAAACTAATTGTGTGTGAGTAATGAATTTTCTTTTCCACTGGCAACCACTACGTCGAGTCGAGAGTGTCGTCAAGCCGCGCGTGCGTGACGCCTATACATACAAGTGTGTCAATGCAATGTCACTTGTGTGCACCCGACAGGAAACTACAGGGAGACGGCACTTCCCATTTTCACTCTGAATCAGTGGAGCCATAGCGATACGGTTTCATAGGTAATCTTCGTAAGCGTGGTATTGACAACCTGAATGCAGTTTTTATCTCGGGCCACCTACACAAACAGAAAAAGCCTTCTGCCACAACAGGAAGCCCGTTTTAAGTTTCAATGTTGAACCGAAGACGAGCAAGGATGTCCTGCAGGCTTTGGGCATTGAGCAAGCGTTAGCATCGTACCAGTTACTGTGGTGGGTCTTCCTCATGTGGTAACCCTTAACACATGATGACTCCTCTCTGGATCCTCAAGAAAAGATTAAAGATCACATGCAATTAAAATGTTATTCATAAAACACGACTAAATCTGAATTTAACAATGAATGCATATATACGGTAAATAAACAGTGTAGGTGGAAATTAGCACAGTGAAAATTGTTCTTACATTTTTTTCTCAAATTATGCATTTCTATAAGCTGGTCTCTAAAATAGATCCATGTGAAAAGATCAGAAAAATCTTTTTTTTCTGAAAAGTATTTCGTGCAGCCATTTAAATGGAAAAAAATGCTCCTGTGGTCTAAACTAGTTGGGGTAAGGACCCCATTTGGAGTCACAAATATGTAAATGTTCAAAAATAACCTAAATACCAATATTAGTAATAAGATTTTATAAATGGTGTAAAAAAACAAAAAATAAACAGGACTTGAATAAACAAAAGCAACATATTGGTCAACAGATTGGCTGCTGATGCTGATTCTGTTGCCACTGAAACCCTTTTTAGCTGAAAACACTTTTATGTTCAAGAAAGAGTCGGGGTCATGAGCCTGTTAAATCTTTTGTCCCAGAAGCTGGAAAATTTGGGAGCCTCTGGTCTAAACCATTTAGACACTATTATGACCCAAACTTGCATTGTTGTGAATCCATCTCCAGCTGTTATTGGGTGAGAGGTGGGTTTGATCAAAGGGCAACACAGAGACACACAGATAATCGTCCACACACAGTCACTCCTAATAGAAATTTAACTAGTAACTTATTAACCTAACATTTGTGTTTTTGGCCTGTGGGAGGACGTCTTGAGTACCCAGAGAGATATCCACACGTTTATGGGGAGAATTTGCTAACTCCGTGCAGAAAGACCAGAGGCCGAGATTCGAATCCAGAACCATTTTCTTACAACAGCGCCAACGACTGCGCCACTGTGCAGCCCTGACATTAACCATGTCGGGCAGAATAATGGTGCATTCCATTTGTTGTCAGTAACCCTCACCCTACTCTCCATCACTAATAGTAGATGTGGTGGAAACATGTTTATTTTACAAGACACAGTAGTAAGAGTGCGTCTAAAATCAATGTCACATGTAGAGCCTGCCACCACTCTAAACGTAAAAAAATAAAAGTGGTATTTGCATATTGAAAGTAAGGCTTAAAACTATGTTTGTAAGATGTAAATCCCACAGAGGCAACCTGAGCGTTGCCATGTTGAAATCCCAACTTCTCCGACTACCTTGACCGGAACGCTGTTTACTCGTGTGTGACGTGACACCCAGCTCCGGGTTCCAACATCCGAGGTAAATGGAACGCACCATTAAGTTACCGCTACCCGTTGTAATACATTCAACTTGGGGAAGAACCCATTATCGGACGTCGAACGGCAGGGAGCTCCACTAACAAAGACTGACATTCACCGTCTTTATATTGGCCAAATTTGTGCAATGATGAGAGCCAAGATTGACTCACACACATAAATAGCCGTTAAAGCCGGTGTTGTTTGGAGGATCGGTATAAGGTCGTGGTGTTTTTATAGTCAAACATCTCCAATTTGGTTTTGATCTTTCAAATCAGTCTGTTGGTAGCCTTCAAGGCACAATGCCCTGCACATTCAACGGATTTCCCTGTTTCAGCACACCTGATTTAAATTGATGGTCTAATGTGTTTCATTAGAAATTGATGAAAAACTGACTTAATTTATTCTTTTCAGAATTAGACGCTTTAGAGCACATTGGAGCCCATCCTCCTGCACGTTTTTAGGTGTTTCCCTGCCTCCAGACACCTGACTTAAATAAATGGGTGATTGCCAGGCATCGGCTGCACTTAATGGCATGCTGAGGAAGTAATGATTCAAGGTGTGCTGGAGTAGTGAAGCATCTAAAACGTGAAGGACAGTGGACATTTCTTTAGAGGAAGGAACCATCTAAAACACTGGTTCAGTAATACAGAGAATGTATACGTTTATGTATACGTTTATCTTAATTATAGGTTCCAACTAATAACGCCCAAAAACCAGTTTCTCAAAAAAAACTTGTATAGCCATCAGTATGTTAGTATAAAATTAAGTGAAAGGAAAACATCTGAAAGAGAAAAGGTTGTCCATGCAACAGGGAAAACTGCAACCTCGATAGCTGTAATCTGTCAGCCTGCCTTTCATTTCTATTCAATGAAGTTAACCTTTCATATCAAATCAAATAAAACTATTTATAAAGCGCTTTTCATACAAGATGTTGCATCACAAAGTGCTTTACAGATTCAAATGACCCCACATAAAACATGAACCTAAGGGTGTCATGGTACACGTATTTAAACCAATCCTATTTGGTACGCCGTTGTTTTATACCAGATCACATGTTTATGTGTGGAACTAAGGGTGTAATTCAGCGTTCTGTAGGGCTGCTTCTAAAGCGTGACACAAAAACAAATCAGAGAGCCCTCGCTGTCACTGAACTCTGCTATTTGGGATCACTAAGGTTTTCCATGCAGCTACAGTGGAGGAAAAAAGAGCGAACCAAAACTTGATGTCTCATTTTTCAAAAACAATAGGTGTTTCGCCTGAAACATCCAAGCGGCTCCCTGTAGCATCCAGTGAGACTAAACCCCGCGTATAAAATGCAGTTAGGAGGAAACCAGAGGGGATTTTCCGAAAAGCTGGGACACTTGGTTGTCTAAATACTGAAACAACTCCAAAGTGATTTAAACATGTTTCATTCTCAGAATGGTCACAGTCTTATTCATGGAAAAAGAATCCAACCACAACTTCAGTCAGTTCTATGCTTTTCACTTTTTTCAAAGTTTTATAACATAACAAAATCAAATTAATTTCAGAAATGGAAGAAAAAAAACAACAGTTAAAAGATGCTGCTTACAGAGGTCAAAGAAGAAAATCAGATATTTTACATTTCTTGATGGAAGTTCTTGATCGTGATGCTGATTTTTGTGTACCATAACGCCCCTAAATAAGCATACTTGTTAGTTTGTTATATTGTACTGTCAGAAACTTTATTTTCACTTTAACTTTAATCAGCAGGATCTGGATGTTATTTACTCTTTATTTCCATGGGATTGTTTCCTGTTTTTGTGACCCAGATTTATCTCGACATGCACAGCGCCCCAAATTTTCACTTTTAGCAGCTGGGCTTCAAGTTACAGAGCGGCAGATGTAGAGGAAAGCAGTCCAAGATCCCACTTTGAGTGGTTGTAGAAAATGTTGAGACGATTTGTTGTCCACTTAACCTGAGGTGTGGGGAAATAATTAAATGATGGAAAGGAGAGGATGTATCGGTACATATTTGGAAACATTTTCCGATGAGCTGAGCTTTCCTTGGCTAACATTGTTTAATTTTTAAAAAGCAACAAAAGTGATTAGTATGGAAATATCGGCGTAGGCCTATGTATGATTGATTATGGTCATCTGCTCCATTGTGCTGTTGAATTACACACCTTGGAAATTCAAAAGGCGCCAAATTTTACTCTGTATGTCCCTCTGCACAACTAGCTGAGGGTTTCTGCCTTGTCAGAGGTAGCACACACGTTCTCTCCGCACACTATCTTCACGATCATCCTCCGCAACCAGACGAGAGGAAGCGAGAGTGACTGTCAGAGAGAAAACCCCTCTCGTCTGTTCTCTGTCTGCGTTAGCGTAAAGGAACAGGTGGGTGGGGGCTCGGACAGGTCTGAGAGGTGCTGCTCCCTTCACTCTTTACTCTTATCAGGAGTCCCTTCTGTGATGCGCACTCAGAAAAGGAAAATGTGTCTTCAGGTAGATTTCAAGTTGAGAAAAATTTCCTCCTGGGGCTGCCATCAACGAACCCCTCCTAACCCACCTGTGGTGTACTTGCGTGTGTTTGTGTGTCGTTTTTTTCTTTCGCTAAGCATCTGTATAACAAGGACAGTGTGTGAAGGGTAAATTTCAGAAAACATTTTTTGCAATAATACTAAAAATAAAAAACCTAAACCGATTCAGATTGAACATTTTTAAATTAACTTAAACATCCACAACAACAACAACCGTTAAATTCACAGTATTTAAACAAATACTTTATGTTTTTGTCCGGGGTTTTTTTTCAATGTTTTTCAGTTGGATTTTCCTCCCATATTTGATTTATTTTATTAGGATTTTTCTCATTAGAAGTTTCTACACAGAAAAAACCCAAACCTTAGATCTTTCCAATAAAAAAAAATGACATTGACCAAAAAAACACAACAAGTTTGATAATGACGAACAACCTGCCAAATAATGCAACTGAAGTTATTAACCCTGGTAACCACCATTGCTTGTTGTCTGATTTATATTTATATTTTAAATGTAAAAGTGTGTATCATTATTGTGAAGTCGGGGAAAGTCTGCTAAGAATTATGGCATGTTTAAAATAAACCTTTGAGGTATGAAACTTTCCTCTTTTGACAGTGAATGTCATCAGTCGTCTGTCATCTGTAAAAAAATAAGTAAAACTAAAAGGAGCCTCTATGTGGCTTTTCTTTTATATGACTGAATATTTTAATGATTAACATTTTTATCTCATTAATTCAAACTGCAGATTCTTGCAGAAATACCCGTAGCTTTAGTAAAGGCATATAGATAGATAGATACTCAGCCTTGTGGAAACTTTAATAGGTGCTTGTTTAAATGTAAAGTTTTAAAAATTAAAGCTTATGGCATTTCTGGATTGGTTTACCGAACTGTTCTAAATAAATGCATTTCAATTCCTTTTAAAATAGCAAAGATTTACCATCTAAATATAGTTGTTACAAAAAGACATGTTCAAAAACACAATATTTTCTTTAGAAGAAATGTTGTAGGAGAAAGTAGGAGAAATGTTGTAATCGCAGGTCCCCCAGCTCTTTCCGCTGAACATGTGTCATGTGTCTCATTTACCTTTTTGTGCCACTAAGTCTGTCAAAGGTGACATGTGACGCAGTGAGAGTTCTTGTGGTCAGCGAGAGTGTTAAACACAACGCAATTTTTTTTTTTTTTTTGTTGAAGTGAGCATCTCGGTAACAACATCTTTCACAAGAGGTAAATAGTGGGGATTTTTCTTTTTTGCGTTTGAAAAAAAATTAATAAAAAATACACTTTTCCCGACCTCTTTTACCCGTCTAAAGCAGCACTTTTACTTTGATAGGCTAATTTATTTTTCTGTGACTTTTGTCCACATAATGACTCGTCTTTTAGAAAAGAAATGATTAAATTAAAAATATTGTTCATACTGTGGAAACATGTTCATAATTAGACATTCTGACAATGAAGTGGGTGGCTAGTTTTATAGAGAAGAAAAGAAACTATTTAACACACATCTTCTCGGCGTTTATTTATTTAATAGTTACATTAATTTCAGCAACCTATTCAGGGCATTGAAGGGCTTTTGATTCCATTAATCGTCATGCATCTGCCGGTTTATTTACGGTGTTTCTTTATTTGATGGGATCAGAAATCAGTGACAGCGTCTCAGCCGCAGCTGTTGCTCATCAGTATCATCATGTTGTTTTTGTTTTGAGTTGACGTGGTCCTACTGTACCGACACGAACCCTGTTTGTTTTTTCTCTTGCTTGTTTACGTTCAGCGTGATGAAGAGGGTTTAAATCCCTGCCGAGCGCCCTGATCCGTGGTGGAAATTAATTATCCTCTGTGGGTGGGTGACTTAAAAGAAACTGTAATCAATTTGTTCGACTCGGGTGAAGATGAAGCCCATGAACTCTGCTGTTACATTTGACCCATGGACTTGCATTTCAAACTGATTCACCGTCAGGGGGATTTGTTCACTTAATTGTAATTATGCAGTTTACTTCCTCCTCCCACCTGCAGTAGTATGACTTCTTACACTGCGGTCTCCCCTTTGGCAACACTGTTCATTTCCAGGTTGCGACCAAGTGGGCGCAAGTTTGAAAGCTTGCATGCAGCACGTACTCGCCGGTGGTGTTCTGCACATCATCGACGGCATTTTAAATATGTAAAAAAGGCCTCTAAATGCACAGAATGCAAAACCTTTTATTATTATTATTATTATTATTATCGTTATTGTTTTAAAGCTTTTAATATAGACACAAAAACCTAAATGTATATTTCTTCTGTACGTCAGAAAATCCAACATGCTCGATATTACCGTAAGCGTTCAGGAAGAACGCAGAGCAGGCGTGGGTGGGGGATCGCCTGCTCAGGTCTGTTCACCGGTATGACAGCAGGGATGACATGGCTTAATTGTAAAATAAATCAATCGCATCCAATTCAAAGCATTACCAAGACTAGTTTTCATTAAAATATAATATCATACTCTGGTAGCCTTTTTTCAAGTGTAAATCATTAAAAATAACGCTTAATGTTTTGCAAAACATGTGAAGATTGTAAGTTCAAGGTGCTGCCACTATTGTTTAGATGTTATCTTTTCCAGAAAACTGTGTCAAACATGGAAGTTCATTTCTATTTGTTGTTCTCTTTTTTTTAATCGACAAATTAATTTCCCCTGCCTTAATTAACTGTGAAACTTACAAATGCAACAATAACTTGTGTTTGTCAGCAGCTCACATATAAACTGTTTCATTGACTTTGCTCTGTAACTTATCCAATGGATCTCATAAAAACATGTTTCATTTCTCATCTGAATGTGCAATTACACCCACACGTTTTCTATTTCTCAACCACTTTACACATCAGCTTTTTTTTTCTTTTTTTGTTGTTGCAGAGATTCATTAGGTTTTGTCACCTCAACATGCAGTCAGAGCCATTTTTTTATTGTCAAAGTTTGGTCACATTCAAAAACTCAAAATAGGCTGTTTAAAATATTTCAATGTTTTCTTACACTACAGCCACACATTTCTGTGCATTTTATTCGGATATTGTGGTTGTGAGATGGACTGATGACTTTTGCAGGGTGTTCCTCACATCTACCTGGGGCCTGTTGCACAAAAGTAGGATGAAGACATCCAGGATAAGTGACTGAGCCGAGCTCATTAAATCCAAAACAAGAGCATCCAGGCTTAATTGGTTGCACAAAGACCAAGCCAGGATGAGCAAACACAGATTCATCATGCCAGGTGTAACCTATCACAGCTCCCTCAACTAGACCCCGCCACAGATCACAGATTCACTGATTCACCATGGCACATAGAGGGCTTACTTTACCCCGTCGGAGGCAGGAAATCCTCATGAAGGCATACGAGGAGGTATAAAAAGAAAAGCAACAGCACCACAGTGATGAAAGCAAAGAGAAAAAGCGTTGCAAAGTGTTGCTGATTGCCTGAATGCGTAAGAAGTACACAAACCCTCACTGCTCTGCTTAAAAATCACAATTACAATCCAAATCGTTAATTCACATCTCTAAAAACGCAGTTGTACCTATTGTGATTATGAATCAGTTGAATTTTTAATTTAAATGGATTCCAGAAATGAGTGAAAATTTGTAAATGCAACTCAGACTGTATAACTCTTTGATTAATAGATGAGCTAATAATAATATTAATAGGAATAATAACTTTGAATTTATATAGCACCTTTCAAAGGACCCATGGTGGCCTCCTCACTGACTTCATGGGATCTCCTTTTGGGATAAATAAAGTTTCTCTTTTCCTATGTTTGCTCTGTGTGTGGGTGTGTGATGATTGATTTGGCATCTTATGTTTGTACTGTATACTGTTTGTACAAGCTTGCAGGGAGGCTACTGCATCCATTTTTTTGTTTGTTCATTTGATGTGAATAGATTTGTCCTGCATTTATTTCAGTCTGCAGACATTTGTTTTATTTTTATTCAAAAAAGGAACATAATGTCACACTTTGATGCGTATTTATATATTTGGAATCTGTATTTCATACAAAGTCATTGAAAAAGTCATTGATTTATGAGAGTGGTTCTTTCTACAGAAAAGCATTTTCTTGCATGTTCTTTTTAAAGTCCTGATACTTATGACAATGTGACGTATCTTCTTGTTTGTGAAAGTACAATTCCACAACATTTTTCACAGCCCTTATTTTACCAACTCATCATCATCATGAAGCTGGGAACGCGCTGTGCGATTTCGGCCATCCTAGAACTGTTTCGTCGTGAAAAGAATGGTGATGAAAAATGGTGCACGTGATTCGCAGTTCACTGTGGCCGTGACGTGCTCCCCGACAGCTTATTTAATGCTCGTACGACCAAAACCAGCCCACGGGGTTACAATATTATGACTTTATTCTCAAAGTCTATGTTTCTTTTTCTCTGTGGCCCTAATATTCCTTCATTTTATATAGAACCCTATAGTCTACGGGAAACTGTAAATTATCTGATTTCAACATTATCTAAAATCATGATTTATCCAAAATGACAGAAATGAATGAACACAAACGTTTAAATAATGTGATAACAACGTGTAGTGGGCAGTGGAATAACTATTGGTTTCCGTTTGTGGTGACTGCTGACTGAGATAAGGGATGAGATTAAATAGATCCTGGAGGCTAGCTCCACTGATCCCTTATCCTAGTTTTGTGCAGCGGGCCGCTGGAGTTTGGCACCAGAGTTATAAGTGTAAAGAAGGATTTCAAGTGGCAACACAAATTGATGCCCATGAGTTAACGTTGGCTGTACCAAGTATCATGTCTTCTGCAGCCTCTATCAGTTTAACAATATTAATTTACCCTCAGTATGAATGCAACTGTCCCTCAAAGGTCTCAGAGGTTTCTTAGAGAACATTAGTGAACAAACAGCATCATGAAGACCAAGGAAAGTTGCGGGCAAGTTTAAACCAGGGGCTTAGGCCAAAAAAAAAAAAAAAAATATTCCAAGCTTTGAAAGTCTCACAGAGTTCTGTTCAATCCATCATAGAATAGTAAAAGGGTTTGACACGACTCCAAAGCTGGCAGGACGGGGCCGTGCAGCTAAACTTGGGTTGGAAAGGAGAGAGCAAAAATCAGAAGCAATCAAGAGGCCAACGGTAACTCTGTAGGAGCTGCAGATATCCACAGCTCAGGTGTTGATGGGAAAACGATTAGCCATCAACCCCAGAAAGGACCTTTTAAATAAGATTGTCCTGTTTAAAAACTTCCCTGAAGCCATGTAGCAAACATTTGGAAGGAGGAACTCCAAACAGATGAGACCTGCACCGAACCACAGCAGGTGCAGAGGAAGATGGGTTATATAATATATATATATATATATATATATATATATATATATATAATACTGGTCTGTACAGTATCTGTTAGAGGCTACATGAGACTGGGAGGAAGGATCACTTCCCAGCAGGACAGTAGACCTAAAACCCACAGCTAGTGTTCATGCAGGAGGCAGAACACTTAAGTCCTTAGTGTTCAAGTGTCCAAGTCACATAGGATTAGTCCAAGTCAAGTCGCTAGGTCCTAGAGACCCAAAGAGAATCTTATCAGTCCAAGTCAAGTCATTATCACCTGAGAACAAGTAAAGAAAATAAGAGAGCAGAGTGTAGATTTTAAGACTAGAATAATTGCAGCCATACATGATTTACAATAAAAAAATGCATAAAATAAATTTGAAAACGATACATGATCGACATGTCACCCTTACACTTACAAACGCTTTGGGAAGTTGTTTTGTCCAGTAATCTGACATGATACAACAAGCTAATATTAGCATCGGCTACATGCTACTTCCAACAATAGAGATTTCATTTGTCGGAGTCCAAGTGTAAGTCATCTGCTCGAGTCAAGTCACAAGTCTCTTCGGCGTGACTCGAGTCAGGACTTGAGGACTCCATCCCTGGCAGGAGAGCAAAAAATAAAATCTCAACGTAAGAGTTATATTTGTTAAAAAACATGAATGATTCTTCTTCCCCGGGGGTATAAGTAGTTTAGCACATACCAAAACAGAATATAAGCCAAACAAAAAGCACGAGGATTGTTCACAAATTGATATTTGAATTCAAAAATACAACTTGGTTCCTAAAACTTATTTCACACCATTTTCCTTCACTGTTTAAAGGTTATATCAAATCAGTCTTGTAGCATCTAAACCTTAAAAGACGCATGTATTTTTTAAAACATATTTACATTTGTAATGCAGCATAACAACTGAAAAGACTCGGAGACCTTTTTTTTCTCCCCTATCATACAACTCTAATCTACCTAAATGTTTAAATGTGATTGGTTAAGGGGTGGAAACAGATTTCCCTTAACTGATTGAGCTATGTGTGGGTTTTTTTTTTTTAATAGTCAGGTGTGCCAACAGGAACTCAACAAAGGTGGGGTAAACGCATCTGAATAAAAAGATTGGATTGTCTACCTCTATGTCACACTGAAAGCAACACCTTCAAAGTTATTTTAACTTTTATAAACAGGTGTTTCTTTTTGATAATGCTGGTATAAAAAGAACTCAACGGGTTACAGTACAAAAAAGCCAACCAAATAATGGACTCAGGACTTGATCTGCATCTTCAAGATCTCAGAAACACAAAAACAAGCTGACGACTAATACCTAACACATTACGACAGAATCAATAATATTCAATCAATTCTAAAGTTTCAATTGGTAGGTTAAGATTAAAAGACGTAAAAGACATACCACTGCGGCAGTCAGTCCTTGCTTCTCCAAGACAGTGACAGTTATTACTTGAACTTCTCTTATTCTCAGAGGGTACCCTGTAAATAGGTTGCCCACATACTGGTGACACATTCTTGACATTTAAGAGTTAATCGACTTTTCTTTCATTTACCAGCAGTGGCCAGACTTGCAGCGCTTTGCTGTTTTGGAAATTGATCATTTTATTGGAAAAGGAAAAAAAAGAAAGAAAAACAAGCGGCGGAGCAGTGGGAGTACTGAACAAGCTGTGTGATATGAATGCTGTTAAACCACAGCAGAAGGGAAATAACGCCGGGCTGAGGGGCTGTGAAGATATTAAAGGCCATGAAACCTCCACTGTAAGAAAAAAAAAAGAAAAAATCCAACTCCTATTGGAAAGTTTTGATCTAAAATCAAACTTCTGGTGAACAACAGCCACCACTTTACCAAAATAAGCTCTGCCCCCTGTCCTTTTTCCGATGCTCTGATCCGAGATGATTGTCTAAAAAAAAAAATTAAATAAAAACTTTAAAAACAACACTATGAAGCAGAACACAAGAAAAGAAGTTGACAAAATTCTTCACAATTAGTATTTAGCTAACAAAGTGTCAGTCTGTTTGAAATGATCCACAACTTTTACTTGAATGTGTTTCTTCAATGGAAACGGTCAACATAACCTGAAATGTTAGGAAATTATTCAAAGCTAATTGTCTTTTTTTCTTCTTTTTTTTATTTTTATTTAAAGTAACATTTTGGAGTTTTATACCCTGACAGTAAAAAAAATGCGAAAAATCACAAGATAAAACTTCAGGAATCTACTGTCCTAATGTTAGCCAACTATATTATAGAGTTGACATTCAGGTTCGGTTAAGAGATTATGAGCAGTAAATATCTTACCTACAGCAGGTGTTAAAATCTCGATCTCAAAATTGTCATTGCAGTTCATTTCTTTTGTCTCATCTTTTTAATAAACATTTGAATCCCTCTTGCTTTGCCTTTGGGGGAGGGGAGGGGGTTCAAATAGGAGTCTAACTAACTAATGGCTAATTTATTCTCATACATATCAAAAATATAGAAATTAAATAAAGTTTAAATTCAACGGCACTTGGGAAGAGAGAAACGCCTTTTTTAATCAGAGTAGAGAGACTTGTCCTTAGCAGTGTCTTCTCTCTGGAGCACGTTCTGCCTCCATGGTAACCAAATGTTTTATTGGCCATGGGTAGTGGTAGTTCCTCCTACTTTTAGATCTTAAGGCTGGTTCACACGTCAAGATTTTAAAATGTTCGTACCATTTCCAAACCTTGAAAGACCACACACGTGGCGAGTAAAAGAAAAAAAGTTGTGCATACAACAGTCTTGGTCCTACAGTGTGTGGTGGGCGGCCACACGGCGAAGAGAAGACGCCACGCACGAAGCGATTTTACTCGCAAACGTTCCCAGCATAGACGGGGAAATCTCACAAAACCTCATGAGACAAAACGTGAGTGGGAAGTTCAAAGGAGTAAATAAAGATGGCGGGCGAGGAGGAAGGCAGTGGCAGCAGTTTGTGGACTAGTTTCATCGGAGAGAAAGGAATAAAAAAGAAGAGGCTTTGGATCGTTACACACTTAGCTCCGATTCAATGCGTTTGTGGACTGTGGTCAAATGAGCCGACACTTCCAAGGCGTACCGCTGCCCGTCAACTCGCTTTCTGATTGGCTACACCCCACATTCAACAGGCTGCATGCTCGTTTGTTCCCGCAACGCACCGCGCATGCTGCGATATCGATACCAAGACGATCCAACGTGTTGAATATCCCCGATTTGTGATTCGAGCGGCGCTGACGTCCATCCGAGCAGACCGGAGCTCTCTGAACACGCCACGCACGGCAGGAATATCTGTTGGGGTTATATAGAACCATCCCGATAATCGGGGTGTCCTTGCGATTGTCGGAGAGGGGGAATCGAGCCCGAAACCGGCTTTTCAAAAAAATCTTGTCGTGTGAACCAGGCCTTTAATCATTCAACACCACAACCAGGATCCAGCCTTCAGCTCAGAAGGATGCATCAGCCAGAAACACTTAAGTGTGAAGTTTCCGAGCACGTTGCATTCTGTGCATCTAAACTCTTTCAGCTCGGTCAGTTCGCCGTCTCCTCAACAGTTGGTCATGCAGCTTTCCTTCCGTCTATTATCTAACCTCACGTCATCAAACGATATCTCCACTGACATTTGAGAGGTGAGTTCCTTCTCAGCTGTGTTAGTTTACAACTCATAACAATGGCTAAATTATACATTTACTGCAAAACTGAACTTTTTTAATAAGGCCAGGCAGAGTAAAACTTACTTAAAATTCTTAAAGGAATTTTGATGGATGTATTTTGTTTTGCTTCTTCACATGGATCTGAGCATTTTTATTTTATTTTAAGAACTGCAGATTGAGTGTTGTCATTTTGTTCTTACTGCACATTGTATTGTTTTGTTTTTTAAACTCAGTTCGATTGCCTCTCACCTTGCTGCTGCTGCACCTGAATTTTCCCACCGTGGGATAATAAAAGATGTTCTGTTTTACTTTTGTAGCTCCAGATATGCTTACACTACAGACATGGTGACTCGAGGTGCAGACTTGGATTCTGGCTAAACTTTGGGTTTCAAAGCAAAGACTTCAGACGTGACTCAGCTGTAAAGACTCAATTTAAACTTGTAGTCTGGGTCAAGTTTCATTAACAATATTTAGCTCATGTCATCATGACTGAAAGTTAAACAGTATGTAAACTACAGACCAATTCTGACAGCTAATATGCTACGTATTGCTTTTGACATTCACAGTCTTTAATTACATTGCCAAACAAAAAATAAGGGAAAATCAATTTTTTTATGGACATTTTTTCTTATTTTCTAAATATATTGTCTTATTTCAATAAATATTTTTCAACAAACTATTCACTTGTTCCATTGGCAGATTTTTTAGCTTATCATAAGCAAAAATCTTTGTTTCTTTTGTTGCTTTTTTTCTGAAGTAACCTTTTTTCCAGTGTATTAATAGCTTATAATGGTGTGTTTATATCTGCTGCAGTTTTATTATGATGACCACATGGATTTCTCTTAATCTGAACTCTGTATTAAATTACTTTGGGTAGTTTGACACTAAAATCACCTGAACTCACTTTTGGCTATTTATTTAATCGTTCCTAAGCTACCATCATGGAAAACAAAAACACTTCTTTCTTCTCAAAATAAAAGCACTTAAGATAATTTCTTGAAATAGTCGCTGGTAACAGTTGTAAGGTGTTGAGTTATGGTTAAAGATGAATTGTTGTCAAATGCTAGAGGATAAATATATAATTGTTAAAGTAGGTCTCAGAACAAATGGTCCATGATTTGAATTCCTAACCCACAAGAAACTTGACTTGGTGAAAGTCACTTGTGAACATGTCGGGATTAAGATTTTGTTTTTTCCAGTACATTTTTTTGGTCACCATTGGAGACTGTGTCCATCAGAGATAACCATATAACAGCTGTGTAAACCCCTGTTACCCTTTTGAAATGGGAGTTTCAGCACGATCTTATTCTTTAGTCTTGGGCCTGCTCTGAATTGGCTGCCTTTTAAATCTACTGTTTTCATTAGAGCAAATATGTCAAGAGTCACCTCCTACGGGTAAGATATTGACTGCTTATAACCTCTAACAAGACCCCACTTCGTAAAATTGGAAACATCGATTTGACCTTCAGAATATCAGGACGTGAGCTACCGAGGCGCTTTTTGATTCCTTGGTCCACTCAAAGCGAGCTTCAGATTTGTGTTTCAGCTCTCACCTGTTGAGTGGAGTACTTTGAACTGCAACACAGTGGATGGATTTGAGTCATACAAGGTTAAGTGATGCAAGCAAGCGAAAAACTGGCCTTTTGATATGGCTCATCTGAAGCAATTCCAAGTTTCATCTCAGCAGCTTAAAGCAAGGCAATTTAGTTTGGTCCAAAAACAAATACGCAGTGTACATTTCTTCTGTTTTAGATTTTTGTAACAGAGATAATCCGAGTAAAAACAAAATTTTAAACAAACTTTTAAGGCCTGGTTCACACAAGATTTTAAAACTGTTGCAAGAGTTTCAGACCGCACGCACTGCGATAAAAAAAAAATCATGGATATTCCCGTTTTGGTTTACAGCTTGTGTGGCGTGCGGCCACACGGCAATGACGAGACGCCACACACAAACCAATTTTACAAAACCACATGATAATAAACGGGACTGTCAAAGGAGTAAATAAATATGAATGTCCAGGATGAAACATTGGCAACGGTTTGTGGAAAAACATTTAATCCTGGCGTTGGATAAAGGAGTGGATACAGCAGGAGCAGGGGCTCTAATTTCTATACGAAGATATCAAAGTGTCTTTATTCGTCTCCTTTGGGAGAAATTTATCTTGGACAGGGGGAATTAACCCACACAAATCCGCTACACCTTAATCGGTGGAGGTGAATTATTGTTTTTTTTTTTTTGTTTGTTTGTTTTTTACGTGTCCTGTTTGGCAGTGTGGAGCTCAGAATTGGTGTCTGAGTACCAAGTAGAAGCCCAACAGATTTACTTTCACAAACGGAACACTTTTGCTATAGTCCTCCACTTGATATATGTGTGAAAAATCTTTATTATGAATTGTTGGGGTTTTTATTTCCTGATGTTATGGACACGGAGATGGAAAATTAAGGAGAAGAAAGAAGGAAGATGAAGAAGAGAGGTAGGAAACAAAAAGTCAAGAGAGAGGGTGAGTTGAAAATACAAGAGAGGAAAGGGAACAAAGAAAACACAGGAAGACATTGAAGTCTGCCTCCATACCCACAGGACGGCAGAGAGAGGGGGAAAAACAAAACAAAACAAAAAATGAAAAGTGAACATCGACAAAACAAAACAAACATTGTGAACTAAGAATTACACAACCACATCACACAAAAATAGATATAAAAATACAACAACAATGTCACAGAAAAACTCATGGTACCGATTAATCAAGTTCTAGTAATGATAACCTCAACCCAAGAATATATCCTTGTGTGTGTGTTAGCATGCTGGTGCATATAAGGTTTCTCCATAAGAGTGTTTGATAGTTGGTGTGAGCAGGCATCAATCCGTCTCCCAGGAATCGATGCAGACATGAAGGAGATCGGAGCAAAGACGTCCAAAGGACCCCCAGAGCCCCAGGCGGACCCGGGCGGGGCCGACCGCCTCCCCCAAGAGTGAAGCAAAGGAGAACCCCAGGGGAACATCCAGCGGCTACTATGCAGGGGCCCGGGGGGCAGCAGTGACGAGCCCACGGCCCCCGCCGGCAACCGGCCGCGCCAGGGCGGGCCGGTCAATGGACCGGGGGAGCCGGGGCCCAGGGGCACCCCACCCCCCAGCAGGGACCCGACAAGGGACCGGCCGACGAGGGGCCCCCGCCATTATCTGAAGAGAAATCCCAATAATCGGGTTGGGTCGGAAGGGGAGAATCGGGGCAAAATCGGCCTAAAAATCCTACCGCGTGAACCAGGCCGAAGGCAAACTGCTGTTTAAATCAAAGGAAGTTACGCCTTTTTAATCATAAATTAACATATTTATAAAGCTGGGTTCAGCTTTACTAACCAGACCGATTACTGACATCTGTGTTGAATCGGGAAATCACTTTAACAGAACCTACTTTACAACAAGAAGTAGATTAAAAGATCTAAAAATGAAACACTTGAGAATCAGTCTGGAAAGAGTTACAAAGCCATTTTTAAGGCTCGAGGACTCCAGTGTAACAGAGGTAGCCATCATCCACAAACGGTGGAGAAGCTTCCCAGGAGAGGCCGGCCCACCAAAATTACTTCAAGATCGCATCGACTCATCCAGGAGTTCACAAAAGAACCAAAAACACTTCTTACACTTCTTTAAGTTAAAGTAATAGATAATTATTCCCAAAAAATGACATATCAAGAGTGTTTCAAGGCAAAAAAAACATTAAAAAGCCTAAAAATACCAAGGACAGTCACGTCTGTTAATAAACATGATAAATATTCTATGGACTGAGATAAAAGTGGAATGTTTTGAAAGCGGCATCCTATTACATGTGTGTTCAAAACTAACACAACATTTCAGGAGAAATCCGGCCAGCGACCAAATGTGGTGGTAGTATGATGATCTGGGCCTCCTTTGCTGCTTCAGGACCTGGACGACCTGCTGCCGTTAAACACAGGACCATCAGTTAGGTGACCGAAGGACAAAATTTGGAGTTACTTAAATTGATTGAGATGCTGTGGAAGGGGTTTTAAAACAATTCTGCATAAAACAGCGACTAAGAATTTTAATTATGTAAGAAACCCTTGATGGGTGCCGGTGCTGCCATGCGTGGTGTTGGGTTTGAATTTAATTTAGCAAGTGGTGTAGTCATCACCTATTTTTTGAAAATTGCTGATGTAATTTTTCTATATTGCATGGCTTAATGTATATAGCTTGAAGTTGTGTGTGTGCAGCTAAGAAATACAATACAGAAAGTTATTTTTCTGAGATTTAAACTTATGCTGTGACCTTATACACAGGGCCGGCCCATGGCATAGTCAGTAAAGGCAAATGCTAAGGGCACCACATACCCTTGGGGCGCCAGAGACGCATTAGTGACTTTACATTTAATTGCACTTCATTGATACTGTGACGAGATTTATACTATACAGCTGCCAGGGGAGAGTTGAAGGGATCACACATACACTTAGCTCACGGTGCAGAACACATGAGGCGCCGCAAAGCAGGATGGGAAACCACCTCCACCAATCAGACTTTTTACCCAGCCGCCATTCGGTTTTCGTTCAAAAAATTTAAAATGTCAAAGCGTCCCAAATTATCTGGTGCCCAGGGGAGGAAAAAAAAGAGAAGGAGGAAAAACGCACCAAAGACAAAGGTAATGTTACAGTAAGGATGATGTTAATGATATTATTTAGATGTTAAAGAACAATGATAGAATTTCATTGTAATGATAATAAAAAATTTAATTATTACTAATATGAATTACTGATATAATTTGTATCTGAAAAAATACATTGTATATTATACACTATGGTCTACATCATTTATTTATCTCTAGGTTTCTCATTTATATTATTTCATTTTATTGTATTATTTAAATCATGTGTTTATTATTAGACTGGTGTCACTTACTCCTCTTCTGTCCCTCTGTTGCCTCCACCTCAGCAGCACAAACCAGCAGGTGTGCAGCAGCATCAAGCGGACCTTCTGTTGCTCCAATAGACCCAGCTGACTGGCTTTGAATGTGCAATTGTTTTATTTAAATAAAAGAATGTCTAAAACAAAGCTATTGAGTTTCTTGTACGTACACTAGCAGTGCAAGTACTGTACTGCGATGCACGGGGGCGCCACTTAAAATCTTGCCTAGGGCACCAAATTGTTTAGGGCCGGGCCTGTTTATACAAACTACTTTTTACAAGGGCGGGGTCTTTGTTCACTAAAGGTTTTTATGGCTCTTCGTGACCACAGATCTGCTGGAGCGTTGTGGTAATTTAAGGTGAAGAAGCAGGAATCGAGAATGTAAGCAGACAGGTTTTTTTGGAGCAGGACCAGGAAGGGAAAGAGAGGAGTGTTAATTTTTCCTTTTCAGAGAGCGTTCCGAGACATCAACTCCAGGACCAGTCCAGACGAGGAAGGAATCCAGGGAAGCGGACCGAACCCAGAGACCAGGCAAGGAGTGTTGGAGACCCCCCCAATGTAAAAGTTGTTACATTTTCTATTTTTAATGATTGAATTTTTGAAATTTCTTTCTCCTGCCTCCATTTTCCAATAAAAAAAAAGAATCAGACCTAACAGAGGTATGGCCATTACTTTTTCACAAAGGGCCAGTTGTTTTGTAAGGCTTTATTCCCCTAATAAGACGAATAATTGAATGTCTGAATTTTGTATTTACTGAGATTATCTGGAATATTTAAGTGGGAAAAAAGAACAGAAGAAATCAGTAAAGAAGCAGATTTATTCACAGCACTATAATTTAAAACCTTTTTTTTTTTGTAAAAGCAGGCAATAACAACCTTAAATATCAACAGCATTTGTTGTGTGGAATGTTTTTCAATTGTTGGATTTCATATTGAGAAAGAACTTTTTAAAAATTTCCACCTGAGGTTCTCTCAGTCTAGAACAGGTTATCACAACTTTCATAATCAGTGGCAAGCATCCTCAAAATAATAAGACAGCCGTCTGACGGTTCGGAAAAACACGTCATTACATATCCTGTTTATTTAAGCAAGGTTCGGTGTTTTGGACAAAAGCAGACTTCCGCTCCATCTCACAATTAATCAGTAGGAGCATCTTTCCTATAAGACGATCAAAAGATGTAGGTAAAACAGGCCTCGTACATGTGATACCAAGTTCGGCAGCTCAAAGCATGAAGTGAGAGTCACTTTTACTGACTTACTCATCTCGGGTTCACTCTGCTGATTTCTGTTTACAGTAACATAATTCGAATTAGTCAACATCAACTTAGTCATGTCTGTCTGCCTGCCTGCCTGACCATTATTTGGCATGCTGCGCTCTGCAAGGTGCACCACAGCGAATGCAATGCACTGAAATCACTTTCACTAAGATCTTCATGAGAAGTCATGAGCTGCTTCTGCAGAAAGTCGGCAAAAAGCCGGTTTTCAGCTGAGTTTCTCAAAATGACGTTTCAATAATTTAAAACACGACAAATAACTGTGATGAAATATTTGTATTTGTCTTGTAGAAAATCTGTACAAAGATACAGTTTATTAAAATACTTAATTACAAAGAAATATATCTCAGTCCCAGAAAAGCTACTGTAAAAAAAACAACAAAAAAAACAACCATTGGGACGAGATTAGATGTGAATCCCGAAAAGGCCTCGTTTTGAACCCGTAACACCCAGCGGCTTCAGTAGAGATTGGTCTTCTTCATTATCCGGAGAAACTCTTGCTCGCTGACTTCTCCGTCACCGTCCTGGTCGGCTTCGTCGATCATTTCCTGAAGGATGACAAAAATAAATGTTACGGAGAGAATCGTGTGAAACAGTGAACAAAGAACTTGTGAATTTGGTTGTTTTGTTTTTTTATGTAACAATTCTAATTTTGCACGAAGACGTTTTCTTCATAATAATTAGGAATTTTCAGAAGATTAAACATTTCCGTTCTTCTTCTGGTGCAGCCGGTAGAAAGATGAATTCCTCATCCAACAATATACGACTCTCCAGCTGTGAAAATGTTATTAACAGGGTTCCTAATCAGTCTTTAGAAGTTGGGAATTTGCTGGAAAATGTGAAGTTAGTGTGGAAAAATGTTTGGTTTTTCCAGACAATTCTTTCAATTTTCTAAAGGACAAAATCTAATGATGCTTAATAAATTCAGTATTGCTTAGTTTGAATTATATTTAAATTACATGCTTCATCTTTGATTTGCAACATTTTACCCTTATAAATGTTTGGATTTCACTACTGCGTGATACTCCAGCCCTGACCTGAGAAATGCTACTAAATCTGGAAGCTACAGATTAAAAAGGAAATTATCGCATCTTTGACTGTTGTGAAATTCGCCTTATCGTCTGTCATATATATATATATATATATATATATATATATATATATATATATATATATATACACACACAAAAATATTTATCACCACCAGTTATAAACATTTTTGTCCATTCCTATGATTTAGGTGATGTACATGGCACACACTCTGAGGTCACACAGTGTAAGGCAGGTGCACCACAAGGCTGTGTTTTTGTGTCTTTTACAAAGACGAACCTCTCAAGATAAATACATCTGAATATCAACTTTTCTCCAAGCATTAGTGCAGGACGGTCGAGACAGTTTCTGCACTACTAGACCCTGGCTTTGTTTTTAGCAGCAGGCTTCATTTCATGTGTTGCTTGAGTGCTTCGGAGTTGTGGTTTTCCTGCTTTTTTTCTGATCCTACGACGACCTCAGCATGAGTTGAAGGCACTCCCCTCCAGAGCCAAACAGAGATGTGTGGCCATGGAGGAGGGGGGGGGGAAGCAACGACCTTCTGCACTCGGCATCAACCAAAGCTGCTGTCTGACGCGGTACATAATTTTCTGCGATAACAGATTTCTGTGACATTTTAATGTGCAGACAACCCTCTTCTTATTTTGATGCCTAGAGTTTTAATTGGAAAAAGTTGTTTCCACTTCCAAATTTTAAAGATACAAATAGCCTGTCTGCACAAAATAAATTTAAATCTTAAATTATTTGAAATATGCAAAAAAAAAAAAAAAAAACGTATCAAATATTCTGATACAACAAATTTAACTCGTGTGACGGTAAAAATGTAATTTCTAACACTGAAAAGACCAAACAAAAGAATATCTAACTACTCAAGTCAATCACCGATGTGCCAAGTCTGCACCTTTTATTCTGATTTAAGCTTTTCGGAGTGAGCGCTCATGTTATGTTTCTCTCTTTATTTATTTTTTTTAGACCAGCTGGGTGAAACAAATATAAGATATGGACTCTCACGAAGGCAGGAGACGCTAGAACGAACTTAATGTAGCTGATCAATAAAAGGTAGCGGTGCAACGGTACGTTTTTATGGAACAGCCAACTGCTCAAAATTAAATAAATGAATAAAACATTATGAAATACATGTCTACATTAAAAATTGACAAATGAAATTGTTAAACTATATGGATAATATTCTAAGCTCATGAAATATTTTTTCTGTTTCCTTTAAAAATGTATTTAATAATATGAAACCTTATTTTACTGTATTTTTTCCCCTAATATAAATAATTTTTTTGCCATTTTTATTTAATTTAAATCAGTTTTTAAGTCATTTTTCCAAAGTCAGCTTTGATTTCATGTCACTTTCCAACAGAATGGTTTTTCTGCCTATCAGGGTCAGTGGGTGGGACCTGCATGCTCATTGGCTTATATATATATATATATATATATATATACACACACATATATACACACACATCAAATAGAGAGGAATAATTTTGACTTGTTTGGATTATATTTTTAAAATCATGCTAGGCCCAGAACTCAAGACTTTAGAGCTGACCGACAAAACCATCGGAGTTATTGCTGCTGTGTTTTCTGTGTCATCCAGCACAACTCGGAGGAGAATGTGGAGGAAGAAGGGCTAAAGTTGGTTTATACTGTTATTGAATTAAACACCTGTAGGATTTCGCGTATGGCTTTATCCAAATGCTCATGATATTGGCAGAATATTTTCCCACTTTTTAAATGTGGCCGTCTACATCACACTGGCGGGGGTCGCATCGGTGTTCTAGGTGTTATGAAATTGAAGCTGACTTTGGGAGAATTACGTTTTTAGAATAAAAAAAATAGATGAATTTAAACAGAAATGGCTAAAAAAATAATTTATTAGAATTTTTTACAGTAAAACAATGTTTTATATAAATACATTTTTAAAGGAAAAAAATATTTGACAATGAGCTTAGAATAAACAATTTCATTGTCACTTTTTATATTTGTCTATTTATTAATGTAAATATTTTTCATAATGTTTGATTTTGAGCAGTTTGGGGTTCCATAAATTTCGGTACACTTTGAAAAAACTTAAATACAAATGTGCATATGACTTTTTTATTTCTTTTACTTTGATCATCATTAAACAAATAACCTTCTTTTCCTGAATTCCTTTGATTTTGTTATTTTGTTCTATAACTTAAAAAAGTTGAAAGTATAGAATTGACTGGGGATTTGATTGGATTTCTTTTAATGAATAAAATGGTACAAGCAGACCTAGCCAGAGTAGAAAACAATATAACCACTTGAAAACCGTTAATGATTAGAAATGTTTAAATAATGCTTTAGACCATGTGCACACGTAGCCGGGGTTTTCAAAAAACAAATACTCTCACCACCTCATTTAAATAAATAAAAAACTCCGTCCACACCTATCCGCATAAGTACGTTGTTAAGCACATTCATAGACATGCCAAACCTATAGGGGGCAGTAGTTCCTCCAAATCCTATCCACTCAGAGTAACTTTGAATGTTCTAACTTCTACATAGAGCAGTAATTGAGTTTATAAGGACAATCGATGATGCCAACACATCTCTGAGGGCATAAATGCTGTTTCTGAGTGTAAACACAGGTCGCACAAATGATGTCAGAGCATTTTTGCAGCGGAAAGTGACGTTGCGGAGCCGAAAACTCTGGTTATTTTTGTCCACACACAAACTCTTAAAAAGGAGAAAACTTTGGCCTGAGTTTTGAAAAAGATTTGTTTTTCGGTGCCGTAAATCTGCGTTTTCGTGTGGATGACAGGCCAAACCGTAGATAAATAAATTTGTTTTGTGAGATACCCGGCTACGTGTGGACAAGGCATTAATCACTTTGGAGTTGTTTTGATATTTCAAAAACCTAGTCTCCCAGCTGTACTTGAATGCAGCATAGGCTGCTTTTGGGACAATCCCTTCTCATCAACAGGGATTCCGTTTAATAAAAAAATAAGGAGTTTGGACTGATTTTTCTCTAGTATCAGTGATGTTTACATTCACCTTGACATTGTTTCAGGTGAGCGATTCAGTTTAGTGCAGAGCGTGTTATGGACCTTATTGCTGCTGAAAGATTTGTTCGCTGACAAAGTTCTGGTTCCGTCCATCTTTCTTTTTCTACCGTAGATGCATGAGAAACCATGAATGTTCCCAAATAGCAGAGTTTAATGATAGCTGGGAGTCCTTTCTGTTTTGGTGTCACTTTTTAAAGTTGTGCTGCAGAAACATTGCTTTGCACTCTGAGTTCTGCACATAAATATTCTGCATGTGTTCAGGTAGAAAAAAGCTGGATATGTTTAGTACACGTTCGTACCGGGCCGTACTAAAAGAAAAACTGGATACATGTACCGTTACACCCCCAATAAATGAACAAACTTTCCAGGATCCTCTCATTAAATCAAATATATATTATCAAAAACTTTTTTTCAGTAATTATATTCAAAAAGTAAAACTAGATTAATTACATACGTTAACTTGTATTTTTGGCATTTATTTCTATTCTTTCCAATCATCAAGTCTTAACAGCGAATAAAAACCAAAAATTCTGTGTCTCAGACTATTTTAATATTATGCAATATATTTAAAAAAATTATTTATAGCCTACATTGTCATGAGAAAGACTGTGAGGTAATTATCCAAATGGTAATTGACACCCTCCACAAGGAGGGCAAGCCATGAAGGGTCTTTGCTAGAGAAGCTGTTACAGAGCAAACATATTAAAGTTGAGTGGAAGGAAAAAGTGTGGGAGAGACAGGGAAAACTGCAGTCTCGAGGGGATGGTGAAGAAAAGCCCATTCAAGAGTTTAGAGAAAACTCAAAACAAAAAAACGGTGGCAGGAGTCAGTGCTTCAACAGCTAACACACACACACTTGTCTTGCTAGTAGTAGTGAGGACCTTCATGGACTTCCATTCATTTTAGTGACTGTATTATGCCTAACCCAGACACTTGTCCTAACCCTAAAGCCCAACTAAAACTTAATTCACACCATACCGCTAAAACCAGCCAGTAGAGCTCAGTGACATTGTCCGAAACCGAGGACTTAGTATAAAAGCGGTCCTCACTTTATAGGTTAAAAACCCGAAATGGTGAAAATTGGTCCTCAGTTTGAATCCTATACACACACACATTCAGGAAATAGGCTACAACATTCCTACCTGAGCTAAGAAGAAAAAGAATTGGACTGTTGCTCAGTGGTCCGGAGTCCGTTTCACATAGTAATATAGTAGGTAAACTGCAGATAAAACTAATGTTATGATAGACAAGCAAAAACATTAGGTGACATTCTCCACAACTCTGGCCTGATCCAGCATGTCAAACAACCAACACACAATAAAGGACAAACTCTGGACTTAATTATCGGCAAAGGTTTAAATATTTCCAACATCTCGGTAATTAATATTGCATTATCTGACCATTTCTGTATTTTCTTTAAAAGTACCATCTCTGCCAGAGTAAGACCACTATAAAAAAGCGTTTTCTAGGGGACAGCTCAGTTGAAACTTTTAAACGTATTTATCCTTCCACCACATCCCCCTCATCTCCCAACTCAAACTCAGTAAATAAGCTGGTAGATAATTTCCTTGCGAAAATCTCAGACATCATGGATTCCATTGCTCCAACTAAAGTGAAAGTAGTCTCAGCTAGAAATAAGTCTCCATGGGCAAGTAATCCACTGGTACGTAGTGAAAAAAAGAGTGTCGACAAGCAGAGAGAAAATGGCGGAAAACTCAACTCCAGGTTCACTGTGAGATCTACAAAGAGAGACTGAATAGATATCAGCTAACTATAAAAGATGCTAGGGAATCGTTCTTTTCTGAAATCATCAACAGAAACATTAATAATGCACGGACCCTATTTGCAACAGTGGAAAGACTAACTAATCCTTTAGTGACATTAGCCCCTGAACTAAACTCTACCAGGGTCTGCAATGAATTTGCCAGCTTTTTTACTGAAAAGATTCTAACAATTAGACGGTCAATCTGTACCTCATTATCGAACCCACAACCAGTGCCATCCCCAATCAAAGACAATGTAGCGAAAATGTCTGAATTCCATGAATTAAACCAGAACAGCCTTGAAAAAATCATTATCCAATTAAGCTCCTCCTCTTGCTGTCTTGATATCCTACCCACAGCTTTTCTAAGCTCTTCCTGTTATTGTGTCTGATCTTGTTCAAATAGTGAACTCATCCCTGCTATCAGGTGTCTTTCCTCAGGCTTTAAAAACAGCAGTTATTAAACCACTGCTAAAGAAGAAGAATCTGGACAACACGTTAATGCAGAACTACAGGCCAATCTCTAATCTTCCATTCATCAGTAAGATTGTTAAAAAAGCTGTGTTTCAGCAGTTAAATGGCTTCATAACAATGACAAACCGTATGTTTTTCAGTCTGGTTTCCGTGCTCACCACAGCACAGAGACTGCCCTCGTCAAAGTTTTCAATGACATCCGCATAAATACAGACTGTGGTAGAACCACAGTACTGGTTCTATTGGACCTCAGTGCAGCATTTGACACTGTTGATCATGATATTTTATTGGAACGAGAGAGCTGGGTCAGACTCTCTGGTGCACTACTTGGCCGGTTCGAGTCTTACCTAAAGAACAGGGACTTCTATGTTTCAATAGGAAACTTTTCATCAGAACGAACAGAAATCACATGTGGGGTGCCCCAGGGCTCCATCCTGGGCCCCCTCCTATTTAATGTCTACATGCTACCACTAGGCAAGATTATAGCAACATTAGCTACCATAACTACGCGGATGACACTCAGCTCTACATTACAATGTCACCAGGTGACTCTGAACCCATTCAAATCCTAAATCAATGCATTGACCAAATAAATGGATGGATGTGCCATAACTTTCTCCAGCTGAATAGAAACAAAACTGAAGTAATTATATTTGGACCCAAGGAGGAACGATCAACAGTCAGCACACAGCTTCAGTTAATACAGCTAGAAACTACTGATCAGGCAGGAAATCTAGGTGTAGTAATGGACTCAGACCTGAACCTCCAGTGTCACATAAAGGCAATAACAAGGTCAGCCTTCCATCACCTGAAGAACATTTCTAGGATTAAACGACTGATGTCGCAACAGGACCTAGAAAAACTCATCCATGCGTTTATCTTTAGTAGGATTGATTACTGCAACAGCATCTTCACAGGTCTGCCTAAAAAGTCAATCAGACAGCTGATCCAGAACGCTGCTGCTCGTGTTCCTCACTAGAACCAGGAAAGTAGAGCACATCACCCCAGTTCTGAACTCCTTACACTGGCTCCCTGTAGCTCAGAGAATAGACTTCAAAATACTCCTACTGGTTTATAAATCATTACATGGCTTAGCACCAAAATATGTTGAAGACTTGTTGTCACAGTACCAACCACCAAGACCACTCAGGTCCTCCAACTCTAGCCTACTAAACATCCCTAGACTAAGAACTAAACATGGAAAAGCAGCTTTCAGTTTCTATGCTCCCCTTATCTGGAACAGACTTCCTGACGAGTGTAGAGCTGCTGAAACTCTGAACTGCTTTAAATCGAGACTAAAAAACCATCTGTTTAGAATTGCCTTTGAGTAAATGCTTGATGTCATATGTATGAAATGTGTTCATGCTCTCTTGCTTTTTTGATTTGTTTATTATGTGTAATGTGTGTTTCTTTTACTTTTAATTTCCAATGTTATATTCCATGTGTTTTTTTTAAATCACCAAATCATGTAAAGCACCTTGAATTACCCTGCTGTTGAAAGTGTGCTATACAAATAAAATTGCCTTGCCTTGCCTATGATGTTAGAGTGATGAAGTAAAGAATCCAAGTAGCTTAAGGTCTAGTGCAGAGGTCGCGCTAGACATTTTTGTCGTCTGTCATTTTGACCGACTGGATCCAAAAAACAAAACAAAACAAAATCACGTCAATCAATTTTTCAAAAATATACAATTCAATAGTACATAGTTTTTTATTAATTTTAAATAGTATTAAAGCTGAACAGAGAGCTACATATGAACAATTTTTATTAAACGATTGCTGTGGCCTGAACAAGTTCCTCCTGCATCGCATGGAACTGAAATGATCACTTACTTATGGCTAATCAAATAGTTGGATCCCTACAGAGGTTATCGTCATGAGGTTTTGGATTTTTGCCTCTGACAGATGACTTCTCATGGGGAAGTTTAGATGTTGTTCTGGAGGCTGAATCCGCGCTCCACTGCCATGCTGGAGACTGGAATTAAGCTCCACTTAGGGCTGGACAATAATTCAATATCAATATCAATATATACAGCGGTATACTTTTATTCAATAACGGTGATATGAGTTTTAAACACATTTCCGGTAATTAGATATACATTACAGTAATTTTTTTTATTTTAAGGATTTTTTTTGGCTCCAGTGGCTTTTATATAACAGTTACTTGACAGGAAAGAGGCCAGAGAGAGCAGGGAATGAATATACATTACAGTATATAATTACAGCGTTTCACTGACTGACGGCATTAACGAGCGCAGCCGATTCAAGCCGAACAGAAAGAGCCGCGACACATTGGCTACGTGAGTGATGACGTACACCACAGACGGGACAGGAGCTCGGCAGCAGCAGTTGGCTGTGCTCAGGACGTGGTAGACAGATAAACTAGGCTAATCTTGACGAGGCAAGTTTTATCAACAAAATGAGTCCTCCTAACAAGTTGAATGCATGGACAAGACTACAATGCTTCGGGTACCGACTAAACTCCGCTATTGGTAAGTTATACGGTTAAAACACACCTGAGTTTTTCGTCATTTTGTGTATGGTATGAGGATTTATTACTAAAATCATTTCTGTAACAAATACAATATGCTTCACACAAAATAGGACGTTTATATCCAAAGGCACTACTTTTTATATTTTTAATGTGTGCAACTTATGCTTGGTATATTTGTTAAATGCCATTTAATAAGTAGGTCTATATAATTAACCATCTGTTGTGGGCATTCTTGGCAGTTTGTCTGAGGCTTTTATATAGTATATATCGATATCGGAATTATATCGTATCGACCGAAATTAAGAAATATATCGTGATAAGTTTTGGCCATATCGTCCAGCCCTAGCTCCACTTAAGCCAAAGTTTTGGAAATCGGGAAACATTTCTCCAACTTCAGTGATCAGAAGTCGAAAAGACTCTCTGAAAGAGCCGTTTCCTGACCCGCAAGCAGTCGCTTCAGCGGGAGGAAATCCTGCAGCATGCACCAGTGGTTGCCACGACACCAGGGCGCTCCAAAGCCTCCGTAACTCATCTTCGTGCTGTCAGCTCTCAGATAGCGAGACGCATCGAGTTCAGTGTCCAGGTCTGAGGTGATGCTCAGATGCTCTCAAGGAAATCTTTGTTTGTTTTAATGATTGATTTAGTTACCTGTATTCTGTGCGTCAACTTGAAAATGTCTGCGCCAAGTGGTCAGAGCTCATCCGTCAAAATAACCGACGGCCTTCAGATTTTTCCCTCACAGTAAAAAAAAAAGAAAAGGTCAAATATGGAAAATAAATATTCTGTTAACGCGACCCCTGCTCTAGTTTGAAGTTTTGAGAGTCGGTGATAATTTGGGGAACCATGTCATCTGCTGGTGTCTGTCCTTGTGCATTTTTTAAATCAACTCCAATGTTAGAGCAGCCCATCTACCAGGGGATTTATAAGCGCCTCATGCCTATTGGGAGTGTTGCTGTTTTCACTTACCAGCAGGACTCGGTACCTGATCGCGCTGCCAGAAGTACCAATACCTGCTTTCACTCTGGCTTATTGTCTTTCGTAATATTGTATGATTTTAAGAGTCTGAATTTTTTAGATTTAATTCGCCATAAACCATAATCATTTACAATAAAACAAACCATAGTAAAATGAACTTTTCGATGATATTCTAATTTGAGATGTTGCTGTATTTAGGCTGTTTTAGGGCCGCCGGCAGGTTAAGTCCTTAATGAAGCCTCACGCATCTTGGTCTCTGATGACGCAGTCGCAGCCCGAATGTGTTGCCTTTTGCACTGCAGCAATTTGTAGCTCAAGAAAACAAATCTATTTTTCTATCAAAGGGAATCTTGCAATGACGTATAAAAGCACATAGAAAAATTCAGCAATAAAACAAAGGATCCACAGTTACCTGCAGCTCTTCGTCCGTGAGGGTTTCTCCCAGCTCCTTGGCGACTCGCTTCAGATTTTTGAAAGAGATTTTGCCTGTGCAGTCATCGTCGAACAGCCGGAAAGCCTTCATTATTTCCTCTTTGGTGTCCTTCTCATTCTGTTGGCATCACAGGAGACAGGAAACATTGGGGCAAAACTGCTCTTCAAGGCCTTAAATTATCAACCGAGACCAATATTAAGTCTCCCCATAGCGTTTAACATTAGATATTTTGGCTCTTCCGCTGTCAGTTCTTTTAGCCAAACCCATTTGATAACAGAACAGCACTTATTCTCCTCCTACAATATTTAACGGCGTTGGAAGTTGGACCATCGTCCTGCTGAAAGACGCACAGTTCACTCGTTTTCGGTTTTGGTTGCACAGGCCACCGGATTGTTGCTTAAAATGTCCTGGTATTTCCGAGTTAATGATGCTGTAACACTTAAAAACACAAATAAACCCCTCCAAGTTGGTGTCATCTGACCAACGCACAGGGTTCTAACAAAGTTCCCTAGCACACTTTAGCTAACGCCACATGTTTACATTTGTGATGGTGAACCAGGAAAGGCTTTCTCCTGAGATGCAGACACACCAGCGGTTGATATGGTGATGTGACGAGGCCACTCGATGTCTTCAAATGATGGATTTTGGAGATTTCTTACCATCCGGCTCACTGTTAGTGGTGGCAAGATGAATATTGGTACTTGTGGCTAAAAGAAATAGGCTTCTGTGTCACCTAAAAGGTAGACACCAGGTATAGAAAACAATAGAGACGTAAGAAAAAAATTTTATATATCGCAGTGTTTTATGTCACGATGTTGTATCTATATTCAAAAGAAATGTATTGGGTTTGTTTTTATTTTAGAATTTGAATGGAACCATTAACGATGACAGTCATTTTTGAGGTAAAATTAAAAATTTAACTGTTTATGGCTGTTTTCACCTTCTTCATTCCAGTGGATCAACTAGATCTAGTAATAAAACTGGATGTGTTAAAGTGTGAAACAGGTTGGAGTGTTTAGAATGCTGTGAAGGCTTTTCTACAGCTAAATTAAGTTTTAAAAATCACAACATACAGTTTTACTCATAATATTGCAATACATCGTTTCACCTGATTTTTACTAATATAACATCTCTACAGAACAGTGACCAAAAAAAACAATTAGCTATACTAAACAAAACAAAACGAACAGTGACCCAGTTCTTTTAAAGCAAATTAAACTAAGATTTTTTTTCCCCTTCAAATTATGCTATATAGAAACGGTTTGCTGAAGACGAAGTGACTAAGTGTGTGGATTCCTGGAACCATGTCCTTTGTGGTTTGATGAGACCAAGATAAACTCATCTGGTTCAGATAGTGTCGAACGTGTGTGGCAGCAACCAGGTGAGTACAAAGATAAGCGCGTCTGGTGTACAGTCGAGCATGGCGGTGGGAGTGGCATGGTTTGGGGGCTGCATGAGCGCCGCCACTTTGTGTGAGGGGTGTACTCACTTTTGTTGCTAGGGGTTTAGACATTGATGGCCGTGCTTTTAGTTATGTTGAGGAAGGCGCTGTTATACAAGCTGTACACTGACTATGTATCAAAGTATCATATCTGAAACAATTTATTGGGAGATTAAACACATTCATTAAAGGTTAACTCACTTTAAGGTTGTTTGTTTTGTTTTTTACATCTGAGAGTGAAATTTTATTTTTGATGCTCAACACTCACCATTTTCTGGGTCATCATACTGAGAAAGTCATCAAATTCGATAGTTCCAGAGCCATCCTTTACAAAATCTGCAACCATCTTCTTGATTTCCTCTTTTTTGGGTTCAAAGCCCAGAGCTCTCATGGCAACCTGCAGCCAGAATAAACAGCCAATGAAACCGCGGTTCTGCACCGGCAGCATTGAACCTTTGACAAAACCCACCTTGAGCTCTTTGACGTCTATCGTCCCAATCCCATCTGTGTCAAAGAGATCAAACGCTTCCTTGATCTCCTGCCTCTGCTCCTCGGTCAGCTCAGGTTTGGAGGCTGCCTTTTTTCTTTGGCCCGCAGAGGAAGCTGCTTTACGGTAATTTGAAGCCTGGACAAACGGACATGATCAGAAATGTGCAGAAGAACCGCGGATTTGTTTCATTTCTATACAACAATCGAGCTAGCTAGCAAAAAGCTTCCCATTCGGCTAAAGAGGATGAGACAAAAAAAAAGCAAAGACTTTGCGACTAAAATGAACAAAAACGTCCCGAAACAGAACAGACGTGACTGATTAAACACTTCCGCACAGTTTTACCATTTAAAAAAGTCGAATCCACCGAAAAAAGGAAAACTTCAGCGTTGTGTTTGATAATCAGATGTCAACAAAACTGTATTTTTAACTGACACACCCGGCAGCCAATAGAAGCCGGGGGGAAACAGCACGTGATTATGTCAGCCAATCGGAAAGTAGCACAGGCAGGGCTATACAATTCTTCACCAATCGCTTTAAGCCGTTTTTTTTTGTTGCCCAGCAACTAGTACATACAACGCATGCGCATTGTTTAAAAAATAAAAAATAAAACTGCCCACACGTCCGACTGAAGAGCGCGGATCAGCAAAACAAACGTTCAGACCATTAGAAATAAAGGTAACAGCTCGTTTTCAAGGATAAGATTTGAACAGTTATTTATTTTCTGAAAAGACTGCTGTGCTGTATTTTTGGTACAAACATCAATAATAATGTTATTAAAGTACTTGCACGATGCGCCTTGGCGTCTGTAAAAAGAATGGCTTAAATATAAAGTAAACATTTTATTTAGTTATTTTGAACAAGTTTAAAAGAACATTGAGATAATCAGAGTATAGTAAAATATGGAATTTAAGCACCGCATTCAGGGTTTTATTTTAATATATTGCTTTAGGATTAAATCACAGTATTATTATTAATGGATCATGTTTTAAGATCAAATGAAAAAGAAGAAGATTTTGAACTCATGAAATCAACCCAAAAAGACATCATGATTTTTACTTTGTTGCATCTCTGTTTTCCGACACCTTGACTTTTTGTTTTGTTTTTGTTTTTTAGATTTTAACTTTATTAAGGTTCCGACATTCATGTATAGAAGCTGACAGATCAGCTCTGTATGTCATGCTCGGTCAGGGACCATTTTTACCTGTTTCCACATGATGTTTCCAGTCGAACTTCAGTCTGCAGTGCCTGCTGACTGTGTCGTTGAACAAGCGCCTCTTCTGAACAGCAGCTAAATTGGACAGATGTATCATTATCTTGAAAAATGACTTCAGTATCAGCAAACCTACTTTGGATAGACAGAAATAGAAATATAGCCCCAATCATCACTGACTTTAGAAGTGTGATGGTGTTCTTAAGCCAGTTGTTTTTATGTTTCATCGGCACTGCACCAAACAAGGCAAGACGTCTTTATTTGTAGAGCAAACTTTCAACAACAAGGCAATTCAAGGTGCTTTACATCATTAGGGGATAAAACAAAATAAAATAAAAGCAGCAATTAAAGCTAAAGCCATTCAATGATTTATAAACTATTAAAAGTATTTTGAAGTCTATTCTCTGAGCTACAGGGAGCCAGTGTAATGACTTTAGAACTGGGGTGATGTCCTCTACTTTCCTAGTTCTAGTGAGGATGAGAGCAGCAGTGTTCTGGATCAGCTGCAGCGGTTTAATTTACTTTTTAGGCAGACCTGTAAGGACGCTGTTGCAGTAATCAATCAGACTAAAGATAAACGCATGGATCAGTTTTTCAAGGTCCTGTTGCGACATCAGTCCTTTAATCCTAGAAATGTTCTTCAGGTGATAGAACGCTGACCTTGTTATTGCTTTTATGTGACCTTGGAGGTTCAGGTCTGAGTCCATTACTACACCTAGGTTTTGGTTCATGTTTCCAATTTATGGCTTTCCTGCTTTGTTTGAAGTTGCTTTATCCCAGCACTCATTTACATCTCTGAAGCATTTTTGTTCTCTATGTGTTCTGAAACCACCTTTATTTTCTTTTTTATTTACTCCTGATCATTTGCATATTTAATTGTGCTGATATTTGTTTTAGAACTGCAGAGCAATGGGATTCCAGAATATTTTCTTCTACTTGATCTGAAAAAAAATGTGTGATATTATTGGTCAGGGGCTGCATTATGATTGCTAAGCTTTACTTGTTGTATATTTAACAACTCAGTAGGCAAAGCAGACAATAGTTAGCCTATATTATTATTTTGGTATACCTACTTATTAGACCATCCTTTGTTCTACTAGTTGGTGCCGTTAAATTAAATTTTATGTTGAAAAGTACATCCCTGTTAAATAAAATGTAAGGCATTGAGCTAAAACCCAAAATTAAAGTAAGCAAGACATTTGCTTTGGAAACCATTAGGGATGTGTATTAGTAAAAATCTGGTCATACGATATGTATCATGATACAGGGGAGATGATACGATATATTGCAATACTATGAGTAAGACAATAAATTGTGATTTTTAAAACTTAATTTACCTGTAGAAATACAGTCACATCATTCTAAACACGCCAACCTGTTTCATACTTTAACACATCCAGTTTTATTACTAGATCTAGTTGATTCATTGGAACGAAGAAGGTGAAAACAGCCACCAACTACCAGTCATACTTTTAATTTTACAAAAAAAAATGACTCCCATTAATGGTTCCATTCAAATAAAAAAAATAAAAAATATTTTGCTTTCGAATATCGATACAATATCGGAAATTAAAATGTTGCGATATATCGATGTATCGATATTTTCTTACATCCCTAGAAACCATAATATTAACAGTACAAACAATGTTAAGCAGATCTACTAATTAACCCGAAACTATTTGTTGACATTAAGTGTTTCTGCTTCTTTTATTTTTCAGTCTGGGGGGAAAGCTGGAAGGCGTAAAAATAAACAGTCGACAAAATGTTGGACTCCAGAAAGTCTCAGCGCTCGCAGGAACGTTACGGTCCTCCCTTGGTCCCTTTAAAAAGTACAAGTTCATCCAGGACGAGGCGAGCGGCGACTCGGTTCTCGTGTGCTCCTGCCTTCGCATCATTGAGAACCTGGAACCGACGTGCGCGGCAGGCCAGCTGGTTTATGAGACCGTCCGAGCCCATCACAAGGGGTACGGCACGGGGTCCGGATGCTTGCTGTTCCTTGCAGGAGCGTGGAGCCGAGCTGCGTTAGACTGCCTCCAGAGAGGGGCTTCAGTTAAACACATAATCACGGCTATGTCTGAGGGGATCGACATTTGCTTGGATGTCTGCAAGAAATCTTCAGTTTCATTCGAGGACCTCGCAGTGATGAAATGCACCGCTGCGCCGGGCGGTTCAAGACTTCAGCTGTCCGAGAAACCCACCACCGGGGCATCCCAAGAGACGGCAAATGTTCGCGACAAATCTCTAAACATGTGTGGACGACGAAAGGTTAAGCTCAGCAGGCATTTCTGCGAGGCCACCAAGTCTGAAAAGCTCTCCTCAGTGCTGCATCCTGATCCGCCTCGGCTCCCAGACGTCGCTGTCATTGCAGAGTCTTTGAGCCACGGTTGTGAAAATGTTATGAAGTTAGCAGCTGAAGCCGCTCGGATGCTGTTAGGGTCCAATCAGCAACGTGTCGGCGATCCCTCGTTCGACATTTCGAAAGTGGTGACCTGCGTTCTTCCCGGTTTACCGGAGGACTGCGCGTGTGTCGTAGAGGGCTGCGTCCTTCTGTTATCGGACGAGCAGGCTGCAGTCGCCCACGTGGTAAAACAGCAACCCCTGAAGGTTGCTCTTGTTACCGGAGATCTATCGCAGACCTACCGCCATCTGGGCTTCAAACGCCTGCCAGGTGAACGACGTGTGCGCGACAACTTGGATTTGTCGGCGTCAAGCGAGGAGGGCGAATGGTCGGCAAAGGTTGTGAAACTTCTCTTGAACCTGGAAGTGAAGCTGATACTAGCTGCCGGCCTTGCCAGCCAGAATGTCATCCAGCACTGTTGCAGGCATCAAATACTCGTGGTGGGAAAAGTCCACTCTTCTGTTTTGAGGAATATCGCCAGTTCAACAGGAGCTGTTCCAGTGAGCTATGCTACGCAGTTGACCGAGCCTTGCGTCGGCCATGGCGTCAACGTCGAGATCTGGAGGGACCTCAGCAGCTATGAGAGGAAGTCTTCATTAGCTGTGAACGTTTCCACGGGCAGAAACTGCGGACTGGTCACAGCAGTCATAACAAGCTGCGTGCATGGCAAGCTGCGGGCCCTGGAGGACCAGTTCTGGGCCTGCGCGTACCGTTTACACCATGCGCTGAAAGACAGAGCCCTGCTGCCTGGTGCTGGAGGGACTGAGTTGATTTGCGTTCGTCAGCTGCAAAGGCAAGTAGAGCACCACAGGGTGGAGGACAGCGAAACTGGGTCAGCAGCTCACGTCTACAAAGGTCTTGTCTTGGAGCTCATGGCAGATGGTTTAATAGATTACATCACGACCGTAATGGTTAACACCGGAAGGTACTCAGCAGCCGACGCCAGGGCAGTTGTCCGCGAGCGACTGCGGGAACTTCACGGTGATGAAATGGTCGCAGGGATGTTTCTAAGACGCCCTGCGGAGGGTGAAAGAGATGACGCAGTTTTCAGAGCAGAGAAACCAGACGGAGCAGTGCCTGTGAGAATCTACGATAACCTGAGTGTGAAGCGGGAAGCTTGGAGGAAAGCTTTAGACCTTGTTTTTCTGGTTCTGCAGACCGATGCAGAGATCATCACAGGAGTTGGCCAAAAAACGGAGGAGAATCTGATGCGGCTATGATTGTTCCATAAAAACACAACCATATTTATTTATTTATTGGATAATATATGTTTTTTTAATAGTTTTTTTGTCTTTAATCAAGTAGATTTAATGATAGAATTTAAGGAGTGTGCTACCTTTTCTCTACCACTAGGGGGAGACATGCACTGTAAATTTACATTTTAAAAACGTTTAAAAGTTACTTTTTTTTTTTCATTTTAAGTAGCCACACAGTTAAAGTGAGCTTTTGAAATGGACTAATTGTGAATTATTTCTTTGCTTCTAAACATCTAAACAAACTGAAAAAAGCTCTTCATTAGATCCTTTCACTAATCAACCTGAAATGTGGCTTTCTAGACAGTTAGCTGTTAAAATATTTTGAATATTAAAAAATAAATATAAGTAAAAACACATTTGTACACCCTTGAAAGCTGCTAAATAAAAAAAGTCTCATCGATGATGTAATGTTATATAGTATTGCCGTTGCATGCAGAATTTCCCTTCTTGTGGCAATAACATGTGTGAACTTCCATTTCCTCTGAGAGAGAGCCTCCTGTTGTGCTAAAATTAGCTCAGTGAAATGAAACGCTTCCCCAGCCCGACCGGGGCATCGCTCTGTGGCAGCATTGACGAGGTAGAGGGGTGAGACACGACAACCACAAGGCACCGAGTGGCAAACTCGAATGGCATATGGTGACAGACTTGATCAAGAGTTCAGGGCAACTCGTCTGAACATTTGGATTAGAAAAAAATATATTCAACGTGAAGTAATAAAACTTGATTTTCTGATAACCTTCACTACTTATTGTGCTATTTATGTAGCTTTAATGCTGCAAAAATCCTCCAGGTTGTGAAGACCAGACATACTAACCTGTCCAGGGCGACATATTTTTAGATGAAACCCACCCTCCCAGTGATCATATATGCTCAGATGTTAATTATGATGTTCAGATCCGTCTCACTGATTGTAACGCAGCAGATTACGTCCATAATTTTCTCAAAAAAACTCTGTTTTAAATAAAAAAAAACTGTATTTTTAATCGTTTTTAGTGTCCATGTTATGTTGGAGGAAAAAGTTTTAACTTTCCATCCTATAGACTTGGTATTAAAACCCATAGTGGGAGACGTACTTTCGGCAATAACTAAATTGAACTTTTATGGATTTTTTTTGCATGCGCCACATTAGTTCCACCCAAAATTAGTCATACCCCTGATAGATTTTGATTTTAAATTATTTTCATTGTCAGTCAAAAATGTACTTTTAATACGAAATAGACTATCCTAAAACAATGTAAAAAAAAAAAGTGTATAAATTTAGGGGCGGAAGTCTGTTTTTATTTGGATTTTATTAAAAAATGCATGTTGAAAATTATTTATACTCTTCCTAATAAATAATCATTATTTGCTATCAGCAATCACACCCTCACCGGGTGTCTTTTTGCAGGTTTCTGCTGGTGTTTTAAACGTTTATCTTTGATATTGAGGACAGTGGCGGAGCTAGACTTTTAAAACAGGGGTGGCAAAGGGGTGGCAAGGTATTATTTTGGGGGGTCAATATACAAAGTGTTCAATTACACTAAAAATAAATTATTTTCCACAAATGTATACAGATTAAATTAAAGTTGTTTATTTTCCAAAATGTACACAATTATATATGTATTAAGTATACAGCAAAAATAGAACAAGTATTAAAAGTGCTCCTTGGACTAATCAAGTCCAATAGTAAACAAAAACTGAGGTAAACTTGGACCTGTCAAAACAAGGCAGGACAAGTCAGTTGTACACATTCAAATGTGTACCACAAGAATAATAATAGAACAATACAAAAAAACATAGAGCCCTTTAACACTGATTTTAATGATAAACTTCAAAAGTTGTACCAGGTATGACCTGCATCTACCCAGTGGTATGGCACCACCAAGTTCACAAAAACAAACATTCAGAACAGCATAATTCTTCGGTTCTGGTGAGATGACGCAAAATGTTTTATAAAGTCCTCCATATTAATGGAATATGCCCTCCTTGACTCAACACTGAGTATGCCCAGGTGACTTAATCTATCATCTGCCATTGTTGTCCTGAGGTGGGTTTTTATTAATTTAAGGGCAGAGAAACTTCTTTCGCAGGATGCAGTACTAACTGGAATCACAACCGAAATTTTACTAAGCCTAAAAAGTTTATGGAAAACCTCTTTGTAAGGTTCCAAAAACGCCACAAACTCAAGTAGAGAAGCTGGTCTCTCTCCACTTTTCTCCCTTCTTAAAAGAAGCCGTCTCGTTTGATGAAGCTCATGCTTAAGGTCTTCTAAATCTGACTCGAATGTTTTTCCCAAAGCAAGCAGGGGTTCCTCTTTTAAGAATGATGGGCTTTTGGGGTCAAGAGACTGCACTCCTTCCATTATCTCACAGTTCTTTTCGGAAAAACGCCTATCTATTTCTGCTGTAAGACAGTCAAGTACCTGATAGAAAATACTTTAATTGAACTCTTCGTTGTTTGCAAACTCAGAGTGCCTCTGTCCAACAGTGCTCATTACAAGTGAATTCAGAAATTTCAAATTGGTCTTTGGTCGTCTCTTGTTTTGTGCTAATGTTGCAGTGGTGCACAAGTTCTTCAGTCTCCTTCCATAATTCACCAAATGTACAGTCACTTCTGTAGCTTTTTAATTTGTCTGTAAGGGAGCCAACTAGATCTATTGCTCTAACCAGATCAAGACTTCTGGATTGGAGCATGTCAGACAGGATTTTCACATCCCCAAACACTTTACAAAAAGTAACCAAAAGTCCTAGAAACTGTAGGTCAATTTGAGCCAAAAGACCCTTTGCTTCTATTTTCCGATCTCCACTATTCTTCTCAAGTGAAATGTCTTGCAAGAACCTCAAAACTGCTGGAAGCCTGTCTCTCATAGTCCTACATGCCATGTACCGGCAAGCCCACCTAACATCTGAAAGTCGCTGAAGTTCCCTAGGCTTTTCATTTGGGTACATTTCTTTTTGAACAGCAAGCCACTTCATATGGACAGCAGAGCCAGACACAAACCTATAAATACTCTGCAGAAGAGCAAAAAACTCCTCAGCTTCAGGCACTGACTTCACTGCATCAACAAGAACAAGGTTCAGACAATGAGCACTACAATGCACATAAAATGCAAACCTGGCATTGCTTTTAATCCGTGCAGACACACCAGAATGTTTCCCGCTCATTACGGATGCACCGTCATAGCCTTGGCCAACAAGATTGTTTCTGTAGTCAAGCCCATACCTCTCCAAACATCCAACTATCATTTTGGTTAGACCTTCTGCATCCAAGCTTTCTGCTGACTGAAAGTGCAAGAAGCTTTCGTGTACAGCACCCCTGAAATAGTATCGCAGCACTAAAGACATTTGTTCTTTTTTTTGCAAGTCTTTTGTTTCATCTGCCAATATACTGAACACTTCGCTTTCTTTTACTTCTGCAACAATTTGCTTCTGCACCATATCTGCTAAAACCTGAAGCATCTCATTTTGGATTTGGTGGCTAGTGTACTTAGCATTGCCCTGTGCAGCAAGTCTTTCATCAATAAAGGGGTCATGCTTTGCAACGAGATTCAAAATGGCTAAGAAATTGCCTTCATTCTCAGACTCACCACCCTCCCTGTGGCCCCTCTGTGCAATGTTTTGAGTAGCAGTTAAGAGTAAGACAACGGCAATTGTCTTGATGTAATTTTTATTTTTCTGAACTTGCTGTTTTCTATTCTCATTTAAGGCATCAAATATTGATTTCTCACTTTCCCTGCTTCTTTTGTATTCTGCCCAAGCATACATTGCATTTGCATGTTGGTCTGATCTTGAGTGACGTTTAAAACCAGAATCTTTAAATAATGCCTTTTTCCAGTTGGAAAACCCACATTCAGATGTAAAGGAAGATTCCGTGGAACCTGGGAGGCAAAAGTGGCGGCAGGCAAAGCAGTAACTCGCATTTTGACTTACAGAGTACTCTAGCCATGGATTGTCCTTATACCAAAAGCTGTTGAATGACCTTGTAAATTTTCCAAATGGGGTTCGTGGAAACCTGGCAAGACATGGCTGAACAGGTTCTTCATCCTTCGATCTTGACATGTCTTTAAGTAAAAATGAAATGAAATAAATTCCACAGACACTTTTTATTATACTAGATCAAGAAGTGAACAACACTAGTCTAGATCATGGCTATTTACTGTTAAAGGGATACTCTACCGAAAAATTAAAATTCTGTCATCATATACTCAGCCTCATGTTGTTTCAAACCTGTATGGATTTCTTTCTTCTGCTGAACAGAAAGGAAGATATTTAGAAGAATGTCAGTAATCAGACAGTTTAAGATAACATTGACTTCCATAGTATATTTTTTTCCTACTATGGAAGTCAATGGTATCTAAAACAGTTTGATTACTGACATTCTTCTAAAGAAGAATGTCAGCAATCAAAATTATAATCAGACCCTCTCAGACCCAAGTCACCCCAAACTGACGTGAAAAAGCGCGAGGCGCCAAAAAGCGCGCTGTTTGCATCTCTGACCACCCAAGTCATTGAGGTTGGAAGGCCTCCTTGCCGTCACCCTAATCTTTAGCTCCCTCCACAGATTCCCCATCAGATTCAAGTCGGGACTCTTGCTCGTCCCCTCCAAAACATTGGTATTATTCCAGTCACAATAAATTGGGCTTTTAGTCCATCATACGGTGTAGGTAATAATTCAATTCAGTTTATTCATATAGCGCCGATTCACAACAGATGTCATCTCAAGGCACTTAACAAGAAGTCATTTCAATACATTTATACAAACATTCCAATCAGTTAAAAAGTTTCCTATTTAAGGAATCCCACCAGATTGCGTCAGTCATTGGCGTGAGGTTGGGCCCCGTTGATGCAGACTTTCCAATCCCAGCAATCCCTCATACTGAGCAAGCATGTAGCGACGGTGGAGAGGAAAAACTCCCCTTTAACAGGAAGAAACCTCCAACAGAACCAGGCTCAGTAGGAGCGGCCATCTGCCACGACCGTCTGGGGGTTTGAGAAGACAGAGCAGAAACACAGAAGGAACAGAAGATCTGATATAAGAGTACTTTCTATGTTACAGAAAGTAAAAAGTTGATAACAGGACACAGTGGATGTTCAGTTACTGGGAGGATCATCCCAGTCGATGCCCCCCGTCCAACAGGGCATTGCAGCCAAGCAGGATACCAGACCAGGTGTAGCTTCTATGGAGAGAAAAACACTGAGAGAAAAAGAAGCAGTCGAAATAACAGAATGTACTGTAATACAACTGGAGAGTGGTAGGAGAAAAGGAAGTAGCAGAGTGAAGAAAATTGGTCAGTCTGTCCTCCAGCAGTCTAAGCCTATAGCAGCATAACTACAGAGATAGCTCAGGATGACCTAAGCCACTCTAACTATAAGCTTTATCAAAATGGAAAGTTTTAAGCCTGGCCTTAAAAGTAAACAGAGTTTCTGCCTCACGGACTAAACCTGGGAGCTGTTTCCACAGGAGAGGAGCCTGATAACTAAAAGATCTGCCTCCCATTCTACTTATAGAAATCCTAGGAACTACAAGTAAACCTGCAGTCTGAGAGCGAAGGGCTCTGTTAGGAACATATGGAACAATTAGATCTCTGATGTATGATGGAGCTTGATTATTAAGGGCTTTGTATGTAAGAAGAAGGATCTTATATTCTATTCTTGATTGAACAGGGAGCCAATGAAGGGAAGCTAAAACAGGAGAAATGTGATCTCTCTTTTTAATATTCATCAGAACTCTTGCTGCCGCATTTTAGATCAACTGAAGGCTTTTGATGGCATTTTGTGGACTACCTGATAGTAAAGAATTACAGTAGTCCAGCCTTGAGGTAACAAATGCATGGACTAGTTTCTCAGCATCACTCCTGGACAGGATGTTTCTAATTTTAGCAATATTCCGTTGGTGAAAGAAAGAAATCCTAGAAACCTGTTTAATATGGGATTTAAATGTAAAGTCTTGGTCAAAAATAATGCAGAGGTTCTTTACGTTATTACTGGGGGCCAATTTAATGCCATCCAGATTGACTAAACAGTTTCTTTTTTAGAGCTTCTGGTCCAAAGACAGCAACTTCTGTCTTGTCAGAATTTAAAAGCAAAAAGTTTAGGGTCATCCATGTTTTTATGTCTTCCAGACATGCCTGCAATCTACCTAACTGACTGGGTTCATCAGGATTTATGGATAAATATAGTTGTGTATCATCGGCATAGCTGTAATTATGCGTTTATGACCTTAGAAAGTAAAATACTATAAACACAGATGTTTATTTGCATACAGGGTTAGGCTTGTCATGATCTGGATAACCTTCGGATTTACTCTTTAGAGTTAGTGGCTGGGAAAGATTGCAATTATAAACAATTTTACTCATTTTGCATGCATGGTTACTGCCCCCGAGGTGTCATAAATGTTCTACTTGTAGAGGACAGAGGCAGGCTCAAGAATAGGCCTAGAAGAAGTTTTCCTTTGTGGCAGAATGCTGCAGGTGTCATGTTTTTTGTATTGAGGACCCAAATGCAGAAAAATAAATAATTTTTTAATAATAACGAACAAGGACTTACAGAACTCAGGGGGATCAAAAATGGCAAAACAGGAACCAAGAAGGGAAGATAGACGGGCAACAGGGAAGACAGGAACCAGGCTGGGAAGAATGAAGACGAACCAGCGAGTAGTGACTGAAGGAGGAGGGAATGAGGAAGTGACAGAAAAGACCAATGACCAATTAGTGAGAGCAGATGCAGATGAGAGCAAAGATAATAGGTCTAGGGAGGAATCTAAAGGAAACACTGGAGAACAGAAGGGAGAAATAAATAAGGAAACTATCTAAAGAGAAATACAAATAAGAATGTGGACACAGAAGCAAAGGGTGAAAAACATCTAAGAGCAAGGAGAAATACAGAAACAAGAAAGTGCCAGAAATAACTAATAAAGACAAAGAATAACCTAACATGATAATAGAACTAAATAAGGAAAAGAACGAACAAAACACAAACACCTAAGAACTATGACAGCAGGAGAGACACAGCGGGCTCTATTTTATCCTCTGTTCCAATGTTTTAGATTTTTTTGGGATCAGGGCATTCGATTCCTAATTAAACCAACTTAAAGGCATATTTGCCTTCTTAGTAATTTTTGACTATTCGCCTGATGTTGAAACAAAACATCTGGGTGATTCTGGCTTACTCCTTGTGGAGAGCTGGACAGATTCCTAACAAGGGCAACACACAGAACAAACAACCATGCACACACACACTCATACATAAGGGCAATGTAGAGAGACCAGTTAACCTAACAGTCATGTTTTGTGGACTGTGGGAGGAAGCCGGAGTACCCGGAGGGAACCCACACATGCACAGGGAGAACACGCAAACTCAATGCAGAAAAACCCCAGCCCAGAATTTGAAGCCAGGGTCTTTTTTTTGCTGCAAGGCGACAGTGGGCTTCAACAGATTATGGAAAAATATATGTATTTCCAAACTTCATATTTTTCTAAAAGTTCTATGCTTCCAGCGATCTATGTGTACGCTTTTCCTTCCATCGAATTTTCCACTCGATTGTCAGTCTGTTCATGCACTTGTCTATCCATTCGGAGAACTGGGTCCGAGAACTCTTGAAGTGGAGTCTGGAAACTATGAAACTTTGTCATGACCGATATGTCGGAACCCTGTTACTTGTCCTGAACTCGGTTATCAACATACGGATAATTTTTTACCACTCTGTTTGATCTGGTTTGGCAACATTGGACAGTGACAGTTCCTCCTTTCTTTTTTTCAGTAAACTGCTGGGGTTTCTTGTTAGAAATACTTTTTTTTGTTTTGTTTTGTAAGTGAATCTCTCTCTGTGAGTCACCGTGTCCCTGCTGGGATGGCTTTTTTTCGTGCCTTTCTTTTCCTGCTCTGTGAGTAAATGAATGAAAACAGGGGTTCTGTTCACATATTGCTGCTGCTCGTTCTGCTTTCAGTTCTCTCAGAGGCCTTCAGTGACAGATTCCAAGCTGCGCGCCCCCCCCCCCCCCCCCACACACACACTTTCCCAACCTCTGTTGGGTTGGCTGGATAAATTGGCGAGGATCAGTGGGCGTGAGCATGGTGTGTGTGTCTGGTTGCTGTTAGGGCGCATGCGAACTGAGGCCCAGGAGGGAAAGCCTTCATCAGAGATTTAAGCCAGCTGGGTCAACTGCAAGAAGAGAGTTAAACTGAAGGGAGCTGCGTGTAAACCCGTTCTGCATGTACACCGTGGACGCAGCTGCCGGCTCTACAGACAGCAGACAAACTCCTACAACCATGATAAATGAATTATTTCTATCAGATTGATCCCTGCTGGAGTTGCTTTGCTCAAAGGTCTCAGGCCTTAAAGGGCACTTTCTGCCCTGAAAAGGAGGGCTTCTCAGGAATACTGACCTCTGAGGTTAAGTGGAATCAGTCTGTGTAAAGGGCTCCAGAGAAGGGGAGGAGGGAGACGTTTGTGGGAGGTGGGAGGCCTACGGCGGGGGCTCCTGCGCTCCTCAAGGAAGGGAGACGAAGCAGTTGTCAGGAAGCGGCGTGAGAGGAGGAGATGGCCACGGGAGAAATCACGACTCTTCCCGCCGTGCCTGAGGACGGCGGCAGCGGCGGCTTTCCCCCCGGGAGCTTCAAGGACCCCAAGAGGCTGTACTGTAAAAACGGGGGCTTTTTCCTGAGGATTAAACCCGACGGGGGAGTGGATGGAATCCGGGAGAAAAGCGACGCCCACAGTAAGTATTTCCAGCCTCATTCGCCTTACTTTGGACATCACACAAAGCTTCTTTAAGGAACGGAAGCTTCTGGCTCATTGAGGTTATTTCTACGTTTAATAATCCCTGTAAGGGGAACTGAGGGCCGAGGTGGGTAGAGTAGCAAACACTTGTACTCAATTAAAAGTAGCACTACTTCAACATATTTTTACTCAAGTAAAAGTTCAAAGTCCAAACAAATTACTCAAGTAAGAGTAAAAAAGTATTTGGTAAAAAGGCTACTCAAGTATTGAGTATTTGTTCTGAGATCATAGCATATGATTTACTATTTTAAAATTATGTAATTGGACAAAAATGAAAAAGTGTGCAAATTATAAAGACTAAAATAAACAGAAATACATGTTATAATTATAAAATTAAAAAAATTGACAAACATTTTTTCCAAATCAATTTTTTTTCCAAACTAAAACTAATAAAACCAATACTTACAGTAGGTAATGTATGAATGTTAGACCAGAATAAGGTGCCCCCACTTGACCTCCAAATGGCACAACAGCCTCAGCAGATGTTAAAATGATGAAACAAGAGGTCTCACTTCAGTATTAATTGTATGTGAGTCTCATGCATTTTTGGTTAATACAAGCATTCGGTTTTATTCAGGAAAGTTACTCGCTGTGGGTTAGAGTAGCCAGAAACTTTACTCAAGTAAATTCATTAAGATATTACTCAAGTAAAAGTAAAAAGTATGGTCAAGTAAAACTACTTCAAAAGTAAAAAAAATTCTGAAAGTTACTCAAGTAAATGTAACTGAGTAAATGTAACTAGTTACTACCCTCCTCTGCCTGAGGGAAGTATAAAACCACCAGTTCAGTAGAAATTTACTTTGAAAGACGAAGAATCTGAGTTCTTTTTTGTTTTTATTTTCTCACTGCTGAGTCATTCACTGAAGGCTTTACATCACACAAGACGGTAAATTAAAATCCTCCCTCTCAGAGCCATCGGTGTGATGACAAATGATACGAAAACAGATGCTTTATATGTGGAAGTCTGGTCAGCGTTTACGTAGTTCTAGGTAATAATATGGGAGTGCTTGTTTTTGAATGAGCAACTGTGATGCCCCTGAAGGCCTCCAGGTCACTGATTACTTTAAAGTGTGTCCAGTGAGTAGGACGGAGTGGGGAGGAACATGGAATTTGACTTTTTTCCCCTCCTGGGAGCATCCCTGGCAGAGGTGCTGAAGATAAAGGGCAGCCTGTCAGCCATGTGAAGCCAAACAATTACTTCAATTGGACACTTGGAAGTTGTTCCTAAAAATGTCCTGAAGCACTTTTGTTTTTCCTCTGGATCCTTCTGGACATAAAGGAATAAATCCCCTGTAAGTTAATAATTGGAGTTTTTTTCTCCAAATAGTGTGCTGTGACCCGAGTTCTCTGAACAATGCTCCTTTTGTTAAACCCCCTGACAGACCTGCCAGATGAAGAGAAAATGTGCTCTAGAAAATACCGCTCTCATCGTCCCCCAAAACTCTCCATCACCACGGATTATTCCCTGTATTTCTACCCCAAATGTTACACAGTTTAGACGCTGGTATCGGTTCACCTTCAGGGCGGGACTTATGCTGTGAAAACCAAACTTACAGCAGCTCATCTCAGACCGGCTCCACTTTTTTTATTTAGGGTAACACACCTCTTTGATTTGGGACCATCTGTCCTAACTGCACACAGATGCGTGTCCATTGAAAGGCTTAGTGTGGGTTAATTTAGAAAAGATCCTGTAATTTACCTTGTGAGGCCCCTGCTTCCTATTACTGGCGGCTTGGCTCGCTGCACATGGGTTCTGCTAGTGAGATGAGGAGTCTGTATCAAAACAAACAAAAGGAGATGGAGATGGTTTTCCTCTGGCTTTCAGGAAGCTGTTGCACCGTCAGCAGTGGTGCTTGGGGACTCGTCCCCACCACTTTGCTTAGAGGTGTTTTATTCATTTACTACATATGAAATGTCACAAAGTAGTAGTCAAAACACAGAGGAAGGCTTCAGTGTTTTCGCTGGCAGTATATTTAGATCCAATGTAACTGTTTTTTAACGAAATCTCCACTACCGCACGTATACAGACAGAGATCTGAAGACGAGCAGAAAAAGAAAAGGTGGTGGAGTAGCAGTGCTTGTCAACAACAGATGGTGTCATCCAGGACATGTTACTGTGAAGTGTCGTCTCTGCAGCCCAGATGTCGAACTCTTGGCAGTGAGTTTTCGTCCATATTATTTACCAAGACAGTTCACCAGTGTAATTTTGGCAGTTGTTTACATCCCACCTTCAGCCCTTGCCGACACTGCATGTGATGTCATCAGTTCCGTTGTTGCTAAGCTACAGACACAGCACCCCGATGCATTTGTGACAATATCTGGTGATTTAAATCATGCCTCGCTCTCTACTACACTTCCAACATTTCAACAGTTTATCAGCTGCTCTACAAGAGAAAACAGGACCTTGGATTTGTTTTATGCAAATGTAAAGGATTCATACATGTCCAAACCAAGACCTCCTCTGGGAAAATCAGATCACAATCTTGTTTTTCTCTGTTCAGAATATAAACGACTTGTTCAGAGGCAACCTGTGACAAAACGAACTGTGAGAAAATGGTCACAGGAAGCTGAAGAAGCCCTGCAGGGTTGTTTTGCAACCACAGACTGGTTGACTCTATGCCAAGCACATGGAGAGGACATCAATGCCATGACTGAGTGTGTTACTGACTTTATAAACTTCTGTGTGGACAACATCATCCCCACCAGAACAGTGAGATGCTTCCCTAATAACAAACCCTGGATCTCCAGTGATCTGAAGGAACTGCTAAACAAGAAAAAAAGAGCCTTCAGGGAGGGAGACAGGGAATTACTGAGTATACAGAAGCAACTTAAGGTCAAGATCAGAGACAGCAAGGAGGCATACAGGAAGAAGCTGGAGAACAAACTACAGAGGAACAATACCAGAGATGTCTGGTCAGGAATGAGAAAGATCACAGGTTTTAAGGACAGGAAGGATTGGATAGATGGAAGTCTGGACAGAGCCAATGAACTGAACATATTCTTCAACAGGTTTAGTTCAGGAACTAGCTCAGCATCCTCCTCACCTGTTCCCAGCCAAACAGACATCCCACTCTCCTCTGATCAACAGCTTTCCTGTTACACCTCGGATGTTTTATCCTTCACCTCAGCCATGGACTCTTCTAATTTCACAAGTTTGACTTCAACCAAGTCAGGAAATGCTGCTACCCTCTTTGCCTCCCCCTCCCACTTGTCTGTCTCCAAAAGTCAGGTGAAGAGGCAGCTGGAGAAACTGAACCGGAACAAGGCTGCAGGTCCAGATGGTGTCAGCCCCAGAGTCCTGAAGGCCTGTGCAGAGCAGCTCTGTGGGATTCTGCAGCACCTCTTCAACCTTAGCCTAACTCAGGAGAAGGTCCCAGTGTTGTGGAAGACATCCTGTCTTGTTCCAGTACCCAAAAGAACTCACCCATCAATCATCAATGACTATAGACCCGTTGTCCTGGCATCCCACATCATGAAGTTCCTGGAGAGACTCCTGTTGGCACCCCTGAGTAAGCAAACAAGAACGTACCAGGACCCACTGCACTTTGCTTATGGCTGTGGAGTTGGAGATGCCATCATCCACCTACTTCAACCAACCCACTGTCATCTGGACAAAGCAGGCAGCACTGTGAGGATCATGTTCTTTGATTTCTCCAGTGCATTTAACACAATTCAGCCTGATTTGCTTTGTCAGAAACTCCTGAAGACACAGGTGGAGCCCTCAACAATCGCCTGGATCAATGACTACCTGACCAACAGACCACAATTTGTGAGACTGAGGAATTGTGTGTCAAGCCAGGTGGTCAGCAGCACAGGAGCACCACAGGGGACCGTACTCTCACCATTCCTTTTCACTCGGTACACTTTAGACTTCACTTCAGAGACCTGTCATCTGCAGAAATACTCAGATGACTCTGCAATTGTCGGGTGTATCAGAGATGGACAAGAAGCTGAATACAGAGAGCTGGTGGACCGCTTTGTGACATGGTGTGGAAACAATCGTCTTACCTTAAATGTGAACAAAACAAATGAGATGATTGAAGATTTCAAAAGAAACAGGGATAAGTCAAACAGTGTTTCCATCATGGGAGAAGAAGTGGAGGTGGTTGAGGAATATAAATACCTCGGAGTTCACCTTGACAACATACTGGACTGGAGGCGCGACAGTGAAACCGTCTACAAGAAGGGACAGAGCAGACTGTACTTCTTGAGGAAGCTTAGGTCCTTCAAGGTTTGCAGCAAGATGCTGGAGCTCTTCTAAAAGTCTGTTGTGGAGAGTGTAATCTCTTCAGCCGTCATCTGTTGGGGTAGCAGCATCAGAGCCAGGGATTTAAAAAGGCTAAACAACCTGATAAAGAAGGTTCTGGTTCTGTTCTTGGGACGACTGTGGAAAATCTGGAGATGATAATGCAAAGAAGGATTCTTCATAAAATCAAAAAAATTATAGACAACCCTGAGCATCCTCTTCATGAGACAGTCATACAACAACAGAGCGTCTTCAGTCAGATGCTTCTTCCGTTTCGCTGCAATACAGACCGCTACAGGAAATCCTCCCTGCCCATCATCATCTACAACAACTCCTTAAAGAATTATTTATATGAGCTATACCAACACTTAATTTCCCTCTGGGATCAATAAAGTATTTTTGAATTTGAATTGTATAGCCATACATGCTGTTAATACTTCAAAGTATTTCCCAGCAGGAGAACACTTGGTCTTCTCCCCTAACCTCTTTAGGTTGGACCATGCAGAGATTGTAAAGATAATGTTGGAGTAGCTCTGTTACGTTGCGTTCATTGACAGCTGCTATGACGCGCAACCATGGCAAATAGTACCTGAACTATGACTCCAAATCTCAGATGAGTTGAAAAGGAGGCGTTGTGGATGCAGAGCAGGAACAAAGAGCAGAGAGAGACGAGGAGGAAGTTCAAACCATCTCTTGCAACAATCATAATGGGCAAGGATCACATCCCCTACTCCAACGTCTCCGTCTGGCTTTCTAAACATACGGCCAGGCAGAGATTTAAAGAGGAGCAACACTGGATTAGCAGTGCTGGCCAACAACTGATGATGTCATCCAACTAGTGTTGTAGTCAAATCACCTTCGCTCAAGTTCAGGTCACACTTGAGTCCATAGTGTTTAGTCCAAGTGCAAGTCAAAGTCACCAAGTCGCTAGGTCCTGCAGGCCAAGTCCCAAAAAGAAAGAAGTCCAAGTCAAGTCATCATCACCTGAGAGTAAGTCAAAAATAAAAGAGCGTATGTGAGTGTAGGTTTTCAATTTAATTAAGTTTATTTTAAAACGAGAATAATGTCAGCCATACATACATGTTTCTTGTTTTTTTTCTGTTTTTATCCCACGGTTTTTCCCTATGATTTAATCACCCAGTGCTCCTACCTTAGTTCTAGGCCTGGGTTCCACTCTCCCTGCCAGCCTCGGCAGGGCCCCGTACTGAAACCCAAGCGTCCTTCATGCTAAATAAAAACAATAAAGTAAACCATACGTAGTTTACTTTATTTTATTTTTTTAAGTTGTACTCAATGCCGCCATGCTCTCACCAAGCTAACACAGTAGCATGTGCAAAATAATAAATCGTGCTTAAAATAAATGTAAAAACTATACACAATGGACACGTCACCCGTACACTTACAAAGGCTTTGGGAAATGTTTAATTAATAATCTAGTAATCTGACCTAATACAACAATCTAACATTAGCATCAGCTACATGCTAATTACAGCAATTTCACATGTCGGAGTCATAGTGCAAGTCATCGGCGTGCTGTTCGAGTCAAGTCACAAGTCCCTTAAACCCGACCCAAGTCAGGGATGCAGTACTCGAGTACTCCATCCCTGCATCTAGAACATGTTACTGTGGAATATCGTCTCTGCTACCTGGAGCTTGGCATGTAATGACAGACATGAAACCACCATATAGTCATCCCTTCTTGCACACTCTCTAGCTCATCCTGGGCTGTCCTCAGCTCACCCCACACATTTTCTATTGGCAGTACCTCTGAGATGGGCGCTAAGCAAGGTAGATTTTTAAGTCTGGGGAAACATTTCTGTGTTGATTTGACCACCCACTTTCAGTTTCTGACAGAGCTCACCAAGTTTGTATTGCCCCTCTAGGCGTTTTCAAAAGACACACGGTGGCGGCATATTAGCGTAATATTGCCGGCATGGTGTCTCTTATAAATGCACCGTGGCTGCATGGCAAGGCGCGAGTATTGCTGCATTTCTGCTGGCAAGCTTGATAGTAATATTACCGCAATATAGCTGCAACGCTGGACTTATGAATGAAGTTCACGCCTTGGCGCAACAGAGGGTGATGTCATGATGGTGTGTGGAATGTGCGCCGAGCCCCGCCGGCAATAGTAAAGCAAGGCAATTTTATTTGTATAGCACACTTTCAACAACAAGGCAATTTAAGGTGCTTTACATGATTAGGGGATAAAGTAAAAACAGCATAAAGCATGAAACATACACAGAGCATATGATATATAAAAACATTACTCAAACGGAGCTCTAAACAAGTGAGTTTTTAGTATCAGTAATCTATCTGGCGCATAGTTAAAATGCAAGTAACCATGAGGAGTTCATTTAGCATTTGTAAACTGTATCCGCTGAGATGGAAAACTGGAGTGATGCAGAGGTTCGAGAGCTTCTGGCCTGTAAGCCTAGTTTATACTTCTCCGTCACCGATTTTGAACTCACACACAGACGTATTGACAGAGGCGTTCACCTTTTATACTTCTCAACTGTTGGAAAGCAAATCTCCACCAGGACACCAGGGGTGCAGAGCTTTTCTGGTGGCTCAATCAACACTGGCCTACCAGTTCTGATTGAGCTGGAAAGCTTTTTACTAGAAGTGCAGCTCATTGTCTGTTGTTTTTTTTTTTGTTCTCTACGCCACCTCACTTTATAAACTGCATTTTTTTTATTAAACAAGGGGATTTTAAAACAGCTACCGCTTTACAAACTGTATTTTTTATTAAACAAGAGGATCTTAAAACAGCTACCCCTTTATAAACTGTATTTTTATTATTTATGTATCTCCTGTGTCAGAGAGCTCCCCTCGCGCAGCAGCCCCACTAAGCATGTGCACAGCAAATTAATCATGCATGCACAAATCTCCCCTCTCTGCTGGAAGAGCACAGTGACAGCACGAACACAGCCATGCATCTTATTAACAGAGATTTTATTGGAAAAGGACAGAAAGTTAGAAATGGATAACAACTTGGGGATGGGGAGGAATGAGTGGCCCTGGCCGAGGTCTGCGCTCTTTGGGGGCTTTTCTAGTTTCAGTTCCTATCCTTCAAAGAGTTTGTGATGCCAAGTACTCTAGGGTGACCAACCATCCTCTTTTCCCCAGACACGTCCACTTTTCAGGTTGTGTCGGGAGCATCCGGGGGATTTCATGGATTGATGAAAATGTCCAGGTTTTCATTGTTTTTCAAGGGACCAATAAGCATGCATAAAGTGACTGGTGTGATACACAGAATCATCTGACGTCCTCCCCGAACTGCTGCCTACTGGATGGTTCTGATCCATTCATATAAGGAACAAACGGCAGGCCGTGATGCTCAGCGATGCATCTTGTTGCACCGTATTTTGCCACGCTGCGCTGCTGCTGTATAAAAGATGTCAAATCACAAGCTTAGCTTTATGGACGAATGTAGCTGACATATCTGTTTCTGTGTGTGACAAAACAGACAGACTCAGCTCACTGAATCATTTAATCACGTAGGTCATATGTACACAATTACTGTAATAATGCTGTGCAAACAGAGAGTCCATGTATAAATTGACTGAGAATGATGAAGATGAAAATTAAAGACTGGAGTATGCACTTTTTTATCGTCTTTTTGAGACTACTGCTTTTTACTCTTATTACATTGAAAAAAAATACTTGTTATCTCAGAATTATTATTTCAGATTGTTGTTTATTTTCTGTCCAGTACGACTTAAAAAGTAAGCTCTTATTGTTACTGGTGTTACTGGTAAATTCGAACGAGTAATTTATTTCTATTAATAATTAATTTCAAGAGATTTTAAAGTCATTTTTGTACTTGTGAATGTCTATCTGAAGTTTGTGAACTGTTCTTTCTAACCTCATGGAGAATGCACCCTTTAAATATGGAAAACTCAAACATCTTGTGTCCTCTTTTTTTTTTTGGGAAATCAAAATATGCTCACCCTAATGTACTCTAACAGGGTTCCCGTGGCCTTTACAAAAAAAAAAAAAAACAGGACCACTGCTGTATTGATCCTCCACCATACCTAACGGACTTTTTTTTTATAACCTTCCTTACTCCAGAATATTCCCCCCTTCGCGTCCCAGCAAGACAAACATGGTTCCAACTGTGGTTTCATTTGGTTTAAATCTTAAAATTATTGCTCTGGCTGTAAATGTGAGCAAGTAAAGTGAGTAGCCATTTTTGTAGCCATTTCCTGACCGATAAAGATCAGCGTACATCTGCCTTTACTTAAATTGTTTTGTGACTTTCCTGTTTTAAAGAGCAGCAGGAGAAATCGGCCTCTGTCACTTCAGATTTATATCCAGGGGAAACGGTAAGATTTCCAAGATATTCGGAAGTTTCTCGGTGGTCTAATTAACTTTTAAAAAGTATTGACCTTGAGTTGTATATTATTTACGTGAGTTGTCAGGGGTCCCAAAGTGTGACATTGATGATTTTATTAAGTCCTTTTTAAAATTAAATTGGGGTTAAAAAAAAAAAGATAAAGGTTGGATTTTTCTAAAATGTTTAAATAAAATACCAATTTATTTTAAGTGTAAAAAAGAGAGAAGGGAGCTGTATGTTTACCAGACTTCTCAGGGTTTTTTTTTTACATTATAATTGTAGAAACAAACCAAAGTTAGCTCTTTAGAGGCAACAGGTTGCATTTAGTTGTAATCTGCTGCTATACCTCTAGATGTCACTAAATCACACCAATGAAAATGTCCATCTTCAGCTTCATGTGATTAGATCTTGTTTTTTTTCTCTCTCTTCTTGATCATGTTTGCTGCTGTGGTTCCTCGAATATGGTTTTGCTTCCGTATGATTTGCATCTCTTGTAGCCGACATGTCTGTGGAAAATCTTAAAGGAGATGGAGCAGATTCACAGAACGGCTTGATTTTAAAGCTTAACGATGTGCTCTTTATAATCTTCTTCATTCCATAAACAGATCGCTCATCTTCTCTCTTTGTTTAAACATTCCACCATGAAAGTACAAATGGTTTATGTTTACTCGATTTAAATAAACTTTTATCTTTGTCCGCAGTAAAGCTTCAGCTGCAAGCGACCTCGGTGGGGGAAGTGATCATCAAAGGAGTTTGTGCAAACCGTTATCTGGCGATGAGCAGAGAAGGACGGCTTTTTGGAGCGGTGAGTGATTATGTCTTTGGATTTCATGTTTGTTTTGTATAAAATTACTTACTTATGTTGATGATGATGATGGCATAAAAGAATTTATGTTTTTCTCCCAAGTCTAACAGTTTGTCTGTGTGTTGTTTAGTCTTGTCTCGTTAAGTCCGAGTCACGGAGGACAAAAAGTAATCACACGTGTTCTGGTGTTAAATGTCATGACGTGGTGTTCATCAATTTGGTGTCGCTTTCCACGCAGTGTGGACTGGAATAGAAGCAAAATAAGCATCTGAGTATGTGGGAATTTGCATAGGTGTTTTTAAAATGTGGCCAGTGTAGACTGTTAAACCTGCAAAAAAGGCAGTTACTAGAGGTGGGCGAAATGAAAGGTATATGGTAAAAATTACATAAATTTAGCCAAAGGTAGAGATTTTGGACTATACTGGCCTACCGCGTTTGCGAATTTTGATGATGTCATCAAGCTGTCATCAAGAAGGATAAATAAATACCCATCCTAAGGAGGGTATCAGTGACGGTCTTCTGGCCAGTTGTCAAGTCTGCAGTCTTCCCCATATTGAACCGAACTGAGACAATTAAACTGAAGTGAAGCAATTTAATGACACCTGGGAAAACCTGTGCAGGTGCTTTGAGTTAAGTAGATGAGTAGTCTGTGACACATTCATGTCCTGTAAAATTTGGCCTGATTTCTTCACAGTATTCAAAATTTTGTGAATTTATTTTGTCGTGGGTTTTATGAGCTGGAAGCTCAAATTATGTACAAATAAACAACTAAATACTTGAATTGTGGGCCCTGTGGAAGTTTAACGTTTTGAATGGAATTATGGAAATAAATAAACTTTTCCATGATATTCAAATTTTTTGGATATGGTCTGTATATAAAGAAAAGAAAAGAATATATCGCAATAAATATCGTTACCGCACATGCTTTAGATTATATTGCAATATAGATTTGAGGCCATATTGCCCAGTCCTAATGGCGACCCATAGGTAACTTCTGAAGGAGTTTCACCAATCCACAGCTCATGTGAGGAAAATTTGCTGACAGGACAGCCATGAGAAGTCCAGTTTAAAGTTTGCCACAAGTAAAATAGGTCACACAGCAAACAAGAAGAAAATGTGGTTCGATTAAACCAAAACGGATCTGTTTGGCATACATGCAAAAGTCTGTGTGTAGCTGAAATCTAACAATGCACTTCACCCAGAACACACTTCTGGGTGAAGTGTGTTCATTCTGTGGGAATGTTTTTCTAAGGCAGTGAAAGTGAAAGGGGATGAGAAGAAGGGTGGTGCTAAACAACTGCAAAGCTGCTGAAACACTGAGTTCTTTTAAATCACAACTAAAAGCGTATCTGTTTGGAGCTGCCTTTGAGTAATGTTTTCATCTATCATATGTTTTGTGTATGCTTCATGCTTTATGGCTGTTTTTACTTCATATGCTTTGTCTGTGTTTTACTGCTACTTTTATTCTACCCTTTTATCATGTAAAGCGCCTTGAAATACTTTGTTTTTGAAAGTGTGCTATACAAATACAATTGCCTTGCCTTGCCTAAATAGAGGACAATCCTGCAAGGAAACCTGCCGGAGGCACTTGAACACTTGAAACTGGGGTAGAGGTTTAAATTCAAGCACACAATGACCTTAAACAATAGGAGTGTGACGGTACATGTTTTTGGGGTATTTTAATCAAGAAAACTTAATACAAATGTGCATATTGACTGTTTTTTTTTTTTTTTTTACTTTGATCAGAATTAAACAAAGAACCTTTTTTCCTGAATTCCTTGCTTTCAATTCTTAAAATTGTTTTTTTATTATGTTCTAAAACTTAAAGTTGAAAGTATAGAACTGATTTTAGATGCACAGCTATTTTTGATACATAAAATACAATAGTATAAGCAGACATAGCCAGAGTAGAAAACAAAATAACCACTTGAAAACTGTCAGTGTTCATATTTAGAAATGGTTAAATAATACTTTGCCCACATTTAAAAATAAAACATGCTTAAATCACGTTGGAGGTTTTTTGATATTTTGACAACCTAGTCTACCAGGTGTACTTGAATGCTGCTTGGGGAGCTGTTGGGAAAAACCCCTTCTCATCAACGGGGATTCCGCCGACTTGTGTTTGATACAAACTAAGGAGTTTGGGCTGATCGGATGCTACTGGTAGCCATGTGGACGTCAGCTGGTTTTTCTCTAGTGTCAGTGATGTTTACATTCAGCTTGACATCGTTTCGGGTGAGTCATTCAGTTCAGTGCAGAGCGTGTTATTGACATTATTGCTGTTGAATGATGCGTTCGCTGACAAAGTTCTGGTTGGTCCATCTTTCTTTTTTTACTGTAGCTGTATGAGAAACCATTAATGTTCCCAAATAGCAGAGTTTAGTGATAGCTGGGAGTCCTTTCTGTTTTGGTGTCACTTTTTGAAGTTGTGCTGAGGAATGTTGCTTGAATGTTGAGTTCTGCACATAAACATTCTGCATGTGTTCATTTAGAAAACAGCTTTATTTGTTCGGCACACGTTCCTACCGAAAAATCTGAATACATGTACCGTTACCCTGATCAAACATACATCCTGAGCTAAAACAGAATGGTTTAGATCAGAGCATCTTCATGTTCTAGAATGGCCCAGTCAAAATCCAACTGGGCATCTAAAGCAAGACTTGAAATATGATGTCTACAGATGTTCTTGTTAAATCTGAACCTCTGCTATTTTACAAAGATTTTTTTCTTCCAATTCACAATTATGTACTACTTGTGTTGGCATATTACATACACTTCCAGTTGAATACATTACAACTAGTGGTTGTAAAGTAAGAGTGTGAATAATTTCAAAGGGCACTGGTAAGTGTTTAGGTTCTGTTCACATATATTTTAATCAGAATCAGCTTTATTGGCCACGATTGTGTACACAAACAAGGAACTTAGGTTTTCCAGCATTCGTAGTGTACAGACATGAGGTATTAATATATTAACTGTAGAGGAAATAAAATAAGGATAAGGATTAATATGTGCATGTATTTGCCGAAAATTTTTATTTTTTTGTTTTATGTTTTTGTTTTGGATGGGTAGCAATGTTGCTGTGCACAATAACCTTTGGCTTTACATTTAAAGATTTTTCTGAAATCTGAAAAAAATTGAACACATTTCATAAAGTGAAACTATTATGTAGATTCATTACACATTGTAAAAGATTTTAAGATTTTATTTCTTGTAATTTTGATGATTATGGCATGAAAAGCCACAATACAGTTTTAGTTCAATAATGTAATAGAAAAACGTAAAAAATCTGAACCTCATGGTTTCACACCCTAACCAGCTAATTAACTCATATTAACTTTCTGAGCCTCTAAATGTTCTCTCAGTCTGAGCCAGTAATGGTGCGTTTCATTGGTAGTGGGAACTCGGAAATTCCAACTTCCGAGTGTGAAAAGTCTGGAACGCCCCCGGAAGTCGGACTTCCCACTCGGAAAGTCTGAGATTTTTTCTTGCACCGACTTCGACTTGCGATATGGTCGCTCCTCGCATCAACTGTAGTAGCTGTGGTGGAAACATGTTTATATACAAGATACACTCGTAAGAGTGCGTCTAAAAAAAAATAAATGTTACATGTAGAACCTGCAACTCTAAACATAATAAAAGAGGTGTTTGCATATGGAAAGTACAGCTTAAAACAATATTAATAAGAGGTACCAACGACAAGGGCTACCTGGGCCGGGCCATATTGGATTCCTGACTTCTCCAATTACGTTAACTTGAACACAATTTACTCGGGTGTGACGTGAAACCCAGCTCTGAGTTCCGACTTCTGAGGAAAACGGAAAGCACCGCGTTTATTAGGAGTAAGACAAACGTGTTACAGGCAGTTTCTGTAACATCTGACACAGTCAGTCAGAAAAGTGAATGAAGGCTCGCAGACACAGAGGATTTCTAATAGATGCTTCAGACAGTTTTTCAATGTAAGGCACATTTTAGGTTAACGTGAGTCTGTGGGGTCATATTGTGTTTATTGCCTGATGTGGAGTGTACAAAAGCCACAACAAAGCACAGGCACGTTTTAGACAATGGCATGGATGAAAGTGAAATACAAACCATTCAACCTAATCTCTGTTAAACATTTCTTTTTTTGGGAGGGGGGACTTTTGAAACAAACAAAACAAAAAACAGTCAGTTATAAAGCTGTTCATGTTTGCTATTTATAAGGTGTCTGGAGAGTAAGAAAAGTTTGTTAAAGGATTTAAGTTGTTAGATGTTACGCCTCATAAGTGTCACTAGTAGTTTATTGGACACCTTTCTTGGCCTTGTCCATTTTTATAAAGCTTTCTCCAGATTCTTCTAAATCTTAGAGGGATGTGATGCACAAATGATGATGAAACTTGTGCTAGTTTTTCTGATGCTCTATTTATTCTCGATCATGTTTTATAACATAGTTATGCCTAAATAGTTCGGCATCCATTACACCTTCCCTCTCAGCCCCAGACATTTTCCATTTTCTATCATTTCCTGCACTAATAATAATGTATTCCCTGAATTGCTCTTTCACCCCGAGCTGATGAGTCTTTCAGGATTTCCTGAACATTGGTGTAAATAAACCAATATTTGCTTTGTTGCTTCCAGTGGCACTGAAAGTGTAAAGTTGTGGTGATTTACGAGGCTTGGTGGTTGTAAAACCTTGTACTGAATAATTAGGAGTCGGTATTTCCTCCTCCTAATGAGAGGCTGCTTCCCGAAACCGTACTGAGCTAGATTGTTGTCTGTGCGTAAATTTGAAAGGAGACTTCCTTGTTATTTCGTCTGAATTGTTACCTGAAGGAAAACTCAAATGACGAGGAACATTTTCTTCTTACAAGTCTGACCCTGACCACAGTCTGAAAAGTGTCCTTGAACTGCTTTATTTTTTTTGTAGCGTTTTGACATTTTGTAGAATATTTTATTGTATAAACCTTTTTGATCACATCTAACTGGACTGTTCTGGGTAAAAATGGGAGCCATTTTCTACTTTTCATGGATCAGTTGGGTCATGCGGCTCCAACAAATATCTGCTTTCAGATTGTGCTTCATTATGTTGGATTGATCAAGGGTCAAAATCATAGGAGTCAACTGAATGATTAATGGAAATAGGGTCTAATATGAAATCTTAAGAAAATAAACAGTTGAATAAAATTGTATGTGCGATTTGACCAGTTTTATGATACTTATCACGGTGAATTATCAGTACACTAAAAAACATAACTGATATGCAACGGCTAGGTATAAGGTACAAAGGAGATGTGGGAACAAAATGGATAAAAACGCCTGGTTGGCAAAAGGGGGTATGAATGAGTTGGCATGGTGCCCTGAACATTTTGGAGTGGGACACCAAATCAATCACATGATTTAAAAAATCAGCCAATACTCTGCTTGATCAGAGGTCATGCTAGACATTTTTGTTGTTCGTCCTTTTGACATGTGGGGTAAAAAAATCTAGTCATAATCTATTAATAATCTATAATAATTATACATAATCTATTTCTATCTATCTAAAAATAATCTATTTCTAATCTATAAATCAGGAGATGCTGCTACCCCCTTTGCCTCCCCCTCCCACTTGTCTGTCTCCAAAAGTCAGGTGAAGAGGCAGCTGGAGAAACTTAACCGGAACAAGGCTGCAGGTCCAGATGGTGTCAGCCCCAGAGTCCTGAAGGCCTGTGCAGAGCAGCTCTGTGGGATTCTGCAGCACCTCTTCAACCTTAGCCTAACTCAGGAGAAGGTTCCAGTGTTGTGGAAGACATCCTATCTTGTTCCAGTGCCAAAGAGAACTCACCCATCAGTCATCAATGACTATAGACCTGTTGCCCTGACATCCCACATCATGAAGGTCCTGGAGAGACTCCTGTTGGCCCACCTGAGTAAGCAAACAAGAACGTATCAGAATCCACTGCAGTTTGCTTATCGCTGTGGAGTTGGAGTTGAAGATGCCATCATCCACCTACTTGAACCAACCCACTGTCATCTGGACAAAGCAGGCAGCACTGTGAGGATCATGTTCTTTGATTTCTCCAGTGCATTTAACACAATTCAGCCTGATTTGCTTTGTCAGAAACTCCTGAAGACACAGGTGGAGCCCTCAACAATCGCCTGGATCAATGACTACCTGACCAACAGACCACAATTTGTGAGACTGAAGAATTGTGTGTCAAGCCAGGTGGTCAGCAGCACAGGAGCACCACAGGGGACCGTACTCTCACCATTCCTTTTTACTCTGTACACCTCAGACTTCCAGTACAAATCAGAGACCTGTCGTCTGCAGAAATACTCAGATGACTGCAATTGTCGGGTGTATCAGAGATGGACAAGAAGCTGAATACAGAGAGCTGGTGGACCGCTTTGTGACATGGTGTGGAAACAATCGTCTTACCTTGAATGTGAACAAAACAAAGGAGATGATTGTAGATGTAAAGAAACAGGGATAAGTCAAACACTGTTTCCATCATGGGAGAAGAAGTGGAGGTGGTTGAGGAATATAAATACCTCGGAGTTCACCTGGACAAGACTGGACTGGAGACTGAACAGTGAAGCCGTCTATAAGAAGGGACAGAGCTGACTGTACTTCTTGAGGAAGCTAAGGTCTTTCAAGGTTTGCAGCAAGATGCTGCATATTTTCTACAAGTCTGTTGTGGAGAGTGTAATCTCTTCAGCCGTCATCTGTTGGGGTAGCAGCATCAGAGCCAGGGACTTAAAAAGGCTAAACAACCTGATAAAGAAGGTTCTGGTTCTGTTCTTGGGACAACTGTGGAACATGTGGAGATGATAATGCAAAGAAGGATTCTTCATAAAATCAAAAAAATTATGGACAACCCTGAGCATCCTCTTCATGAGACAGTCATACAACAACAGAGCGTCTTCAGTCGGAGGGTTTCAATACAGACCGCTACAGGAAATCCTTTCTGCCCACCGCCATCACTATCTACAACAACTTCTTACAATAATAATTATATGAGCTACAACAACACTTAATTTCCCTCTGGGATCAATAAAGTATTTTTGAATTGAATTTTTACCCTAAAAGGATAACTTATTCAATGGTATTTATTTTTTTATTCATTTTAAATTATATCCAATCTGAACAAAGAACTACATATAAAAACAAAATTAAATGATTGCACTTAAAATACGAACAGGTCCCTTCCTCTGCATGGAACTTAAATGCGCACTCACTTGTTCGTCATCAAATAGTGGGATTGCTGCAGAGGTTTTTGTAATGAGGTTTTGGATTTTTGCCTCAGACAGAGGACTCTTCGTGGTGGTATACATGTTCTGGAGGCTGAATCCACGCTCCGCTGCCACACTGTAGACTGGAATTAAGCACCACTTCCACTAAAGTTTTGAAATAAGGGAACATTTCTCCAATTGAAGCGATCTGAAGTCAGAAAGACTCTCTGAACAAGCAGTTTCCTGACCCGCAAGCTATTGTTTCAGTGGGAAGAAATCCCACAGCATGCACTGCTGGTTGGCACGACACCGGCTTCTTGGGAACTACACGCTCCAAAGCCTTAGTTACTCTTCAACGCGCTGTCAGCTCCCGGTTAGCGAGATGCATTAAGTGTAGTGTCCAGGTCTGAGATGATGGTCAGATGTTCTCATGGGAACCTTTTTTGTGTGTGGATAATTTAGTCACTTGCGTAAAGTTGAAAAAGGCTGCACATTTGCACCCAAGTGGTCAGAGTTGTGAATACTAACAAAATAACAGACGGCCTTCAGACTTTATAGTCCCATTTCAAAGATTCGATTAACGTGTCCTCTGCTGGTGACCATTTGATCAGTGAATGGTCCATACCTTAGGGCTTTAAGGTGGTGGTAAAACACTCTTTAAGTGTTGAGGCTAATAATGTATAGGTCTTTAAAATGAGCTTCGTGGCACAAATATGTAAGACTAATGCGTCATGTCGAGGCATGCTTAGGATTTATTCAAGCTGCAAGAAAGCGAGAGAGAGCAAGACTTTCAGTTGGAATGTTTGCAGCCTTTTGGAAATCGCTGAGTTCATCTGGATCGATAGGTCGACATGTTCCAGGGCGAACACGTGGACGCTGCTGCTTTAGTAATGCTAGCTGTGCCAACAGCGCTAACCACGTATAAAATTGTAACGTTTTTTTTCTCCTTCCTGGTTTAGTTTTATTCTGTCAGCATCGCCTGATGGTGGAATAAATAGTTTTTACTACAAAAAAACCACAAAAATTAAACGGTTTCACTGAGGTTAAAGTTTACTGATGTAACTGTGTTCTGTGCCTTTTCCTTCAGAGACGACCGACAGACGAGTGCTACTTCCTAGAGAGGCTCGAGAGCAACAACTACAACACCTACCGCTCCAGGAAGTACCCGAACATGTACGTGGCTCTGAAGAGGACTGGCCAGTACAAGTCCGGAAACAAAACCGGACCGGGTCAGAAGGCCATTCTTTTTCTTCCGATGTCGGCAAAGTGCTAACCGGGGATCCGACGGAGAGAGAGCGACGTCTTTGGGACGATCCAAAGGCAAACGACCACAGTGTTGCATTGGCGTTGCCTAAAACAGCTGTGACAATTTGACTGTTTCCTCCCGAACATATCTGGTGTTATCCAGCTTTACTACCAAACAGTGCTACATATTTAAAAATATAACTCCAGGAATACTCCACAGGGAGCAGCCACACAGCAACTAGAGCCCAAAAACAATGAGGCTAAAGTGAAATCCATATTTAATATTGCAGGAACACTTCCAGACAATTAAGTAATCACGTTTAATAGATGAAAATCGGCTTTAAAAGCTCTCCTTTATCTTATGTAACCTAAAATGTGTGGAAAATCAGAGTCAGTTTAACTGGTATAGACTTTAAGGAAACAGAGTATTAAATTTTAAAAATAAATAATACATTTTATATCGGCCACCACAATGTGTTTTAGCAGCGATAAACAGCTACAACTAAATGAACCTGATCCTGAGTAAGTGATAACTACAGAACTTGAGGTACCTGTTCATGTTTAAAGAGTCCAGTCCGTAAACCCGGTTAATCCTGGCCATTTAAAAACGCTAGCTGAGCTCTAGGATTTAGCAGGAAGCCGTCTGTGGTACAGCTGGTAAAACATGCCGGAGTAGACCGCCGGCAGCTCCTCCATGGCGAGGTCGATCTTGTCGAAGCCCCGCTCCAGACCGTGCAGCAGAAGCCGGGCGACGCGGGAGGTGATGGGCGTGGTGCTGCCGGTCTCGGCCAGCTCGCTCACCTCCAGCCACTCGCAGCGCAGACACTCATGGGTGCAGAAGTTGATGTCGTAGGTCAGCGGGCTCAGCCGGCAGATGATGTACATGTCCGACATGCCGAAGGCGCCGGGGTGCTGGTGCTGCTGCCGGATGCTGAGCAGGGATCTGAACTCGGAGCGGATGCCCGTCTCTTCGAACACTTCTCGGACAGCGGTGGCACCTGGCGGGGGGGGATTCGTTACATGATATCTGTGCAAAAGTTTCAAACCACCCCTTATGTCTTTACCTTTTACTTCCTATAAGTTAGACTTTACTGTAATCTTTAAAAGTGGTCTTGATCACTTGTTCTCCAGGGCTTTTACATGTCTTTCCCTTGGGGTTTGGTCGCTTTTTCACTCCTTCTCAGTCCAGTCCTTCTACCATCTTAACTGAAGCCTTTACCCTTCAAAAAGGTTAAAGATTAATACTTGGCTATTTCATGTTAACGTGTAACAGCTGAAAAAATTTTCTCCCTAATGAGTCCAAAGTAAGAAGTTTAAAAGCGGTTGAAGTGATTTAAATGTTAGGTTGTTTTCCTCAGAGTTTCTCAGTAACTTCCTGCAATCTGTCTGACAGAAAAGCCTGTCTAACACTTTCCTCCAGTTAACAGTTTCACTAGTTGGGCCTTGCAAGCTGAAGTCGGCTTACGAATTGTTGCCTCTGAATCTGCAGCTGGTACTAACAGAACAGCCAGAGGTTAAGTTTTGAATCAGACGCTAAATTCAGGGTCAAGTTTTTCCATCTGAATCTGCCGTGAACTGAGGTTAGGATGGCCTTTTAGTAGTTTACCGGATTAATGGTTAATGAACACTATTTCCTGTGTCACAAGACCAGGATCAGCCACCAAAGCAAAGTTAAAAACATTTTTTTCAAAAATCTTCGAAATCTCTATTTACTCCAGATCAGACCCATTATTTTTGATTTGTAGACCTAAGTAGATACTATTAAAGGTAACTATCAACTAGCAGAGGGAGTCGATCCATCCATCCATCGGGCGAGAGGTGGAGTACGCCCTGGACAGGTCGCCAGTCCATTGCAGTCCACAGCAGAGGGAGTCTCTGCTTCATTTTGTTCTCAGCTAGTGTTCATTTGTGTTAAAAGACTCCTGCTACCTACAAACTTTGGAGCAATGAAACAGAGTCGCTGTTTTGGATTATTGGAAAAGATAACTGGGTTTTCCACTATTTCGACCTCTATCATATTTTCCCTTTCTTCTGTTTATCAGTTTTTTTTCTATTATTAGTTGAATAAAAAATCAAAATGGTGGAAAAATGCCATCCCTTGACAAATTGAATTATTGAACCCAGTATTTATGGCTGTTGAGGTACAGATGTTTAGCAGTGGCATCTCTCTTTTCGTCAGGTTGATGATGTTTCGGGTGAAGTAGATGGTGTCTGTCAGCTATTTCTGGCAGTTCAGGTCCGGAATAGTTTGTTGGGAACCTCTGAATACTACATTAATTAAGTTCCGGATGCCCATGAGTGAGAGAGCAACCAGAGTCCAAAGAAAGCTGTGTAGTGTAGTGAAGTGATGCCATGTAACTTGAAGTGCTTTGAAACAAAATATAAGGAAATATAACAAAATATAACAATCCTCATACTGCTTTCCAGCCTGCAGTGAAGGTGTTTGGGGGGTTGGGGTGGCAGAGAGGTATATTTAGTAGGGGTGTAACGGTACATGTATTGGTTTTTGGATTGTACGGTACGGCCCTGTCGGTTCGGTACGCACGTGTATCACACGAATAAAGCTGTTTTCTACCTGAACACACGCAGAATGTTTATGTGCACAATTCAGAGCGCGGCGCAACTTTAAAAAGTCACACCAAAACAAAACAGAAAGAACTCCCAGCTATCACTAAACTCTGCAATTTGGGAGCATTAATGGTTTCTCATGCAGCTACAGTAGAAAAAGAAAGAAATTCAGTTATATACTTTGACCTTTTTTAAGTTATAGAACATAATAAAACCAAATAATTTCAGGAGTAGAAAGGAAGGAATTCAGGTAAAAAGTTTCTTTGTTTAATGGTGATCAAAGTTTTAAAAAAAGTCACCTGCACATTTGTATTTATTTTTCTTGATTAAAGTATACCAAAAACGTTCTGAACCGTGACTTTAAAACCCCAAATACGTACCGAATCGTGATTTTTGTGTACCGTTAAGCCCCTAATATTTAGATTTTATTTTCTATGTTTAAAAACCCATTTTGACGCTGCTTTCCGTGTGGAATCATGTAAATACTTTTTAACGCTGCTTTTAAAAATTTTCCAGAGGGAGAAACGAGATATATCGTGCCTTATTTTGTATAGATTAAATGAATGTATATGTTATATTTTAAAGAATTTAGTTAGATGTACTGTAGTATTTTTGTTATTTTTCCTGTTGAGTGAGACACTCACCGATATTCTCTCCTGGATCGGACAACCCGCCAGGAAACTTCCAGGCGTTCTTGGTCTGGAATCAGAGAAATCTGACATTTGACATGAGTTGTGACAAAATAACGCTGCTGGAAATTAATCTCAGACAGATCCCAACAGCAACATGGAATCACTTGCTTCTCTCCATAAATGCTCGACATGTACCGTATTTTTGTAGTTCGCAGTAGAGCTAATAATCCCACAGGAAGGGAAAAGGTTTCTGTAACCGAAGTGACTCTCACGAAGCTGCTTCATCACACTCTGATATTTAATAACACTATGCTGCTGGTTAAATTATGACGTCTGTATTTTTGTAGTTACTTCTATGATTTTGTAAGGAGCACAAAAGAAAATAGCACAGCAACTTTTGTTTTCTTGTAAAGACGATGCAAGGCATTGTGTTTGGTGTGTTTATTTTGTAAAACGTGCCGTTAGAAATAAATAAATGGATTCTGTGCTGCTTGACTGGATGTTTGTGTCTGAGCTTGACCAGTGCCATACATACAACATCGAAATTCACAGCGAAATCATTAGTAAACCAAACAATGGTTACTGTTACATAATTCTCAAATCCCCACTTTGTTAGATCAGTGCAAACAACTTTTTGTGAAACAGTTCTTCTGACGTCTCAGTTTTGTTCCAGAAAGTTCATAACTCTTGATGAACTCATTCAGCCTCATGGGAACTTTTTACTGCCAAAGGACCGGGCTAAATTCCTCATTTCCAGTAAACGGCTGCATGTGGAGGAGGAGGTGAAGAGATAAAGCAGTTGTGTCACTTCCTGGCCTTTCTCCTTTCCACCTTTAGGTACATCCATGAGTCGTTCAGATATATTAGATGCTCTTTAGTTACATACAGCTACAGTCAGACCTCAACATCGTCATATTAATCTGATTGTTAATGGTTTATTTTTGCAGTAGCAGTTCCTAGTCCAGGGTTTCACTCTCTGCTTGGACTCTTTTTAGAGGGAGTTTGCATTTTCTCCCTGTGCATGTTTCTCAGGGTACTCTAGCTTCCAACCCCAAAATAAAATACATATAAAATAACTTGGGTTACCTGACTATTCAAAAATTGCCCTAATGTATAAGTGTGTGTCTCTATGTTGTCCTCTTATGGACTGGTGACCTAACCAGGGTGTTCCCATCCTGCGTGGACAAGCGGGTATCGACGATGGAGAATGTGGATGTGTGGTTATATAAGAAAGAAAGAAACTAATGCTGCATTCCATTTCTTGTTGGAACTTGGAAATTACAACTTCTGAGTGAATAAAATCAACTGGAACCCCCCCGTGAAGTGCCACTCGAAAAGTCAGGCATTTTTTCTTGTGCGGACTTCCAGTTTCAGTATGGCCGCTCCTCACATCAACAATAGTAGATGTGGTGGAAACATGTTTATTTTACAAGACACATTAGTAAGAGTGCGTCTAAAATCAATGTTACATGTAGAGCCTACCACTCTAAACTTAACATAGAAGTGGTTTTTGTGTATAGACAGTATGGCTTAAAATGATGTATAATAAGAGAAACTACCAACAATGGCTACCTGGGCGTCGCCAAACTGGAAAGCTGTTTACTCGGGTGTGATGTCAAACCCAGCTTCAACTTCTGACTTCTAAGATAAATTAAATGCACCATAACACACTCAAAATAAAGATGACTCAGCTGACCAATCACAGCAGGTTTTGGAGACGGGTAACTCTTAAAGGGACAGGTACAGAAACTGTCAGTTCAGAGAGAAGGTAACCAGCACTGCTTTATGAATGCACAGAAAGAGGCAAAGATGATTGTTATCCAATTTAAATCAACCCTGCTTCTGGTGGATCCCATGCATTAACATAAATCTACCTGTTTTTGGGCTCTCACTGGCTTTCTCATAAACTTTAGGATGACTAATGATTCTAAAATTACAAATTTTAAGCACTACAGCAGCGTTTTGCAATGATTCTTCCACATTTGTGCAGATCCTATCTGCTTGAGTGGAAATGCACTCATAGGTGTGCAGAAACGATTTTGAAAGAGCTCCATTGAAAGTGAAGCTGAGAATCAGCGAGAGCCCCCAGAGACAGCGGACACATTCAGCACATGTAAACAGGCTGTTTGCTGCCAAATGCTGAAGGAGCCTAATGTCTGAGAGGACTTTCACCCCCAGTCTGGATAAACCAACACAGGTCCGTGAATAAACAAGGCTAATCATCAGCATTTTTAGCAGCAACAGGATGTCTGAATTTCTAGCTCATTATTCTTACTAATTACCAAAAGGCCTGAATCATGGTGCTGGTGAATGTAAACAAAGGTGAGACTGCTATGCTGTGCTGCTGGATTTCTGGATTCACATTGGAAACATGTTATTTAGTTAGAACCCTTGTAGTCTTTGTTTCTTTTTCTTTTAAAAAGAGATGCACCGATCAACCTTCAGGAGGTCTGAATTGGCCCATTTTTTTCCTCAATTGGTAATCGGCAGGTCAAATACTAAAAAATGATTTTTTTCTCCGTTCATTAAATGCATCAAATCAAAAAACTCCCACCATCTTCAGTCTATAACATACATTTTTGTGCATCTATGCATAACTTTCTTCATCTTCTGTTGGATTTAAAAAGTCGCATTTTTCTGTCCAGTCAAAAAAAATGCATTGAAATTAAAAGCAGCTGCTCAGGCTTAAACTTAGAAGAACTTCAGAAATCAGCAGGAAAAAGTCTGATTGGTACATCTCGACTTAACCGTTTAAGCCTGAACTAGACCTTAAGAATATTTTAAAAGTTAAAAAAGGTGGCCGAAGGCTTTTTGACACTTCTGTAACTAAATCTTAAGGAAAATGATAAACTTCCTGGGGATAAGGTTTAATCTACAAGGGCATTTACCTTGTTTTTGTCCTGGACAACCAAAACTTTTCCAGTGGACTCATCAACGACCGCACCTATGAGAGGGAAATAATCAGCTGTTAATTTTAAACACTGCAAAAACACCTGCTTTCTCATTACCTGGGCAGCTGAATAAGGAAGTGCCTCCTGTAGGAAAATATTTACTGGAAGGTTTTTGGAAGGTTTTATCCTAGTGAGCTGAGTTCCTGCAGGGTAAACAACATCTCAACAGTGTGAGCTTCAGTCCTATCAGACCAGTTCATTACAGTTCAGGAGTCTCTCATACTCCACCATGAAGTGAAGATGCTGTAATTTGCATTTCTGCGGCTGCTATTTGAACATCTGTTTTTCTCAGTTTATATTCTGTTGACCTCTTGTCAATAATACGTTTTACTTTTTATTGCACAACAACACATGTAGATTCTGTAAATATTCACCGTTTTTAAATTATCCTACTCAGTTGCACATTCTAATGAGTATGCCACTTTATTTTTTTAATAACTGCGCAGTACTTTGGATTTAGTAATTGTGTCCTTAATGTTGATTGTGAAGGTTTCTATTATCTGTCACTTTGCTGCTGTTACAGCCGGATTTCCCCTTTGTGGGACAATAAAAGATTATTCTCTTCTATTCTAAGATACATGTTCATCATCACCAAAGGACAAAATAATGAACACAGAGGGTCAATATTTATAAACTGATTCACAGCCGTCTGAGTTGGTTCTGGTTAACTCTACTGCAGTTCCATCCATCCAACGTATACATGCATCCATCCATCTATTTTCAATTAAGTTTATTTATATAGCTCCGATTCACAACAGATGTCATCTCGAGGCCCTTTACAAGCCATATAGTGCCATATAGTTCCTAGTTGCTATGGCGGCGCACAGTGTTGCAGCGGCTTCTCCAGCTCCCGGAATTAAGCCTAATTCGTTGCCCTTTGTGGGCACTTTTAGCACTAATTTAGTGCTAAATTCACGGCTGAAGTACAGCTCAACCGAACTGACAGACATCAGGGACAGTTCGGTAATTATAATTTCACAAAAACTTAAATCTGCTCTCGGATGCCAACGGCTCCTGAGGACAACGGAGTGGCGCAGCAGGATTCGGGGAGCAACGGGCAAGAGGAAACGATGTGCCCGAAAACAGAAGAGAGGAAAGCGGGCGGGTGCGCTGGCACAGTTAAACCTGGCTCAACAACAAGATGCCAGACTCAGCCTTCCAGATCGAAGCGCTTCAGTTTTTCCGAGCGGACCGTGACCACCGGTCGGATAAAACACGGGGAGGAGAACTCTGTGTGTACGTGAATGAAGGTTTGTGTACGAACTGGGGACTCGTGAAAAGCTCCTGCTCTGAGGCGATGGAGCTTATGACTGTGAAATGTCGGCCGTTTTATCTACCACGAGAGTCAACTGCAGTGTTCGTCACCATTGTTTACATTCGACTGGGTGCAAATGCCAACGAAGCATCAAAGGAGCTATTTGACACCATTAGCTCGCTGCAAACAAAGCACCCGGAGGCGTTTTACGTGGTTGCAGGGGACTTTAACCACGTGAAACTGACGGACACTCTGCCAAGTTTTTATCAGCATGTCACATTTCCTACACGCGGAGAAAATACTTTGGACTGTGTGTACAGCAACATCCGCGGTGCATATAGAGCTTTTCCTCGCCCCCATCTTGGCCTCTCCGACCACATCTCCATCCTGCTGGCGCCAGCATACCGCCCCCTGCTGAGACGTATCAGGCCAACGAAGAAGACGATCACTGTGTGGCCCAGAGATGCGACCTGTGTGCTCCAGGACTGTTTTCAGTGCACAGAATGGCAGGTCTTCAAAGAGGCAGCTACACATGAAGGAGAGGTGGACCTGGAGGAATATACATCATCTGTCCTTGGTTTCATCTCCAAATGTGTTGATGATGTCACCAACACCAGGATAATAACCTGCTATCCGAACCAGAAACCCTGGCTGAACTCTGAGGTGAGAGCTCTGCTGAAAGCTAGGGATGCTGCGTTCAAGGCAGGTGAGGCATCAGCACTCAGAGAGGCCCGAAAAGGACTGACTGCGGGCATTACGAGGGCCAAGGCCAAAGCCACATACGGCCAGAAAATCCAGGGTCACTTCACCACCAATGACCCTCGGCGCATGTGGAGGGGCATTAAATACATCAAGGACTACAACACCAAGGATGTACAATGCTCAAGAGACCCCTCCTTCCCAGATGCACTCAACCATTTCTATGCCCGCATTGAGTTCCCTGATGTCTCCCCCAGCACCATACTTACACCACCACCTGGTGACATGCCCATCAGTGTGACCACAGCAGATGTAAGGAAGACCCTTCAGTGTATCAACCCTCACAAAGCAGCAGGGCCCGACAACATCCCAGGGCGGGTACTGAGGGAATGTGCACACCAGCTGGCTGAGGTGCTGGCAGACATCTTTAACACCTCACTGTCACTGTCATCTGTCCCCACCTGCTAAAAGACTGCCACGATTGTCCCCGTCCCCAAGTGCTCCACAGTGACAAGCCTGAATGACTATCGGCCCATAGCTTTAACCCCGGTAGTCATGAAGTGCTTCGAGAGGTTGGTCATGACCCACATCAAAGACGCCATCGATATCACTGTGGACCCCCACCAGTGTGCCTACAGGAAAAATCGCTGCACTGACGACGCCATTTCATTGGTGGTCCACACAGCCCTGACCCATCTGGAGAGCAGAAACTCCTATGTCCGTCTGCTCTTTCTGGATTTCTCCTCAGCCTTCAACACCATCATCCCACAGACGCTGGAGCAGAAGCTCTCCTCCCTCGGACTGAGCAGTATGCTATCTCCCTGGACAGTATTTTAGTTTTATTTATTATCTGAGGGTTACCGCTGTTTTATTTTGAAAAATAACCGGATATCCCCGTTACATAGCTTAGTCTTGACACTAATCCCACAAGCAAGATGGATAGAAAACAAATGTCTCTTGACCGTTTCTTTGGAAAGGGGAAAAGGCCCAAGGCTCTCACTGATTCAGCGTTGTGGTGAGTTAGATTTTTCATGCACTTTGTATTTGTTTTTGTGTCAATTCTTGAATTATTAAAGGTATGTTTACATGTTACCATGGCGACCAGAGAGCGTTAGGGGGCTGAGTGTTACTCCTGTTATGTTGTCTGCTCGATGTTAGGAGGACGCTGTTAATAAAGCTGCGAATACACATTGGATTTACGTCCATTGTTATAATTTTAAAAATAACCCGTTTTTATACGGTCTGTTATCATTTATCCGCCACACCTTAAAGGCCGGTCCGTGAAAATATTGTCTTATATTAAACCGGTCCGTGGCGAAAAAAAGGTTGGGGACCACTGCTGGTAGAGCACATTTATTTATATTTATTTATTAGATTTATTTATATAATTTATTTTACTAATTTAATTTGAATGGTTTATAATCCCGGACCTGAGTCCTAATTTCATACCATCACATGTAACGTGAGATGGTATGACTATAAAAGTTCCTTGAATCCTTGAAGTCATTTCAATACAATCAGACAAACATTCCATTCAGTTTAAAAGTTTTTTTTAATTTAAGGAATCCCGGCAGATTGCACCAAGTCATTGACTTGCAGTTGTGCCCCGTTTATGCAGACTTCAACCACAGCATCAACCAACCCATCCATCCATCCATCCATCCATCCTCTTTTTTTTCTGGTCCTGGGACGAAGGAGGATAGGCGAAAGACGATAAGAGGGGAATCTTGCCTCTTTTCTTCAAGATTTGGGTGTGACAGTGCTTACTCTGCTTATTTTAATAATTATTCAAAATAAAAAATGTTTTGAACGCCCCTTAATTTTATCCCTATATTATGTATGGAGAGGAGGGTCTGACAGATAGTTGAAACTCTAATTTAGGAGGAACAATGCGGTTATCGTTCTGGCCGTGGAACCAGCTGTACACCCTCAGCAGGGTCCTGGAGGGTGCATGGGAGTCTACATGTGTTTTGTGGACTTGGAGAAGGTGTTCCACCGTGTCCCTCCGGGAGCCCTGTGGGGGGTACTCCGGGAGTATGGGCTACCGGGCCCCGTAATATGGGCTGTTAGGTCTCTGTACAACTGGTGTCAGAGCTTGGTTCGCAATGCAGTAAGTCGGGCTCTTTTCAGGTGAGAGTTGGACTCCGCCATGGTTGCTCTTTGTCACCGATTCTGTTCTTAACTTTTATGGACAGGATTTCTAGGCGCAGCCAAGGTGATGAGGGGATCCGTTTCGGTGGCCTCAGGATTGGGTCTGTGCTTTTTGCAGATCATGTGGTCATGTTGGCTTCAACGGAACGTGATCTGCAGCTTTCACTTGAGCGGTTTGCAGCCAAGTGTGAAGCGGCTGGGATGAGAATCAGCACCTCCAAATCCGTGACCATGGTCTCAAGCCGGAAAAGGGTAGAGTCCCATCTCTGGGTCGGGGAAGAGGTCCTTCCTCAAGTGGAAGAGTTTAGGCATATGGGGATCTTGTTTACGAATGAGGGAAAAATGGAGCGGGAGATTCATAGGCGGATTGGTAGGGCATCTGCAGTGATGCGGGCACTGTACCGGGTCTGTCATGGTGAAGAAAGAGCTGAGCCAAAAGGCGAGGCTTTCGATTTACTGGTCCATCTACGTTTCTATCCTCATCTATGGTCATGAACTCTGGGTGGTGACCGAAAGAACGAGAACACGGATACAAGCGACTGAAATGGGTTTCCTCCGCAGGGTGTCTGGGCTCTCTTAGAAATAGGGTGAGAAGCTTGGTCATCCGGGAAAAGCTCAGAGTAGAGCCGCTGCTCCTCCACATCGAGAGGAGTCGGTTGAGGTGGCTCGGGCATCTGGTCAGGATGCCTCCTGGACGCCTCTCTGGGAGGTGTTCCGGGCATGTCCCACCGGGAGGAGGCCCAGGGGAAGACGCAGGAGACGCTGGATGGATTATGTTTCTCAGCTGTCCTGGGAACGCCTTGGGATTCCTCACGAGGAGCTGGCCCAAGTGGCTGGAGAGAGGGAAGTCTGCTTAAGCTGCTGCCCCCACGACCCGACCCTGGATAAGCGGAAGAAGATGGATGGATGGATGGATGGATGGATGGATTATGTTAAGGTTTAAATTGGTACCAGCAAGAAAGCAAAGCAAAGAAGGCGAGACATCATAAATATACCGCGAAATTCTGATTCTAATCTACACAACAAAGCACAGAAGTAACGGATGTGACAAACATTACGTTAAGTTGCAATGCATTAAATACAAATACATACAGACATACAATTTGTGGAAAATATTGGGGAAAAACCTCTTAATATTTTCAGAGCTAAACAGAGTAAGTGACTCAACTGTACTTGAGAATGATGTCAACATCCCACTTTAATGTTTAACATTTTTTCTGCCGCCTGAAAAGGTTTTTTTTTCCCTGCAGGTAGTGACTAAGAGAAGCAGCTATGTGCTTCTGATGACAGCTCAGAGCGAAAAAGAAGAAGAAGAATCAGGGGGAGGAGGAGGCGGCGGAGGAAGGAAAACGGGCCACTGTCTTTTCCGGTGACTCCGTCTGAGCGAGCAGGACGGTCTGCTCTGAATGAATGTCACACATGTGTAAGAATGGATGGGTTGTCCTAAAAGCTTGACTTGGATCTGGAAGTGGAAATTGATGTCATCCTCGGTACTTGTGCCATATGATGCAGGAGGAGGCCTGGTTTCTTTTCAGGGAGGCTATCATTAAGTATACCTCAACCCCAGAGGCAGGAATGAAAAGAGGAATAACAGCATGAGCGAAAAAGGATTGTAAGTCCTGCAGATGAAAGAGAATGTACCCCACTTTTAGTTAGAGCTGAATGACTACCTATAAGAGGAAATCATTGATGAAAAGTCTGATCAAATAATCGAATAACACTTATAGGTTTGTTTTACTCCATTTTCCAATAACTAAAGTCTCACTAGATCTTTTCTTCTTACATATTATTCAGGTTTACATTTAAAGTTGTCGTATTGGAACAAATTTAGCAGCACATAGATTTTGCAGGATCTAGAGGCTATGTGCTGATGTTGGTGATCACACCTACCTTCCAGCTATCGACAAATCATAGGGTTTATATCTCTAAAAGCAACAGATTTTTTGAGTCGGGGAGCTTCCCATGGTGTCAAGTTTTTTTTATTACAATAAATTAGGAGGTTTTTCTTAGTGCTTGCTTTAAAGAACACAACATTAGCCAAATTGAATAGGACATTCTAAAATGTGTCAAAATTTAAAGTGGCTTAGTGGTTGTCCTGGTCTACAGCTAAAAGGCTTAGCTTTGAAACTTTCCTCACCACTTCCGTCACTCTGCTATTTTCTCCTACTATCCTCCATTTATACATCTTTTACCTTAGTCTTCTCTTTCTGTTTATCCTGTCCATGGAACATACGCCTGGTCCAGTTTTTGTCTTTTCCCTGGACAGAGCCATCGCCGGAGTTGGGGTTTGTCCTGTAACCGGTTCGAACCCCCACTCCTTCACTTTGTGACACTTCACAAGACACTTCACACCCGCCTTGCCTGATGGAAGGAGTCAGAGGGCCTGTTGGCACCCATTGAATGGCTACTTCCTTTCTGCCAGTCTGCCCCAGGTAGACGACGTAACACACCACCATCAGTGTGTGAAAGGGCGAATGACTGATTGTAGTGTAAACCGCTTTGAGTCCTCAGACTGATGAAGCCATTTGCTATGTTATTGCCACCAATACGTATGCACATACTGCAGTGCTTCTGTATTTAGCTCCAGTATATCTCTATCCAGGACTCAGCCAATATGCAGGATATTGCTTGCAATAACCCTGTTCTCTTTTAGATTTTCTCTCTAGATTTTGTGGTGCTTCTGTAATTAGTCCTTTCTTTATCTTGGATGGAGCCATTGCTGGAACTGTTGCTCCCATCACCGTTGTGTACCATTTTTGTTTTTATTTTTATAGAAAGTACACCTTGCTAAGTCCCGCTGTGTTTTTACTATGTCCTTTTAGTGGGCAGAGCCATCATATAATATTTTTGCCGTCAGTTCTGATTTCCTTGTTAACCTTTACCATGGAATGAAAAACTGGCGCAGTGCTTCTGTATTTAGCTCCAGTATATTTCTATCTTAGACTAAGCAAATATGCTTCCCTTAACCCTGTTTTCTTTTTTCTCTCCCATAGAAAGTATTGCTGCGTGGTGCTTCTGTCTTTGGTGGTGTCTCATTTCTGGGCAGAGCCATTGAAAGGGATAATGTTGGCATTAACTTTGTGCTCTCTTTGTTTTTTTCTAACCATAGAAAGTACACCTGGTCCAGTGTTTCAGTGTTGGTTTTCTGTGACTTTTTTCTATCCACTGGGTGTGGTTCTTTTGCAGGTCTGTTTCTGTCAAAAGAGAGTGGTTCCACTCCACGGCCACCACATGCTTGGTCAGGAGGAGAAACTGCTGCAAAGTCCGTGGCTAAATGATTTACTGAATCAAACTGTATATTTGATTGGACTGCATTTGAATCTAAAACTAATTTTTATTGTAGTGGATTATATTGATTCTGAATCTGGATTCTTTCTAGTTGGATATGAATTCGACCCGTTTGTCTCATACTTTCAGTACCTTGAGATGATGAAGAGGACAACACAAACTGAGCTGAAAAAAATAAATATAACTCGTGATTAACATCAGACACATATTTCGAGGCACTACATTGTACGACTGTTTTCTCCATTATAAGATAAGAAGTTAGAACCCAGATGGAAATTGTTGTATTTTGGGTTCTTTGGTGTTGTTTCATATTTAAACATCTCTTGTTTTGCTGGAAACAGTTTTTGGCAACAATATGGGGATTTCTGTTCAAAGAAGATGCTCAGAACATGTTCTGACATGCTTCATGCATCTACAATCTAGTAAAGACATTAAAGTCACTCTGCCCTCTGCTGGACGATCACAAAACTGTCAACCATCCCTTAAAATGATTATTTCTTAATCCTGAAATGATATAATAAAAACGCTATCCCATTTCTAGAATATGTGAGGCTCTTTCACACTTGGTTGTAGTCAGTAAAGCAGTAAAGGTGGGTATCACATATGACAGAGGATAATAATAATAATAATAATAATAATAATAATAATAATAATAATAAAAATTATAATAATAATAATACCTTTATTTATAAAGCACTTTACACATCCGAGGAGACCAACGTGCTCTACAGACCAATCAATGGAACACTCAATAAGTGTCCAAAGGAAAGAAAGTAATAAAAAAGAAACAGATAAACAACATACAGTAAAATAAGATAAAAACACAAGGCAACTTTTATTGCAGTTTCTGATCAGCTGGAGTGGAAGGTCAATTTAAAAAGATGAGTCTTTCAAAGTGATTTAAAATCTTGTAGCGAACTAGCCATCCTCATTCTAAGAGGGAGGGCGTTCAAAAGTTTGGGAGCAGCAATGGAAAAGGCTCTGTCACCTCGGGTTACAAGCCGAGATCTGGGAACAACAAAAAGCACCCGATGGTCAGATCTCAGCTTCCTCTTAGGAGCATGTTGGTGTAAAAGCTCAGAAAGATAAGAGGGGGCTAGACCATTCAAACATTTAAAAACACGATTTCAAATCTTAAAATCAATCCTAAAAAGAAATTGCAACCAGTGCAGGGAGGAAAGGATCAGAGTGATATGATCACGTTGTTGGTAGTCCATTAAGAGACAAGCAGCAGCATTCTGAACGAGCTGCAAACGGCGTAAGAGAGAGATATTTATCCCAGAATAAAGAGGGTTGCAGTAGTCAAGCCTAGAAGTTAAAAGGGCATGGATCACCCTTTCAAAACCAGAATAAGGTAGGCAGAGCTTGATTTTACTAATTAGCCTCAAATTATAAAAGCTAGACTATTTAAAACTATTGTAAAATTTCACTCAAAGGTTTCGCGCAACCACACAATTAAAAGGGCCAATAGGGCTGGTACCTTTCGGCAACAGTTCAGCCTTTCCAAAGACTATAACTTCAGTCTTATCCTGGTTCAAGTGTAAAACATTGAGTGCCATCCAGGATTTAAATTCACTTAAACAGCTGATCAGGTTTTGCACAGACTTAAGAGTTCCTCTACCTTTCAAATGGGGATATATTTGCAGATCATTTACAAAACAATGAAATGAAATCCCAAACTTTCTAATAATAGACCCTAAGGGTAACAAATACAATGAAAAAAGTATTGGACCCAAAATGGAGCCTTGGGGAACCCCGCAATTTAAGGGATTATGAAAAATACAATTAGAAAAGTGAAAAAAAATCTCATCCTCACTGAGAAAACCTTTGGGGTGTAAATCCCTACCTGCCACTCCAACCTGATGAGTAGCAAACCCCGGCAGCCTGCTTTCTCCTCCTCCCAACCACAGAGCCAGCACGGCGTGATCGCTTTTGGCGTGATGGAAGGTGAAGCCGTGCGTCGCTGCCGCAGCGGCGCATCGACTCAATGAGATGGGAACTCGTAGCCACACCGCCATCTTCCCTTCAGCTTTCCACCAGACCAAAGAGTCTGTAGAGTTCAGACACCAGGGATTACCAAGAATCCACAAACTCTTAAACATTCATTTAAATTCAAATTTCTTTTTAACGCCAGCAATGTCTTGCAAAAGTGTTCACAACCCCTGAATTCTAGAGCCTAAAAAAATCTATCATAATGGGCAAAGATCAACTCTTGATGTCATCCAGGACACGTTATTGTGGAATGTCGTCTCTGCTGCCCGGATGTTGAGCTGTTATTGAATGACAGTCATAAAACTGTCACACAGCAACAGTTGTCAGTAAGAGGCCTCTTCTGATTTGTTTCAAGACTGACTGCTACCGGAGAAACTTCCTGCCCATTTTGTAACCTGCTGTGGTTTTAATGATGCTTGTTATTCATAAATGTTTTCTGACAAACCTCTGAGGCCTTCACAGAAAAGCTGTAATTATACTGAGATTAGTTTTCATACACATGGACTTTATTTACTAATGGAGTGAATTAAAGGTAGCTGGTTCACTGGATTTTATTCAGAGGTATCAAAGTAAAGAGGACAAACTTTTTTTTGTCCTTTCAACCTCCAGCTGGTCCCTGCAGTAGGCTGCTCATATTGTTCCTGTTAAAACAGAGCAGTTCTTCTCCACTGTTGCCTCATGCTTGCTTGGGAGGAGGGATTCCTGCAAAGTCATTGATTTGATCCCACAGACTAGCCTCCCCTAGGTAACTTTTTCCCCAGCTGGCATTTTAAGAGGAGCTGAATTTGACTCTACTTTACTGTAATTGAATCAGAATAGACTTTATGTACTGAAATTAGATCTGAAGCTGGTTCTTTTTTGATTGTACTGGAATAAATTAGACTGATTTGGATTGACTTTGAACCAGACTGGAAATAGATTGGACCTCCTTGTCATGTAATGTGAATTTAGTTGAGATTTTTGCTGCAGAACTGATGCTTTATAAATGAGGTGAATTGAATTTAAGCAATTCCCATTGATGGGTTAACATTTAATAATAATAATAATACTAATAATAATAATAATAATAATAATAATAATGGCTTGCATTTATATAGCCCTTTTCGAGACCCTCAAAGCGCTTTACAACAACTCCATTATTCATTCACCCTCATTTAAATGATGGAAGTAACAAACCGTGGTTTTAAAGAATAGATAAGGACAAAATAATCCATAACCAAACTTTTTAGGGCCACCGTGTTCTCAGTGTCCCTCATACCTTTGCATGCATTCCAGTTGCAATAATAAACACATTTTAACACGACTCTGTGTTTAAAGTATGTAATCTGTCGAACTGCCTCTTATATGTCTCAGTTCATTGACATGTCATTTCAATGATATGCGAGTTGATTTTGTAGCAGGACAACAAACCTTGCAGCAATCTGCTGAATGCATTCTCGCTTATATCCACCGGCAGTCCGAGCTCAGCTAGATTCACTGTCACTCCTCCGAACCGGTCCACTTTGCCTGTTAAACCACCGGGTCCCACCACTGTGTGAAGCTGAGAGCAAGGGACGGGGCATGAAAAGGGCCGCGCTTTACAGCCGAACCGGCTTCTGAGCAGCGGGGACAGTCTGGACAGGAAGACACGGGCTGCCATGTTGCAGGAACAATCTAAAGAAAGACTATTTATAAACTAAATGTCTTCACTTCAACACCGGCATGTTAGCTGCATGTTCAGTGTAGTTACATAAAGTCCAAACTGGATATTGCATAAATACCGTAATGATCAGTTCAAACGCGCACGGAAAGTTTACATGTCTGTGATGAAACCATTCCTCATGCCAATTATCGTTTATTTTAACTTTTTATTACTAAATTAGCTGTTTCTGGAGATTATAGTTTAACATTTAGATTTTCGATACACTAATGAACGGAAAGAAATGTTATAAACTTCGCCTCTGTAGGCTAGGCCTACTCAAGTGTAGCATAAATAGGCTAACCCAAAATCCAAAACAACTGTTTTAAAGTACATGAAATAAAGCTGCATGTGATATGAGGCACATCCCGAATGAAATGCTCTAGGTTAAATGTGTTTTTAATACATTTAACATTCTTTATTTTAGTTTTTGAAAAGTCGGTTTGGAAGTATATCTAAAACAATCGGATATTTCAATGGAGTTTTGCACAAACCTTTTTGGTCAAGGTGGATCAATTCCACTTGTTGATAGTTGTATAAAAATTGTTATTTAATTTAAAATATATATATCAATAAGAAATAAATTAAAATAAATGCTATTAACTCTGTACACACACATAAAAAAATACCACACGTTCACTGCAGTAAAGCTTTGGCCCATTATTTCAGTGGGCATACGGTAAAAGGAGGCGGGACTAAACTTTAACCAGGAAGTTTAAGGCTCCGCTCCGTGTTTACACCACACGTTTCCAGTTTCACGTGGAGGATATTTTCACCGTGATCATGTCTTCCAAAAAGAATAAAAGCAAATCAAAAAGAGCGAGTGGGGGAGATACTTCACTGCTACAGAAGGACGAGTCCTGCGACCTGCAGACATCCGGGCTGGATGGAGGAAGCTGCAGAAGTTCCAACTGCAACTCATTCTCTGTTATGGATTTCATTGAAAAAGGTGGGCATTTGGACCGAGGTTTTCGGGTTTTCACTCACAAGTTAAAGTTGTATCGGGTTTATACATGTTGCAACGACTTGACTAACACATCAAAGTTGCTTCCAGCAATAACTTTATTACAAGTTATTAAATCAGAAGTTAATCAAAAAGTTCTCTCGCAAAATTTCATGTATTCCACAGATTAATTACACAGAGAATTATGTATTTCACAGTCAATCTAAAGACTGCTGACCCATCAGTTATCTTGTTTGCTATCACTGACAACCTCGAGAAGGAGGGTAAACCACAAAAGGTCCTTGATTAAGAAGCTGGCTATTCAGCATGGTTTGTTCAAGCATGTTAATAGAAAGTTAGGTGGAAGGAGAAAATGTGGTAGAAAAAGGCGTCCAAGCACCAGGGGATAATAACTGCCGCCCTTGAGAGGGTTGTGAAGTAAAGCCCATTCGGAGGAGTTCGGGGGAGATTTACAAAGTCAGAGCTTTAAGATCCACCACAAAATGTCGTATCCAGGACTTGGGCTACAACTGTCGCATTCTTGGTGTCTTCCCCGGTGGTCATTGGGCGAGACAGTGTCATTTAAGTTTCACAAAATTACTGAAATAAATGAATTTATTAGTGATATTCTTATTTGAGGTGCACCAGTAGTAGTCGTTACTCTCTGGATGAGCGAAATGAAGACTTTGACTTGATGTGCAGAAGTTCTTCATAAACTTACTTACAATGTCTTCCTGAATCCAAACTGGGAGCAGGTTCCAATGTGGATTATTCCTGAAACCTGAAAGTATGAAAATCTGTCATGGGTAATTATAACATACAGAAACTGTTTCCCTTATTTGACATTTTCCTGACAATATTGATTATTACTGTTATTTTTATTTATTTATCAAAATGTCTTTAATTAAAACATGCAACTCTCATGCAAAAATTGATCACTTAACTGTATAAGAAGTCTTTACATGCTCTTAGTAAAAAAATCGAATTGCTTTCGTATTTAGTAGGTTCGCGTTTAATGCAGACATTTGATCTTTTTCCCTTTAGCCGATGATAAAACACCTAAAAGCTGCAGATGGACTTTAGCCCAGCTGAGCCTCGGTTCTATGAAGTCGGCCGGTGTTTGTATCGGGAGACCGGTCCTGCTGACGAGTCCGTCGGGACAACAAGAGGTAACCTCTGTCATTTAAATAAGTTATAAATGGTTTGTACAAGTTTAGGAAAATGCCAGAGGAAAAACTGTATTTTACTTCATTTTTATGTGTTCAAGCTCTATAAAAGTGTTGAAATTTAAAATAAAATACTGAAAACCATATAGTTTTGTTCCTGCTGTCTGTTTTAATTGAATGAACTGCATTCTGTTAATATTGGTTTAAATTAAAGAACTCATTTATTTGGTTTTGTAACTTTTTAAGGTAAAATTCAGCATTTTATTTACAACTATGTTGAAACTTGAATATTCACTTTGATAAATGAAGGAGTTTGACTTTAGGAAAGGACATAAGAGCCTCTGGACATCCTGTTCGACTTTGACGCCTCTTCTCTGTCGTTCAGGTGTGTTTGGGCTGGCCCGTTGCATCGTTTCCAGGTGGAAAAGTTGGCCTTCAGAAATGTGCTCAGAACAATCTGAGGGTTAAACCGGGGGAGGCGGTGACGCTGCACCCGGTAACGGGTCCTGTGATCCAGATTGGGGAGCTGGTTCTCTCTCATCGGTAATGGTTCGCTTACGCAGTCACAATAAGAACAAGGAGGTCCACCTTCATTTCTTGGGTTTCACACCTCAGAATGTTGTAAAACTGACTGGCTCATGTTATTGATGTTGCTGAGGTGCATTTGGATGCAGCTTTCTAAACCTAAACAGTGTTTCTATGTTGTTTTTAGAAAGAAGGAACCTTCTTCTGGGAAGGCTAGCGAACTTCAGTCTTTAGTCATTCTGGCTGGAGCTTTATGATTTAACATGCTAACTGAGGCCTTTGAAGTCTGATATGGGGGTTTGTTGACCATTTCTCTAAAGATTGAGGATACACGCTCCTTGGAAGATCGACTGCTGTCTTAAATGTTTTCCACTTTCTCTCTGTAGAAGGACGGACTTAAAGTTGTTCATAAATTGACTGATAAACTGTCCCAGCTTATTAGGCAGAAAAAGTTGCTTCTCTATTAGGGGTGTAACAGTACACAAAAAAAATAATAATCACAGTTTGGTACGTTTTGGGGGTTTTAAAGTCATGGTTTGGTACGCTTGTGAGTACACTTTAATCAAGAAAAATAAATGCAAATGTGTATATGATTATTATTATTTTTTGTTGTAAATTTTGATCAGCATTAAACAAATGAACTTTTTCTTTAATGCATTTCTTTCAGTTCCTGAAATTAATTTGATTTTATTATGTTCTATAACTTGAAGTTGAAATTATGGAAATGGCTGGAAATGTGTTTTAATCTTATAAAGGAGGTTTGTAATGTCCTGAAATACTGCTACAAGTCCTCCAAAATAAATAACTTAATAAAATTGTGAAAATATTTCGGTTAAGTTTTCCCTGAATGTTGAATCCTAGACACGAGAGTAAAAAAAATAATGTTAAAATACAGCTGGCAATAGTTTTTCAGTCCTCTTTAGTCCTCTTGAGTTAAGGCTGCCATCTGCTGGTAAAAACTTCTAACTGCAGTTTTTTAAAATTTAGGACTATTTATGCCTGTGTGAGCATGTGGGAGAATATAGACTGCAAATAATAACAGAACGAAGGAAATAAGTCTTAATTAAGGCTGGCTGATTTATTGATTGCTTTCTAATTAATGAGAATGATTTGATTTTTAATAATTTTATATTGTGGTTTATGTGTCTTAATGTCAAAAACATTTTCTTTAGGTCAAAAGATGACACTCTTGATGCAGATGAATTCAAGAACTTCTTTGTGAGGACTTTAGGTGGGTTTCTGTCATCACACAGCTGTGCTGGTTGATGCCGCTTAGAAGCAGATTTCATTGGTGCGTGGTAGGATGCTGGTTTGCATGGCTGCTAACTTTATTTCTCCTCTTCCAGCTGGGAGCATCATCTTGCCTGGGAACGTCGTCTCTCTGAGTTATTTCGGCCGCTCCTGCCGCCTTCGGGTCGAAACCATAAGAGGAGAGGATGGCGTCACCCTGCAGAGACCCGATCCTCCGCTGGGAGCCGCCCCCGACTCAGAAGAGTCCTCCGTGTTGAACTCCACAGCAGCCGACCTCTCCTTGCAGCTCAGCATGCTCACTGTAGATGACGGCGGCGATGTGGCACCATGCACACCTGGAGAGCCAGGCCCGGCGGCCAGTACCCCTCTCCGGGCGGCTCCTCTCCCCTCCGTCTCATCGCCTGCTGCTCCTCTCACTCCTTCCTCCACCTCCGAGTCTGCAGAGGACGGCCTGATTAGCTCAGAGCAGGCTGAAAGTGAGTCGACAGCACCTCCTGCTGGCTTTAGCTGCAGTGACACATTCTACTCTGTCACACATTCCACTAAAGTCAGGTTTAGCAGCAGAGGAGGAGGGAAAGACTTGAATGAAGAAGCCCCCAGGTCAAAGGTCACATACAGCATGATCGGTGGTCTGAGCAGCCAGCTGAACGCCATCAGAGAAACCATTGAGCTCCCTCTGAAACGACCCGAGCTGTTTTCCAACTACGGTACGTCCCTTCTTCCACATCACTGTTGCGCTCGACTACCGGCGGGCAGCTTTATTCACCAACTCATGATCTTTGTGCCTCAACGGATCCAAACAGGTATCCCACCTCCTCGAGGGGTCCTCCTGTACGGGCCACCAGGCACGGGGAAAACTATGATTGCACGAGCCATAGCCGACGAGCTCGGCGCTCACATGGTGGTGATCAACGGACCGGAGATCATCAGCAAGTACGGACACAAGGCTCAGATAACCCGCATCAACAGTTTGGGTTTTATTGAGAAAGGATGAATGCATTTGAACTGGGGTATTTTTTCCAGTTTTTAATGAATAAACAGCAAACGACTTTAATAAGTTTAAAAATGTAGATGCTTTAGTTTGAATTTACTGTGGATTTTCTTAAATCCACACAGAGTCTAAATTACATATACTCCCTACTATTTTGTCATTTTTCTTTACAGAAATGGTAGACTTTGTTTAGGTTGCTTGTTTTACTGCCATGGGCGTGGCATTTAAAGGGGACACGTTATGCAAATGTCACTTTTTTCAACCTTTTGTGTTACCATTTGGATCTCTGCTGCCTCTATAGCCACTCCAAACATGAATAAAAACCATCCATCCATCCATTTTTTTTTATTTTTGCAAATATTTGCTGTCAGAAATCTTGTGCTTCTACAACCCGTTTGAAAAAGTGCCTTGTTGTGATGTCACAATAAGCAACATTTGCATTTAACCATCCCTCACTTGTCGAACTCCGCCCACCAACTCATGCCATTCTCATGTGTTGCAAACTCACAGCCTAGCAACAAAACGGGTGGGTGTGGTCTGCAACCACTAATTTGCATAAAAGTGACAGAGCCCTCTAAACGGCTCATGCTGAAAGGGACTGAAACTCTCAGGAATATATCTGATGAGATTGCTTTATGTGAGAGTGCTTTTGTGCAAAGAACTTCATTAACATGTTTTGTACAGACTATAGACCTACTATACCTTGTTTAACAAGAGGCGTACTGTGTCCCCTTTAAGGATAGTTCACACATTTTCAAGGGGTTGAGGCCAGAGCCATTCCAGGAGCTTAATGTTCGCCAGCTTTATCCACCTCTGATGTGTGGTTTTAATTGTTATCCTGTTGAAAGTTTCCCTCATTTGACCCCCAAAAAATTTCTCAATAACCAAAGAGGATCAAGCCATTTATAAACTGGAAGATGCTGGGAGACAAGCATCACTCTCTAGAGCGGGAGGCCAGTTCAACATCAACATGAGTTTAAATGGTGCTGACTAACAAAGAAGCCAAGAGCTCCACAATCAACACCCTCAAGCTTGGCTGCTGGTTGGTAGCTTCCCACAATCCTCCTGGAGAAAGGTTTCCTGGACAGATGAAGGATCAAACCACAAAAAGTTTGTTTGAAGGTGTCAAGGCGTGGCTTTCAAACCATAGAGCATCTTACCAACTACTGGGTATGGTGGTGGCAGCATCATGCTGAGAGTCTGCAAGTGGCACTGATGCAAAAATGAATGAAGCAGAAATACGTCTACTTCACCTCCAACCAACAAGTAGATAAATAAAACTTGGACCCAGCCGTTTTGAACTGGATGAAGCCGGGTAACTTTAGGCTTCTGCAATGACCCCCAACCATAACTCTACTGAAAACTTGTGGATATGCTTAAAAGCTAATTCTGTGACAGGAAGCCAGCCGCTTCACATAAACTTTAATACAAGTGACCACATGCCATGGTGAAAAGTGAGCGGTTGATGAGTAGATGAAGTTTAACCCTTGCTGTTCTGGGGAAAATCCACATTAATGTCAGACTTGTGAACGCAATTCTTGTTTTTTAAAGGGGTTGCAGTTGAATCCTTAATACTGATTCCAAACTGCACAAAGACCAGGCCAATAAATGATTAAAACTACTGCCAACAGTGAGTGGGTGTAAACTTCAGACCGGCGCTGTGCGTCCGAAGGCTGAAACGTCTCACGTTTATCTTTGCAGATTTTACGGCGAAACAGAAGCGAGATTGAGGCAAATCTTCACAGAGGCGTCTCAGAGGTAAAGCCAACTCTCACGTCTGTGAAACATTGAAAAGCTCCAAGCAAAATGACTTGTAACTGCTATTGTTCAGACTGTATTTTTGGTGAATAACTCAAATAATGATATCCGTGGTTGCTTTGACAGGCAGCCTGCGATCATCTTCATAGACGAGCTGGACGCTTTGTGCCCGAAGCGAGAAGGAGCTCAGAATGAGGTGGAGAAGCGAGTCGTCGCTTCTCTCTTGACTCTGATGGACGGCATTGGATCAGTAAGTCGTCTCAGATCGCGTGACTAAACAGTATTACATCCCTCTGGGCATTCAGGCGTAAAACATTTTTAAATACAACCTGCTACATCAGAGGTTCTGACTGAAGCATTGCCTGACAGTAACACATTAACAAATAAGAGTTTTTATTGAGATACCATCCGTCCATCCATTTTCTGTACCCGTCATTCCTATGCAGGGTTGGGGGGGGGGCTGGTGCCTATCTCCAGCTGTCACGGGGCGAGAGGTGGGGTACACCCTGGACAGGTCGCCAGTCCATCGCAGGACAACACAGAGACACACAGGACAGACAACCATACATGCACACACACACAGACTCATACTTAAGGGCAATTTAGAGAAACCAATTCACCTAGAGAACATGCAAACTCCATGCAGAAAGACCTCAGGCTGGGATTTGAACCCAGGACCTTCTTGCTGCAAGGCAACAGTGCTACCAACTGCGGCACTGTCCATCCATGGATATTTATATACCAAATATTTTCCGTATTAAACTGTTTTGGTTTCTTTTACGATCACGGAAAAATCAGAAGGCCGTCGATCATTTTGACAGATTGGAATTCACACCCCTGACCACTTGGTGCAGACGCGTTGACATTTTCAACTTTGCGCACAGGAAACTGAATCAATCAAAAAAAGATTCCCGTCTGAGCATAATTTCAGACCTGGACACCGTACTCAATGCATCTCGCCAACCGGGAGCTGACAGCTCATTAAAGACTTATGGGGGCTTTTTGAGCGCATCGGACACAGACCGGTGGTGACAGATTTCTGAAGCAAAAAGAGCGCATGCTGCCCCGATCTGGAAAGCTGTCGTTCAGAGAGTCTTGCTGAATTCTGATTGCTTCAATTGGAGAAATGTGCCTTGATTTCAAAACCTTGGCTGAAGTGGCACTCGTCATTCTAGTCTCCAGTGTGGCAACAGAGCGCGGATTCAGCCTCCATTACGCACAAGCGGGAGCGCGGTTCAGCTTCAGGCCGCAGCAGGTGAAATGTTCATAATTATTACATGAAGCCTATTAATCTGCTCGATGTGTGATCGCACGATGGGGATACTCTGTTTGGTTTGTTCAGATTGAATATTAATTTTAATGAATGAAAGTGACATACTACAGAATATGTCATTATTATCATTTCAACAGTTGACTGGTAAAAATTTGTTATGACCGGAGTTTTTTGACTCAGTCAGTCAAAATGACAAACATTCCAGCACGACCTCTGCTCTGGACTGTAGTGGCCTTGAAACCAGCTTCCCATGGACCAGGAGGATCTGCTTCAGTAGTCGCAGACTTCCTGCTGACATCAGGATTCCTCATCAGGAATGTAGATTGTCATGGAGAAACCACCTCTGCAGGCTGGATGTACTTCAGACACTGTGGGTTGGATCTCTGGGGTGTTGTTTGTGCTCCAAGCTCTAATGAGAGAAAAGATTCTCCCCATTCGTAAAACAAAATACACACACATATAAAGAAATTACAGCTGGTCACCATGAGCTGCCCCTGCACCCATAACTGGTTTTAAGTAAAAATGCATGTACCCAGGAAGAGAAGGCCTTCACGAGGATTAATGGTGTTATGCAAATGGAGCAGCTTGCTCTCTGTGTCCGTCCGTCTGCGGGAACAGAGGATCCAGGGTCACCAGCACCAAATGAGTCGTGGAATGCGGAGAAGCACTTCCTGCTCTGTAGTGTTCTTGTCTGCACAGCAATTTATCTGTTTGACTTCTCCCTTCGGTATGAAAAATGTTGGAGAGGGGAAAGACATAACTCATCTTCCAGGCAGACCACCCCAGAAAATGCAGGATGTAGCCAAGTTGGAATCACGGTTAGAGTGTGTAAAGCACACGAAACACGAGTGAAGTTATCCAACTTATATCAGAGCTGCATATGTGTCAGAGTGAAATCTATGTGACTGTTTTAGTTAAAAACTTTTGATCAATATTCTGTTAAATATCTGATCCGTCTAGCAGCAAGAAGGTTCTGGGTTCGAATCCCAGCCCGGGATCTTTATGCATGGAGTCTGCATGCTCATTTTAACTTCATAGTAAACAGAACCACAAACTCTCAGACTAGGGCTGGGTGATATGGAATTATCACTGTTTTTGTCAATACTTAACATTCGTTGGTATTATTGGAAGATATGAGAAGGTAATTTTTGATTTTAAAAGCTGAACATGTCAGACAATTTACAACTGTTTTGGAAAAATTAAACAAGGTTAGGGCTGGGAGATATGGATTAAAAATAAAAAAATATTTTTTTTTTCATGCCAAATTCAATCTTTGATATGAATCGATTGTGTTTCTCCCATTCTATTCTTAAAAAGAAATTACAAAATGACAGAAAATATATATTTTTAATTGCTTTGATTTCAATCGTCCCTTATCGAAAGTTGACCTGCATTCAAAATCCAAATAAGTACATGCTGTAAAACAAGATGGAAGTCCTTGGGCGGGCTGACATCACTTTGAACTATGGAAACCCAAGAGGTGCATTGGTTAATTTTATTTTTCAATATTCTCGATATTCCAAAAGTTCAATCTTCAGAAATAGAAAAATTTGATAAATCGATATAATTGATATATTGCCCAGCCCTATCTCAGACTTAGGTGGACCCATTCATAAGACTTGGCTCATTTAATTGGAAATTAATGTCATTTTTCTGGCCTGTTAGATTATGTTTGGCCCACGAGACAGAACAATTGGGCTACAATCACAAACTATATTATGATGAAGAAGTAAGAGGATGAATGTTTTTCAGATTTTTTCTAAAGGTGTGCTGTGCATTTGTATTCAATTCCTCTCGCAGCTTTGCTTATCTGGAAACTAAGATTTTTATGTTTTCTTTGCTGCAAAATACGTCAAACTCAGTCAAATTGAATGGAGAGCAGGTGAACGAAAATACTCAAGTCTTCCCACAGATTCTCAATTAAGTTTTTGTAGGTCTGGACTTTGACTAGGCTATGCTAATAGATGAATAGGATCTGATCTAAACCATGCCATTCTGTTAAGGATCATAGTCCTGCTGGAAGGTGAACCCCTGCCCCAGTTTCAAGTCTTTTTCAGCCTCTAACAGGTTTTATTCCAGTTTTTTCCTGTATTTAGCTCTGCCCATCTTTTATCAGTTCTGACCAGCTTCCCTGTCCCTGCTGAAGAAAGGCATCCCCACAGCATAATGCTGCCACTACCGTGATTTACCATGGGTCCAATGTGTTTAGGGTGATGTGCAGTGTTAGAAATCTGTTTTGTATATACTAAGATAGTGACTTCTCAATGCAAGTGATTGTTGTGGATTTCATTTAGGGGCATCAGAGTAAAGGATGATATCATATTCGCTTCATAATTGTAAGATTTTTTTTGTCAATCTAAACGTCGTGTATGATTTTTGTCCTTCACAGTTACTTACTACTTCTATCACATCAAATCTTGTTAAATTCCATTGAAGTCTGTGGTTATAATGTGACTAGATATATAAAACAATTACCATAGTTGTAAAGAATTTTGCAAGGAACTGTACAAGATGTGTTGATGTTTGTACTGAATGAGACTTTTGTGTTTCCAGGAGGGTCACTCAGGCCAGCTGTTGGTCTTGGGGGCCACAAACAGGCCCCAGGCCCTCGACCCTGCCCTGCGCAGGCCGGGACGCTTTGACAAGGAGTTAGAGGTGTGTACCAGGAGGCACTGTGGGGTCTCTGCTCCTGGTGCTGAAATTCGCCCAGTTCAGTTTTCCCAAAATGCCTCTCGCTAGAAATCACCAGTTCCCAATGCTCACCTGTAATCCATGCCGGGTTCTGTTCAGGTGGGAGTTCCCGGTAGTGTAGAGCGGGCCGATATTCTGCAGAAGCAACTGAGTCCGGTGCCGTGCAGTGCCACCACAGAGGAGGTGATGCAGCTGGCGGACGCCGCTCACGGATACGTCGGAGCAGATCTCGCTGCCGTTTGCAAAGAAGCAGGCAAGTAAGACTTGGAGTGCTTCGATTTCTACACATCCTTATTTTTGTTATTCCTTATTTAAGCCCTTATTTAAGTTAAAAATATGATTTTTTAAATCCTGTCCTTTAAAATGACAGGTACAATGTTGTAAAAAATGGTTTAAAGCAATTAAAGCAACAAGTAATCCCATTTACATTTTTTTTTTTCAATTCCTGATTCTGAAAAATGGACGTTTTTACAGGGCACTCAAACCAATTATATCCAGCCTGCGAGTTCATGTGAGGAACACAATTAAAGAATCAAATTTAATCAAAATCCATCTAACATTTTGAGTTATGTTGCTAACTAGCTCAGTCCCCCCCAATCACCTGTTCCTGGTCCCCCTGTGGAGATTTCCTAAAAAATGTAATTCAAATTCGTTTATAACTTTTCGAGTTGTGTTGCTAACAGACAGACAAACTAACAAACAAACCCTGGCAAAAACATAACCTCCTCTGCAAAGGTTAAAAAAAAGTCCTTTCTAGACTTAATTCCAACTTCTTTCTTCCCACTTTTCTTTCTTTCTTCTCTTATAAACTGTTGTATTTATGCATGAAAAAACAAAATCTTCCCATTTAAATCTCTAAAATCTGGGAATAGGGGCATTATATCAGGAACTCTGCACAAACACATAACACAAAAGTCTTAAAGAGAAGAGATCAGCAGCGGACCCGATATGGAGCCCTGGGGAATCCCAAAATAGATTATATATAATAACCTTTACTGAAACTCCTCAGATAGGCCAATCAGCTCTAAAACTTATTAAAAGAAATGATAGTATTGTAGTTTCACAGAGCAGTTGGGTCAAAATTACTATTTTTCATCAAATCTGCACAAACAGATCTGGAGTCAGATGACAGACACTTCATATTAGATGTCTCTTCGTTTATGTTCCTCATCTAAATCCCAGATTTGCTTCCCTGTTGTTCAGAACTGGTTTTCCTCATTTTTTCAGGCCAACAAATTAATATGAAAAACGACTGCTTAATGAGTTTTCAATTCATTTTCCCCTGTTGTGCTGATCTCACATATGCTCAAAGAAATTTGCCCAAACCTCTATTATTTTTAAATAATTTTCTTTACGTTTAGTTTTTAATGACTTTGATGACATGTTTTCTTGGCGTTCGTTTTCCACCTGAACCCCTTTTGAACACCAGGGTTAGCCAACATTTGATTGTTTTTTATTTTATGAAGAGGAAGTTGGGACTATGTGTGGTATCGTGCTCCCACTTAGAGAAACCACTGAAACCACTAGTTATTGTGAAATTCCTGTGCCCCTCACCCCTACTGCCACAAAGTATCCCGTCTCACATCTCCAAGACAAGCGTAGTGGTGTGCACTCCATTGTGTGAGAGCTTGCTTGTTTGTTTTTCTGTGGATGTATGCCTTCATATGACCCCTTATTGGGTCTTGGGTGGTCCCGCCGCCTTCGGGTTCGTGGCGTATTGCCTTTCCAGCCGAGGAGGGAGCTGGGACTGTTACTCGGAAGCACTCCGGCTGAGAGCATGATTTACTATCCTCGGAGGGCCAGACGTGACTGGCAGTGTTTTCTGCAGAAACCTCCCCACCTCCCGAGGGAGACAACAAACTCCCCAACCCAATCTGCTCGCTTCCTCCCAAAGCATCCAAACCAAAATCACTTAGAGAAACACAGGGCCTTTCAGGAATCATCTAAGTGGGAAAGGGTTTGCTTTCTGCTTTCTGTTGGGCCATGGAAATAAAAAAAAACAAGTTGGATGAAATTTAAAACATATTTATTTGCAGCTGAAACTGAATCAAGGTGTTCTCGTGTTTGCACCTTATTAATTTCTAGAGTATTTCATTTATTCACCAGGTATGTGGGGGGGGGGGGTAAAGATGTCACATTGGCCCATTACATTAGGGTACACCTTGTCTCTTTCTGAAACATGCTGGAAAGTGTCTAGCCAGCATGCATCAGCATTCATATTAACCCATAATGGAACCTCTATGAAACTCTTATCATATGCTGGTAATGCTACATCTATCTCTCTATATGAGTAGTTTTCTGCATCTGCTGACCTCCACTCATGATACCACCACCTTTGCCTTTTCTTTTACAAAGCAGACTGTAGTTCTTGAGGAAGCTTAGGACCTTCAAGGTTTGCAGCAAGATGCTGCAGATCTTCTATAAGTCTGTTGTGGAGAGTGTAATCTCTTCTGCCATCATCTGTTTGGGTAGCAGCATCAGAGCCAGGGATTTAAAAAGGCTAAACAACCTGATAAAGAAGGCTGGTTCTGTTCTGCGGACGACTATAGAAGATCTGAAAATGATAATGCAAAGAAGGATTCTTCATAATCCAAATTATGGACAACCCTGAGCACCCTCTTCATGAGACTATCCTACAACAGTAGTGCGTCTTCAGTCGGAGGCTTTTCCAGTTTTGCTACAGACCGCTACAGGAGCTCCTACCTGCCCACAGCCATCAGCATTTACAACAAACCATTGAATAATTAAATAGTATGAGCTACATCAATACTTAATTTCCCTCTGGGATCAATAAAGTATTTTTGAATAGAATTAGAATATTCCTGGCCTCTCTACCAATATAATTCAATGATTATAAAAAAGCAAATTGAAGAAAAACTAAATCAATATTATTTCTTTCAACATACTGAAATCTAACATCCAAATACCTTTCGAGCCAAGACATGTTCACCCCTCTTCCATTATATCTTTCCAGGTTCCTTAATAGTATTTTATAAGCATCAGTATAAAAACACTTTTTAGTGAATAAGCGCTGTTCACTTAAAGCCTATTTGTTAATATCATAGTTGTTAGGCTATATCTTCTGCTAGTTCGAAGGATCCTAACAAAGCGGTTCTCATACACAAAAAATGGCTTAGGTACAGAGTCTGGCAGGGGTCAGGTGCAGAAATAATTTTGAGGCGTAGGAATCCGTATCCTCTGTTTATTAAACCTTGAGCACAGATTTGGGCATCGTGCTGGACTTTTCCCAGAGCATTAAACTCAATAAAGAGCATTATTCCTGTAAGTTGTAAGTATGACAACTAAGCTATACTGAAACTCACTGGTGATCAGGTCTGTTTAAACTCAAAGTAACAGTTCATGCACAACAAATGCAATCATAACTGTGTGTTTGACCGGAAATTGTCATTTCTTTATCACAAAATGGATCAGTCTCTATATTCAAAGGCATCGGTTTGTTTTTAAAATTGCTGGGGACAATAATCATGAACTTGAGTGTGGTTTGAAGATTGGTGGGGACAATAAATTTTAAATATTCATTTAAAAGTATTCATCCATTTGACGTTTCATTAGGCTATGCACTGTAATGTATTAACAGGTGTTAAAGATTTAATTTTTTCAATCGATAAAAGTGGAAAGCCACAGGCTTCGTGCTTTACCTTGTTTTTCAAACTGCACTGAAAACCATTATTAGGCTGTTGGCTTGGAAGAATCCTTAAAATCTACGTCGTAGCACAAAGAACAATGTTGGCTATATTAATAATATACTCGCCCCGGAAGAATGCGCAACAGTACAATGCATTACCTTTGCAACCCTTGCAGTTCTGTGCAGAGAAACGTCACTACAGTTCAGAGTCCTGCAACGCGGCAGATCATCTGGGGGTGACCATCATAAATGTTGTTTCACGGTTGGAAGAATACATGAATTAAATTTCACGGGTCCAGTCGGAAGTTTCTTTAATGCGGGTGAGAAAATATATATGTAATTTTTAAAAACGTTTTGTTTAAGACTTCCAAAGAGGATCTCATTGATGTAGCCTACTGTGTTGGTGGAAAGAGCATGCCAGAATATTTCCAACCTTGCGCTGATATCAGAATGTTCTCCCTATCTAGGCATCCAATGCTGCCAGTGAAAGAGGCTTTTTTGCACCTGGATTTATGATTCAGGAACGGAGAACACAGTTGAAGCCAGGGACAGGGACACAGCAATCTCAACGTCAAATATATGTCAGCTGTGCAACATTCCAGTGAAATAATAAAAGGGAAATAATTAATTGTAATATAATTTCCATTCAATCAGGGGCAGCGTTGTTTTTTGATTTTGACTGGTTTTTTGACGAACAAATCTGAAGGCTGTCCGTCATTTCGACAGATTACAATTTACACCCCTGACCACTCGGTTAAGTGAATCATAAAAAAAAACATTCCTAAGAGCATCTGAGCATTATCTCGGAACTGGACACTTGCTCATCAGCACCATGGAGAGTTATGGAGGCTTTGGAGCGCATAGCTGCGCCGGACACAGAGCTGTGCATCTTACCCAAAGATGCAGGAAAAGCACACACTGCAGATTAACTCCTGCTGAAGCGATCAGGAAAGCCCCTGTTCAGAGAAAAGTGCCACTTGTTTTTCCAGTCTGCAGTGTGGCAGCAGAGCGTGGATTCAGCCTCCATTACACACAAGCAGAGGACCAGAAGGAAGTTGTGACTCCACAACAGGGGAAATGTTCATACACTCAACAAAAATATAAACGCAACACCTTTGTTTCTGCTCCCATTTTTCATGAGATGGACTTAAAGATGTAAAATTCATTCCAGATACACAATATTACCATTTCTCTCAAACATTGTTCCCAAATCAGTCTAAATGTGTGATAGTGAGAACTTCTGCTTTGCTGAGAAAATCCATCCCACCTCACAGGTGTGCCACATCAAGATGCTGATCTGACATCATGATTAGTGCACAGGTGTACCTTATACTGCCCACAATAAAAGGCCACCCTGGAATGTGCAGTTTTGTCCCCATTCGTTAAGAAAGGAGTGTCGATTGCTAAACTGCACCTTAAAGCTGCCGCATCGAATATTTCTTCAGACGTCTTTGGGAGGGCGGTCAATAAAATCAAGAGCAAGATCAGTCAGAATTCTGACGCTCAGGAAGGTTCAAGAATAATGATCTTATCAAGACGAGGCCGAAAGAGACCCCCTGGAGAGCGTGTTTGGATGACTAGAAAAGAAGCCAAAACAAAGAAAAGAAACCACTCGGGGTGAGCAGGCAGAGGGGAAGGAAGTCCAGCAGAGGCTCTGACATATTTTAACTGGATAGGAATATGGCTCTACTACACGTCAAATCGGGAGAGTGTGCGCTCGGCGAGCTTGACTTATTTTCAGCGCCTATGACTCAACTATCAGTAGGGATAAGCTGTACACAGAGATTTCACCCCTTTCAGCCATCATCGATGGACGGCCGATAGAATTTTTCATCCCTGATGGGGGCGAGTTGTATACCAATTTAAACAACATGTTGATCCATCTCAGTTAAAATTAGTAATGCTAACGGTTCCCCCATGGCTCGTGACGCTAAGGTCGGCTTAATTAACTACCCTCTGAACACAATTTTTCCCCAATGTGATGTAACCCTTGGAGACCGTTTAATATCGCAGTCCAGCGCTACGCATCCTTATAGAGCTATGATCGAAACATTGTTGAATTATTCAGATCAAACCCTTAAAAGTCAGTTCAGTGCAGGGCTTTTTTATAAAGATACAGCCGATGAAATGGATTCTACAGAGACTATTGATGGAACGAACAAATGATTAAACCAACGTGCCTCCTTTACAGCCCAATCTCGAGAGGTGCACCTGCCAGGACCACTTCATGCTGACATATTATTCTGTGAAAGACTACTTTTGAACATAAGAATTAAGCTAACCCGAGCAAGCGATGCGTTCTGTCTTATGGGTGCTGCAGATTCTACTTTCAAACTTTGGATTTTAGGTGCAGCTCTCTTTGTCAAAAAGCTGACTGTATGTCCCGCCGTACGGCTCGGTCATGAGACCGCATTAATGAAAGGAAATGCTTTGTACCCGGTATCGTGTGTTAATGTAAAGACATACTCTATACCTGAACATTCAAGAATATGCACTCAGGAGAACCTGTTCTTGGGTGAGAAACCTAAATATGTGGTTATTTCGATGATCAGTCACCAGGCCTTCACAGGAGCGCGCAATTTGAATCCGTTTTCATTCAACCATTATAATATGGAGTATCTAGCTCTGTCCCGTGATGGCAGACAGATTCCTGCTAAGGCCTTCCAGCCCAACTTCGATCAGGGTAATTCTGTACGAGAATATTACAACCTGTTTACATCCACAGGGAGGCATTTAAAGGATCTCCCCCTAAGCATAACTAGGGAGGACTTTAACACGGGTTACACATTATTTGCTTTTAATCTCGACCCATGTGCTGAATCTGAAGCACTGTCACCAGTGCGCAGTGGTAACATTAGGGTAGAAATGAGATTCAGAACACCGTTACCGCACACAACAACACTGATTGTATACGCGTGCTACGACTCCATCCTGGAAATAGACTCTAAAAGAAGAGTTTAGGTGGATTATTATTAACCACTTGGAAACATGAATAATCACGAGCTTGATGCAATACTCAGTCATCTGCTTGGGAAGCTTTTCTGCTGTGTATGGGCCAGCGACCAACTGGAGCTGCTACCACTAACATTCCCCCGACCGGCTTATTTTATCGTCAATACACACCCTTCCAACATGCCTGGGGAACTCTGGCTAGCCCTCACTTTGGAAGAGGGTGGTAAAGCAGCGTTTTTTGACTCTTATGGGTACTCACCAGAATTTGTCTATTACCCTTCATCCATTTTGAATTTTTTGAAAGATCATTCATCTGTGATAATGTATCATAACCAACAATTTCAGAGCGTTCAATCTTCTGTTTGTGGGCATCACTGTATTTTTTATTATGCCATAGAGCCTGTGGTTTCCATGCAACAAGTGTTATCAAAGTATTGTCAAATTCCTGAATCAAATGATGAGATTGTGTCTAACTTTGTCAAAAAGTGTGTGAAATGTGCTATGAAGCGAAACACAATGTTTTTCACGCAAAGAACCTGTTCTCTAGATATGTTTAAAGATTGCTACGGGCTTTGAATTGTATGACAATATGCTCAGCAAATGTATTAGACTTATGATGTTTAACATGGAATGAAATAAACCTGTACGCATGAAATTATGTGAACAAATATCATTTATTGTGAAAAGAAACAGCGCTTATTCAGTAGTCATGCTGCTAAGGGGAAAATGTGAGCCAGCTGGGGGCTCGGGTTGCCTTACGAAGAGACTTTTTACTGAAATGATCTTCAGCTCTGGTCCAGCGGGGTGATAACGTAACACTCTTACGCTTTCTGCGTGGTACCTGCCCATTCTCAGGCCAAACCGGTGACATCATGAACGACTTCCTTCTTTCCCGGCGTTTTGTAGCAGTTGGAGGCTTTAAAGACGATTTCCTGCCTGCCCTCTCATCCACGACACTCTCAACAGCAGGTGTAGAAGATAGGTATTTCTGAAGTAATGTGTGGTAGCGTTTAATTTTCTCGTACGATGCACTGTTTGGGTCATCCAATATTGTCTGCATGTCCACATCAATGTCATCCTGAGCCTTCTGTCGTATGGTAACGGAGTTAATCCCGTTGCTTCAGACGATTTAATTGACGCGGCGAGACTAGAAACATTTTCTGTGATGCTCTCAGTGTCATAATACACTTCTACCGGCGGAATATTCCAGCCACCAATTCTCAGAGAAACGGTATTACAGCTGCAATCAGCGGGAGAATTCCTCCTGTCTGGGTTTTCAATGTCTGTCGTTTGCGCTTTAACCCCACCTTCCGATCAGCCAACAGCCTGAGGATTTTTTTGAGTCTGTTGTATTGTGTTGTGGACAGCTTGATGTTCCCTTTCAGCACATTTAAAGCAATCTCACACAAGGTTTGTAGAAAGTCGGGAGAACAATGAGTTAGGATATCTTTACGTTTCTGGGGTGTGGAATGAAAAAGAGCCCCTAATAACGGTGCATTTCTTTTTATGCGTGCCGACATGTTGGTCACTTGTTCTTAGCTATGTAAAAAGCCGGACACTGTCCAGGAAGTAAATCTGTCCTGAGTCTGTATTTGTCTGGTGTGTCAGGGGTTAGGTCTACACATAAATAGCCGTGTGGTTGGCTCGAAGCATCGTTAAAACTCTACATGAAAAACTGATTCTGTCCAGGGAAAATTTAACGGGCTAAATTTGCTACCTGCAACCTGTCACAATATTTTCAGGTACAGAATTCATGACATGCAGACAATCAATCAAAACATTTTTTACAAAAAATGACTTCCCACAGCCACTCGGGCCTACCACAAGACTTGAAAAAGGAGTTTTAAATCTTGGGTCAAAGTTAATCGCTTCCAGTTCACCCTGATGCTTCATTTTACCCCTCAAAAACCGAATGGTAGCGTCGTTCCGTCTGGGAACAACCTCTGTTTGTCATAGACCACCCTGAAAGTTTTGGTAAATGAATGATTCCTCAGATGGAACCCGTTTTTATCACGTTTGATGGAATGCTGCGGTGCTTTGAGTACCTCACCTCTCTCACCACCCAGGTAACCATCAACAAGTCCCGTCATTGTATCAAAATTCACCCTTTCACAGCATTTTATGGTCTGAGATATCCCCTTTGCTCTCATCACAACCTTCACACTGTGCTTTGTCTGATACGAGTAACTTTTTGGCCCTGCGGCAACAAACTCCTGAATGGTGTCCCCTGGTGGGAGCTCGTTTGTCAAGTCACCCAAATAGCTACCCGTCGGTAAAGAGCTCTCACCTTCACATACAACATAGATCACACTGTCTGTGTCAAGGTAGAGTACACGTTCTTGGAGCTGGTGTAGGTATCTGAATAACTCTAGTCGTGCGTAAGCTGTTGTGAATGCGGCAACGAACACATTGGTGGTTTTGTTAGGGGGCGTTACACAGTTTTTGTTGTATTTCCATTGAATCGTGACCATCTTGGGGTTCAGAAAGCTGAAGTATGTCACAACAAACGTCCCTGAAAACAGGAACTGAGGTTTGGGTTTGGTCATTTTTTTAGCAAACTTCCCCCAAAGCGAATTCAAACACAGCTTGGCTACTTGACGTTTTACCGGGTTTACTTTAATTTTTTCAGGGTCTAACTCTACACCCTGATTTGCCATGAAATCCTGGATGTATTTCTGTCTGTCCTCCTCGCTCTCTACACCCTCAGGATAACTTGAAGCTTCCTGCTTGGTCTTCAAAAAGGAGTTGACATAATTTGCAAAGATCTGATCACTATGCTGCTCAAAGTGCCACACCTCAATGATCTGATCGATTCTGTAGCCGTGTGAGAGGGCTTCTTTAACCTCTTCAGACACCCATACGCCTGTTAAGGCTCTCTCAGTGTCGGTGTGGGTGCAACTGTGTGTCTGATTGTTCTCCAGTGCACATGTGCGACAGAGGCTGAATACAAGCTTTCCATGATCTGTTCTGAATGGTAGAATGGGGAAATAAAGACCACGAGGAGGTGAAATGACTGCTTTGATAAATACATAATTTCTAGGATCATCAAAGTTTTCCCTGATTATGATCAGGTGCCCAAAAGGAAAGCATTTTGTCTTCTGAACAAATGGGTAAAGACTACACACGTCCTGGCTGCAGAGTACCTCAACCTGACTGCACATGTACGCCCTCCAAAGAGCGCATCACAGGGGGTAAGTGGTGCAGGAGCCTGGTAGGTCATCATGAACTGCTTCACATCAGCGTTACTCTTCTTCATATCCTCCCACACATGTTCCCACATCACCTCGAGCTCTATACCGTACACAGTCCTCAGCACGTGCTCCCTCTCCATGGTCACAGCGTAGAGCTTCCCATAAGGCATACCGGTCAATGGACTCTCAGCTGTCCGATAGCGACAGGTGCTGCAGCCATGACGCTCACAGCCATGGAACTCCCCTACCTCCAGGTAACCGTCTAAAAAGTATGATCCATTCTTTTTCTCACCACCCCTTAGAGCATGCTGTATTCCAACCCTCTTTGTATGTGCAACATATTCTAACCATTCAATGGAAGCTGTGGAAAATATTTAAATCTGTTCGCTGTAGTCTGTCGGTGAAGGCACAGAGAGAGTGTACGCCTTCAGATGATTACTTTGAAACACCTTCATACAAGCACTTGCGATGGTGATCCTGTTAAAAGGGTCAATCTGACTGTCGTTAAAAAATTCCTGACGAAATGTTGTACATCCTGGAAGGAGTATCTCCACATCATTCTTACAGTAAAAGAGAGCCTCCTTTTTAAAGTCAAACACGCCCTTGCTAACCTCAGCGTACCATGTATAGAATTCCTCCTGCTCAGCCCGATTCATTCGCTCAACACTGTAAAATGATGGCAGCGGGTAAAGAACCTACATAGCTCAGATTGTCAGAGGATGAGAAATGGTGTGGGAAATGGCCCTTGCTTTGGTCAGGAAAACCGAGGGCTTCAGGTATTTTACTAAGCTTCATGGCAAGGAAAGATAGGCTGTCAATGAATCTCAAACCGTAATCAGGATCGGTGATGCTCAGAATTTTACACCCTTGCATAATGATGTCAGGATTTAAACCCATCTCTGTCATTGCATTCAGAACAAGGTAGAAATCAAAAGCTCTAGCATTATGGGCTACACACGTATAATTCCGACGCCCTGGCCTCCTGATTTCACGAACAAACTCGCGAATACAATCACTGCCGTAGGCTGACCACTCCTCACCAGATGTGGACTTTGAACAGATCAGAAATGGAACATGCTCACCCTGCGCACCAGGGTAAGTTTCGATATTGTAAAAAATCACCTCACTTATTTCGGTATCGACAGAACATGTCTGGATATAACATTTATGGTCTGATGCCGGCTGGTCCTTGTCAAGCTTATCCCCACAAATCCTACATTTCTTCCCTTGGCACACATGCTTCTTGCTTGTTGTGAGACTCTGGTTATAGTTTAACCCACAGTTGGGACATTTATTCACCTGATCACATCACACTCGCCCTGGGTTTTAGCTGAGGTACTTTATGTCTATCGTAACATGTCTGGTTCTTACAATATCTGTTACAGTCATGACAAAGAATCGGATTTGTAACCCCCTGAGCACACGCAGCATCATTGCAGACAGCGCACGAACCTTTGCATACGATTGTATTTATGCCCTATAGGATCGAAACAGTAGTGGCAAATACCCCGAGCCCCTATAAAACCCTTCAAGTTTTTGATCCCGTAGTAATGGTCTCGGAAGTGCAATAGAAAAACAGTCCTGCTTCGGTCCTCGAAGTCGGTCTGAATCTTCCCTAGAGCTCTCTCTCCATAACTTCTGATAAAAACAACTATTTTTCTATTCAACAACTTCTCAAATTTGTGGATATCGCCTGATCTGACGGGGGTGTGTTCTGAAAGGCTTGCACGCTGTTGCAACTCTCTACCGAGCTGTATACCTACAGGCTAAGCTAATAGCAAAACACAGTTTATGATCTCGATCATTGTTCACAATATATAGGTGCCGTCTCTTCTTATGTATCAGCTCACAAACGAGAGACATTTCGGCTCTTCGTCTAGCTCCCCCGCTAAGATCACGCACTGTTGGAATTACAAACTCCAAACGCTCTGTTGAGGCTATTTTGGCATTGGATTGCATCAGATCATCGAAAAACGTTTCGAACTGCTGCATGACATTACTCCCCCTTTCATCGACAGAGAAAGTCACGCTGCAAGACACGCCGGGTCCATTAACCTCAATCTGCACAATTTCGTTAGAGTTAACCAGCGGTGTAACCCGGTCTGATAGACCCCTGAGCATATTCATTATGTGATTATGAAATTCATACGGACACGGATGATCGCCCTCAGGCCGTACAAAGTTGTGTCGGATCTCTATGTTATTGAATTCGTCACGCACATTGATCTGAAACTCTTCATCTTCCTGACTAGACGGTTGAGGACTATATAGCTCCTCTGAGACATTCATAGTGACTGGTTGATGTTGCATTATTTAAACATACGATCAAAAAAAAAGGACAAGAAAAAACATTCAGAGTCAGACAATACACACAAGCTGGAGAAAGCTCCAGACAGAGTCTCACTGTTAATTGAAATAGTAAGGCTGGCGCTGTGCAGATCCACCGACGCTGATAAAATTGCAGACACCACTACAGCTCCTGGCATCGATCACGTTCTATGGAAAAAACACAGGTAAAAGTCAGGAATATAATAAAATAAATAAAAATACGGTAATACTCTTATCTAAACAGTAAACAGAACTTAACAAACAGTTAACTCACCTCAGAGCGGAGTTTCGCTTTGTAACAATCCCTAACACCTTTGATCCGCTCCAGACTGAGTCTCACAGCTAACCACTGCAGCTCCCTGCATTGATCAGGTACTATGGAAAAAACACAGGTAAAAGTCAGGAATATAATAAAATAAATAAAAATACGGTAATACTCTTATCTAAACAGTAAACAGAACTTAACAAACAGTTAACTCACCTCAGAGCGGAGTTTCGCCGTTGACGCCGTCTTCCTGAAACCGCTGTTTTCTTTTTTTCGTCGCAGCCACGCCAGCACCGTGCTCCGTGTCCTTAAGGTCGGATGGTTGAATGAGGTCCTTCCAGCATGCTGTAGAGATTAACTGTTTTCCGACAACATTGAATACAAAGCAGAGCAGGGGCGTGTCAAACGCAGATTGGTGGACTGTTTTTTTATCAGTAACTTTAGTAGATTTCTTATTTCCAGCTTAAAGCAACCAGGTTTAAAGTGATTTTTTTTTTATCCTTTTCTGTTTTTAAAGACAGTGTAATGGTGCATTTTTAAAATCAACAAAAGCATGAGCATCTGCTTCAACATAGCTGTGGGTGAATAAATTCTCTTTTTAGTGCTCTTACAAGTTTAATTGATCATGGTTGAGTTGTAAGAATCAGATGTAATGGTATCTCTAGAGTGCTGGAGCTAATGTGGTTATACATTAAAGTGAGGAAGCTAAAAAGCACCTTTTAGCTGTTTAAAATAAAATGGAATGCTCAAGGAGCCATGCTGAGACAGAGCCCAGACCGTATTCTATTAAAGGGACTTGTTCGGACATGTTCTCATGACACCGAGGGGATAGATTCAAACCATTGGGTGCGCTATTTATGCTATAGGCTGTAATACAATATATTGAACCATTAGAGGGAGGCAACCGAAAAGGCGTGGCAACCGGAAGGGGTGTGGCATATTTTGACAGGTGGGTGTGGCAACCGGAAGGGGAGTGGCAACCAGAAGGGGCATCGTCTATTGTGACAGGTGGACATGGACACCGGAAGGGGCGTGGCCTATTGTGACAGGTGCGCGTGGTCACCTGAAGGGTGTTGGTCTATTTTTGACAGCTCATTTGCATTTTGACAGCTAGTAGTTTATACTTTCTCTAGCGGGTACCGGGTCGGGTTCAAAAATCATCTTAAGGGGTGCCGGCAGGTGTGAGTTGGTAAAATTGTGCAGGACTCTGCTACAGTTAACCGTAAACTTTTTCTCCAGTTATTTTGTAACATAAGTGAGAGAGACAAAAAGCCTTAAATTAAATAGGCAAGGAGATATTCTTGGGGAAACAATATTTATTTTTATGCGGCTTTGAGGACAAACTGAATGATTGGAAAATAGGCTAGAAGTTAGCCAAAAATCGCACAGTGTATGCCCACCTTGCCCCCTGGGGGTTATGCGCATAGGCCTGCGCCATCTGTGCATAGATGCATGGAGCAGGTGACGCTGCATAATTGGAACACCTTGAATTAAAGAGGGCTCCGTACTTAGGTAAACTAAGGATCCAGAATTTTTTTTTATGGGATCTTGTTGTCAAAATGCTTCAATAATATATTTTTTTCTGCTCTGCTTTGTGTTGTTTAACTCAAGTTTAATGATCTGATATTAGCTGGTTGTGTAGCCTGTCTGTTTACCCATGTAGCTCGTAGCGGTGTAACAACAGTACATGTATTTGAAACTCAGAGCACAGTGCAATGTTCCGCAGAGCAACTTTAAAAAGTGACACCAAAGCAAAACAGAAAGAATCACTAAACTCTTCTATTTGGGAACATTAATGGTTTCTCATGCAGCTACAGTAGAAAAAAAGATGGGCCGAACCAGAACCTTGCCAGCGAACGCATCATTCAACAACAATAAAAGTCCATAATACGCTCTGCACTGGATTTTCCCAACAGCTGCCCATGCTGCATTCAAGTACAGCTTGGAGACTAGTTTGTCGCAATAACAAAACAATGTGAAAACAAAGTTATTTAAGCATGTTTTATTCTCAAATATGGGCAAAGTATTATTTAAACATTTCTAAACATCAACACCGACTGTTTTCAAGTTTTTCTCAAGTGGTTACATTGTTTTCTACTCTGGCTATGTCTGCCTGTACTCTTTTATTCATTTAAAAAAATCCAATCAAATATCCTGTCATTTATATACTTTTAACTTTTTTAAGTTTTAGAACATAATAAAATCAAATTCATTTCAGAAATTGAAAGGAAGGAATTCAGGAAAAACGGTTCTTTGTTTTATTCTAATCAAAGAAACAAAAATCCTATGTGTATTTGTATTTTTTTCTTCTTGATTAAAGTGTAAACATACCGAACTGTGACTTTTGTGTACCGTCACACCCCTAGTAGCTAGCCTGCAGTCGGCTGTTTAATAGTCATGCTTCTCGTAGCAGTTTCCCCAATAAACGTGTTGGCTGGTGCTGCATAAATTACCACACCATGGTTGTCTGGGTGTTTTGCATCCGATAATGTTTCCAATCACCCGAGTTTGTCTTCTTGTAAGGGAAGGAAAAGTGTAGTAGCCCTCTCTCTTCCAGTTTACTGGAAGTTCACAGCAACTAGTAGGGGAGGGGCAGCGCTGCAATACTCGATGCACCACACACCCATAGAAACCAGTTAGAAGCAGCGTCACAACCGATTCGGCAAGCATGTGTGAAGTGGCGGGAGGCGTGAGTAGCACTCGGTTGCAACCAATAACTCACTCCTTGGTTCTCGGATGCAGGCTTTTCTTACATGAGAGCGCACAGTCGCTGGTCTGCTCAAAGGGGGGAGGATAAGTCTTCACATGAAAACCTACATTTTTGCTTCATTCGGATGTCTTCTGTTGGCGAGGTTTGCAGTTTGAGACACTAGAAGCCGCTGCACACTCTGGACATTTTGGATTGTGCTCTTAAAATCCATTACATGTTTGAAGATTAAAAGTAAAAATCACATTTCACCAGGTTTCCATCTCAAGCACACGTTTCTTGTATTTACATCAATTTGCACACATGGTGCCAGTTTCTGCTTTCCTCTGCAGAGACAAAAGCCAGAGAGGCTGAAAAACAAGCGTTGGATCTGCAGTTGTTTCCTTCTCCTGCTCAGGTAACAATGAGCTGCGGGGGGAAGCGTAGGGTTCGACGCTGCACTTCCTGAAAAATAAGAACGAGGGGACATACACAGTGACTCCGACATGCTCGGGTCACGCAGAAGATCCTTACGTTGCACAGCTGCAGAGAAGCACTCTCCCATACACACCAGGGTATTCTATATTTAATGCATTTGAGTTTAGGTTTCACATCCTGCTTTTGAGACAATACCAGCCTGGTTTTAGATCAGAGAAAAAGACCCTTTAGTTCAGCTGTTCCTATCCGAGGAAAGTCAAAGGGAAGGATGGCAAGGCCAAGTGATTGTATGTTTTTTTCTGCATGTGCGTGATTGTGTGTGCAAAAGTGTGGGGTGGAAATCTTGATATCATCAGGGAAGTTTTTGTTTGTCCACTCGGAGCCCCAGGAACAACGTCTTGACGACAGATGTGTTATATAATTGATCCTGAGCTGTAGGGGATCACGGATCGCTGAGCTTAGAAAATAACGTAGAGCGAGCTCATACCAGAACTATTAAACTCTGTTACACCAAAGTCACCTGAAAATCCATGTTAAGCCTTCGCTGAGTGCTCACTTTACATTGTTTGGAAAGTCGATGCTTTTACTCTTGTGTACTGACTGAGGAAATCCAGGTCGGATGCTTTGATCCCTGAATGACAGAAATCACTTTTAAACCAGGAGTGATGGAGAATAAAACAAAAATCGTAATATTAGGAAATCTCCATTGACTTAAATTTAATGTCAATCTAGCAGTAGGGTGTAACTTTGTATGTATTCACATTTGGATTTTTCAATATGGCCCTGTTGGTTCGGTACGCACTTGTACCAAACTAATACAGTTCCTTTCTATCTGAACACATGCAGAATGTTTATGTGAGGAACTCAGAGCGCAGTGCAGCATTCCGCAGCACAACTTTTAAGTGCTATCAAGACCAAACAGAAAGTACCCCCAGCTATCACTAAACTATTTGGTTTATTAATGGTTTCTCATGCAGCTACAGTAGAACGAGAAAGATGGACCAGAACCAGAACTTTGTCAGTGAACACATCTTTCAACAGCAATAAGGTCCATAACACGCTCTGTACTGAACTGAAAGACACCTGAAACAATGTCACGCTGAACGTAAACATCACTGATACTAGAGAAAAACCAGCTGACGTCCACATGACGACCAGTAGCATCCAATCAGCCCAAAATCCTTCGTTTCTAAAAAACTTGTGTGTCGGCGGATTCCCCGTTAATGAGAAGGAATTTCCCCAACAGCTGCCCATGCTGCATTTAATTACAGCTGGGAGACTAGGTTGTCGAAATATCAGAACGATTGAACTCCAAAGTAATTTAAGCCCGTTTTATTCTCAAATATGGGCAAAGTATTATTTCAACATTTCTAAACATGAACACTGACTGTTTTCAAGTGGTTATATTGTTTTCTACTCTAGCTATGTCTGCTTGTACCATTTATTCATTAAAAAAATCCAATCAAATATCGAGTCAGTTCTATACTTTTAAGTTTTAGAACATATTAAAATCAAATAAATTTCAGGAATTGAAAATTAAGAATTCAGAAATAAGGTTCTTTGTTTAATGCTGATCAAAGTAAAAAGTCATATACACATTTGTATAATTTTTCCTCGATTAAAGTGTACCAAAAACCTATCGAACCGTGACTTTAAAACCTCAAATACGTACCAAACCTTAATTTTTGTGTACCGTCACACCGCTAGTCATTTGCTGAGCAACAATGAAGGATATTTTTGTTCTGTTCTAACTATAGATGCATTTATGCAGTAGTTTACTGAAAAACACCCTCAAAACTTTGGATCTCCTATTTGAAAACCTAAATCCATGACTGCTATAAAAGACAATTTAACATTAAAGTCATCCTGATTTTGTTGTTGATTTCATAAAGCTTGAGATGCGGTTCTAAAGAATAGATTTTATTATAATTGAAAATGTTAAGAAAAACTGAAATTACAGTAGAATTATTTCAAAAATGTAATTGTCTAAGTACTACCTTGTACAACATTTTTAAACCACTCGTTTTTTTAAAGCTGCTTTTCACTCCAGTCTCATGCTTGGATCTGACTGTTGCAAGGCAAGGCAATTTTATTTGTACAGCACACTTTCAACAGCAGGGTAATTCAAGGTGCTTTACATGATTTGGTGATTTAAAAAAACAAAACAAAACAAAAAAAACACATGGAATATAACATTGGAAATTAAAAGTAAAAGAAACACATTGCACATGATACACAATAAAGTAAAAGAAAGATCAAAAAAGCAAGAGAGCATGAACACATTTCATACATATGACATCAAGCATTTACTCAAAGGCAATTCTAAACAGATGGGTTTTTAGTCTTGATTTAAAGCAGTTCAGAGTTTCAGCAGCTCTACACTCGTCAGGAAGTCTGTTCCAGATAAGGGGAGCATAGAAACTGAAAGCGGCTTCTCCATGTTTAGTTCTGAGTCTAGGGATGTTTAGTTGGCTAGAGTTGGAGGACCTGAGTGGTCTTAGTGGTTGGTACCATGACAACGGGTCTTCAACATATTTTGGTGCTAAGCCATGTAATGATTTATAAACTAGTAGGAGTATTTTGAAGTCTATTCTCTGAGCTACAGGGAGCCAGTGTAAGGACTTTAGAACTGGGGTGATGTGCTCTACTTTCCTGGTTCTAGTGAGGACGCGAGCAGCAGCGTTCTGGATCAGCTGCAGCTGTTGCAGCATATTCTACAATGTGAGAAAATAAAGAAGGTGGACAAAAACTTTGAACAACTAATGAACAGCATCTGAAAGCCATTTAAAGTTTTAAAAGACCTGATGCACAAAAAAAAAAATCTTATTTAACCAGTTTTCCTTGATCAGAGCTAGGTTGCTTACCAGTGCTCTCATGCAGTTGTCCCAAACGAGGACCTCCAGTGGCCAAAAACTATATTACAACACTCATTCTTCTGCAGGGACCAGCATTGAATACCTTCCTTTTAGATAGTTACAGGATTTAGAGACAAACTAAAGCTTCATATGGATTCTGTTTCCAGTCTTAATAGATTTATGTATATATTTCTAAAATAACTTAAATGGTAATTAATTTGAGTCCTCTAAAACGGGAGTCTTTAGTGAACAAACACATTCCTCCTCTAATGTTCTCTCTGGGTTTGTGTGTCCAAAGGAGAAACATGCTTTTCATCCCCGGTTCCATGCAGACGGACATGTTTATGTACACATTCAGATGTCGTTCTGCACTGTGTCAGTCACAGCAGAAAAATCCAACTAGAGCACGCCAGTAGCTATTTATAAAAGTATCTCTGTCTGCGTGTGTCTTGTATCTGATGCAGCATGTTGACCTTTCTTTCTGACGTGGCTGATGTCATTATGCACGCTGTTACAGGTCAGGCTGACAGAGATGGAGACATTTTTAAAATCCTTTAGTTTATTGCCTTTTTAGTTCAAAGTTTTAACTCTGCGGCTTCAGGTTGAAGTTTGCTGTTCTTAGTAATGGACGCATAGAGGACATGCGTTTTTGCGTAAGTACCCTGCAGTTTAAGAGTCGGTTCTTTAATATTGGCTTCTGCAGAAACAGAAACAATGCATTAAATGAAGACGGAGTATTTATCTCTTAGCTTTTTTGTTAACACACCAAATTTAGTTCGAATCTCACCCAGATTACCAGAATTTGCAAGTTTTGAGAAGACTTGGAACAGCTTGTGATTCTAAGGCCTACACACTGAGCCAGTGTGAACAGAATGTGAACAGAATGGGCATGAATAGCTAATGAATTACTGCTGATTTTTATCAATGCCAAAGAAAGAACTGAAGCTGCCAGATTCATTTAGATGCTGCAATCCAAGCAAATGTAAACTGCAACACATTCTAAAAGAAGCTAAGATTTCGTATCAAGCTTTAATAAATGGCAAAATATAATTCTGGTCCATTTTCAAATATGTCTGATAAGTTAATTAAAAACAGTGTTTTTGTTTATTTAAAAAAAGGAAAAAAAGCGGCCAGATAGCAGCTCTACCCCCTCTGCAGGGTCCTGCAGGGTGCATGGGAGTTCACTCAACCGTTCTACATGTGTTTTGTGGACTTGGAGAAGGCATTCGACCGTGACCCTCGGAGAGTCCTGTGGGGGTGCTTCAGGAGTATAGGGGTACCAAGCCTTCTCCCGGTCGTGGACGAGGTCCTGCCCCAAGTGGAGATTAATTCACATCTGATGGTCCGGTAGACTTGGTTCAAGTGGGGACCAAAATTGCAACATTGTTGCTTTTTTTAGCTTTGCATTTACAATGCTCTTTGTCAAACGGACCGAACCTTTTGAGCAACATGTTTACCTCCTCGCCTGTATTGGCGCTGCACCAAGAAGCCCTGAACACAGGGGTATTTCCTGTGAATTGTAAACAAACATGGAGTGGCATCAGATTTTAGTGGTCTTTGGATTGCTCTGTCGTCTTTGGCAAATGTGCCAGACAAATACATTTCATCAATGGGCTCAGCGTGAACAGAGAAAGATCTAACTACTCTGGTCTACTCAAATGGACTTCACGCTTCGTATTGATGTCCACAGACATTTATGTTCTTAACACAAATTGTAGAACAACGACAAAACATCATGGTACACTGGGAAAACTAAAATAAAGTTTTGGTTTTATTTACCGGGAATACCCTGCACCATAGTCCGTTTCCTGCATTTGGAGCGGTCCCGCTCCGCTTGACATTCATATATGCAATCAAACCGCAGCAGAGCAAATTTCAAACGAGCCTAGACCTAGGAATTTAGGCTGACTATAGTTCGCTTTTTTGGTCCGCATCAGAGCTCGATTGCACATTCACACCTCCCCAAACGATCCGGACTTTCGGGGCAAACAAACTAGAGTTTGATTAAAGCAGACTAAACAGGGCTGGTGTGAATGCACCCTAAGTATCTTGAGGACTTGTTCAGGAATGAGAGAAAAATGGTGAGTCCCCTCTATTAAAGAAGGAGATTTGGATGTTTGCTGCTCTGGAACATACAGGTGTGTGTTTATACCATGCCAAGATGGAAAGACATCAGCAGTGACAGCAGAGAAGTAACTGTTGCTGTCCATCAATCTGCGAAGGATTTTAAGGCCAGCTCCAAACTATTTTACATCCTTGATTCCGTAGCGAGAAATATTTTCAAGATGTGGAAAAACATTTAGGATGTCTGCACTGTCATTATATTTTAAATAAACAGGAATCTAAGTGGGAAAAGTCTGAAAAGCCATAACGGATACAAAAAGCAACCACTTAATACAGCTGATTATCGGTAATGTGTATTTAAGCATTGATCTTGGCTCAGGTCAGGACGTTTATATCCTTTGTGTTGGAATATAAAGTTTGACCAAATCTGAATGTTTTTGAAAAGTAAAGCCTGATCTTCACAGGAGCCTTGGTCTTATTTTATTGTTAAACTGTGTCTTCTTTCAAAAAAATAAACTTTAAGTTGCACATGAAGATTTAGAAGCCAACACTTGGTGGAGGGCAGATACTTCCTCAGAAATGACCACAGAAACTCTAATTTCCAGCCCAGTCTGACTTCCTAATCATTACTCTGACCATGATCCCAACCCAGCAGAACTTTACACAGAGCCGCATTTCGTAATGGATTTAGGTGTTCTTTGCGGTGTTGGAAGCTCTCATGTGGTCTCGCAGACTCTGGAGTCTCTCTGGCGTCCCTCTGGAGTACAGCCGATCTCGGCGCTGGCAGATGACTCATTTCCACAGTCTAAACAGTGCAGATTCTCTGTAGCCTGTATGTTGGGGTGCTTTTTGGTTTGACCACATCCGGACGCAGCGTTTACAAGCCTATCCAAACAGGGGAAGCCCGTTGCACCCAATTGGGGCCAGTAAAACATATTTTGTGAAAGGGTAAACCTTTTGTGCTTTGTGCTGTACCCACTGAAAGCTCTTTGATGAAATAATGGCAGTGATTTAAATGGTGAATATGCAGGGTAAAAAAATGGCTAAAAATCTCCTTGAAGCCTCCTTAAACCCAAACCTTCAGGGGTTCAGAGTTTTTACCTAAAACCATTAATCATCTTGGCCAGCAGGCGCAGGAAGCGAGGAGTAGAGATTACTCCTCTGTGTCGAAACGAGGGAGAATAACGGCAGCAGAAATGAGCGCAGTTCTGTGTGTTTGACATGAATTCTCCAGTGGAAGACTAAATGAGCCAAACAGTGCTAAATGCTTGCTGATGTTTACAGCTGCAGCCTTGCCTTATAAAGGGCTTTTTCCAACTCGTTTGTCCTTTTAAAGACTCTTTAGGAATTTCAGGACAGGCCACATAAATATCAGCACGATCAGCATGTGAAGTTTATTTCTGTTTATAAAACCCGGAAATGTGCTGCTTGTACTTCTTAACCCTTGCACTTACCTTTACCCAGTCACAGCTGTACGTGTGTGTGTGTGTGGGTGTGTACATGTATAGCTATACTTGTGAGGACCAACCTTTGACAGCCCACCACCCTTGTGTGGACATTTGTAGTTGTGAGGACATTTTGCCTGATCCCCACAATGTTTAACTAGCTATTAAACTCTACTAGTTAGGTTTAGAGGTATGGTGTGAATTAGGTTTAGGCTAAGGTTAGGGTTAGGCATGTATCAGTAATGGTTAGGTTTAGGGAAAGTGTCTGGGTTAGGCATTGTAAAATCAATGGAAGTCAATACAATGTCAACACAAGGATAGCAAGACATGCGTGTGTGTGTGTGTGTGTGTGTGTGTCGTGTAAATGTTTTGCTCATGTTTTTGAGTGCATTTGTTTGTGTGAGTGCTTTTTAAGAGCACATATTATTGCTGAGCTTCAGCCCTGAGAACATATGTTGGGTATTTTAAATACAGGTGCAGAGAACGCTCCGGAAACTGAGTAATGAAAACGTTCCTGCGGTTTTGTAATAGTGTAATGCTCGAAGTATTTCCACAATTCATTAGGGGGAAGCGTCACTCAGGAACTGCAGCTCTGGCCTGAGCGCCCCACGTTGAAATGTGTGTTCTCCCTTAAGTGCAGAAATATTATTTCTTTTTCTGCTAGAATCTAAAACCTCTTTAAATCTTCCTGTCTCTGTTCATATGTGTAGTTTAGACGGTGATCCTAAAATGACTGTAGAAGGGAGTTGTAGCATGACACAAAATGACTTGGAAAGGTGTTCATACCCCTCAAGTTTTTCACATTTCACAACCACAGTCATCATATTTTAAGTATTTTTTATTTATTATATGTGACAGACCAACAACCTGAATCACATGAAGTGCATATAAAAAGTATTCACCCCACTGGATGTTTCACCCTTTTATTCCTTTTACAAATCAAACAAGCTCAACAGAATTTGGCTTTTTTTGACAAAAAAAAAGACCAAATAAACCCTTTAATCTCAAAGTGAAAACTAATTTCTACGAGATAAAGACAATGAAAAAAAAGTATGAAACATAAATACAAAGAACTGGTGCTAAGCCAGCCCTGGCCACTGGGACCGGTTTGGTGGAAAAGGCGGAAAACACTTGAATGCTGAATTACCTCCTTGAGATGTCAGCAACTTTTAATTAGTAACGCTTCATTTGATTTAGGCATGTTGGAGCAGGGATGCATCCAAAGGTTTCAGAACAGTGGCAGCGAAAGACTGCAGATCCCAGTCCTAGAATCAGGTGGAGCATGTCATTGAGAATATGTCCATCCTTCCGTCCATCATCTATATCGCTTATCATTGCAGTGCCATAGGGGTCATTGGGCGAGAGCCGGGATACACCCTGGACAGGTCGCCAGTCCATGGTGAAACATTGAGACACACAGGACAAACAGCCATGCACACACTCACAACTAAAGACAATTTAGAGAGACCAATTGACCTCACAGTCTTGTTTTGGGACTGTGGGAGGAAGCTGGAGTACCTGGAAGGAGCCCACGAATGCACAGGGAGAATATCCAAACTCCATGGAGAAATACCCCAGGCTGGGATTCGAACCCAGGACCTTCAAGGCAAGGCAACCGTGCTACCAACTGCAGCACTGTGCAGCTTGCACTGAGAACACATGAGAAAAGATAGTGGAACTCTTATACTCAGGATCCAAGTCTGAGGAGCTATCATGCTATCACTATCCACTTACCTCACAGCACCACCCAGTGGTAGCTGGAAGTATTGTAGATGAAATCACTCCAAATAAAAATTTATAGGATTTAGTTTGAGCACAGGAGGATGTGACCCCCTACTCCCAAAGGAGAGGATGTAGATTTTGGGGGGAAGGTCTGTTTTTGATGCACATAATCAAGAACATGTCTGTTACATAAATACTAACCTGTTTTCCCTTAGCCAACCAAACTCTTTCAACCCTTCCTTCTCATTCTTATACTTTGAGCATCTGGTGATGTTTTGCAAATGTGCATTCTTGCTCATCTAGGAGGCTCCTTTTCCTTTCATTTCCCACTTGATTACTGCTGAATTTGAAGGATTCCGGAAAGTACAAGCGCAAGAAAAAGTAAATGGGGAATATGAGTCCACATAAGGTTCAGATTAAACTGTGTTGTGTTGTCTCTCTTTGTTTTTTCCTCCTCCCTTCCCATCGGATGTTTTCATAACAAAACCAAATGTGTGCATGGAGTCAGCCAACAGCAGTTCGGAGAGAGTGAATCCCTAAAGCAAAATATTAAAAGTTACATCGTTGAATCAGGTTTCCGTCATCGGGTTATGAACCTTGTTTCACTTTAAAATGGGTCATTTCTTAGCATTTTCTGTAGAGATAATCTTTGTTAAAGAGTTACTCAACCTTTTCCAGATGTGGTTTCATATTATGGGGCAGCATTGATATTGCCTAGAAGGCTTAAATGAGCTGTCTGAAATATTAAATGGTAAAAAAGATATTTTCGTCAATCTTTACTCAAAACTTTTTGAAAATAAACTAAAAATAGTTTCTCACTTACTCAAGGCTCTGAGTTTTGCACAGCACATTGAATAGTACCTTCCATTCATCCATCTTTGCTTATCCAAAGTTTGTTAACAGGTCAAGAGGGAAAGCCAAAAAGTCCAAAGGTAAAGGGTGTCTGAAAATGGGCTTAAAATCACAGTGTATGAGTTTACGGGCCTGTGCATACGTGCATGGAGCGGGTGATGTAGATACCAGTTAATTAGTCAACCGTTGATACTTACTCGCTTTTAAGGGTCTCATTTACTGAGAAACCAACTCCCATTTCCTGCAATAGCCGCAGAAAGGAAACAGACGGCAAAACGAGCGATTTAGAAAAAGGTGGTCCTTTGTATGTCACAGAGAAAATGAGTATTCATGGACTAGCCTACCTTGGCTTGCGACCGCCCAGTGTAAGGCTGTATTGTGGCCAGGAGAGAGCAGAGCGCTTCTCTGCTAGTAGTACCTTACCGTTAGCAACTCTGGTAGAAGAAGCTAACTGTTAACAACTCCACAACATGGCGAAACACATTCAGGCTTGTGTTATTTGCAAATATAGCACGTCAGCTTTGAAGTTTTTACCCAAGAAAAAGGATCTGAGGAAAAAACAGTTGGAATTTGTCTTTTGAACACCACCAGTGAAGTATGTTGATTTAGGTGTTTTTTCGGAGGCAGCATAAGAGTCTCATTGCTGTTAGCCAATCAGAGGCAAGATGTTTGCATATCATGAATATTATTGAGTAAGACTCATAATCCTGATGTTTTTCCCCACCCACCCACACCTCCGACAAACATGTTTTTCCGCAGAAAACGACTCACAAGGCATTGAATAACACTAGAGACCAGAGCAAATTTATTAAAAAAACGAGTGAATGAGACCTTAAAATGTAAGAACACAGCTTGAATCATGCCCTGAAGATGTTTGCAGCGGACTGCAAGTCTTTATTAAAACGTGTAACAGCAGTTTGCAAAGAATGCTGCAGCATCCGCTCAGAAAAAAAAACATGACTGTAGCTATGAGACAGTGGAATGGAATGATTTAAATACCAGTCAGTTCGGATACTGATAATACAGAAATTGTGCTGGGAGCACAAGTGGATACTAGATCTGTGCTGGTAAAAAATTATGTATCAAGTTTTTAAAAGTGGTGGGGAGAAAAACTGTCAATTATAAATATTGCCGGGGACATGTCTCCGATGTCCCCAGCTAAAATTATGCCTGTGCCCAAGGTGCTTGCAAACCAGAGGGGATTTATGTACATGCACATTGGGCTGACCTTTCCAGGGTGTACCCCGCCTCTCGCCCGATGATTGCTGGAGATAGGCACCAGCCGGAACCTCCTGCCTAAGGGAACAGGTTAAAAAGACAGTGTCCAGGGTGAGAAGGGTCGGCTGTGATCCGACCTGCACACCCAAGTGTCCTGGAGGTGTACGGGTCCTATAGAGATGGGAGTCTGCAGCCAATCACCTTCTTACCAGAGCGCAAACATGCTGCAGTCTCTGTTTGTCCCTGATGATAGCTTCAGCATACCACACGGCGATGGAGGGGGTGAGAATGGACTCAATGATGGCAGTGTAGAACTGCATCATGGTCCGTGCCAACAGGTTGAATTTGTTCAGCTGCCTCAGGAAGTATAATCCTCTGGTGGGCCTTCTTTATGACAGAGGTGATGGTGGGCTCCCACTTGAGATCCTAGGTGATTGTACTCAGGAAGTGGAATGAGTCCACAGTGGTGATGGGGATGTCAGTCAGGATGATGGAGGGGAATGGCACTGTGTGCTTCCCAAAGTCCACAATAATCTCCACTGTCTTCTGGGCGTTCAGCACAAAGTTGTTGTTGCTTCACCAGGACACCAGACATTCAGCCTCCATCCTGCAGGCAGACTCATCCCCGTCCGAGATGAGTCCAATAATGGTGGCGTCATCTGCAACTTAATTAGCTTGACAGACTGGTGGTCGGAGGTGCAGCTGTTGGTAGTGAGAAGATCAGAGGAGAAAGACCACAGCCCTGAGGGCAGCCAGTGCTGATGGTCCGGGAGTCTGAGACATTCTTCCCCAGCCTCACATGCTGCTTCCTTTCAGTCAGGAAGGCAGTGAACCACCTGGAGATGGGATCAGGCACGTTCATCTGGGACAGCTTGCCTTGAAGGAGGTCTGGAAGGATGGTGTTGAATGCAGAGCTGAAATCCGCAAACAGGATCCTAGCACAGGTTCCTGGGGAGTCCATATGCTGCAGAATGAAGTGTAGAGCCATGTTGATGGTGTTGTCTACAGACCTGTTGGCAAACTGCAGGGGGTCCAAGAGGGGGACCGTGAGGGTCTTGTAGTAGGTGAGAACCAGGCGCTCAAATTGCTTCATGACCACAGATCTCAGAGCCACGGGTCTGTAGTCATTGAGTCCCGTGATCCTTGTTCAAGGATCAGTTGACCGTCTTCAAATAAAATGTGTATGTTCTATGAGTTCCCCTTAATGGTCACATAGTTATTAGCTGAATTATTCAGAAAGTAGGTCAGAAAGCAGTCAGTTTTACTTTCAATTTAAGCATTGGAGTTGCTGAGGCAATTGGATCTTCATCTGCGCAGACAGAGCATTTGCATGAAGTTGAAGTTGAATGAATAAGTAACATTATATAGTCATTGCTGCGACATTTAAGTAGCAGCTGTGTAAATGTTCTCGCACTGAGGCGAATGTTTAGCAAGTGGCATATGAGAGCTGCAGCGTTCACACCCTGAAATGCAAGGTAGATATTCTTCCGGTGGGTTTGAGGTTACTGCTGCTTTAGGCACTCCTCCTGAGCTGCCTCTTCACTCAAGCTTCCTTCTATGTTTTACTCTGCTTCTCCTCATCCATGCCACCAAGACCAGACATCTCCTATTTGCCACATGGAATGTTTCAGGCTGGAGGTAAAAAAGACAAGAAAATAGAACGTTTTGAACTGATATGGAAAGACAAACTGTAGGAAGAGATTTCATTTAGAATGGGGACACAGCATGATTACAGAAAGCAACCCTGCTTGCATTAATTGTGCTCCTCCATCTTTTCGGCCCCTCTCCCTAACTGTCTCTCTCTCTCGCTCAGTCAGACGGGCTCTGGAAAACATAAACAGGATGCAGTCTTGTCTGATTGTAAAATCCCCTCTCGCCTGCTGTCTGGCCCCCGGTCTTGGACCACGTCCTTTCCCCACCATCCCTCAACCCTCCATCTCCCGCAAAGACCCCTACTCAGCTCGGCTTCATCTGTGCATTTATGTGATTTGTGAGCTTTAGGTTCTGACATATTGTCATCAAACCCTTTGGAGTACATAACACGCACTGCACAAAGCTGAGGTGTGTTTTGACACATGTGACGAAACCCTTTTCTATAAAATCATTGTGGGCAAAGTAATGATTTCCACTATGTCCAACTTGGGGCAAAACAAGGAATGATATTTTTTGCAGAGAATGTGTTTCAGACCAAGGCCCTTAATCAATCTCCATTTCCTTTGTGACATGGATGACAACTGTGGCTGGTAACACGGAAAGCCATAATGCTTCCCTACTGACTGGAAAAGATTTTCCTCAATGAAAAAGAGGCTCAACCACGCACCCCTCTAAGCGAGATTACAGCTGTTTTCTACAAATTATATGCCCCTTTTCCACTAGGGTCGGCTCCCTATTTAGCCCATTTCCACTACCTTTGTCTGGGCTGAGCCGACCCCTTTTTTTCAGGCTACCTCTGGCTCAGTCTAAAGCAAGCTGAGGCGACCCAACATGCCCACCCAGTGGCCTGATTGGTCTGGTAAAGCGATGTCACTCTCACTCCTGCCTGTGTAGTGGTAGCCACTGAATTGCCTGGCGGTGTGCGTGTGAAGTGATATCACAGAGAATGGTGACGCACGGCTTTCAGCGAGTTCAAAACAGAACTAAAAATATTCCAGTTTCAATATCAGACCATGAAGGACCACAACGGCCAGAGTGGACCAGACCAAGCACTGGAAGTGCTTTGCAGAAATGGACAACATTTATGGTGAAAGGTCAGCGAGTAACAGGAGAGATAGTTGGTAAAATACCGGCTCCAGCATAGGCATCTGTAATGTCGGAAAACAGTGATGAATGACTGATTTTTACTGGAACTTTTGCTACGCTAAGCCCGCCCATGTCCTCTCTCACTGTCGCCTTCCTGAGATGGCAATGGAAACACAACCAGGCCGTTCTAGGCCAAGCTGAGCCTACCCTAGTGGAAAAGGTCAAAACCTTTTTTAACACCCCTATTAGATAGAAAACAAAGTATTTGTATGTTATTGTTGCTTTCCCTTCAGATATTTCTGATGCACAAAATTTTTTACCATTCGAGGGTAATCAGCTGATTGTTTGCAGGTATGAGGAGGCATTAGAAGTTTGATGAGCTATAGCATTCAAATGTCTTTTAACATAATGCTGTGGAGGTAATCCTGTTTCAATTAGAAACATTACTTACAGGTGGAATATTTTAAATATCTTTGTTCTCTTTTCTATAATGGACAAGGTGTTTACTGACAAATTTAAATATGTCTGAAGTAAAAAATGTTAGGTCCAACTCAAATATTAATCTTTTAATAAATATGCTTTCTTATAGTAAATAGGACCACAATTATCCAGTGACTTTTACTTGGAAGCACCAAAATCTGCATTTGCTTTATCTAAACTTGGCCAAATATCTTCAAACAGTGACCCAAATCTTGTTCTTCTAAAATCTGTCAAACTCCTGAAGTTTTGGGAAGTATACACATTTTTTTCAATATGGCGAAACAACAGATCCCTTTTCCACAAAAATAAGTGTACTTGCATTTGTTTCACATAAGCATAAGGCTACATAAGCAACACATTGCTTATGTAGACTTGTGTAATTTTATTTGATTTTTTTGCATTTTTATTAAAGCAAAAATAATATTATTGTGGCCTACGAGCACTTTCAACTTGAAAATTTTGGCCCACACAACCTTTGTGAGGAGCATAAAAGTTGCAGACGATTTTCTAAATCTTCTGAAACTTAAAGGGGCTATATGCAATTTTCTGAAATTTAAACTCGCGACTGACACCTGTGGCCAAAAAACGGAACTGCTCTTCCTTTCTGCTCGCTCTCGCAGCTAGCGCTCGTACGCCAGTCGATCTCAGTGTTTGATCTTTTTCGGGCACTTGTCAGAGGTTTAACTGTTTTAGTCTTATGTGGAGTTACTGTTGGTGTCAGAGTTGTCCTTGGTCTCTTCTGTGTATTCGCACAATCCATTGAACTGCTTGCAAGTACTGACTAGCGGTGGTGGCAGAGTGATCTTAAACATTTAACATGAACGCGCTTGGCGTCACATCCGCAGACAGCGCGGGAAAATCCGACCCGACAGAAAATAGTAAAAAATGGGATACAGGCTTATAGGTGCACCCACTGTGAGCTGACAAGGTGTCAGTATGCTCATCAGGAGATGTTTGATTCATAAATGGTCAAATAAGGGGTGTCGCGTAGTGGTTAGACCGGGCGCCCCATGTGCAGAGGCTTCAGTCCTCGACGCGGCTGTCCCCGGTTCGAGTCCCGTCCCGGGCGACCTTTGCTGCATGTCTTTCCCCACCTCTCTCCCCCTTCAAAAAACTCTGTCCACTGTCAATAAACGCCACTCAGGCCCAAAAACCTTTAAAAAGAAAAATAAATAAATAAAAATAAATAAATAAATGGTCAAATGAAAAGGCTATTGTTACATTTATTTTGGGGAAAAAGTTGCTCATAGCCCCTTTAAGCCGCTGCTGCTGAGGGAGAGAGAGACGGGATTGGTCCGGTCTCTGAGTAGTGATGCTAATATAGGCTAATGTTCAAAACAGTATGTTAGCTATGCTAACTAAATGCTAATGTGATAATAATGGTAACCTGAAAAACACAATCCAGCTTCAAACTCGCCACAGGGCCGGTATGTCTTATAGTTTTATACCCAAACCCACGGGGTGTGTCTGTGAGACCCTGACTGCTGTGACAAAGTCAATGCCCGTGACGTAGAGATGTACTGCTCTCCACCAATCACAAAATTCAAATGCAGTAGCCACCGTTCAACCCTAAGAGGGCAGCACTAAGACGTTTTTAGACCAAAAAGTGTAGAATTGAAAAGGTTTACACGAAAATGTAACAAAAATTCCCAGAAACTGAAAGATTGCGTTGGTAAAGACCCATTTAAACAGTTTGAAGCAAAAAAAAGTTGTTTTGGGGTTTAGTTACTCTTTAAAAGTGAAAAGCTCAGCTGATGGGAAGAAACCCCAGGATGTCCAACACAGTCTAGCTAGCTGCTAAGAACTAAGAAGTGACCTGAGAATTGTGTCTCCACCCTTTCAGAGCTTGCTTAACATTGTCAGCAGGTGGATGTGACTGTATCTGAGGAACGATAAAGTGAAGTGATGACTTTTGAACATCTACCCTGAGACAAGTACAGTTGCAAGGAAGCCACTTTAGTCCAAGAACATAAAGGATACAGTGCAATTAAATGGTGAAATCAAATACTCAGTACAGCTAAAGCCCTGCAGACTTACCTTTCCTCAGTTAAGGTTTGGGTATATGATTCAACAATAAGGAAGAGGCTGGTCAAAAATGGCATCCATCGGAGAGTCCCAAGGCCAAAACCACTGCTCCACTGCTGGGACTTACATGACTTGCTATAATTGAAGGAACCATCTCTAGCAGAAAATCTCAACAGTTGAAAACATCCAGCCATCAGTTTGTGATCTAACCACACTTTGGTTATGCAGCTGGACAATGACCCATAGCACTTTTGAATTGCTGAAGAAAAAAAGAAAGAAAAGGATAAGACAGAATGATGGTTTTGGAGTGGTCTAGTCAAAGTCTGGATTTAGGTGGTTGAATTAAATAAATTCTGCAAAGAAGACTGGGCTAAAAACAAAACAACAGCAACATAAAACACACACAGTCCTGTCATTGCAAACACTTGACTGCTTTTTTTGAGGTTATATTTATCTGATACTGTAATTTGTTCAATGATCTGGAACATTTAATTGTTGAAACAGTATAATCTGGACTGACCTTTCTTGGTTGGAGAGACATTTTAGATACCGACTCATCAGTGTTTGCCTTTCATTCACATACAGACTGAATGCATTTGGTCCTTAAAACTTCTAGCTCACTTCCTTTCATTGCAGCAAGTGAGCCTGAAGGTTTCCTGAGTGAAAACCTTTCTCACTTTTTTTATACCCACCAATAGATTTTTGCTGTCCCAATAATTATTTTCACCAAAAACATACCCCAGTTCAGTATCTTTTTCCAGACATGAGTACAGGCTTCAAACGTTTGACTGAAGTAGTACATTGGTGGAGTTGATAAACTTTTCTTCTACACAGGTCTTCACGCACTGAGGCGAGCTCTGGGAGGTTCCCAGCAAGTGTCTGACCAGCAGCTGATTGGGACAGTGAGCGTCTCTCTGCAGGACCTCCAGTGGGCCATGACTGTTGTGAAGCCCAGTGCAATGAGAGAGGTTGCCATCGACGTGCCCAAGGTATAAAAACCTCCTGCATCCTTTTGTCACGGTTTCTTATCAGGCGATACACTCTTTGCCAAGAACTTCACATGCTGTGTGAAAATGAATGTAAGAATAATTTTCAGTTATAATGCAGTGAGCAAGACAAACACAGCTCAAATGGTTTGAGGTGCCGGATTTAAGGTAAAAGTGTAGAAAACAAACGAAATCTGCACACTTCAATCTGCGAAAGTGATTTATTCTTCTCAAGCTTTCGGTCAGAGACCTTCTTCATGAATGATTCCTATCTATCTATCCATCTATCCATCTATCCATCCATCCATCCATCCATCCATCACAGCAGAGCGACTCCTTCAAGTTCAACCGTTTTCTTTTCTGTTAAATAAAAAAACAACACATTTTAAACTTGCAATATCTAGTGTAAATATAAAGACTGAACATTAGTATTAATCCTGGTACAAAACAGACAGACAGGCAGACCAATCAATCTCTCTCTCTGTTTTTGGACTGTGGGAGAAAGCCGGAGTAACCGGACAGAACCTATGCTTGCACAGGGAGAACGTTTAAACTCCATGCAGAAAGACCCCAGGCCTGGATATGAACCCAGGACCTTCTTGTGCTACCACTGTGAAGCCCAAACTGAATAAATTATTAACCAACGAACTTTAGTGTTATTTATATTATTTATATGATTAAAAAAGTTCACACAGAGCAGAACCCTGTTCACAGCTGACACAAAATGCTTTAATGTTTTTAAAAACGTGACATGCTTGTGTAGTGATGAAGCAGCTTCTTCCCACTGCTTGTTTTAAGGCATCAGTCCTGACACAATCCATCCTGGAAGCTACTTCTCCTAGCGTTACATTCAGACTCGCGGTGGTTGTGGAAGGAAGCAGGCCAGCTTACCTCATGCAGTTTTTGGCTCATTATATGCACAATTTGTAATCCCGAAATTGTCATCACTCATCACCACTTTTAAAAGAAGCTCATCAGCAGAAGCAGCGCCTCTTATATCTCTTTGCACCGCTGACCACTGAATCACCATGAGGAAGAGTGGAAAAGACCCTGTGGCCATTTTACCCTCTGCTGCAATGAAGATGAACGACTTTGTGTTTGCAGATGGAGGAAAAGTGGGCTCAAAAAACATGGGAGGGAGCGAGGGGGAAAGAGGGGTGAGAGGACAGCGGTGAGACTTCAGGATGTTTTGGAGTTTGCATGTGCAAGACATAAGGGACAGGAAGAAGGCTAACATCATCTTCCACCGGTAATTGAAAGCAGATCTGGTCGCTGACGGTTCCTGCCAGCAGCTAAAAAAAGAGAAAGAGAAGAAGAAACATGCGTCCGATCCCTTCACCTCAGCCCGCCTCCCCTTTTCTTTCTGCAGAGAGTGCTCTGCTCTGAGCTCACCCAGAGACATTCAGTCCTTGTGGCTGGTTCTTGGAAACAAGAGAGAAGCTAGTTTGGATTTCTTTTTTTTTCTTCTTTTTTTGTAATTCCTCTTACACAGCTCAGCTGAAAGGCCAGCCACAGAGCCCCGGACTTGATTATATCCACATGAGTGCAAACATTTGTTTCTAATCCACTTTTATATAAGAAACTTCCAGTGGTGCCGGATAAATGCATGCCCAGAGTTTTTATGAAACCTTCTCGGATCACGTATCCAGAGATTTGAGATAGAGGGATTATACCTCACTTTAGATTGTATTTATATGTAAATATAATAAATTAAGGAGTAATTATGTTTATTTTATATAAAGACATTCCCTTTTATTTAACATGCGTTTTAAGCTTTTATCTTACTGTCTGGTTTAACTTTATTATCGGTTTTTTATAATTTCCGTACCTTTTATCTGCTTGTTTTTTTCTTTTGTTTGTCTGGTAAGTCCCCGGCACTGTCCTCTTTTCCCCATCAAAAGCCCTCTTGTAAAGTTCGGAAAACAACTGTAAAAGGTAATTACTGCGTCTGGTGCAAATAGGAAAACAGCACAGTGGGGTTTGAATCAAAGCTTCTAATTTTAACACACGCTTGAGTTATAACACTGACTGGATCAACATTTTGTTATTCTTTTGTACCGCCACGACCTTTTCCACATTTCGTTACATTACAACTAAAAGCTTTAACTTAGTTTACATATTACTGTGGACCCCAGCCTGCTGTGGATTGGCTCCAAATTATTTGCAGAAAATTCGTCTTCCCCCAATTTTTTTCTTGAGCATATCTGAAATATTGGAAACAAAATGCAGCTTGGGAAGCTGAAATACCTAGGTCCAATGTTACTTCATACGCTATTTGATGACGTTTGTAAAGTATCCAGAGTGCCAATAATTTTTCTTTCCATTGATTGGCTGTAACCCCACGATTGTAGAGGAGGGTCTGCCGAATAGTGTACCTTAGTCTCCTTCCCTTCCGGTCAGCCCATGAATCCCCCGACTGGGAAAAAAAAAATTAATGAAAGTTATTTTTTGGTGTGCTCTGCCTTACGCCCGGAATCACACGAATGCTGTACTTCAATTTAAATGATAACTAATGATGTGCATTTCGACTGTGTTCGTCATGTGATTTGTGATTCATTTGCTTTTAAAAATTGGTAATTAAAAAGACTACAAATGAGAAGTCGCATATATGATGTCAGCTAACATTAGCTAGCACTTGAAATACTCACCGAGACCTTGTAGAGTTTATCCCGCATGCTGGCTCTCACTCGACCGACTATTTCAAGGGCTGTACCGGTGTGTTGTGGTTGTTGTGAACTATTAAAACAGGCAGTTATTGTCAGTTTTAGAGGGGGTCTCAAGTATTGACAGATTTCCTCTATTCACAGGTGGTTGTGGTCCCTAACCTCCACCAATACCAAGGGTCCATTATTACTCTACTAGCCTTACACATTTCTAAATTAAAATGTATGCCAATTCTTTACAAAATAGCTCAAGCTAAAGTTCTCAGTTGGATTTAGGACTGTACTTTGACTAGGTAATTTTAGTCGAATGCAGTAGATCTTATTTAGCGTTATTAGACATGTTTTACAGGCCTATATTGAAATTATTGCAACTAGATTATCAACCGGCACAGTGTTGGTATTGGTTGCACGGTATTTGAGTGGTCGTTTGAATATGGTTATCTCCCCACTCAAAGTGCAGAATGAAAGAGTACTGAGATATGCTAGTGGCTGAGTTTTTACTGCTGTCCTTATTTATGCACCATATACATCTTCTTGAAAGGCTGTTTTAATTACCTCAACTTACTTGGTCAGAAAAAAAGGGTAAAATCACTCATTTTAACAGGGTACATTTTCTTAAGGTCTAAAGAAAACCACAGGAGTACTGAAGCCCAGTTTGCTCCCAGACCACTTTCTTGCAATGTAATCATTGTAATCATCAGTTGCAATGAAAAACTGATTTGCCAGTCACTGGAAATGAGAAAAGACTTCCTCTGTATACATGTTAACATCTCAACAACAGTTAAAAGGTTGTCAAAAATATGTCTAAATTGTGTTTTGACAAAAGGTCAAAACCATTTTAAAAATTTGCATGTAACCACTAAGAAAACAATCTCCCTTCAAGGGTAATTTACTTAGTTCTTCTTGAGCGTTTGGGTCTGTCAGCAGCCCATCAGCTGCTTAAATTTGCTTAGTGTTGGCTGAGCTGTAAAGATACACTTTTTAGTACTTTAAAAATGTCGAGAATGCCTTTTTCGGCTTTCACCATGTGTTTTTTTTTTTTTAGTAAACCAATGAAAAGTTAGCATTAACTCATCACAGGTATGAATGTCATTTTAATTTTGGTCATTTAAGGAAGCAAAACGTTTTTTTTCCATCTTCAAAAACTAGTTTTTGACTGGATTGGACATCGTGGATTGTATTGCAGATATTCTCAGATACAGACGTTAAATTTATACACACACCTTCAAATATATACATACACCCTCACTAATATTTGTTTAAATGTCAGTGGTCCTGGTGGATTTGGTAGAATTCATTTAAATTTGTTTTTCTGGCACACATCTAGCTTAATCCTTGCATTTCCAGCAGGAGTGAGTTTGGCGTTTTGGGAAGGCAATTGCAGAAGCCAGATTGGTCCATTCCAAAACCAGTATTGACATGTATTGGGGATCATTGTCTGGTTGAACCACCCACTTGTATCCCATTTTCAACCATCTGACCTTAGGTCTCACCCTTAGAAGAAAGAAATTGGTCAGCATGTTTAAAACCCAACCCAGGAAGCACCCAGTCCCAAACCTCTCATAGACAGGAAACTTTAGGAACACAACAGAGACACACAGCGCAAGGGCTCTCCAATATACATGCAACGGAGGATGGCGTAGAGCCCAGTTTTTTAACTATTCATCAAACGCAACGGAGAGTGCACGTCTGTGATTGGTCAGCCCAACATCAGCCCAAGATCATTTCACCAGAGCTTTTCTGTATAGTCGATCTACAGGAAATCCTTCCTGCCCACAGCCATCATTATCTACAACAACTCCTTAAAAAATTAATTATTTGAGCTATACCAACACTTAATTTCCCTCTGGGATCAATAAAGTATTTTTGAATTGAATTGAATTGAATTGAATGTAATTAGTTGACAATGTAGCTTTTGGGCACTAGATACTTTATATTGCAAGGCCAGTTTTTCTAATCTGGTCTTTTGGCAATTTTGAACACCAGGAGGTGTAGAGAAAAACAAAACAGACAGCTGTGTTTGTTTGTTTATATGTGTTTTTAGAGTATTCTATTAGTTGCGCTTCTAGTAAAAAGCTTTCCAGCTAAAAAAAAACTCTCTCGGTCGGCCATTGCTCCTTGAGTGGATGTACGTTTACCAGCTGAAGTAAATAAACTGTTGTCGACCAGAGACGTCTCTGCAATGGTAGGCAGGCCTGCCAGAAAAGGTTTGCACCCCCTGCTGTCCTGGTGGGGATTTGCTTCGCAACACTAACAGCGACGGAGAAGTATAAAAGGAAAATGTCTCCGTCAATACGTGTGCGTTTGGGAGCAAACTCGCTGATGGAGAAGGATAAACTAGGCTTTAGGTCAACTAAAGTTTCAGCTGATCGCATGAATAATCCAACATTTGTCTGTAGAAAATGTAAATGGGCAGATGAGACAAAGATTCCTCTTACAGACTAGATGGGGTGGAGTCACATGACTGTACGTAGTCATGTGACTCCACCCCATCCACTTGTAAGGTGGAACAGTCAGCTTCTTAAAGGTACATGAGCGTTACCAAACTAAAACACATCTTTTCATTTTCTTAATAACACCGAATATAACTGGCATGGGAAAAATGACGTCGGTTACAGTCCTAAATTTTGGTGTTGGTAAATTTTCGGTTTATCACCCAGCCCTACGTGGAGGCATTGCGTACAATTCTTTTAAAATAAATTAAACCATGTATGACTGCCATTATTCTAGTCTTTCAATCTACACCCTGCGTACTCTTATTTTTGACTTGCTATCAGGTGATAATGACATGACTTGGACTGGAAGATTGTTTTTGGGACTTGGACTCGGCCTGTAGGACCTAACGACTTGACTTGGACTGAACTCGGACTAATCCTTTGTGACTTGAACTTGGACTTGGACTTGAACGATAAGGACTTACGTGTGACTTGGACTCGAGTGATGGTGACTTGAATACAACACTGGCTGAGGGTCTGTTTAGATACAACTGGTACATTGCATAGGCTGTTGAATAATGAAAAAAAGGAGAGGATTCCAGATTCTTCAACTTCGCCTCAAATTAACAGCTAATCTGGTCATCACAATATTTACCAATATTATTGCCTCTGCAGCATGTTCTGATATCATGCAGCCCGTGGTGTATGTATATATTTGGACTTTTCTGTATAATTTTGACCCTGTCTAGATTCGAGAAAGTCCACAATAGACTGAATTTTAAAGTTGTTTGTTGTAAGATTATTCTACTCTAAAGAATGGTTCAAATGTATCATGTGTGATAAGTGATTTCATTACAGATTTGCTGATGATAGATTTATGTTAATGTTTCACCAGGACTGTAGCTTTAAATGTAGATTCTTTTATACTTTACCCTAAACAATGTCAGTACTCATAACTTCTTTCTGTGTGCATCTGACTCCTAAACCTCTGGGCTTAATCCTTCTTTACAGTAAATTTTTTCCAACTCGTTTTTTTTCCGTCTGGGCTTTTAGATTAGCTCTTTTGATTTGCTGGATTGCTTCTGGTCCATCTCTCCTCCTGTCCCCTCTTCCTCCCCACCCCTCGTCGCTCCGTGCATTTCTTTCGCTCTGGCTCAGCACTGGCCATAAATCGTTCGGTATTTACAGTATGTGGCCATATGCCAGGTTTCCATTAGGTGCTTTGCTCCCCAGAGACGGCGCTGGTGGCCTGGGATGTGTTACCTCTGTGGGCTGGTGGAGGGGAGGGAGGAGGAAGTCAAACAGATGGGAGGGGATAGAGTTATAAACGCTGCCATTTAGATCAGAACATGTGATGCAGAGATACCGAGAGGGTCAAGCTGAAGACAAAAGAGAGATCAAATATAGATAATTACAAAATACTTGTTTTGTAATACTGCTTCCAAGGAGTTAGACTCTCTTGTCATCTTTAAAATTGTCTTGATCAATCTGTAAGAAACAGAATTCTGTTTCTTCATGATTTTATATGGAATTTCTTTACTAACTGGTTTCATAGGATTTTATTTTGGGGTGTTTTAGTAAAGAGTGGCCGGGTTTTCTTATTGCTTCAACTGCTTATTTTAAGCAGTTATACGCTGAAGTGATTATTTTTGGACCCAAGGAGGAACGATCAACAGTCAGCACACAGCTTCAAATAATACAGCTAGAAACTACTGATCAGGCTCGAAACCTAGGTGTAGTAATGGACTCAGACCTGAACCTCCAGGGTCAGATAAAGGCAATAACAAGGTCAGCCTTCTATCACCTGAAGAACATCTCTAGGATTAAAGAACTGATTTTGCAACACAACCTAGAAAAACTCATCCATGCCTTTATCTTTAGTTGGATTGATTACTGCAACAACATCTTCACAGGTCTGCCTAAAAAGTCAATCAGACAGCTGCAGCTGATCCAGAACGCTGCTGCTCACGTCCTCACTAGAACCAGGAAACTAGAGCACATCACCCCAGTTCTAAAGTCCTTACACTGGATCCCTGTAGCTCAGAGAATAGACTTCAAAATACTTTTACTAGTTTATAAATCATTACATGGCTTAGCACCAAAATATGTTGAAGACCTGTTGTCATGGTCCAACCACCAAGACCACTCAGGTCCTCCAACTCTAGCCTACTAAACATCCCTAGACTCAGAACTAAACATGGAGAAGCAGCTTTCAGTTTTTATGCTCCCCTTATCTGGAACAGACTTCCTGACGAGTGTAGAGCTGCTGAAACTCTGAACTGCTTTAAATCGAGACTAAAAACCCATCTGTTTAGAAATGCCTTCGATTAAATGCTTGATGTCATATGTATGAAATGTGTTCATGCTCTCTTGCTTTTTTTGATCTTTCTCTTGCTTTATTGTGTATCATGTGTAATGTGTGTTTCTTTTATGTTTTTTTTTTAATCACCAAATCATGTAAAGCACCTTGAATTCAACCCTGCTGTTGAAAGTGTGCTATACAAATAAAATTGCCTTGCCTTTAATAGTTCAAATACCAAATATTCCTTAATATGCATTCATTCGCACAGTGAAAACCGTCCATGGTCTTCATCATCTCGGCTTTTAGGGGTGCAGCCAATCAGCTGCATGGAAAATGTGTCAGAACCATCAGCACTTTGTCCTGCTCACTCCCTGTTTTACGCATTGTCTGCACCTGTGTCAATCCCAGTCACCACCTGATCATCATTCTCTCTGTGTATTTAAGCCCTTCACTCCCTCTTACTCTGCGTCGGTTCCTACTGTTTCCTCCTTGCTCGTTTCACGTCAGTCTGGTGTCCTATCGCCTACACTCATCGTCATTCCCTGCCTGCCAGCATCACTTCAATAAACTTCTATAAACTGCTTACCTCCGTCTGCGTGTGTCCATACAGGGACACCTGACAAATTGAATGGTGCTCCTGGATTGGCTGCTTTGCAAACGGCAACTAGTAGCATGTTAGGTAACATTGTTCCCAAGCATTCTAGCTTCCTAGGCTGCATTTTCCTTCAAATATTTTAGATATGCTCTACAAAAACATGTGAATAATTTTGTTTTACTTTCCACATAAAAAACCCACAAATACTGAACCTCGAATAGACATGGGTTGAATGGGTTGAACTTCCAGTGTTTCCTCTGTGGGAGCCCTCTGCCCCGGGAGCGGTGGTCGGCTGTGGCTCCCTGGGTGCTCTCCAGGTGGAGCTTGGGTGGAGGTGGGGGTCTTGGCCTTGCCTCCACTGGGTGCCCTGTGTCGGTGCCTCGGCTGCTGCTGTTAGTCTACCGCTGCCAGGGCAGATGGCTCCTCTGATGGCGTTTCCTTGCATGGTTCATCTACACTCGGCCCAATGCCCTTTTTCACTGTTGCTTTTAACTGTGTGTGTGCATGGGAGATAGGTTGGGGGGAGGGGGGTATAACTGTGACCATGCTTTTAAATCTGTGGGGGATGGAAGGGAAGGTGGTTTTATGTGGGGTCATTTTAATCTGTAAAGCACTTTGTGATGCAACTTCTTGTATGAAAAGCGCTTTATAAATAAAGTTTGATTTGATTTGAATATAAGTGGTGCAGAAAATAAGTAATGAGAAAGTAAACCTAAAACTGGAATTTAAGGTATTCAGACTTAAATAAACAACTGTAACTGTAAAAAAAATTAAAGTCATATTTCATTACATTTTAATCTAGAAAAATAAATACAAATGTACTTACTTCAGCATTAAGCAAAGAAACTTTTCCCTGAATTCCTTCCTTTCTCTTCATCTATTCTTTCTATTCACTATTTCTATTTTGTCAATAGTACAAGCAGACATAGTCTGAATAGAAAACAGTATAACCAGTTTGGGCTGATTAGATGCTACTGGTAGCCATGTTGGACATCAGCTGGTTTTTCTCTAGTATCAGTGATGTTTACATTCAGCTTGGCATTGTTTCAGGTAAGTCATTCAGTTCAGTGCAGAGCGTGTTATGGATCTTATTGCTGTTGAAAGATGCGTGTGTTGACACAGTTTTGGTTCGGTCTATCTTTCTTTTTTCCTACTGTAGCTGCATGAGAAACCATTAATGTTCCCAAATTGCAGAGTTTAGTGATAGCTGGGAGTCCTTTCTGTTTGGTTTTGGTGTCATTTTTTAAAGTTGCACTGCTCTCTGAGTTAGGCACATAAACATTCTGCATGTGTTCAGGTAGAAAACAGCTCTATTCGTTCGGTACACGAGCGAACTGAACCAACAGGGCAGTAATGGAAAATCAGAATATGAATACATGTAGGCCTACCGTTCCTCCCTACTATGAATATTTGGTGCAAACTGCAATTATTCATTGGCGTTTAATAAAAAAACAGGAAAAAAAGTGTATTTAATATTTCTCTGGCAACCATGTTTTTTTGTTTTGTTCTGACAAGCAATTTATTTACTCTCAACTTTGCACACAAAAAGAATAATGCTGCCAACTTTGATACTTTTTGGCCCGGATGAATGGCATCCGAATCTGGGATCGGAAATAAATCAACTTTTATAGGGTTTAAAAACAAGAGAAACCTTTATTACTAAAGCTGGCATTAAAGGCATCAAGATTCAAACAAATATTGTTATATATTTTATTTTAATGGCAGTCTATAAAGGAGCTTTTGTTTTAATGTTCAAGGGACACAGGAGGAGTATAAAATTTCTTTATTTTATTTTGCTTTAATTTATACAGATGAATCTCTATGAGACTCGTAATCTTATTTATAAGAGCCAGCAACATTTTAAAACTACATTACAGTCAGTATGATTCACTCAACAAATTAACTTGTTAAAATACCAAGTTAATAAAAATGAAGGGACCCCAGAGGGTTAAAGCTATAGTATGCATGTGCTGTAAATCTAACCAGAAGATATGACAGATCTGGGTTTTCCACCTGGATTTCATTTTGTTCTGACTTAAACTGAAGAAGAAAAAAGTTCTCAATGAATAATTAAAGATCCATTTAAGGGAAACTATCTGATTGCTGACCTTCTTAGACTGCCTCTCTGACTCTCCTGCCAAACCTGATTCCTTCCGTTGCGCATGTAATAAGATAAAGCCAAGTGTGGGAGGACAGAGATGCAGTGATGCTGAGATACAACAGGTAACAAACAGAGGAGCAGAAAGGATATGAGGGCAGATCAAACGGGATGTGGAGCAGAGAGACTGAATGGATGGGTTGAATGTAGAGGAGGAGGTTAAAACAACTGTGAACGGGGCAAAACCGAACAGTACGGAAAGCAAAGAAGGAGGAATATGAGAGATGGGAAGGGTAAAAAGAGACATTAGCTGGTTTTGGATGAAGCTCTCTCCTTATCTGCTTTATCTCTTCCGGTTGTTCTCTGTCGGACTCTCTCCTTCCCTTCCTCCCTGCCTCCTTCCTTCCATCTGTCAGACAGACAGGTGTTGGCAGACTCGCTCTGTTGTTCTTCACTCTGTCCCGATTCAGCCCAAGCCCTCAGTTCCTCCATCTCCCTCCAAATATGCTTTTACATTTCTCCTGTGCTCCATCCGGCCAACGCTTGGAGGAACTTGAGATTCTTTTCAGTTTACTCATGTGATCCGAAATTTAAAAGAGGGCCTTTTATGGGTTACTTTAGAACATCTCTGTGCGCAATCATAATTAGTTTGGTCCGTTGCATTTATTGTTGGTGATGTGTTTGCTTCGAACTGCCACAGATTAGTTGTGCATGAAGGACTGGAGTCAGTTTCAGCACGTTACTGGAATGAAGACTATTTATTAAAGCTTGACCTCGTCCTGCTACCTTCCTCCAATATTAAACGTTTGTTTTCTTGATTGCATGTTTTTGACCTCAGTGAACTCGCTGGATTCTGATTCTGTGGAAAAAAACTGCTCTCTTCCACATCTGCTTCTGCACACACAACACCTGGCTGTTTTGTTTGAATTTACTGATGTTTACCATGTTCTAGATGTTATTTTCTTATTACTTTTTAATAGGGTGTAATGGTACACAAAAACCACGGTTCGGTATATATTTGGGTTTAAAGTCACGATTCGGTGCAGAAAATCAAGAAAAATAAATACAAATGTGCACACATTCTTATTACTTCATCATTAAGCAAACAACCTTTTCCCTGATTTTCTTCCTTTCAATTCCTGAAATTAATTTGATTTTATTATGTTCTATTACTTAAAATTGAAAGTATAGAACTGACCGGGAATTTGATTGGATTTTTAAAGAATAAATAAAACAGAACAAGCAGACATAGCCAGAGTAGAAAACAAGATAACCACTTGAAAACAGTCAGTGTTAATGTTTAGAAATTTTTTAAGTAAACTTTGCCCAGATTTGAGAATAAAACATACTTAGATCACTTTGGAGTTGTTTTGATATTTCAACAACCTAATCTCCCAGCTAGGAGTTTGGGCTGATTGGATGCTACTGGTATCCATGTGGCTGTCAGCTGGTTTTTCTCTAGTATCAGTGATGTTCACATTCAGCTTGACATTGTTTCAGGTGAGTCATTCAGTTCAGTGCAGAGCATGTTATGGACCTTATTGCTGCTGAAAGATGCGTTTGTTGACAAAGTTCTGGTTCGATCCATCTTTTATTTTCTACTGTAGCTGCATCAGTTCCGCACATAAACATTCCGCATGTGTTCAGGTAGAAAACAGCTGTATTCATTGAGTACATTTCCGTACCGAACCGACAAGGAAAATATGAATACATGTACTGTTACACCCCTACTATTTAAACAGACTTTCTTTTCCTCTTTTTCTTCTCGCTAAATAGTTTTCCTCCATTTTCTATATTACATTTTGATTAACTTCAGCAACAGAACTGCAAGATCAGCCTAGAAGAGAATATCAGCTCATCTTAAATTTTATTGAAACAGGATTGTTTCCCATTGCTTCAACTTTCCAGATACGCTGGTCAGATGTTGGTGGGATGGCAGAGGTAAAGCTGAAACTGAAGCAAGCCGTGGAGTGGCCCCTGAAGTACCCCGAGGCCTTCACCCGCATGGGGATCCAACCACCAAAAGGAGTCCTGCTCTATGGACCCCCAGGCTGCTCCAAAACCATGATAGCCAAGGCCCTAGCTAATGAAAGTGGGCTCAACTTTCTGGCTATTAAAGTGAGTTTTCAACATTAAATTAAAGGTTTTTTTTTTTTTCTCATTGCTTTGTGCTGACCAAACTTATCAAATTACTTTGCTGAATTCCTGATCAGTTCAAATCAAAGATGGTACCAAACCTTGCTGTTTTTCTCTTATTTAATGGGATACATAAAAATGAAAACATAATGTTTCACAGATGTGCCTCTGCATATCGTTTTCCTGATTGAATGTTCTGCCAAAACTGTGCATATGAGTCAGCCATTAGTCTGAGGACTGATGATTTGTCGTGCTATCTCAAAAGAGTTTGCGTTTGCACTTTAACATCATTCATGCAAATTGTGTTGCATTTCTCTTAATTAGGTAATAGACATTCAGTCATCTAATTTGTTGAATTGATTGCAGTTTAATATAAAACATTCTCCCTCCACATCTATGTAGAGATGAAAGAAAAACTGCAGTTCACCAAAGGAAAATGAACTAAATCTGAATACCAGCATAGAAATGACCCTTGTACTCTACTATACGTTGACTTTTGTGACAGGAGGGTGGTAAAAATGTTTACTGTTGGAAAATATTATTAAATTAATAAAATGAAGTGTGAACCGCCATCTGTGAAGGGTTAGGTTCTTACAGTTAAAATCAGATACCTACATACACTTACTCTCAAACACCAAATCAGAGAAGATTTTTGTTTTGTTTTATATCAATAAAGGTTAGAATATTCTTTAGATTTTTGAAATGTCTGGAAAAAAAGAGAGAGAATTGTTACGTATATTATTTGATTACTTTCATAATAAAATGTAGCTTGCCATCACCAGTGTGTGAATGTGTGCGTGAATGACTGAATGACTGAATGTAGTGTGAAGCGCATTGGGGTCCTCAAGGACTAAATAAAGCGCTATACAAGTACAGACCATTTATCATTCATCACAGTCAGAAGTATACATACACTTCCTTAATATTGGGTTGAATTGCCCCAAAACTGTTTCCTTTGGAACAAATGAGTCACGTATCCTTCCACAAGCGTTCTACAATAGTTTACTGGATTCTTGACCCATTCCTCTTGACAGAACTGGTGGAACTGGGTCAGGTTTGTACTAAAAACTTTACTTCTTGCTCGCACTCACCTTTGCGGTGCCGGCCACACATTTTCTATGGGATTGAGATTGAGGCTTTGTGATGGCCAGTCCAATACTTTGACTTTGTTGTCCTTAAGCCCTTTTGTAACTAATTTGGAGGTCAGCTTGGTGTCGATGTCAATTGGAATTCCCATTTGTGGCCAAGCTTCAATTTCCTGGCTCAAGTCTTCAGATGTGGCTTCAATATGTCCACATCATTTTCTTTTCTCATGATGCCGTCTATTTTGTGAAGTCCACCAGTCGCTTTTGCGGCAAAACAGCCTCACAACATGATGCTGCTGCCCCTGTACTTCCCAGTTGGAATGGTGTTCTGAGGCTTCAAAGCTTCCCTGTTTTTCTACAAATATACAGTGGGACAAAAATTATTTGGCAGCCAACGATATTGCAAGTTGTCCCACTTATGAAGATGACAGAGGTCAATAATTTTCATCATGAGTACACTTCAACTGTGAGAGACAGAATGTAAAAACAAAAATCAAGGAAATCACATTGTATGATTTTTAAAGAATTTATTTGTATAATAGTGCAGAGTATTTAGTATTAGCACCTACAAACAAGCAAGAATTCCGGCAATCAGACCTATTACTTCTTCTTTAAGAATCTCCTATATCCTCCACTTGTTACCTGTATTAATAGCACCTCTTTGAACTCATCATCTGTATAAAAGACACCTGTCCACACCTTCAAACAGTCAGACTCCAACCTCCACCATGGCCAAGACCAGAGAGCTGTCTGAGGACACCAAGGAAAAGATTTTACACCTGCACAAGACTGGGATGAGCCAATCTACAATAGGCAAGCAGCTTGGTGAGAAGAGATCAACTGTTGGAGCAATTATAAAAAAATATATAAATACAAGAACACTGATAATTTCCCTCGACCTGGGGCTCCATACATGATTTCACCTCGTGAGATATGCATGATCTTGAGAACGGTGGGGAAACAGCTCAGAACTACCTGGGGGGAACTGGTCAATGACCTCAAGAGAGCTGGGACCACTGTAACAAAGTTTACTGTTAGTTAGGTTACTGTTACTGTCAAAAGGTCTCCCTACTTGAGCCAGGACATGTCCAGGCCCGTCTAAAGTTTGCCAGAGACCATCTGGAAAATGCCATGTGGTCAGATGAGAGTAAAAAAGAGCTCTTAGGAATAAATGCCATTCACTGTGTTTGGAGGGGGAAGAATGCTGAGTTGCATCCCAAGAACACCATACCCATTGTGAAGCATGGGGGTGGAAACATTGCGCTCTGGGCCCACTTTTCTGCAAAAGGGACATGACGACTGATCCATTTTAAGGAAATTATGAATGGGGCCATGTATCGTGAGATTTTGGGCAAAAACCTTCTTCCATCAGTGAGAGCATTGAAGATGAAACGTGGCTGGATCTTCCAGCATGACAATGATCCCAAACACACCGCCTGGGCAATGAAGAAGTGGCTATGTAAAAAGCATTACAAGGTTTAGAGTGGCCTAGCCAGTCTCCAAACCTCAATCCAACAGAGATTTGGTGGAGGGAGTTGAAAGTCTGTGTTGCCCAGCCACAGCCCCAAAACATCACAGCTCTGGAGAAGATCTGAATGGAGGAATGGGCCAAAATACCAGCTACAGTATGCGCAAAACTGGTGAAGACCAACAGGAAACGTTTGACCTCTGTAATTGCCATCCAAGGTTACATTACAAAGTATCGAAAGGAACTTTTGTTATTGACTAAATACTTATTTTCTTATTTATTGCTCTGCTTGGGTATCAGTACCTGGACCTGGGAGCATAGAGTGTGTATGGGGAGTATGAGTGAGTGTACAGCGTCCTTTTTTGTGTCTTGGTGTGCAGATGAGAATGTATGCCGCGCCGAACCGGCCCCTCTTTGGAAAGGCTGGTTTGGGCATTGTTTGGTGGTAGCTGTCGGGTGGCTCAGCGGGGGTCGGGTCCGGCGTCTCCACTTGGTTTTCTTGTTCTGTGCTTCATGCTTGGTCGGTTCATTGGTGGGTTTGGTTGACCATGGTTGCATGCTTGGTGCTCTTCGGTCTGCGGGAGTGAGCCCCCAGGCCCCTGCATTGTAGCTGCTGGTTGTTCTCCCGGGGCTCTGCTCCGCTCCTCTCTAGGGGTTGCGGTCAGCCCTTTGTTGGTCTCTCTGGAGCTCCTGTGCATGGGGGTCCTTTGGGTTTCTATGGCTCTGAGCATGCACCAGCATGCTCATACCCACACATACACACAGGCGAGGGGATTCAGGTGTTAACAGATGCATTCTTTGGCTTAGGTTACCATTACTAAATCTTGTAATAATCTGTACCATGAGCTTTTCAGTGATTGTTATTGTATTCATATATCTGGTTGTGGTTGTGCAATTCTTAGTTTGCATTGTTTGATTTGTTTTGTCGTTGTTTTTCCCCTCTCCCTGCCGTCCTGCTGGTGTGGAGGGAGACTGTGATGTTTTCTTGTGGCTTCTTTGTTCCCCTTCCTTTCTTGTATCTTCAGCGTACTCCCTCCCTCTTAACTTTTTTTTTCCTTCCTCTCTTCATCTACTTTATTTCTTCTCCTTTATTTTCCATTTCCGTGTCCCTGGCGCTTTGGAACAAAAGGAAAAAACCCACAGTTATTTCAAATAAAGATTTTTCACACATATATATCACATATATATCAAGTGGAATACTAAAGCAAATGCTCCACTTGTGATAGTAAATCTGTTGGGCTTCTACTTGGTACTCAGACACCAATTCTGAGCACCACACAGCCAGACAGGACACGTAAAAAAAAAAATCGTATAATGTGATTTCCTGGATGTTTTTTTTTACATTGTGTCTCTCACAGTTGAAGTCTACCTATAATGAAAATTACAGACCTCTGTCATTTTTTAAGTGGGAGAACTTGTACAATCAATGGCTGCCAAATACTTTTTTGCCCCACTCTACAAACTGTAGTCTGGTTTTTTTATGGTTTTGAAGTAATGGCAGAGTAACTTTATAGCTGATGGTGATGTAGTTCTCGTTTTACTGTGGATAGTGACACTGTCGGACCAGTTTCAGTCAGCAGTTGCTGTTGTCCTGGCGCTGATTCGCACATTTCGCACCAAAAAAACTATCCTTTCTAGGCAATGCAAGGCAATTTTATTTGTATGGCACACTTTCAACAACAAGGCAATTCAAGGTGTTTTACATGATTAAGGGGCAAAATAAAAATAGTAGTAAAACACAGCAATAAAGCAAGAAGCATACACAAAACATGATACATCAAAGCATTACTCAAAGGCAGCTCTAAACATACGTTTTTAGTTGTGATTTAAAAGAACTCAGTGTTTCAGAAGCTTTGCAGTTTTCTGGAAGTTTGGTCCAAATTAGAGGAGCATAGAAACTGAAAGCTGCTTCTCCATGTTTGATTGTAATTCTAGGGATGTTGAGCAGACTGGAATTAGAGGACCTGAGTGGTCTAGGACTCAGAACCAATCTCCCTTTGTTTCTAAAGCATAAATAATTAAGAGATGCCTCAAAACTTGTGGATTATTTTATTTACATTTAATCAAACATCAGCTAGATTTGGCACATTATAAACTTCCCTTTACAATTTCAAGATTAAAATAATTTGAGATCCCAGAGGTGTTGGTCCAGTGCTGAATATTTCCTAAAGAGCTGAAAGTGGAACGGCTGCAGAGACCTTCTTCCTCTGGCCTTTGACCCCTTGTTTGTCCTCTCTCATTCATCACCCCATCCTTTCTTCCAGCCTCCCCCCGATGTCACCCTCACCTCCTCCCTCATTTAGGACATGTCGACAGATGTTGATTGATTGCCTTGTTGAATTGTTGATTGGTGAATATTTAGAAAAAAACAGGAAGTCCACACAGAAGCTCTCAGCCAGCATCATTAAGTCAGAAGCCTGTGCTGCCGTAACCTCCTACCTTTTTTTCTCAGTAAAGCAGGAAAATTCTTCTCCTACCTTCCCATCCTCAAATGAAATATACTCTAGCTTCATGTACAAATTATTGCTTAAATTTAAAAAAATGTAAAATTATTTGGGGTGGTTTTCTTCGTTCCTTCCATGGCTACTTTCTACTCTTAAATCCATTCAGTTTCTATTAATTGAAGTATCCATACTAAGTGATATCCTGTCTTTTATAACCACAAATAGCGCCCAGGGGGGGGAAGGCTGAGGCCCCCACTTCCACCCAAGCACTACCTGGAAAGCACCCAGGCAGCTACAGCCGACCACTGCTCCAAGGGCAGAGGGCTCCCACAGAGGAACAGGTTAAAATATTAAAATAAAGAGTAGATAAATATGAGAGTAAATAGTAAAACACAGATCAAATTTTAACACTGATAAAATTTAGAATAATGTAATGTAAAACATTGATAAAATGTAATCCAATAAGACATGCAAAGTAATTAAGCAGATATTAATAAATAATCAGTTAAAAGCTAGGCTAAAAAGGTGAGTCTTGAGCCTGCTCTTAAAAACATGAACGTTCTCTACAGCCCTGAGGTCCTCCTCATCTTCTAATCTTCTAATCTAATCTATATTAGACAATAAATTGTAATAATAATAGCTCCTATTTTAAGTCATACAGGACAGAAATTACACAAAAATCTGAAATTATATTCTGAGAAAAAAAGTATTATTTTCTATTCAAAGTAATAGAAAATAAAAAGCATAATTCTTCCAAAGACACTTAAAGTCGATACTCCAGTCTGTTTTTTTCCGCTGTCAATTTAACACAGAACTCTAACTTTGCAGCGTTTTCATAGTTTTTGCGTTGATTTGACACAGAAACTAATCTGCCAGCTATGAGTACGATGCTCTCCGCCACACGTTAGTCGCATCCAGAATGGAATGAAGGAAACTTCCTTCGTGTTTCATGCAAGCTACACTTTGGCTGACTTCTGGCAAACATGAGCTGCTCTGTGCTGCGCTTGGGGAGGACGCGCCACGGACAGCACCGATAAAGTGGACCTGTCCGTGGAAAAGAGGATGTTGCTGCTAACATGACACACAACAACAAAGACGCTTCTTTCACAACTAAAGTGCAAAATATTTGCTGTATTTTGTCAATTTCACGTTGCATAGCTGAAACTCTAGCTGCAACATACCGTTTCCACCGGTCCGTCCCCTAAAAATCACAGTGCGGCATGCCAGACTTTTATGTTTTTCTCATTTAATTATAATGAAATCGATTTTTCAACACTTTTGATTCTCTATGGATTTTGCATGTTTACCATCGCAATTAATCAATCTATGGTGAATCAGCACACCACAAAAATTATTTAAAAAAACCTTTTCAACATTTACATACATAAAGGTCTAAAAAGTCTGCATCCTTTAATATTTCACAAGATTGAGCATTCACAGAAAGGAATATTTGATCATTCCACAATCCATCTTGATGTTTGTGGTCCTAAGTCAGTCCAGTGTCCAGCACGTCAGGGATGTTTCTTTGGTTCAACACACATGATTCAAATAGTTCTGTAACATACTTTTGTAGAGTCTAATGACATGTTTAGCAACAAAATCATTCCATGAATTAGATGTGTTGGAGCAGAAAGCAATCCAAAACATGCAGGACAATGATCCTTGAGGCTGGAGTTGGACACCCCAGCTCTAGATCTTCCAGATTGTTTTCTCTTCTGCTCACCCAACAGATTTTCCAGAGGATTTAGGCCTGCTGAGTACGATAGCCACGGAAAAGCCTTTTTGTTACAAGGTGGAAAATCTCTATGTTGATTTGGCCATTTATTTAGGGTTGTTAATCTGCGGAAATTCCCAAAGGTGACCCTTTTTTAGTTTTCTGGCTGAGTCCACCAGATTTCTATTTTAAAATCTCCTGGTGTTTCAAAGGTTCATTAAGTCATCCACTCTAACAAGGCTCCCAAGGGCCTTCGGAAGAGAAAAAAGCCCACAGCATCACCTATCCACTACCATCCACTGGCCATGGTCTGTTTTTCCACATATTCATCCTTTGTTTTACATCAGATTTCGAAGCTCAATCTGATATTTATCTGACCAAAGCATAACGTTCCAGGTAAAGTCCCTGCAGCTTTTCGAAAAACTCTATATTTAAACTATATTAAAACTTTATATTTCTGATGGTGAATGTAGATAAAATCTAACTGTTGGAGAATTGGTGATCAAAAAGGCAATTTTTTTACTGCTTGTCTCTTCTGCAGTGGTTAAACCTGAGTTCTTCTCACAGTTCCAGTTCTGAATTGTTGTTCTGACTGTAGCTATGGTCATGTTTAGGTCCAGTAGTATTTTTTTGCAGCAACTTTCCAATTTTTGAAAATTTAACACATGCTTTACTTGAACAGTGTGTTTTCTTGTCTTTCCTATTTTGGAAGGTAGCTTAGGGCAATGGACCTACAGTGTACCCTTTTTGTTCTTGTTAGTTGGGAGACGCAACAGCCTGCGAATAGCTGAAGTCTGTGAATATTTGAAGTTTCTGCTGCAAATTTTAGTACTTCAAACACCAAACATACACTATCTTCACTCTTGGGAGTACAGCCAATCAGCGTCAAGGAAAATGAATGGAGCTCCTGGATTGGCTGCTTTACAAAGGACGACATGTCAAGTATGATTGTGCCTATTTCATCTTCACAAGCTGTATTTTCGAATATTTTAGATATGCTCTTAGAAAAAAAATAGGCACATTTTTCGTAAATCATTTTGGAGTCGCGTTCCACAGAAAAATCCACGAATAGGTGGGGTTCACTGTATGTATAGTCCAATAAAAAAACAAAAAAATATAAACTCCTAGGGGTGTAACGGTACATGTAATCTTTTTTTTTTTTTTGATACGGCCCTGTCAGTTCAGTATGCATGTGGAAGGTCCATAATACGCTCTGCACTAAACTGAATGACTCACCTGAAAAAATGTCAAACTGACGGTAAACATCACTGATACTAGAAAAAAACAGATGACGTCCACATGGCTACCAGTGGCATCCAATCAGCCCAAACTCCTTATTTTGTATGAAATGCAAGTCGGCGCAAATCCAATTGATGAGAAGATTTTTTTCCTAACAGCTGCCCATGCTGCATTCAAGTACAGCTGGGAGGCTAGGTTGTCAAGATTTCAAAACAACTCCAAAGGGATTTAAGCATGTTTTATTCTCAAACATGGGCAAAGTATAATTTAAACATTTCTAAACATAACCATTCATTGTTTTGAAGTGGTTATATTGTTTTCTACTCTGGCTATGTCTGCTTGTACTATTTTACTATCAAATCTCCAATCAGTTCTATACTTTCAACTTTTTTAAGTGAACATGCTAAAATAAAATTCTGGAATTGAAAGGAAGGAAAAAAAAATCATATGGACATTTGTATTTCTTTATTGATGTGTACCAAAAGCATACCAAAGTGTGAGTTTTGTGTAACATTACACCCCTATCAACTCCTAAAGTTCTTTGGTTAGGTTGATGTTATAGCAGTTGTTGGTCACCTACACAAAGAAAATAAATTAAGAAATGGAACCTTTAGTTTAGGTACCACGAAGTGTGGAGGGTCCTGTCCTACTAAAAGATACTAAAAGATGTGTGCTGTGAGGTTCTGCCGCCAGTTTAAAGTTATCACCAAGAGAATCTGCTCTTTGAAAGGGGATAAAAAAAACATCCTGCCTCTACTGCTGAAAGCCGCTCTCAACCATCTGCAATAACAGTATCAGGTTTTTCCAGTGCAGCGGTCGCTTTGACACAGATACGTTATCCTGATTTAAATGTGGATACTTTAAGGGGTCTTCCTGTTTCCTCTTGTGTAAAAAAGCCCTATTATCATCTTGTCAATTTCAGTTTCCTCCCTTCAGCCACTCGTACGCACTCACAGTCGCAGATGCATACCTGCATGCCAACATGTGTGTATACACACACACCTCGTATCTCTGCTGCCTTTTTTTTTTTTTTTAGTAACCACGTCCAAGCCTCAGCTCTTCCAAGGACCAAGCAGCCTGGGAATAATGAATCAACCTCCACTCTTACTGCAGGAGACAAAAGGGCTGGAAGTTAAGTGTCGTCTCGTCCATCAGCTAAGAGGTGTTGAAAGAGTAGATTGCATTGGAGGAAGTTTCTCCAAAGGCTGAGAGGAAGTTTGTCTGCTGTGAGCAGGAGAGGGTCGAGCATCTAAAGGAGTAAAAATGTTTAAAAAGAATAGGTTGCAGTGAAAAAATGGTTAAAAATCAAACAAGGGTGAAGTTTAGCACAAAGACAAGGAGTTAAATATGTTTTTATATAATGCATAGAAGAAATTTTTATAATAAGTTGTAGATGAAATATAAAACCTAATTATTTCCTCATGCACCTACGAAAACCTCAGAAATTTAAAACAACTGTTGCAGAATGTTGGGCAATTAATTAAATTCACTTTATTTGTAAAATGAGTCATTTCACTACACATGTAATCTCAAAAATTAATTCAGAACTGGAGGTGCTTTTAATGCTTTCAACACTAGCTGCTCTTTTTAGGAGCTACATCCTGTAGGCGTTCTATGCGAAGGAGGTATATCTTTCCAGTGGAAATTAGAAATAAAGTAGATTTGGGTCGGTTTGGGTCATCCTGTGCAATAATAATAGCAGGAGAAATGTTTGTTCTGGTTCCCTCTCAATTTATTGTCTTCCTCTGTTCTTTTTACGCTAAATGTGGAAAAAAGCTCTCATCATTGGAGACAAAAACCATCCAACAGCCTTGACAAATACGGCTGCAGGTTATATTTATGAAGCTGTTGTGAGCACAAACCTTCTATTCCATGCCTTAGATCTTCCCGAAGATCAGATTTTATTTGATGTGCCTGAATGCATTCATAACAGGAGAAGTTGCACCATGGTGCGAGCAGATGTGCTATTTTAATGCTCATAGAGTGGAAAATGTTCATCTTTGCCAAGTGAGCCACATGTGTTACATACAAACATGAAACGATACACAGCGTACAGTGAGCACAGAAAGAATTTCACACAAAGAGACAAAACGCCTCCTGCTGTGCTTCAACTCTTGATTATCACCGTTTCTTTGTTTGATCTGCAGTGTTGGAGGAGCAGATGCTTCAGTTGTCGATGAGAATTGCACTTCTGGATTTGAAAAAAAAAAATGACTTAAACAATGGGAACGATTTGTCAAAGGTCCTAACTTAGATGAATGTTAGATAGTTATTTTGTAGTAGCTCTTATAAAACGAGTAACTCTGTTCTGTTCTGCATGAATCATTCTTTCAGGGTCCAGAATTACTGAGCAAGTATGTTGGGGAGTCTGAAAGAGCAGTTCGAGAGGTACGTTCTTTAAACTTTCCTTAGAGTGCCCTGCAAAAGTATTCATACCCTTTCATCACGTTACAACCAAGGACTTCAATTTTTTTTGGGGGGGGATTTTATGTGATAGGAAACATAAAATATGGGATAAGTCTCTTCCAACTTTGTGCATCAAGATAATTTTTTTTGTGCAAATTGTCCTGCAAAGTAGGTCCAGCCCAGGAGGATGGGGAGCACTTTTCAGGTCTAACCATGGATGCTCAGTTGGAAAGGGCCATTGTAATAGGTTTTCCTGCATTTACCTCAATCCTATGGTCCCATCAACTCTAAACAGCTCCTTTGTCCTTGCTGAAGAAAAGCATCCCCACAGCATCATGCTGCCACCGTAGGGATGGTGTTTTCTCCACACAAAGCATTTTGCCCCTGATACCCCTGATCAGAATACCTTCTTCCACAACAGAATCAGCTTTATAGCCCAAGATTATGTGTCAATAATAATCTATATACGTTTTAAGAAGAAATTAAATAGGGGATAAAAAGAACAATAAACATATGTGTATATACATCCAATCCAAACAACCTTCTACTTGGCTTCTGGCAAGTATAAGGCTTTTTTCTTGTGCAAAGCTAATAGTCAAGTTTATTTGTATAGTACATTTCAGCAACAAGGCAGTTCAAAGTGTTTTACATGATAAAAACATTTCACAATAAGCAAAGAAAAAAGAACATTACAGTGACAAAATAAAGAGAGATAATAAAAAACTGCAATCCAGACTAGACTAGAAAAGCATTCGGAGAGCGCAGACCTCCGCCAAGGCAACTCAGCCCCCCCACATCACCCTGCCCAGACGGTAATCACTCGTTCCTGGTTCCATTGCAGGCATTTCACCTATTACTCTTGGAGTTATGTTGCTAACTAACAAGCCGCCACAAACACAAACCCTGGCAAAAACATAACCTCCTTGCCGGAGGTAATTAATGATTAATGGTAATCAAAGGGAGCTCCAAGCAAATTAGTTTTAGCTTTCATTTAAAGGATCTCGGTGTTTCAGCACCGTTGCAGTTTTCTGGAAGTTTGTTCCAGATAAGAGGAGCCACTTCTCCTTGTAGGGTTCTGACTCTGGGATGCAGAATAGACTTGAACCACAACACCTGAATTGTCTGGAAGATTGATACGACAACAGATCTTTAATTTATTTTGGTGCTAAGCCATTCAGTGATTTATAAACTACCTAAAGTATTTTAAAGTCTATTGTCCGGCCTCCACAGAACATCTGGATTCATGTTAAGGATAAATTACACACAGGTGGACTATTTACTACATAGGTCCCCTGTGCCCTGTGCAATAGTTTGCTCTGGATTGTATTTATTTACAAGAGTAAAGGTGGCTGAAAACAAAAGCACACACTTTTCAGATTTTTATTTGTAAAAAAAAAAATTATACGATACAATACAATACGATACTACTTTATTGTCAGTTTACACTGAAATTTGTTTTGCCTCCATAGTGTGTCCCCATTCAAGATACAAAAATAATACATACAGTACATACAATACAGGAATAGTCCCAATAACAGAAAGTGAAGAACAAAAAAGAAAACATCTCTTCTGAATTATCTGTACTGATTTAGCAGCAGGACATGCTGTACCTTATGAAGGTCTGTCACATAAAAGCCCACTAAAACTAGCCGAATTCTTTGCTTTTAACCTGACTAAACAGCTCAGTGGGTGTGAATACTTTTCTTCTGCTCTATGTTTGGTTATTTTTATAAACCCAAATCCTTCCTGATGATTGTGTCCTTAGGTGAATTTTTGACGTACTAAAAGGATGACCTGTGATGTGATTTCTGGCTTCATACTGACGGCTGTATTTCCTCTCTGTGTTTGTGTCCCGAATGATTCATCCGTCCCGTTAAACATTCGTCCTGTTTCTGCCTCTTCCGTTGTCGCTGACGCTGCTCGCAGGTGTTTCGGAAGGCGAGGGCCGTCGCTCCCTCCATCGTCTTCTTTGATGAGATTGACGCTCTCGCCAGCGAAAGAGGAAGGTACGGTGTGTCCTTTTCTCTATTCCTTTGAAAACAGGCTGGAGATTGAAAACTAAACATCTCAGCAAACTGTTAGAAGAATCTAGAAAACAGCTTCTTCCCGCTTGTGTGACAAATTCATTATCATCTTGGTGGTCTGTGTTAATTATACGACTACAGCCTCCGTCCGCGTACATCTCGCTGTGATTCATGCATGATAGACGGAACAAACATCCAAAACAGTCTGCATGAATGCACCGTTTCCCATACAGTGTTTGCAGAGTTGTGTGGCCTTTCACCAGCAGAGAACACAGAACAGAGTGTTGTCTGGAGGAGTTTCAGTGGGATGGCACAGGGAACATCTGTGGCTTGAAGGAAAGAGTTTGGTTGGGGGGGTGTGGGACAGAGGACATGGACCGGAGGCACACAAACATTTCATTGTGCTCTTTCGTGGCAGATGGAGAAGGCCAAATATGCAGCGTGCTTCCTGTTAAACCAGGGCAAGAAGATGACATTTGCAGGATGGAGCTAAGAAAAGGGCAGCAGAGGCAGCACGTGCTTCTCTTCATCTGTGTTGCACTTTAATTTTTAATTGGTAACTTTGTCTCCACTATTTAACTTCAAAATACTTCTGTAAATTTCTAAATCATCAGTACAGCAATTTCATTTACTGAAAGTATTTAAGCTTTTAGAGCTTTGATGTTTCTCATGTTTTACAGGTTGTTTCAGTAATTCATCAAGTGAAACACATTATCTAGATTAGTGTCACAGAGATTAATGTTTTCAAGCCTTTACTTCTATTAATTTTGATGGTTTTCTGCTTACAAGCCATTCAATTCTAGAGTCTGTTCTAATGTGCAAGCTGGTCTTCTCTGCATGCTCCAGGTTTTCTAGTAAGTAAGTAAAGTAAAAAAAAAAAGAAGAAAACATGCATGATAAGTAAGGGTGTAGTGGTATGCCAAAAGTCCTAGTTTGTTACATCCCTTTGCTTCATTTTAATGTTCAGTTCAGTTTCAGTACAGTCAGGGAAGTGGGGAAAAAAATTGACATTTTTCCCCCCGACTTTTTTTTTTACATTTCAATGTAATGACATTTAAAATCACACTGTGTTTGTAGTAAGTTTTCTAACAAAATGTTCTCAGATAACATAAAAATGTATACAATAAAAAAGTATAAAACAGTTTAAACATTAGCTTTTTAGGATACTGCAACATCAATATTTTGGCTTTCGCTTTTTAATAACATAAATCATTTTAGTGCGCTGAGATTAATGTTTTCATGGTGCCGTTTTAAATGAGTCAACATGTTTTACTTTCTGCCAAAAGCATGCCAGGCCTCTACTGAACCGTTCCCGGCACTATGCTTTCGTCCTATAGAATATTATAGAAACGTCCTTATTGTTTCAGACTGGGGAAATTTCACTCAAAAGATAAAAAATAAATATTAAAAACCAAATCAGGAATAATATACTGTACAGTAAGGGCAACATTACAACACTAAAATACTGTGCAGTTATTAAATATAGTATATTCTAATTCAAGAAATGTGCAACTGAGCAGGATAATTTTAAAATATTGAATAAATGTGCATGTATATTTGCATGAAAAAAACAAACAATTTCTTTGTCTATTCACATACTTTACCGGGAAGCCGACGTGTTCCCATACAGGACGCTTTAACGACGGAAGCGGGTATTCCAGCTCCTGCTCTTTCACAGAGTCGCCGGCCATAACGTCTGCTAGCAGCGGGCTGGGCTGTATTTGTTTACAGAGTCGCTTCTCTTCCTGGCTAAAGTGCAACGCAGTTATGCTTCCGTGTGGAAACTTGCTATATCTGTGTGCCGTACTGAACGTTCCATAATGAGAAATACAAATACATGTACCGTTACATTCCTAATGATAAGTACCATCCAGCATTAAATAAGCTATTAATATACTCAAACTTAATCATGCACGTTACCTCAACTAGCAGGCTTCGTATATCTGGATCTTGTGTTATTTTTTTGGATCTGAATATTCTAGAATTGCGCTGTTCATGTTGGCAGCATGTTGGAGCAGCTCTGCTACGTTAGTTCTGATTTGTTTTGTTTGTAGACTTTTGTTCATAATTTTTTGGGTTGAAGCGTTGCTTGTTTGGACAAATATTCTCTCTGGTTCTGGATGCTGTGCAGCTTGAAAGCTGTTTTGCTCTCACTTTTTTACTCTTAGACAGTTGTTCTGATTCATATCCATGCCCAAAAGGTTTTTGCAACCAGGAGCAGCAGATTAGCAACTCAAAAGCTCAAATAAAATCTGAATTTTGACCCCAAATCCCAGAGGAGTTCAAATGTAAGTTTTATGGACACAGTGAATGACCAAAGAGCAGAGAGAGAAGGAGGAAATTCAAACCACTTCTTCCATCGATCAAAATGGGCAAGAATCATATCCCCTACTCTGTCTCTCTTCTTGGTTTTCTAACTACACGGCTAGATAGAGATTTAAAGAGGAGCTGCAGAAGCAAATGAGATGGATTAGCATCGCCTGCCAACAACTAATTGTGTCATCCAAGACATGTTGCTGTGAAATATCCTCTTTGCTGCACGGAAACTGAGCTGTTAACATGTAGTGACTGTCATGAGACTGTCATTCAACAATATTTTCTTCCATCAGAGGCCTCTTTAGATTCATTGCAAGACTGACTCCTACTAGAGATCATTCTTGCCCACAGCATCACCATCTAGGGTAGTTGTTTCTCTCTAGTGGTAGAGTTGTCAGCCTGTTGTCAACCCAGAAATTGTGGGTTCGATTCCAGCTTCCACCTGCTACATGTCGTTGTGTCCTTGGGCAAGACACTTCACCTACCTTGCCTATTGGTGTTGGCCAGAAGGGTCGATGGCGCGATATGGCAGCCTCGCTTCGGTCAGTCTGCCCCAGGGCAGCTGTGGCTACAATCATAGCTTGCTTCCACCAGTGTGTGAATGTGATAGTGAATGAATAATGGAGTTGTAAAGCATTTTGAGAGTCTTGAAAAGCGCTATGTAAATGCAAGCCATCATTATTATTATCTACAATGACTCTTTAAAGACTGTAATGGACCAAGCGGTAAAGGACAGCCAGGCACAGGTTAAAGTCTACAAAAGGGTTTTTTGTTTAACCCCCCCAAAATAAACTTGAGTAAATTTTACAAAAATCAAGTTCTTGGGTTCATAAAACAGATCAAAGTAACAGAACAGAACAACACTGACTTAAACAAACTGACCTTCCTAACTGAGACAAAGAGGAAACTTAAATAGTGGCTGACAGTGTAAACTAAAGTGTGCGCACTTAATTTAGAAGACAGTGTCCTGTATGTAATTGTTTAAATAAATAAATTCTAAACTAAAACCAATTTGTTTTTCGGTAAATTAAATCCCATTTTTAAAGAAAGCAAAATATATGCGTAGTGTTTTGAATCATTTTCTTTTGTCACACTGTGATGTGTGTTATATTTTGCCCAATTTGTGTGGCTTTATCTGCAGCCATCACAAAGACACTTGGATGGCACTTGAATTTCTGTTTGGGATAAATAAATTAATATTGAGTTGAATCTTTTATTGGGTCATTGGGTTGCACTTGCACTGCCAACGTGCAGTGTTTGTATATTTTAATGTCTTCCACTTTTTATGAATTTCAAATATTCATATGTGCTCAGCTAGTACCAGCTACTTCTTAGTCTGCCAACTCACAGGGATAGAAGCAGGACTGGACCTGTGCCTTAAGGCCACTCACCATTTAAAGAAATGCACTTCTTGCAGATCTGGAAATGTTATTTATTGGACCTTACTTCCTGCTGTGTTTAATCAATGAAGTGGCTCACAGACTGCCAGTACGACTTCAGAACTGTTGACACAACCAGACAGCATATGCTCGTGTGTGTGCGTGTGTGTGTTTTTTCATCTGGAGTCAGTAGATGAGAAGCACCTGTAAATCTGTCAGCCTACCTGCCACGAGTCCAAACTAGTGGAGAGAAATGAGGAAGACAGGAGATGAAACAGGGATGGAAGCAAAGATGATCAGCTCAGAGAAGAGACAAAATGACAAATGATGTTATATAAAAGAAGAAGAAGAATTAATTCCCTTTCCGTTTTTCTTGTTGGTTTTTATTGTTGCTGAGCTGTAGAGCTCCTTCAGTGAGAGACTGCTGCATCCTATGTGCTTGAAGGAGCGTTTTCGCAGGTTCTTCCTCACTGCAGTTGTTAGACTCTACAACCAGAACTGCTCCCAACAAACCCAATAATGTTTACACTAGGGTGACCAGGCGCCCGATTTACGCGGGACAGTCCAGATTTTTAGCCATTTGTCCTGTGTCCCCAAGGATGTTTACAAACCTATTATGTTGTCCCGGTTTCACCCAGCCTTTGTCCCGAACGCCCCATTTTTAACCAATGTAATGGCTTACAGTGCACAGAACTAATTGTCTTTGCACGTCAATTACAAAGTTTATCATAGTGATGGTAATAAACCAATGAAAAAGCACTTTCTCAGAAAAGTGCCAGGAAACGAATATATGCTACATTTTGTGCTTTATCTAAGTGTGAATTCTCTGTTTCTCACAATGGGAACGCGGACGTGTAGAGTCATGTTAAAACTAGCAAACATAAGCGGTGGCACATAAGAGTCGCTAATGTTAGGGGAGAACAGTAATGTTGTTGTTCTGTTTTGTTTCTAATCAAGTTGAGGGCCGTTAAAGTTTTCTTTTTCTTTTTTTTACTGTTCACAAAAGGGCTATTGCCCAAACAAATGTGTTTCAAATATACAGTACTGTTCCGCAGAAAAATGTTTCACTAAAAAGATTACAAAAGAATTTCCTTATTTTGAATATAGATGTTCAAGTATTACTACTTTCCACTTTCCACAATAAAAAGCTCACCAGTGAGAGGATATGTCAACCTTAAATTTTTGGTCAAATGTAGGTGTCCCAGTTTTTAGTTTTGAAAATCTGGTCACCCTAGTTTATACCACTGCTGTAATTTGCACTGTTCAACTCACTTAATTAAAATTTCTGCTGGTGTTATTTGCACATCTGTTTTTCTCAGTTTATATTCTGTTAACTTGTAAATAATAAGTTTACTTTTTAACTTTTTAATGCACAACTACACATGCATATTCTGTAAATATTTTTTATTTTTAAATTATCCTACTCATTTGCTCATTCAAATAATTCCACATTACTCTGGTTTTTGTAATTATGTCCTTAATGTATATATATTATTATTCTTAATTATATTTTTATAATTTTTTCTACCTTTCTTGTGTGATCCTAAATGCTTCTATCATCTGTCACTTTGCTGCTATTGCAGCCAGATTTCCCCTTTGTGGGACAATAAAAGATTATTCTATTCTATTTAAGGAAAAACAAAAGAAATAAGGCACAAAGTAAAATGCTAAACTTTCAAATAAAATATTTGAATTTCACATATATAAAATGATTAGAATTAGGAATAAAATAAAAAGTTAAAGTGGTAACAAAAAATAAAAGAACATAAACATGAAGAACCTCAAAATAAAATTACCAACTTGTACTGGGCCAAGGCCAAGGAGAAGAGGAGGGTCTCGGTGTAAGTGCAGATCTTCTGTCCATCCATCCGTCTGTCCATCCATCCATCCATTCAAAAAATGTAAATCTGACCACTGCCATATATGGATTTAAACTTTCATTTTTATACTTGTTAATATGAGTTTGGAAAAGGATGCAGATAAAGGATGTAGGGACCTTGCTCAGCCTTTCTGTTGTTTATCTTCTTCGTATCCCCCGACTTAATTTTAGTTACCTTCCCCAGATGCTTGTTTATTCCGTTTTTCAAAAGTTTTTTTATGTTACCCATCTCTCCTGTCTAGCCTGCTATCCCCCCTCACCCAAACTTTTTCTCTCCTTCTCTGTTACTGTCGTTCCCCCACCCCCAAATCCCCTTCTTCTCCCTCGTATCTCGGTGACAGAACTCTTTTGTGCTCCTCTGAAGCCTTGTCTGCACTAATGACGTCTGCCACTTCCGCTGGCCCTGTCAACAGACACTGGGTGTGTCTGTGTTTGAGCCCAGAAGGATGGCTGTCTGCTCTGTGCTATGGAAAATAACCACCTTGTAATGCAATGACTAATGCACTGATGAGTTTTTTAAGGCTCCCGATCTTTTATGGAGCGGCACATACCCTCTCCCATAGAACTCTCTTGTTGTCCAAAAACAAGGGTGTATCTGGGTCGGTCCCTCATCTGGCCAGTCCCGATTATTTGCATAACTCCCAGATTTAAATTCTTGGATCTGACCCTGATAAGTTTTTGCTATTGATTGTCCTGTTGATTGTGTGAAGCTTAAAATGTTGTGGTAATATTCTTGTTGTCTGTGTACTCTACAGTAGAAAGGTATGCCTTTTGACATATTTGTATCACTTCTCACTTAGTTCAGTTCGATTCAAAGATTAGTTTATTCATCTCAAAGGGAATAGATATACAACAGAAGAGTCTGGCAAGGATATCATTATAATTATAATAATAATAATAATACGTTTTATTTGAGGGCACCTTTCTAAAACCCAACGTCACCTTACAGAGAAGAAGAAAACCCAGAAAAATAATACATAGACAAACGATAAACAAAACAATTATCAAATACCAAAAAGGTATAGAGTACAACAACCAAAATTAGTGTCTAAAGTGAATAAGCCAGTTTGAACAGATGAGATTTGAGCTGTGATAACAAGCCAGAACAACAAGACGAGTTGCTGATGAAGATCTGAGACAATGGGAAGGAGTGGCGATGAAACTGGCTGGCTTTTAACTACTGGGAGGGTGAATGAGTGAGAAAAGAAGAAGGTATATCCATACAGTGCAATTCAGCTGGGAGAAAAAAACTATGAATGGAAACTGAGGGAAAATGACCAATTTACACAGAGACACAGAGGGAACTATAGAAGACTGAGTCTCTAAACCAAATACACACAGAATGAAACGCAAGAAAGAACTTAGAAACTTTGCGGTTCAGCCTTAGTGAGAATAATTAACCCAAAAAAATCCAAATACTAAAACAAGTGACACAGAACAGAAAGATCCATGTATTGTGACAGGTGAGGGTTGATATTTTGAGCATTTCCTTGCCAGCCATTCAAGATTTTAGTGCTGTGATCTTTGAGCACCTGATCGCTTTTATCCTCAATCATGCTGAAAATACAAAGAAAGAAGCAGATGTTTGAAGATGCTTTGACACCACACTTTATTAGAGTCAGAATTAAAAGTAAGACTCAGTCTTCCATTTCCAGACGAATGATTTTCCAGATCAGATCCAATCAGGAATTTGCTTCCATCAGATTTCCCGTTTGTCTGTGGTGTTTTTCTCAGTCAGAAGTGGCTGCTGCTAGTGATGACCAAGCTTTTCACTGGTGACAACATGATTCTGTACAGCTTTCCTCAAGACTTAATAATCTTGGCACTTGTTGGACATTGTTGGAGTTCATGAAACATTCTTACTTTCAATTGAACCTTTCAACAGAAAGTTCTTGATGATTCAGAAAACTGACCTTTCAGCTGTAATATACTTAGTTTTCTGAATCTGAGATTTGATTCTGGTGCTTGCTGAACCATCTTGGGTGTTTATAAAGCCAAATTAATGGAACTGAACCTCTCACTGTGAAGTTCTTGGTAAGAGAACTTATATTTTGAGCAGTGGTTCCTTGAAAATGATCATGGTTCCACAGTTGCTTTGGATCCAACTCAAGGTTTCTGTCACTTCCACAACTTTTGGCTCGAAATATATAATTTTTCCCTTCACTAATTTATGAGTTTCTTTAGTCTCTGACTAATTTACATGCATCCCTTTTCCTTTCAGCCATCCATCCTGATTTCACTCATCTTCACCCACCTGGTGTAATCCTCCTTCCACATTTATCTTATTTTCTCGCCCTGCTCTTTAGCTCCATGGTTTCTGGAGGCGTAGGCGACCGGGTCCTGGCTCAGCTCCTGACAGAGATGGACGGCATTGAGCAGCTCCGAGATGTCACCGTGCTGGCCGCCACCAACCGACCCGACATGATCGATAAGGTAAACAAGACGCCGGCACTCTTTCTTCATCGCTCCGTTCTTCTCCTTGGTCAGTGACTGATAAGGCTGAGTAGAAGTTTTGTTTTTGTTTTCCTTGTCTCCTCTTCCTACTTCCTCACTCTTATGGTGATTGATTGATAAGATTAAAGGTAATTTGCTCTCGTCTGTCCTGCTTGATTCACCTTGTAGATATTGGTGCTGTCTTGCCAGAATAACTACAAAGGTCCTGTTTCCGTTCAACTTAAATTCATACTGCAAAATCAGAGCCTGCAAGGCGGACAGGGCTGAAAAACAACGCTTGAGAGCTTAGTATTGATGAGAGGAGGGTTGGCTCTTGGGAGACTTATATATTCTCAGACTGTTTTTAAAGGGTAACAAGTTGTAATAGAAAAGATATATCTCCTTCCTTAAACAAGGATGAGGCTGTAGTCCGTTGGTGTTTTTGATATTTTAATAAGTGAATCGGTCAGAATCATCTTACAGGCATTTGTCTCGAACTTTCGTCCCCCAGATCATGCCTGCCCTCCCTGTAAGCAGCTTCTGCCTTGAGTCCCCACAATTGTATGTCTTTGTTGCAAGGTTAACCAAAACACTCCTCACTGCAGTTAGATCAGACTAGGTAAAAGGCCTCTTCACTGACTCAAATTGGGCGTTCACACCGGTAAGCGCGTCAACGCGTGAAATCGCTCAAACGGACAAAAGGTGACGCTTTGAAATTAAAACCCTGCTGCTTGCACACTTTGTCGTCCGCGTCAGCGTGTCACTTCCCGTAGTTGCCCTAACCTGGTTTGGCTAGCTTTAGCCAACATAACAAAAAAGTTAAAAGAAAATATATTTAACTGCTTATTTGGCACTCCAATATCCTCCGATATCGTCCTCCAAACAAATCCGATCTCTTCTTGTCTTTGTAAAAAGACGAAGACGGGTCATATTATTCCCGAAGATTACAGACAGCGACAATTATTTGATCCTCCATTTTGAATGAATGACTTGGCGATCCACACCAGTACAAAGAGTCTCTACGATTGGTTGACACCCCACGTTTGCTGCCCCAAAGTTCAGTTTTTCCAACTTCACGCAGCAGCTGCTCCGACGGTCCGTCAACGCGTCCGAGCAGCTGCTGCGTGGACGCGTTGACGGATGCGACTCGCTGTGGGGGCAGCTTGACGCCCACTTGATGCGTAGGTACCATAGACTTCCATGTAATCTAGCTGCCCTGCTGCGTGGACGCGCTGACCGGTGTGAACTCTTATTATGCCATGTTCGATAGATGCTTTTACGAATATTTAATTAATCAGATCAATTCACATAACCTTGAAATATTTCTGTAACAGAAGTTAAATGAAAACCAACAAAAAGTCTGACTTTTGAATTTGTTTTTATTCCTGTACCAGTACCAAAGAATTTTGCATGAAAATCTTTAAAATTTGAACTCTATGGATGACTCCTGTTTCTTAGCATTACTTTGATGTAGCCTCCAATTTAAGTCAAAAGCTTTTAAAACACAATCCTTGCTACATAATATTTCTTGCTACAATTTCTGTTCAGTAATTGACATAGCTCCAATTCAAAACAAATGGGATGCCCAAGCAGGTCTAATTAATATCTAACTATATAAAACCCAGCTCAGACCCAATTCAGTTTAAATCAGTCCACCAACGACAGGAGCATTTTATTTATTTTATTTTACTTGTTCTCACAAATAAAATAAAGGCTTAACAAATCACACATTTTAAAACATTATTCAGTCCAGATTTGACCAATGTACATTACAGGGCTTTCATGCTTGCTTCAGTGTAAGAGGGTCCTAATTCCTATTCTCTGTGTTTTCACAAAAGAATAAAGTTAGCCTTATCTCACCGCCATCCACCTATGTTCAGTGTTCTAATACTGTAAACAGGATTTTGTTTTTGTTCCTGATGTTTTGAGGATGTTTGACCAGTTTGTATTTGAGGTATTTGAAGCAGAGATGATCCTAGTTAGTCCAGATTACTTGAAAAACTGTGAAATACCCATTTCCTTTATCCTTTAGCACCAATAATGTAAAGCAGAAACTAAGTTTAGCATCGTTAGTGGTTTAAATGTCTCTGTTTACTAACTTGTTCCCAAAATGCTACCTAGGTACTAGCCATTGGAGTTTTACCGACATGTTTACCAATGATTTAAAAAGCTACAGATTCAAAATCACTCTGTTTTCCATCATCCTGTAGTATAAAATCGTTCTAAAGCGATAACAGAGAAAGAGCTTGAGTGACTGTGTTTATCCTTTGCAGTGTGTAGAGCACATAGTACAGAGTGATCCCTTCTATACCTGCCGCTGTGCACTGATGGTCAGCTGGCATCAGGAATGCTTCTAAACTTTTCCCACACTTAGGAGAATGACAAATTCTGGCTAGTATCATCTTGTACTGTGTCTATAATAAGCAAAATGGCAAAACATATATATTTTTGCTCAATTGGCAACCGAAGCTACTACTAAGTTTATGGGTTTATGCAGTCATAACTGTAATAATATGATGGATTATTTGTGCTGCGGTAGCAACTGTAGCTACTTTTACATTTTGAAAAAGCAGTTAGCCGATGTCTTCAATTTTTGGTTGTAATTATACTGTGAAAACTTGATATTTTTATCTCGAAATTATTACTCTGTAAATCTCCTATACTGGTCCATGCCTAGCTACCACAAAAACAAGAATTTAAACGTAGTGGTGGCTTTTCAATGGTTGTGTAATGACAGATGTACAATGGCGTATTCACGCCATTGTAGATGGCCATGGAGAAGTAAGTGTCTGGCAAAATACTTGTGAGATTAATTTTACGTATGAATAAGAAAAATTATTTTCTGATGACGAAAAGTCGTAGATTTGCTAGAAAAGAAAAAGACAAATTTTGTTTTTACAATGTCAGAGAATATCTTAATGTTAATATAGTACATTTATGGCTTAACAGGGTATATGCAGGGATCTCAAAATACATTTCAATACCTTTTCAATACTTTTTTTAAGACCTTCTAAAATAAAATCAAGACTTTTTCACAATGCACTAATAAATTATAAAAAAGTTGTATTTTGTGATTCAAATGGAAAGGAAACCATTTTGCAAATAAAACTTTAACCAAAAGCAAAAGTTTATTAAAATTTTGCCAAAAACTGAGGGATCCTCAGTTCAGTGGATGGTGATTAACTGCTGTGTTTAGACACCAAATCACATTTTATTTCCCGATTATGTATCGATATTGAAAAGCAAAGTATCGATTTATTTTTGTTTTTTCGGATTTGAGTGGAACCATTAATGATGACAGTCATTTTTGTAGTAATATTAGAATTTTGGTAGTTTGTGGCTGTTTTGACCTTCTTTGTTCCAGTGGATCAACTAGATCTACTGATAAAACTGGATGTGTTAAAGTATGAAACAGATTGGAGTGTTTAGAATGCTGTGAAAAATTTCTCCAGTTAAATTCAGTTTTAAAATTCACAATATACAGTCTTACTCATAGTATCTCAATATATATTATTGCCAAAGATGTTTTAAACCAAGTCAGTTTGCAGTTTGAAAACGTTTACTCTATTCCTGGTAATTTAATTTTCACTGTTACAGAACTTTTTGCTTTTATTTGTCCTCCTGTGGTATATAAATAAGAAAATGAGAGATGGTATCATCGGCCTCACTTCATTTTCTATTTAAAACACTTTTTGTTGTCTTCTTTGCTTCCTCCTCTCTTCCACAGGACCTATATTTAGTCTCTTATCCGCTCATCTCTGTCTTAATGAAATTTCCTGAGTGCTGATCAAAGACAGAGTCTGTGCTCCGTCAAAGAGGAAAGGAAAATGTCATGGTGCTTTCAGAGCTCCAACTCAGGCTGCTTTCTTTTGTCATTCAGGTCTCCTTCCAGAAATTCAGTGGGACAAACATGTATTTGGCAGCTATTCTTTAACAATCATACAATGTGATGTCCTGGATTTATTTTTTACATCTTGTTTACATTCTGTCTCTCACAGTTGAAGTGCCCCTATGATCAAAATTATAGACCTCTCTCATCTTTTAAGGTGAGACAACTTGCACAATTGGTGGCTGCTAAATACTTTTTTGCACCACAGTATATCACGTATTTAGAAAAGAAAGAGTTTTAGTCTAAAAGCAAGTCCAGCATAGGACATTTATACACATTTACTTTGCAGCTAAGGACAAGAACTGGCATGTTTTCTGCTCTTTTATGTAAACTGATAACTGTTCGCTTCATATCCATCAGCACAAATCCCCCCACATGCAAATTTTGGCTAACCCTCTGCTCAAACTCCAAACCCAAACCCAATTTCTGGCACACTTGTGGAGAGCTGATCCATTGCTGCGGTGGGGGGATGACAGCAACTTCCTCCACCTCCATAACTGGTCGCCGTCTCATTTCAAACTCCATTAGTGGTGGGGCAGCTTAGAAACACCCTAAGTGTGTAGTTTCATGTGTGTATTTTAGCAAAAAAAAAAAGAAAGATGCATCAGCAGGAAGAGAAAGAAAGTCTATTAACAGTAGGCAGGGGGTCAAGCCTCGGGGTGGACAGATGGGAAACCCCCGGCTGCTCTCAGGAAGTGCTCCCTTGTGCAGCTGAAAAATCAGATTACCTCCTCCAGCTCATCCCCTGCTGAGTTAGTTTGTCTGTGTATGTGTTGTTGGTTAGGTTCACGTCATTTGTATAAGAAACCTATACAGGAACAGCCAAATGGGCAGATAGACACCTGGTAACCCCCCTACACATAAACCCAACTCACACTATCAGCCCCCTGCCATGTTTTACCACTGACAGCGTCAGTTTGCACCACAGCTTGGAAGCCTTTTCCATGCAAGTGGCAGGATATGATGGGACAAATAAAGATTAATGAGACACTTGGGTGTCAATGAAGTCATTGTCAGGTTTTATTGGTGTAAAGGAGGCTCCTAGGGGGGGCTATGGCTGTTTGATAGAGGAAGAGGAGGAGGTAATGTTTGCTTTCAAATAGCAGATCTGGTGCTGTCCGTCTCAACCAACATTTGTACATCAATCCAAAAAAGAGTGGAAAGCAGTCAGAGATCGCTCACTTGTTCCCATCTTCGGATTGGAACCCTCTGAGCCATGTCGATGGTGATATGTTTCAAGGCCAGAGGAAGTTACACTTTTGTAAAAGAACAAGCTGTTCTTTGGAAATGTAGTTTAATGAAGCACAACATAAATGTGAATCAAATTCAATATTTCTATCATTCTGAAATGTAATAATTTTTATAATAATTTATAGAGAAACGAATCAAATACTTCAGATCAAAAAGCAGCAAAAAAAAAAACCCCAATAAAAACAGAAAACACAACCTGGAAGACATAAAGAACATTAAAACATACTACCGTTATGACATTCCAGCTATTATCAAGCAATTAATGAAAGGCAGCTCGTAACAGATGAGTTTTAAACCTTGATTTAAAGGAACTCAGCGTTTCAGCAGCTTTGCAGTGGTCTGGAAGTTTGTTCCAGATAGGAGGAGCATAGAAACAGAAAGCTGCTTCTTCATGTTTGATTCTGATTCTTGGGATGCTGAGTAGACTGGAATTATGTCCCTTTTCCACTAGGGTCGGCTCTCCCCCTATCTAGCACATTTCCACTACCTTTGTCTAGGCCAAGCCGACCCCTTTTTTCGGACTACCTCTGACTCAGTCTAAACTGGGCCGAGGCGACCCAACATGCCCACCTATGGACTAATTGGTCCGGTAAAGAGATGCCACTCTCACTCCTACCTACGTAGGGGTAGCCACTGATTGGTCTGGCATTGTGCGTGTGAAGTCATGTCACAGAAAATGGCCATGGATGGTTTCCAGCGATTTCAAAACGTTGCTGGGGGAAATTTAAAAAAATTATAGTTCGAATATAGGGCCGTGAAGGACCACAAAGGCCAGAGTGGGGCAGACTGGAAGTGCTTTGCAGAAATGGACGTTATTTATGGTGAAAGGTCAGCAAACAACAGCTTCTGTAATGTCAGAAAACGGTACATGATGACTGAGTTTTACTTTGCTACTTTGCTACGCTGAGCTCGCCCATGTCCTCGCCCAATGCCGCCTTCCTGAGATGGCAATGGAAACACAACCAGGCCTATCTAGGCCGAGCTGGCCCAACACGGCCCCGACTGAGACTAACTAAAGACAAACGCACGGATGAGTCTCTAAATGTTATTGCAACATCAGTCCTTTAATCCTAGAAATGTTCTTCAGGTGATAGAAGTCTGACCTTTTGACTGCCTTTATGTGACCCTGATGGTTCAGGTTTGAGTCCAACAGTACACCTAGATTTCAGGCCTGATCGTTCATTACTTGCTGTATTAACTGAAGCTGTGTGCTGACCCTTGATCGTTTCTCTTTAGGTCCAAAAGTAATTACTTCTGTTTTGTTTCTATCCAGCTTGAGAAAGTTATGGCACATCCATGCATTGATTTGCTCAATGCACTTGCTTTGCATTTGGATGGGTTCAAAGTCACCTGGTGACATTGTAATGTAGAGCTGAGTATCATCTACATAGTTACGGTAACTAATCTTATTGCTTGTAATAATCTTGGCTAGCGGGAGCATGTAGATATTAAAAAGGAAGGGCCCCAGGAAGGAGCCCTGAGGCACCACACATGTGATGAATAGGACTATGTTTTTATCAAACTGGGCAAAATTGATGGATGGAAATAATAATTTCCTTGTGTTATCTGGTTTGGCTAATTTATATTCTAGTTAGATCCAGTAAAAACAGAAAGGGCATCCATAGGGATCTGGTGCCTCTCTCCAGCGGTTATTAGGCGAGAGGCAGGGTACAACCTGGACAGGCCACCCATCTGTTACAGGGCAGAATGAATACAGCTGAATGTGAAACAGAAACCTAAAACGGTACAGAGCAAACTGCAAGTAAATCATTCTCCTGAAATCAACCCAACCTTCTGTATATACATACTGTGGTGGAAAATTGTTATGCAATTAGGAATTATGTGTATATTCTCTGTTTAGTGAATGCATCTAGGGTAAAATGACAAGGTTATTGCTCCAACTTAATGTTTATGATATATATGTGTCAGGTCACCAGAGAGACAGACGCCGGGGCAGTAAGATAACAGTCTGGCCTTCGGATGAGCTGCTTTATGCGTTGCTATGACTCGCATGAAGCAATTACTCTGGAGGCGGGGCGTGAACTTTGGAGAAGACATCTACAGAGATAAACAGTGATTGCGGAATACTATTTAAGCGGTTAGTTAGAAAGGTTGGTTAGGGTGATGCACGAGTAACTCTGTCCTCTCCATTGTCTGGCCAGACATGTTTGAATTAAATACTTAAACGCCTTCTGGGACTCAAGTCTTCTTTATTATGGAAACCCTGAGATACTTTATTTGCCATAACAATACTCTCAACAATTATTAGCACCTGAAAATAAATTCTTTTTTTTTTGTTACACTAGCATAATCTCACACTGACCATTTGAGAACAGTTGAGTATAGTTATGTTAACATGTTTTTATTTTTTACCTTACTTTTTTAAGGTCAATGTCAGGAACTCATAGTTCCAGTTCCCCATAACGTATTAAGTGTCTTGCCCAGGGCACATCAACGTTTGGCAGGAGGAAACTTGAATTAAACTTGCAGGTTGCAAGACGACTTCTCTTCCCATTGAGCCACAGTTCTTTACCGCTTGTATGCCTGTAGTAATGAAAAGCTAATAAGCTAGTCAGACATTAGTTGTTTCTGATTGGGCCAATTAGCTGACTCCGAGAGCGCCCAGATAATTTTAAATCAAACACCATATCTGAAAAGCACAAGAACATCATTGATGCTGTTGCACAACTGACAAAAGTTTACTCCAGTCTGGAGGATTGATACTACAACCATCGTATCTTTATCTAGGAACTCTGAAAAAACAGCATAGAACACAACAATCTCTTGTGAAACTGTTGATTGCCACTAGCTGCTAACATAGTGTTATGTGCAACTGATATGAATAGTTTCAGTTTAAGTTGTTTTAAGTTAAAAAGTCAGTTAAAACATATGGTTTGCATCTAACATCTAACTAAGCTTGATAGTCATCCACTGCTCTGAGGAATAATTAACATATTCTGCTAATGGTATGGGCTGGCAAGATAACTAAAGTAATGTGATCAAAGTCATGGATTGCTAACTATCAACTATAAACTGAGACTAACTTAAAAACAAAGAACAAACTAAATAAAGGATTTTTATCTCAAAGGGATTGTTTGAGGTGCCATACTGTCTGTTTAGTATATATATTTCTTTTATTCATTTTTATTCCATAATCCCACTAGTAATACACACATATATTAGTATAAGCAAGATATGATGCAATTAAAGTTGAATTATTCCTTTTCCTTTTTTTTCTCCCTTTTTGTCAAATTTTAAAAAATATTTACGAAACAGTCTTAGTAAAGTAGTAAAGCCCAGGACCCCTGCTGAGCTATCCAGAGCCATGGAAATTACTAATATACTGCATCTTTTGTTTCTGGATATCTGTAAAAGATAATATCCTAAAGAAGATGCTTTAGTCAAAATGTGATCAAACCAACACTTTCCATTCTTTAAAAAGAAAAAAGAAAACTCCTACACTTCCTCTTTTCTTTTTGTGGCACCAGTCACCCTGCCCCACCTCTGACCTGCCACAGCCGAGCTCCGATGATTGATTAGCACCACCAGGGATATTTGTCCACCCTGTTCAGTAGGGGAAGAAACCCCTGTCATTGTGTTTGTAAAGCAGCTGTCCAGCGTGGTGATTGTTGACATGAAAACACAGACAAACAAGATGTCCAAAAACTGGACTTCAACATATTTTCCTCTCTTGGCAGGTTGTCTTTGGGGATTCCTAGTAACTACACCGTTCAAAAGCTCAGTTCTGATGTTGACGGGTCAGTTTCAGGAGGTCCAGATGGAGTGTCTTATATTGCTCACATTGAAGAAATACTATAAAACACAAAGTCATTCAGTTTGCAGCACAAAATCGTTAAAAGTAACAAAAGAGGTCTTAATTACTAGTTCATCAAATCATTTTTTACTTTTTATTCTTGTGGGCTGAAGAAAAAAAAACTTGTCACAATTATGTGTTTATTTTTAAATGTTTTTTTTTTTTTTTTTTTTTTTACTTTTTGATCACTACAACTACTGTGCCAGCACTTCACCCATTAAGAGTTACTTAGTTAATCCCCTACTGTGACCTGTTAGAATTAAAACGTTTGTTTAGGATATATACCCCATTCATTTACGGATTGTTTTGTTTCCTTTCTTTCTTTGGAGAGGACAGTGCACATCAATGAACACTCAGTACAGTTACTTTGTGTAAATGAGCCAGACTTAGCCATAGGCCACTTTCCATCTGTATTCCTCATATATTTAACACAACAAAAATAAAAAGTGCAGACATGGACATAGAATGTATGCAATATTTACATTGATCAAACTCCCAAAACAGTCAGATCTACAAATTGTCACATGATTGATTGGCTTTTAACCATTATTTGTTTTTATTCTTTTTTAGAAGCAGTGAAGGTGGAATTCTCTCGAATTATAATTTGAATACTATTCCAGGTTGTGCACCCTTTCACAAAGATGGTATTTTGTCCCATGGTGGTTCTTTTGAGTGTTGAATGTCTCATTATGTAGACCATAACCATGCTGACAAACTGTGCACTGACATCTCTCCTCTGCTCCTATTTCTTTTTTTAAATCCAAGTCTGCCAAGCTAAATTGCACCAGAGCACTGCTGTATTTAGCGTAACAGGTACCGATATTTTGAAGCATTCATAGAATAGTACAGGGCTTCAACACCTTGACATTTGCATTTTTTGAACATGAATAATCAAGCTTTAACTGTCAGCATCTACATTAATTACAGTGACTATATGTAGCTCTGTAACAGACATATTATACTCTCTGCTGTCTGATGTTAGGTATTCATTTATCTGCATTTTTAGCAGATATCTTGCCTGAAGTCTGATGCTAGTGTTGTAGTGTTGATTCTGAACAGAAGATGGTGCCAAACCTGACATGGTTCAGTTCAAAGATAAACAGGTTTCTAAACGGGTCATTTTTAAGAACTGTCAAAAACCCGAAGTCATTTCTAAATAGGTCTTGGTTTCTCTGTAGCTAGTGGCAAACGGTCTTCAGTTCAGTTTTGTATACTTTCATGTGTTCTGTGTATGTTTGTGGTTTCCCAGCTTATAAAACAGCCAAAAAGATTATTGGAGTTAAAAAAAAACGTTGTCAATTTATTTAAGAGTTTTTTTCACTTATTTTGTCTCACCCAATTTTTGTTGATTGTTATTGAATTGTTCATTGTTTCTCTGAATGTTTTATGAACCTGAGGTCTTCAAAGTTTGTCCTTTGACACAGACATGAGAGACAATTCTGATGTTGGTTTGTCAAAAATCTTCCAGTTACATACAGTAGCTCTGGTCCACAGTTTACATACATTTATTATGAGCGTGTATATTACATTTTTGGTTTTTATAACTGTTTAAAAGTCTCATATTGACTTCTCCAAGGGTCATTCTTGTCGATGTTTCTAACTTGGCAAGGCAAGGCAAATTTATTTGTATAGCACACTTTCAGTAACAAGGAAATTCAGGGTGCTTTATATGATTGGAGGGGAATAAAAGCAGCAAGAAAACAGCTATAAAAACAGAAAAACACAACATCGAAGACATAAAGAACAGTAAAACACAATACCATTATGACATTCCAGTTATTATTAATCCATTAATCAAAGGCAGCTCTGAACAGATGGGTTTTAGCCTTGATTTAAAGCAGTGTTTCTCAAACTTTTTTTATCATTCCCCACTTTGAACAAAGGAGCATACACAAGCCCCCCATGCTTTTATCGCCCCAACAGAATGGTGACCACGCCTGATTTTTAAAGTGTTTTATTTATTTAAATAGCCGAGTTAGTCTACAAGTTTTTAAGGGTATAGATTAGTTGGGAAAAGAGGTTGCGCACTGGTATAAAACCGGCTCAGAAATATATGCTGTCAGTAGTTGCTACATGTAGAACTTCATCTCACAGTTGGAGAAAATAAAAGTTGTAGTTTTATAAAATTTACAAAGCTTTCAAAAATGTATAAATAAAATAAAGAGCAAGATACTCATCCCTGTATTTCCTCTGTGGTTGACCGTGTAAATTCTCTGACTCTGAAACGTTCCCTGATCTTTTTAGATATTTGTCCATTTTGTAGATGGAATCTCTGATAATGCGGCTATTTCAGCTTGTTTTGTTCTGCTGCGATATATTCCAACGTCAAACTCCCAGCCCGATGTTCCAGGTCCCGGTTCTGTTTACAATGATGATCACAATTGCTAATTTATTTGGGTGTGTTTAATTTTGTGAGAGGGGGGAGTTGGTTGATTTAATTTACAGTGCAGTGAAACATTCACAACAACAGAATCTAGGGGGGGAAAACTATTTAAATCCTCTTGATGCAATACCTCTGTGCCCCACTAGTGGGGCTCGCCCCATAGTTTGAGAAACACTGGTTTAAAGGAACTCAGTGTTTCAGCAGCTTTGCAGTCATCTAGAAGTTTGTTTCAGTTAAGAGGAGCATAGAAACTGAAAGCTGCTTCTTCTCAAAAGCTAGCTCAGTCTTTCTTTAGTCTGACCATAACACTATTCTCCATAGGGCATTTGGTTGGATATGTGGACACTTAACATTTAAGTTGAGCTTAATGGCATTGCTATTGGAGCAGGGAGTTGTTTATTGATTTGCCCCCTCTAAGTCCATGAGGGTGTACATGCCATTTCACTGTGGGCAGTTGGTCTTCAAGTAGTTACTAGTACTGGTACTCGAAGGGGGTCGGTTTTCCCCAACTATCTGAATAAGTTTTCTTTCTTTTCGGGTTGCAGTATGGCTTAGATAGTTGACAGATTGACAAGGCCTGAATGTAAATGTTTTGACAGGAAACACCTAAGCGAAACTTGTAATTGTCTTTATCCAAGAGAGCCTCGTGTTGTTGTATGTTGTGCGTTGGCTAACATGAATGCTTCCATGGTCCTTCCATTCAGATTGTACGTTAAGACTTTTGCTTTTTACTGAGTCTATTTTCAACACCCACAACTTTTATGATTTAGCTATTAAGCCTGGCACAAGGGCATGCAAGGATCCTTAGAGTTTCTCTGTCTGAATGGCTTTTGTTTTGTCTTTTCTTTAGCATAAACCTCCTTCTCAGCCACCCTTCCACTAAACAGGAAACTACCCTTAGCAAAAAAGTGCCTATAAGCCAGCCAGTCAAAACAGGCCATATTTTATTTTGTGCTGGACTGACTTTATCATCTCCCAAGCTTTGCTCGTCTCTCGTGACGAGCCAAGCATGATGGAATCTCTATTGATGCTGTCTTAAAAGATTAGAGCTTATTCACAGTTTTTTTCCTGACTGCACAGTTCTGAATAGAAACCTGCTGCCACAGTGCCGGGTGTCCTACTGAAGCTGAGCTGGCATTATGATCTGCACTTTAGCCTATTAGCGTGTCTGAGCTCAAAAGGTATTTTCATTTAGAGATAACTTTCAAACATTATTCACAACACCATATTGTCTTTGCCTAACAACTTTTTAGTGACTGTAATATTTTCGCAATATTTCAAGTATTTTGAGCTCTTGCGATGTTTCTAAGATACAGCAAAGAACAGGGAAAGTGAGGATCTTCATTTGTTTCTGCTAAAGTACTAAGAAAAATAAGTTCATTTGGAAAGAAAAGGTTTGTGTGTCTTTGCATGCAAGAAATGGGATACCACCTAGGGATGAGCTCAGAAAAGGTGTGTATATGTGTATATATTTGTGTTTGCGTGTGTGCGCGTGTGTGTGAGAGAGAGAGAGAGAGAGTGAGAAAGTAAAGGGTGAGCTGGATCCCAAGGCAGGTATCAAACTTCAAGGACTGTATTAGTGTCAGCTTACACATTTGTGCATCCAGTACCACCACAAAAAGCCTCCAATCCAACAAGATACAGAGCCTTAAAGAAACCTGTAGAACCAGACTTTGCTTATTCACGAGTTTTCTTAACAATAAAGCTTTCTTACTTCTGGTTTGCTGTCAAAATGAAAAGGGAATCTCACTTTTTTTCCCCATATGAGTTATACCTGCATGTCAGTTTTTACTAGTTTGTTTTCTGTGCAGGTATTCTTCTTTCATCAGGTACTCCTAGTTTGCTGAACAACAGTGGGAAAGACATGGGGATCCAAGAGGGAGGTGTGTGTGGGGGGAAGTTGTGTTGGAGAGAGGGAGGGACAGGGAGGAAATGAGGGCTCTTTGTGCTCTGCTACCTGGCAGACTGCTCCAGCATGTGTCGTCTTGCCTTTTGGCAAGCTGAGACCACCGGCGCCCTTGGAATGCTCTCAGTTCAGGAAATCTCGTTTATTCTCATAAACGCTGCTCCTAACCCCCCTCTTTCCAAAATACTGCTGAATAGCTTTTATATATTTTTTTAAAATCCTTTTCATCTAAGTTTCCCTTTATTTCACTGCAATTTTCTTTCACGAGTCTTTGGTTTTTAATCCTGATTGTTCTTTATTACTTTTAACCCAGTGGTCTAGTGAGAAGTCGGTCTTTATGAAAATCTTACTCTATGTTTTTGTGGATTCTGTAAATGTATAAAGTTCAAATGTCCAAACTCTGACAATAGGCTTGTGGTTACATTTAACTGGAAAACCGCTATATAGCAGTCAACTAGCCTGTAGCTAGTTGACTATATTTAAACAGCTTATATCTTATGCTGAAGCAAATAAAGATTTGAGGTCGACTTGCTGGTGGTGTGTTTTGGATAATTGCTGTTTGTTGCATTAGTGGCATTTATTTACAGTAATCAGATGGACAATGGAAAGAGAGAGAAGGGGGAAAGACATATAGCAAGCGACCCAAGTTCAGAAATTGAGGATCTGATGGCTGTTCAAGGACAAAAAACCTCTCTATATAAGGTGGCCACTTTACACCACGCACCTACCTGAAATAGGTTAGTTTTATGCAGAGGTGGGAACAAGTAATTGTCAAACTCAAGTAAGTCTTAAGTCATTATCCTCGAGTCCCGACCAAAGTCTCAAGTAAATACAGGCATGTCCGATTCAAGTCTTGAGTCAGGAAAGGCAAGTTTAAAGTCAAGTCCCAAGTTTGAAACTTCGAATTTCAACTAATTTCGAGTCATTTAAAAAAACAACAACAACGTTGCAGTTATATGGCCAATGTAAATCATAAAACATTTTAGTTTTTAAAGTCTGTATTTATTTCAACACCTGATAAAACAAGTGCAACTGAACACCTCTATGTTGTACACTTCAAATTTAGCAAATAAGAATTGTCTTCCTTTAAAGTATAATTTCACAAAACGTTATTTTGCTTTCTGAGTGGTTTACCAAAAGCATTTGCTGTGTCTACAGATATGATTGTATCCTTGATTGTAATACGCCATTGGAAATAATAAGAAATTACCTTTCCAATTTTGCATTAAATGTATGTATTTTATGTATGCCTAAAAAAAACCCCTCAGATTTGACACGGAAATATGTAATGTCCCACCAGTGGAACGTAAGAACGCTAAGGGGAACAAAACTCAGCAAACAGTTCTAATAAGCTATGTTCAGCATCACTGTTAACAAAACTGGCATTAATAAATAATTAGCTGCCCGTTATTCTTGGATGCTCTTGGAAAACCGGATTTAAAATGGCATGACAAAAATAGCATAAATGTTGAGGCCAAACAGTATCAACAACGTAGCACAGAGAACATTCGCAAATAAAACAAAATTAGCTTAAAGGGGCTATATGCAACTTTCCCCCCAAAATAAATGTAACAATAGCCTTTTTATTTGACCATTTATGACTCAAACATATCCTGATGCGCATACTGACACCTTGTCAGCTCACAGTGGGTGCACCTATAAAAACCTTTATCCAATTTTTTCTATTTTCTGTCAGGTCAGATTTTTCCCGCGCTGTCTGCGGATGTGACGTCATGTTAAATGTTTCAGATCACTCTGCCATCACCGCTAGTCAGCACTCGCAAGCAGTTCAATGGATTGTGCGAATACACAGAAGAGACCAAGGACAACTCTGACACCAACAGTAACTCCACATAAGACTAAAAAAGTTAAACCGCTGACAAGTGCCCGAAAAAGTTTGAAGATAGAGAGCGACCTGTGTACGAGTGCGCGCTGTGAGAGCGAGAAGAAAGGAAGAGCAGTTCCGTTTTTTGGCCACAGGTGTCAGTCACGAGTTTAATTTCAGAAAATTGCATATAGCCCCTTTAAGGCAGCTATGGGATCGTAGCACAAAAAATTACTACCTACCATTCTTTATGGAATTTCAAATGGACGTTGTTCCATTTCCATCTTTGTTTCTATTTTTGCATGGTTTTACATATAGCACTGCATTGGTCAAGTATTTTTTAGTTTAGGTACCCCAGAGAGATTACTATTGGGAGCAAATGGTGCGTTCCATTTACATCGGAAGTCGCAACTAGGAGCTGGACTTGTCGTCATATCCAAATAAACAGCGTCCCAGTTAGCCGGATAAGTCTGGTTTTCAGTATGGTGAGACCCAGGTAGCCATTGTTGGTTGTACCTCTTGCAAATATCTTTTTAAACTTTACTGTCCATATGATTACACCACTTTTATTTTGTTAAGTTTAGAGTTGCAGGCTCAACATGTAACATTTATTTTAGATGCCTTCTAACAAGTGTGTCTAGTTAAATAAACATGTTTCCACCACAGCTACTATTGTTGATCCAAGGAGCAGCCATATTGAAAGTCAAAGTCGGAGCAAGAAAAAAATTCATACTTTCCGAGTAGGAAGTCCAACTAAGGGGCGCGTTCCAGTTGATTTTTCCCACTCGGAAGTTGGAATTTCCGAGTTCCGACTACAAATGGAACACACCAATAATTGCCGTATAGAGTTTACAGAGGGTTAGGCTGGCTTCTTTTCAATCTGGTTATTTGATTGGCTGTTCTGCAGCTCTTGCACACAAACATACACAGAGACGGTCTCAGTTTGTTAAGACAGGATGAGTGAAATGACTTAAAAGTGTGCAATTTTGAATTAACAGATGTTTTAAACTTTAAATATTGGGTAAAATATCAAGTCTTTTTAAGTAAATAGGTGCAAGTGGAGTCTGAAGTCATTGGTGTAAAAGCTCAAGTCAAGTCAAAGGCCTGAAATATTGTTTCAAGTCTAAAGTCATACAATAATGACTCCAGTCTGACTTGATTCCAAGTCATGTGACTCGAGTCCAAGTCATGTGACTTGAGTCCACACCTCGGGTTTTATGCTTGATGTAACAGGACACAAACCTTCCAAAAAGTTCCACTCTTGTCTCGCCAGTCCATGGAATATTTTCCAAAAAGTCATGGGGATCATAAAGATGTTTTTTGGCTAATGTTACAAGGATGCTGTTTTTGCAAAGTCTCTCTGTTATACCTGAATTATCAACTCTAACTGAGACCTACAGTGCATTTTTTGGGTTCTTTTGTGACCTCCTGGATGAGTTTCGACATGCTCTTGGAGCAATTCTGGTTGGCTTGCCACTCCAGGGAAGATTCCCCACTCTATTAGGTTTTCTCCATTTGCAAATAACGGCCCCCACTTTGGTTTGCTGGAGTCCGAAAGCTCCAGAAATGGTCTTGTAACACTTTTCAGATTGATAAGTGCCAATTACTCTTTTTCTCATCTGTTCTGGATTTTATTTAGAACTGGGAAAGATTTGTTTCTTTTTGAGATCTTTTATCCTTCTTCATGTTCTCAGATAGGTTCTATTTAGGTTACTTCTTGATTTACAGGTCTAGCAGTAATCAGGCCTCTGTGGTTTTGGAAAGTTAACTCAGCTTTCCAAGAAATGTGGTTAATTCAAATTCAAAAATACTTTATTGATCCCAGAGGGAAATTAAGTGTTGGTATAGCTCATATAATGAATTCTTTAAGGAGTTGTTGTAGATGATGATAGCTTTGGGCAGGAAGGATTTCCTGTAGCGGTCTGTATTGCAGCGAAACTGAAGAAGCCTCTGACTGAAGACGCCCTGTTGTTGTATGACAGTCTCATGAAGAGAATGCTCAGGGTTGTCCATAATTTTTTTGATTTTATGAAGAATCCTTCTCTGCATTATCATCTCCAGTGGTTCCACAGTTGTCCCAAGAACAGAACCAGCCTTCTTTATCAGGTTGTTTAGCCTATTTAAGTCTCTGACTCTGATGCTGCTACCCCAACAGATGACGGCTGAAGAGATTACACTCTCCACAACAGACTTGTTGAAGATCTGCAAACCTTGAAGGACCTAAGCTTCCTCAAGAAGTACAGTAATGGTAGTTAACTTATGATTTCAATAATTTATAACTGAATTTTGTATTCAGTCAAGTTATCTTTGATGATGGTAAAATTAGTTTGATGATTTGAAACATTTAGATTTACCAGAAAAAAAACATCTGTAAGGGGGCAGATCGTTTTACATAGTACTGTATGTTTAATAGCTTATGTGAAAAAAACAAACTGTTTTTAAAAATCCGAAGTTAAATAAGTTTTGCCTTCCCTAAATAGTAGTTAGCTAACTGCTAAGCAAGGCAAGACAATTTTATTTGTATAGCACACTTTCAACAACAAGGTAATTCAAGGTGCTTTACATGATTAAGTGGTAAAATAAAAATAGCAGTAACACACAGGCAAAGCATATTAAGTAAAAACAGCAATAAAGCCAGAAGCACACACAATACATGATACATCAAAGCATTACTGAAATGCAGCTCTAAACAGATACGTTTTTAGTTGTGATTTAAATAACTCATTGTTTCAGCAGCTTTGCAGTGGTCTAAAGGTTTGTTCCAGATAAGGGGAGTAAAGAAACTGAAAGCTGTTTCTCCATGTTTGGTAGGGATAATTAGTAGACTAGAGTTGGACGACCTGAGTGGTCTGGGGTTTTGGTATAGTGGGAACAAGTCTTCAACATACTTTGGTTCTAAGGCATTCAATGATTTATAAACTAGTAAAAGTATTTTGAAGTCTTTTCTCTGAGCTACAGGTAGCCAGTGTAAAAATTTTAGACCTGGGATGATGTGCTCTAGTTTCCTGATTCTAGTGAGGAGGCGAGCAGCAGCGTTCTGGACCAGCTGCAGCCTTGTGATTGACTTTTTATGCAGACCTGTGAGGATACTATTTTTAACTACTGTAATTACTGTAGTTTTCGGACTATAAGCCGCAACGTTTTTTTCATGTCTTGGACCCTTCGGCCTATACAACAGGGCGGCTAATTTATAGATTTTTACTGGCTAACAGCATCTGGTGGAAACTATAGCAGGAAGTCAAAAAGTGAGACAGATATATGGGGAACGATTATGCGCTGAAAAACACACTACCATGAGTTTTCATGCACACACCCTCATCACACAAACACACGAAGAAATGCAGCTTTTAGGTTAAAAGGCTGGCCATTAAAGAAGTAAATAGAGCTACTGCACTTAAGCTTGACATCAATGATTCAATGGTGAGGAGGCAGCGGAAAGAACTGAGTCAGTGTAAAAAGATGACAGAGGACATAAAGATGCTGAAGAAGACGACTTCAGTGGCTTTACTCCGCAAGAGGAAGATGAAGATGCCGAAAAATTACTTTTCTAGTAGGCTACAGAATGTTTTATGTTCTAACCATACGTGTAACTGCCGTGTTGTGTTGATGCCATGTTCGTGCCGTACTGCCGATTTTCAGGCAGAGTTTGAAAAAAAAGCACGTCTTAAATTAAACCAAAGAAAATCTGTGTTTACCCTCATTCTGTGTGAATATCTCATGTTACAACATGAAAACGTGCAGCTTATATTCAGATGCGGCCTATATGTACAAAATGTACAAAATAAATTTTTCTTTTAAAATTTACCTGGTTCAGCTTAAATTCAGGTGTGCTCAATATTCAAAAAATTACGGTAATTCAGTTTTGTTTCTTTTCAGTTGGAGAAAATTATGGCACATCCATCCATTGATTTGGTGGAATGCATTCACTTAGGATTTGGATGGATTCAAAGTCCCATGGAGACATTGTAATGTAAAGCTCTCTGTCATCTGCATAGTTATGGTAACTAATCTTATTGGTTGTTATAATCTGGGTTAGCGAGAGCATGTTGATATTAAATAGAATGGGGCCTCAAGATGGAGCCCTGGTGCACCCCACATGTGAGTTCTGTCTGTTCAGATGAAGAATGGTCTATTGACTCAAAGAATTTCCTGTTCTTTAGGTAAGATTCAAACCACCCAAGTACTATACCAGAGAGTCCGGCCCAGCTCTCTAGTCATTTCAATAATATATCATGATCAACAGTGTCAAATGCTGCAGAGAGGTCCAAAGGAACAAGCACTGTTGTTCTACCACAGTCTGCATTTATGCAGATGTCATTGAAAGCTTTGACAAGGTCAGTCTCGGTGCTGTGGTGAGCATGGAAACCAGACTGAAAAATGGCAAAATGGCTGGTCATTGTTTGGAAGCTATTTAACTGTTGAAACACAGCTTTTTCAATAATCTTGCTGATGAATGGAAGATTAGATATTGGCCTGTACTCCTGTAACAGTTTGATTAGTAGGTAAATATCCATTCTGCTATTTCTTGATATGGAGAATCTAATCTGCTTGGTGTGTGTCTCCTGTCTGTGCAAATATCATGTGGAATAGGAAGGAGTCATCACTCATCCCCACCAGGATACAGTCAGACCTTCATACAAAATGGAAGTTGGTTAGGGGCCCAGCTGGGGATTTCAACAAATAATACCCTCTTTGTATCTTTGAAATATCCCCTACAGAAGCCTCCTGAGCCTGGCTCTCAGCTCTGGGGATCCCTACACCACATTAAGAGCTGCTTACAAATGGATAAGGTGTAAGACTGAAGGAGGAGAGAGAGAGGGGGGGGGGGGTGCCGGTTTGCACTCTCGTTCCTGAGCACCTCAACAGGTCCAATGCCATGTTCGAAGAATGCTTAGACAAATGGGCTATTTTTTGCTGCAGTCATTTCAGTGAGGACTGGCCAGGCCAGGGGAGAAATGGGTTACCGCAGTATATCCTCTGCTGGCTTCAGTCGTCTTCATCAGGATTAGGTTACCCATTGAGGATGACCATTTGGCTGTCAGAGCTCGTGTTCTGTTTCGATGTGCTTATGCTAGCTTTTTCTCTGTGCTAAATAGAAATGATTAACATGAGGAATGAGACACCAACCTATGATTAATGTCTAACGTTTTTTATGTAATTACTGTATATTTCTAAAAACTCTTTAGTATTTAATCCTGATGTAATTGTGGACTGAAAATGTTATACTGTGCAAAAAAAACAAACTCTTGGTATACAGTAGATGGATCAACTAAAAGAAAGTGCATCTTTCATGGTATGAGTCAGGATTTATTTTTTTGTTTTTCCTGCTGTGAATAGTTGTTTTAGAGCTGACAAAAGGAAAATCCAAGGGAAAAAGTTTGGAAATCCTTTAAACAAAACCTAAAGAGCTGTTGGCGCTTTAAATAATTGCAGGAAAGTCTGGCTATTCTGAAGCAAAGCATAAAAAAATTTGCCTGTTACAGTAATTCTTACATACATTCTCCAGACACCTTGTTGGCTTCCCAAAACTACTTATTTTACTTGGCCAAGACAAAGGTAACTGGTGCACTGTGTAGATTATTGGTGTTTTTGTGAAATGTCTTGTTGATTAAACCTTTCAGCACTTGTTAGTATATTTTATAAAACGTATCATTATTCAGCCCAGATGTGTTAATTTTGCTTTAGTTGGCAAATTTGATCGTCAGTTCCCACAAATGTAAGCAATGTGGCAACAATTACCGAGATTTATTTGCAAAGATGTTTATCCTTTTTTTGTTTAGGAAGTGGGTGGTGTTTAACTAAACTCGGACAGTGCCAGTGACCATTCCTGACCTCAGAAGTTGCTGTGCACTGCAGGAGCCTTGCAGGCTACATCAGAATGAATTCCTATTACTACCCATATCATCTTTGGTTGCTTTGCTAGTAGAAGGATAAAAAGATGAGAAGGTCAGTGCATCGACTTCGCAAATTAAATCAGTTGAGGATTTAAAAAAAAATTTTTTTTAGAGAACCTAATAATAGTTACCAGAGGTCAGGAAGAGAGATGGAGCAGGCCATTGGGGCCCTGTGTCCCTGCTACAAGGACTTGGCAGATGCGTCGGAAAGAGGATGACGGCAGGATGTCACCTCATTTCCTCCACAACGGGATTTGCTTGATGAATGACCGTGTGAAAAGTTTTCTGCTTTCACGTTTGGGATTGCAAACTTGGTCTGTTTGTGTATGTTTCTGTTAATAGTGTTACAAAAAGACGGCATCAGCAGTTTTTTTTTTCTGGTTCCCACCTTGTCATCTCAAAAGCCAAAGTAATTTATGGCGTGTCAGGAAGTCCCCCGGAGCCTTCGCATGCCTAAAAAAAAAAGAAGAAGAAAAAAAGCCTTGACTTGGGTCAGATCAGGGGGGTGAACGGGTCGAGGGAATGTCCCACCCATGAAATGCTCTGGTGTATTTGTTGTGTCAAAAGGCCATCGGGAGGTCCCGTTTTTAAATCCTGTTGTCTGGAGCAATGAAAGAATTTCTGAGGTTGTCCACTGTCCTCTGGGTCAGGCCCCAGAACTAATCTCTTTCATCTTCTCTCTTACTGGCCAGGAGGGTGGGACGGGTGGTTATGATGAGGGGACGCTGGGGTTGTTAGCACCTCTGTGTCCTTTTCCTCCTCTGTTGCCTCGGGGAGAAGTGGCTCAGCCCTTCTTTACTATCCCCGATCCCTCTCTGCGTATACCTCCACTAATCCCTCTCCACTGCTTCCTCACCTCCCTCCCTCTCGCCTTGGAGTGCAACTGCTTGTTCCCTCCCTCTCCTTTCCCTCAGCGGGCCTCTGAAGTTGGCCTGCCTTCACTTTGGCTTTCCCCTCTTCCTTCCTTCCTCAGTTCCTCCACTAATAGCTCCCTTGTTCCTGGCTAGTCAGGGCTGCCAGTTGAGCGGTCATTCGTGGAAGATTCATTCCCGGCACGGTAATTGTAAACAGACAGAAGAGACAGAGAGGGACCTTCAAACGTTTACTGCTCGCAGACAGAAAGCAGAATGAAGGAACTCTAAGCTCTGTCTTGTTCTTGAACTCCATTATGATTCTCGCTTTTTTTGGTGGGGGGGGGGGGGGTTGTTTTTATCTATCTTACACGCTTATCTTTATCATCTTTATTGCCACAACCCACAGTTCTTCCCTCCTTTTCCGCTTCACTCTTTGTCCCTCATAATTCACATACTGCTTTACATGCATGGACAATCTGTGTCTTGTTTCACCGCTAAATGTTGTATGGAATCGAGTTATGTCCTCAGATGTTTACCAGAATCCTCCTACATGCTTGAATTACTGTTTGGCCCTTTTAGAAGTGGATTTCCTTACATTTTGTATCCCCTCCAGCCCCTGTAGTTAAGTGAATTGAATCACACAATGAAACAAATGCGATTTCCTCAGTCATTAATTAAATACAGAGATCTATTAATCAAAATGTTATGGGGTTTTTTTCTTTGTCAGTCTGTACTTGTTTATTTTTTGCTAATCTAGTAACATCATAAATGCATTATTTTGAAGAACATTACTCCCAATAAAGGGGAAATTTCTTCCTGTAACAGTTTTTTTTCCAGCATTAAATGATTAAAAACCTTTTACTGCCTACATGTTGTAAATGATTCAAAGTTCTGCAAAGGAAGCAATGGTTAAGCCCTGAAGAGCAGAGTAAATCAATTACAATACAAATCTGGAAAGTGTTCCGTGCATTTTTATTCATTCCGTCTAGGTTACCAACTTACAAACCATTCACAACAATTACAGCTGCACCTCTACAGACTGACATTCTTGCTCATTCTTCTTTGCAAAGTAGCAAAAGCACTGTCTGATTGCTATGAGAGCATCTGTGAATTGCAGCTAATAAATATCGCTACGTTTCCCCAATTTGTTTTTTGTCTGGACTTTGACTGGGCCTTTCTAACACGTATATGCTTTGATCTAGACCAGTGGTCCCCAACCTTTTTTTCACCACAGACCAGTTTAATATCTGACAATATTCACATACACCGGCGGATTAATGCAACAAAATAAAAATAAACAACCTGCATAAAAAACAGGGTTATTTTTAAATGTAAATCCAATTTGCGCTCATAATTTTGTTAGCGTTTCCGCAACAACACACTAGGGCTGCCAAAAATTATTATTTGGATCATCGATGAATCGGATGGATTTTCAACTCAATTAATCTGATTAATCGCATTGGCGGGGAAAATTTGAAAAAGTGCTACGGAAATGTTTTTTCTCTTCTTCCTTCACTTTATTTAACAACAGAACATTATTAGAAAACAGTTCAATAGCGCGCAAAACTTTTTTTCACAACTAACATTTTCCACAACTCAACAATGTTGCTATGATTTCATAAAAGGTTGTGGATCTCTGGAGCTCCTCCAGAGTTACCATGGACCTCTTGGATGCTTATTTAATTAATACTCTACTTACCTGACCTGTCCTTTCAGGTGATGTCTTGTTGTCTCTCTCTTTCTGTTTTAGATAACAGAACTCTGTGAGATGTTTTCAACCCCTGTTTTATAACCTAACCCTGCTTTAAAGCATCCCCACAACTTCCTCCCTCGCCTGTCTGCTTGCTTGTTCTTCCTGATGTTGTTTGTTCACCAATGATCCCTAACAAACCTTTGAGCCCCTTATGGAGCAGCTGGATACTTTCTGACATTAAAATACAGACAGCTGGATTCTATTTTCTAATTAGTTGATTTCTGAGGTTAAGTTAGTTGCACTTTAATTTATTTAGGGGTGTCAGAGTAAAGGGGGCTAAATACATATACGTAGTTTTTTGTTTTAAATGAAAATCATGTATCATTCCACTTCACAAGTACTATTTTGTGTTGGTCAATCACATAAAACCCTAGCTAAATAGTTTGAAGTTTGTGGTTGTAATGTCACAAAATTTGAAAAAATACTATGGGAATTAATACTTTTTTAAAAAGTGCAATGACATGTAAAGAGGAAAAACATTTTAAGTATAAAGTCTCACTGAAGATGTTAAAAATTAAGTAATTATGATCATTTTAAAGTGTTATTTTTATTTTTTATTTTTAAGTACAAATTACCTTAGTTTCCTCAGTGACGAGGAAATGGGTTTGTTGGCTTGAGGAAGCAGTAAACATGAGACAGGATGACACGGTGGGAATGTGTGTGTGTGAGTGAGAATCCACTAGTGCCAGGCAACCGGACCTGTCCCTGACCTCGAGTGATTGCTCCCCAAAGCCCGGCTGCAAGCCATCAGCAGCGGTTTGCTCTTTTCCCTCCTCTTATCTCCTTTTTCTCTGTCCTCATTTTCTCTATTCTTTTTTTCTTTCCCACACTTATCTCTCCTGCATACTGAAAGTCCAGCAGTAGTTGTTTGGGGAAAAAGATTTCCCTGCTGTTATCACACTCAGCATGTTTTGGAACCAGCAGTCTTTACCCCTTCTGTTGGTTTCAACAACCATGCAGTTACAGTTTCCAGCTGCTTTCTCTGCCTTTTTTTCATTTAAGGTCATAGAGGCTGCTATAAACATACAACAGTGCTAAATGGCTTTGTAATATACTCTCTGTTTTCACTCACATTCGACTTTTGTTGCATGCAATAAACATTACTCTGTTGTTAGGTTGTGGGGAAACGTATGCATTCAAATCATGTGCTTTTATGAAGACTCCTTTTTCCATGAACAAAATCAAATTTTCAGTGCAGAAAGTCCCATTGAAAGGAAAGTGAAGCGTTGAGACAATGCAGCGTTGGGCTTTTAAAACAACAGAGATACATAATGAAGGCACATCAGTGCTCAACAAACTGTGAATAGAGCAGCACAATATATTGAATCCCAACTTAAATGTTTGCAGAGTTGCAATTGCAGGCGACTGCACAGAAGCAATGTCTAGTTGGTGCAGTGCATTTAAACTCTGCTGATATATTTTGCCAATCGGCTTGACTTTCTATGTTTTTCTGCTCATAGCTGATATGCATCATTGTGACTGAGATGCTGAGCCCCGGGAAGAGACATAAGAACATGTTGATGGTTAAAAAAAGAATAAAAAAAGAAAGTGAGTAGTGAGGAAATTCAGTTTGATCTCAATTGATATAGTCATTGCAATATTCAACAGTAATATTTCAATCTAATATTGTGTACCCCTAAGTATAAATATTGGAAATGCAGGCCTAATGTGGGGGGAAAGAAGGAGACCGACTGTTTTCTGCCTGCGCTGCCCTTGATTACAGTGTATGGTTTCCTTCGAGAAAAATACAGCACTCTAAAGAGAGCACGGCCAATTGGTCCAACCCAGAACTGAAGCAGAGGGAAATGGAGAGAAACCAATTAGGAGACGGAAGCCACTAATTAAAAGCTGCATGCCCTACAGATTGCATCAGTTATATTTTCTTTAGCAATGGCCAGGGCCATAATTTTAGAGCTTGCACGAATGCCAGTTCACATTCCAGGACAGCTGGCTTCTGTGTTTCTGCACAGAGGCAGCACTGTCTGTCTGCACTTCTCCCTTGTTGGCACTTCAAGCTGAGGAAAACAAAACAAAAAACAACACACACAAACCGAGAAAAGTTGGAAAAATCCTTGCCATTCAGAATAGATGAGAAACCATTCATTAGAAGTTTACAGCAAGAGTCTGTTTGCAGAAATGTTTCCACTTCCTGGATTAGGTTCCTTGGAGTGCCGCCAATACATTTTGTGTGTTGTGAGTCGGAGATTGCATTATGCTCGAGTGGTTTGGGTGGTTAACCAATACGCTTGCTTTGGAAGGCTGCAGGGAAACGTTGAGCACCTGAGGAAAGCCACAGGGTTTCTCTGAACAGTGGGCTCACAAAAGACTTGGGCCTCCAATCCTTCCAAAGTAATGCTGTTCAGTTGGCAGAATGACCCAGAACACTTGTCTTTGGGCTGCTATAGTAAACCCAGGATACACAAGGCTTTTTGTGTTCTTTTGTGGTCAAAGCAGACAGGCAGCACAGCAATAGGTATCCAAGTGAGCCAAAGTATCTCTAAACTATTTAAACAGTTCTTTGGCAAAGGTTGGAGTGTATTAAAATCATCTCTTTGGAGAAGTTTTAGTCTTGAATACGACATGAAATAGATGAGATAGGATCTTTATGAGAAATTATTTCATTTCTTTTACTGGTATTGATTTTGTCATCTTTGAGAAAGGTATTCCAGGTGTTTTTTTTTGTAGCACCCAGGATATAAAAGTGAGTAAAGACATTAGCAGATAGACACACAGCAAACAGACCCCGTGGCACCATTTGCTTGGGCAGTTGTCCAATTTCGTCACAATACGCAAGTGTGCTCTGACTCCTCTTGTCATTGCTTCCTTTTCAGCAGTACCCACAGTGACACTGAGAAAAATTAGCACCAGAACATTTTTCTTTTTTTTTTCTAGATGCAGAGAAAAGTCAGAAGATAGGAAATATCCAAGACCTTGTCTCTTTCCTTCCTTTCCATTAATGTTTTTTCCAGACCTCAAATGCTGGAAGTTGACCTTCCTTCTCGAACTGGATTTTTCCTGTGCCCTGCACCTTGGATTTCAGGAAATGTACAAAACAGGATAGCACAGCAACATATTTCTTGTGTCAGTTTTTCTTTCCAGAGAAAACACTTGAGGATCTAATGACATCAGCAGCCGAGGTTGCTGTGTTTCTCCTTTTTTTGGGTTCCTTTGTAGTTTTTTTTTTAGATTAGTATTCAGATCTGGGTTTAGTAAGATTGTTCATCAATGCCCACACCAGCGTAAATCATTTTCACATTGGTCATAACAACATGAAGTGCTACATTGATATGCTGAAATTTTATTTATGTATCCTTTATTTATTAATGAAGCACAAAATTATTATTATTAAAAATAATCCTTAAACACTTTAATTAATTATGCCACATTCAAAATTTAAAAACATCCACCTCATAGTTTGAATAAAATTAGTCTGTGAACAAAATCAGATGTTAAGGAACAATATTTTTTTATTGGATAGTACTCACTCATCTCCTTATAAATTTCACATTGTTTTAGAAAACAGAGAAAGGGATCTTTGCACAATCTTTTGAGACTCTGAGTCCTTGGTTCTCTCTTAGGATCATATTGATAGATTTTGTGCCTACTTTGTTGATTTAGCCATACGTTTTACGTCATTGTTCTGCTGTATGACTGAGTGACACCCCTTTTTCAGTTTTCTGCCATGGACCACCAGGTTTTTTATTTAAAATTTCAGACCCCAGAAATCAGCAGACAGCATCATAAATCCTCCTTCATATTTAACAACATACCCCATCACGCCATTGTAGCTCTACCTTGCACTTCAAGATTCACAGAATTGGGTCAATATCCTGTAGCATTGATTTCCTTTACATTTGACTCGTTTTTGCAATCTTTTCTCTAGTTAAGCCAGGTTGCATTTTTTTTGGACACGTGGAAATATTGTCTCAATTCAAAGTTGCCATTTGTGTGCCATTGTTACAGAATTTATTCAAGAGCTATGCACACTTTGTAGCAATGACCCAGTAATAGTTTCCTAATCTCATGCTAGACTATGCAGACACTCTGTCCACACTGAAGGTTATTTCACCTCCTTATACTGAACTGTCTTACGAAAGAATGACCTAGTTCCTCAGTAATTCACCTGGTGGCCACCTCGAGCATTAAACTTAGTTCCACACGGTAAGCTGAATTTTAAATGTAGGATAAACACAGTAGAGCAATGTGAATTTTACAACTTTCATCTCAATATACATCTACTATTCAACACGCACTTACAAGATCTGACAGCACTCGGTGCGCCTCAAAACCAACAAAACACTTGCTTTTTAATGTGCTAACAAAAACCACAAGACACTAGACAGTGTGACAACAGCTGTAGTTTGATATCAAAGTCCAATCAGTGTTTGGCAAGCTTCACATGTTTAGTTTGTGGTGGGTAGGATATAATAGACTTATGCTTAGCAAAGCTTTCAAAAGCTTTCAAAATTGATTTTTTTCAAAAAGATTTTTATGACTGTAGATATGGATATTTTGAAGAATAGCAATGAAAAAGGCAAATCAAAAGCCAGTAAACAGGGCTTGTATTACGATTATGTGCTTTGGAGCCAGCTGCCCCCAAGTTTAATGTGACTTGCATGTTGAAACATTCAAAGCTAACGGTCCCTGAGCTCCTCTGTAATTAGTGGCCAAAATGCCTTGTTTGTTACTGAAACCAGTATAGAGTTTGCATATTGTTCAGGACAGAGGCTCCATTGAAAAACATAGGAGCACATTTCATCGTGTTCTGTATTCCTTGGCTCTTTTCATTTGAATGATTTTCCACCATGCAGCTGCCGTTGGAAGTGAACTGTACAGAGCACTCATTCATTTTACCTCTTAAGTATGTGACTCTATGATGCATTGTATTTTTAGCAGTTATTGACTTCACAAACTTTATGCCAACAGTGATAAACCCTTAGACACTGAAAAAAAACTTTCCCACCCATTTCCTCCATGCATTTTCAGTCAGAATGGGTTTTATTGGAACAGCTGGTCACTGCACCTGTCACTATTTTTGATATGACCATAATTGTGTTACATTCATAGTCTTGACAGCTTGCTCCACTAGTTTCTTTAACATGTTTGGTTTTTCCTTCTCCACAATCAAGGGGGAATTATCTGTCTTCCGGAAAAAAAGAGGGAGCCCACTAATTTTAGATTGACTTGATTGAGCCTTTAGGCCAAAGGGATCAAACCCACATCCGCTGAAAACCAGGGATGCTAATTCTAACCATAACATACCTAACATATGTTTTGCTCTCCCTAAGCACTGATTTGAAACCAGTTTGAAGCTGAGCTTCGGGCCGGCTGCCTTTTCCACTGCACTCGCTGCAAAGGACCATTCTTTCTTGTGGCATGTTTTGTGGGTATTGGCCCACCATGTGTATATTTATAGAGACTGGGTCATGACACATGTACATGGACTACTTGTTCTTTCTTAAGTTATTTCTTTAGCCAGCTCTTACTCCCTTATGTTTTTGTAAGTGTCAGTTTAGACATTTTAATGTAACATAATTCATTTTCAGGATGTTGAACCTTAATTTAACAGAATTTGTCGGGAAGTCTGTGTAAACGTCCTTGTAAATTTCAAGTAAAGACACGATTCTATGAAGCCCATTTAGCTATTAACTCGCCCGGAACGTTAAAGAGAACTTTATAAAACGTGGAATATACAAGCAGAGTATAGGCTGTGTAATTTAATGACTTCTCTTTTTTATCCATCTCTCTTCCCTGCAACTACACAGAGTTTGAACTGCACAAAATAGTAAGAGCCTTATCCGTTTCCGTGCTGCTAAAGGAGAACAATTTGAGTTCAGAAATCCATTTATGCCTTCAGTTTTACAGGCTTCAAATTTAAGGCAAGGCAAATTTAATTGTATAGCACACTTTCAGCAACCAGGCAGATCAAGGTGATTTGGGTGATTAGTGGAAACAATAAAACAACAATAAAAACTGCAAAACACAACATTGAACACATAAAGAAGATTAAAACATACTACCGTTATGACATTCCAGTTGTTATTAATCAATTAATCACAGGCAAACTTTATATAAACAGATGGGTTTGAATTAAAGGAACTGTTTCAGCAGTTTTGCTGTCATCTAGAAGTTTCTTCCAGATTAGTGGAGGATAGAAACTGAAATCTGCTTCTCCATGTTTGATTCTGATTCTAGGGATGTTATATGTTATCATTTTATTGCTGTTCACATTAATAATCGTTATAGAAACCTTTATTTTCCTATGACTTTATGTAAGGCTATAGGGCTGCTCCTCAAGAATTGGCATTAATCCACAGCTTTGCCTTACTCACTCTAATGTGTGCACTGCTTGTCAAATTTATACAAACCCAAAAAATATGAGTTGCCTCCACCTGCAGCATGTTGGCGTCTAATAACAGGTACTTAATAATCAAACAAGACCATTCATTATTAGGGGTTTGTCACCAGAAGCAATCCAGCGATCCTCGAGAAACAGAAAGAAATGCATGACTAATGGTCAGCCTCCTACTTTGTCTTTGGCGTCTTCAAAGGAAGCCTAGTAGTATTAATGTTGGTAGTGGTTTGTCCCCCAGGGCCTGCTGTGGAGATGCTTGGCTGTAGCTAACTAGCTGACCAATTACTTACAAAGACAACGTTAGGAAGAAGGCACTCGGTGTGAATGCCAGAGGAACAATCCTTACTCCCTTGCCCCCGCCCACCCATTGAGACTAATGGCTCCAACTTAAACTCTGATCCACAGCTGGCTGGGGCCCAGGGGCCATTCTCAGCTCCAAATCTAGCTTGGTGCCGCCACTTTTCCTGTCAAAGCTTATTGCCGCTATAACTTGCCAAACTGAAATTTTACCGTATGTTTACTGGTTGGGGAGGGGGTTGATAAACATAGTTTTTAGGGACTTGTGTTGTTTTTCTTGGGGAAATATAGGAGGAAGTCGCTGTATATATCCTGTAATTTTTAAACTCCAATGCAAAGGAGAGGCCAGTAGCTCTCGAATGGAAAACAGTTTCATTAATGATACTTACAAATCCTATTTATGCTTTCCTGAAACGACAGAGCTGTTAAACACGGATGTTTACCTCTACGCTCCTATTAGCTGCCTGTATGCCGTGCAGCAGCCGGGGCTTTTAAGCTTGTATATTTAGAGTCTCACAGACAGGAGTCTTTTCAGGCGCCTGATATTTATTGTTTGCGAGGCGCTATAAAACAATGGGTGTTTGTGGATTAGCAAAGGCAGGAAGTATACAGGATCCTTTCTGGAAAATACACATAGCCCAGTCACTTCATTAGTCTTCGCTTGTGCAGGAGCATCAGAGAGCTTTAACACAATCATAGTCAATAAGGGAAGTCAACTACCTAACTAAGTGATGTACTATTCATCATCCCAGATCAACTGAGTATGTCGCCTGTTGAGCGAGCAGTCGTGTGTCCTCTGTAGAGTCTTCCTCGATCCTTGTGGCTTAGTCGCCATCTGGCCAGTGTTTCCGTGCTAAAGCTGTGAGATGAGTAGGGCCTAATTCCTACACACTAAAGCATTACCGTCTGTCCACGACCCACAGAGACAAGATGGTCGCCAGGTGTCTTCCTGTCTTCAAAGTGTCGGGGTCGTTAATCATGCCCACACCACCCCTTCTGCTTCGTGTCTCACATGTGTTTTATTTTCCCGCACCCTTGCCACACATACTCATCTCTTAATCCCTAGTTCTTTATTTTTCGACAGTCTGTCACCCAGCTGCATTTCCTGCGGGCTTTATTTACAGTTTGGGGCCGATTGGAACCACATTGGGGAGCAGTGTGCCATCCTAATGAAGTCACTATGATCCAAATGGGTGCACAGAAAGACGTTTCGAGGGTATCTCCCTGCCTGTTAATAGCCTTTTGTTCTGTTTCCAATTGAATTATTTATTCGAATCATTTTCAGTTCATCAGCTCTTTGATAGAAAACATGGCTTTTCATCTGTTTTTCATACAAGGAGAACTACATAGCCCCAAAGCCTTTCACAGCTTCAGTAAAGTACTCATCTAGCTTCATAAATGTAGAAATAGGGAGCGGCGTTCATGAGCTTAAAACATTTGCCAAATTCGTTTCAGTTTACAAGCCTAGCAACAATTCAAGCTGTAAGTTACTGGGGGAAAATAAGTATTGGATACGTCATTTCTAGTAAGGCTATAGACATGAAATTCACACCAGATGTTGGTAACAACCCAAGTAATCCACACATCCAAAAAATAATTACACAAATTTCTCCATAGATTAAGTTATACAGTTATTTTCAGTAAAATAGAATATTATTAAAAAGTAAATTTTTGTCAGTAACCCAAATCACTATGTGAACCTCCTTTTGTAGATTAATTACACACAGAATTATGATTCTCTGCTTTCAGCTAATGAAAACATAACATTTAGATTTACAATAATACATCATACTATATATATATATATATATATATATATATATATATATATATATATATATATATATATATATATATATATATATATATATATATATAAAATGGCCAACCAACCAGACATTGTGATCATTGATAAGCAGCAGAAGAAGGACGTTGTGATCAATGTGGCCACCCCACAAGATGGAATTATTATTATTAAGTTATTAAAAATGACTCCTGTAAACCTTTTCTAAATGAAATGGTACCAGGAATAAGTGTTGAACACAAGTACCATTATTTAGTGCTTAGTTAAATTGCTATTATTGGTAACGACGCCTTCAAGATGTCTGTAAATTTAAATGTGATTAAAGTCAAATTATTGCCTGGACCTAAATTGCAGCTTTATTTTCCTTCTCTATAACCCCCTGATATTTTCTATGGCTGTGCTTCGGTCATTGCTAAAACTTTAAGACAGCTTCACACAATGATATTTCCACCTTGACACTTCACTGTTGGTTTTGTGTCTCAGAGATGATGTCCAGTGCCAGTCCACCTCCAAACATGGTGTTTGCAATGTTATCCAGAGTTAAATTTTGGTTTTGGCATTTTTTAGTTTTTATGAAAAAAACTATGCCTTACTTGTGTAGCGTCCAACGTGAGGTGCAGAGGTAGGTAGTAACTAGTTACATTTAGTCAGTTACATTTACTTGAGTAACCTTTTGGAGAAGAAAATGCTTGAGTTTTACTGTTTTATTAGTTTTACAACACCCTACTTTTACTTGAGTAATATTATTATGAAGCATCATTACTCTTGAGTAAATCTTCTGGATACTCTAGCAAACATGATTAACTTTAGTGAATGAAAAAACATATTTTGTTTGTACACAAGATTTGTTGTTGAGCCTTTTGTGCCGTTTGGAAATGGTGAATATACGGTAAACCCCATACATCGTCAATGGAGGTACTTTACCCTGTTCTAAAAAAAATACATTACCTACAAAAACTATTAGTTTAATAACTTTTTTATTGAATAAAAATTGTTCAATTGCATGTTTGTTATACATGTTTGTTATACTATTTGTTTTTTGTGAATGTTATTTGTATAATTTAGTCTTTGACATACCAGAATCTGCACATATTTTTGTCCAACTAATGACATCATTTTTAAATATTACATTAAATGTTATGATTATATAGTTACTCGGTAATTAAGTAGCCTTTTAATCAAATAGTTTTTTACTCTTACTACAGTAATTTCTCTGGCAACTACTTTTTACTTTTACTTGAGTAAAATATGTTGAAGTAGTGCTACTCTTACTTGGGTCCAATTTTTGGCTACTCTACCCACTTGTGGTCTGGTGTAACTTCATCAGTTGGACCATTAAAAGTACATTTCCTGTGAAAAATATTGACAAGTGCAAGGCTTACTTTCCATACTCTAGATTTGAATGAACAGGAAGATGTGAGCACATAGCGAGATCGTAAAGTCCCCATCTTTTTGTGACGCAGAACTATTCACCAGTTTGTGTTTAGGGAGATCTGTTCTGTTTTAGTCATGAAGATGCGCACATCCTCTGTGTGAACTCTGATTCTTTGTAGTTCTTGTCAAGGTTGAATCTGTATTTATTTTTTTTGTTCAGCTCTTTTGGAATGTAATTTGTCACATTTTGCTGCCAGGGTCTGGTTTCATTAACGGTGCAGAGGGTGCACTTTTGATGCCCTGAGTGACGCAAGCTGAACGGGTAGAAAAAGATCCCTTTCCTTTGGAAAAGCACCAGAGGGACTATTTCTGTAGCTTTAAATTGTTAAAAAGGGGGATTGGGTGAGAGAGAGGAAGGAGGGAGGGGGGCAGCATTCTGTTGTGAGCAGCAGACTGTTTCACGTGCCAGATCTGTAATGCGTTCCTCCGAGCTGGGAGCTGGCTGAACTCTAGGCCATGGCGTTCTGGGAGAGGAAGTCCCAAGCCTGGGGAGTTTCAGACATCCTGTTTTTGGAGTGCCATTGGCCAATATCAGGGCTGTTGCACGCCACCTGCAGACTGCAGGATCACATCTGCCAAAAGAGCAGAGACAGCAGCCTAGCGTCACGCAGTAGTTGGGTCTCAGAAGCTGCCTATCATTCTAACCATTGTTAAAATTTTTATAAGTTAAACTAACCGCCTATATTTATTTCTTTTATCTCAACTCTGACTTTATTTCATTAGGATATTGTTTTAAAGTGGTATTTGTAAAAACAGCCAAGATATTAAAGTGTATTTTTAAAGGATTTTCAGGTAACAATGTAAGTACTTAATATTACACAAAATGTTTTTTTTATTTTACATTCACTTTAACCTGGGTTAAACTTTTAATTTGTTCTATTTTTTCATCTACATTTTATAATACTGCATGTATTTAGAAACATTTTGCATTTAATTGAATTAATGCACGGAACAAAATGCCCTGATCCACTACTCATGGTTATGTAACTAAAGAAGGCATCGTCTATCAGGGGATCTGCTGAGATGTAGAGGCATGTTTACCGTCCGGCCAGCTCTCTCTTGTTGAAGACCCCAGGAGCTAATGGGTCAGGAAGTTTGAGAGATATAGCGCTTCCTTGATTGTTGCTATTTAGTACAACAGGAAAAGGTCTGTGTCAAGCTCAGCTCATTTCTTGATCAGCCTGGTGTATTTGTTCTGTCTCTTTTTCACTGGTCCAACTGGATTCTTTTCGCTGCAAACGGTTGCTATATGACCTTTATTTCAGGATACTGTACTCTGGTCAAACTGAGCAACGTGGACTGGATTTGTTTCTTCCAGGATTTGCATGAAATGTTTGAATTTAAGCAAGGATTTTTATGAATGTTTTGCATATAATGCTTTTTAAAAATTCTTTTGTAGTGGTTCTGGTACATTGTCAGATACTTTAAAGTACTTGACAGAAAATGCAGTGGTGTCATAGAGCTGTGGGAGACTCATCTGGCAACCGTTAACTGGACAGAATGGCCCTAAATGCTGAGGGGTCTCAGCTTCTAACCCCAGAAAAACACCAATAGACCCTGATGGGCTAACTTCAAAGGACCAGGACATCAAACGTATCCAAGAGCGTAGATAAAAAAGAAAAAGTCGAGTATTAACCCGACCATTTGTCAGCTTGCCGATTTATGTAAATTTTGTTCCCAATAATACCATTTTGTTCTTAGCAGACCACCGGGTTTGTGTATTACACCTAATAGTAAGTATGGACAGTGTACATGCGGGCTGATATCTCCTGCTGATATGTTGTTCCATTAAGACTAAAGTTGAATCTAACATTTAATGTATAAGTGCTTACCCCACCTCTACTACAAAAGACATCCTTCTGTATGTTTTATTCTCTAACTGATGCTCCTTTTTATACACCCCTCCCCTTTCCCATCAGCACCCCCCTCCAGCCCTGACGCTAGCTTGTCTGAGTGGCCTTTTGCCATGCATTCCTCCCTTCCCTGTTTGGCCTCTGTCTCAGGAAGTGGCCCAATTAGTGGATAAACACCATGGAGGAGATGAGGAGGCGGGGGGTTGGGGTTTTCGGGGGGTTAGTACTGCTGGTGGTGATGGCAGTGGATTGGGGCACCAATTACGTCTGTATGGGCCTTCTGGACCATGGTACTGCACAGAAACTCCTGCCCCAAATTTACTCTATTTGCCAGTGTGTGCCCTGCAGTGGGGCTGGAAATCTGTAGTGGAGGGAAAACTAAATGTGTGAAATTCAAGCGAAAAACCAGTTGAACTGTGGTTGGCCAATTTTTTATAAGAAGTTTCCTAAGTATCACGAGACCATCAAGACATTTTAAAACAGGGCTATAACAGAGCTTTAACTTTTTTACATGTGGTGTGTTAAAGAAAGAAAGAAAGAAAGAAAGAAAGAAAGAAAGAAAGATGCGTCATACTGCATGTATAAAGTAGAAATTGTAAAGTTGCAAAGTAAGAGTTCAACGAGGTAAAAACAGAGGCTTTTCACAGACCTCAAAATCCAAAATGGCTCCAATGTATTGAAGACATTTGTTATTTATTCTCAGTTTCCTGTCATCTCTTTCAGATTCTTCTAAGAGGTTCTTGAAATTATTTCTACTTCACTTCCTTTTTGAGTAGCATCTGTTTGAACAACTCATCTTTTGGTTGTCTTGGATCATTATTGTCATTATCTTTAAATTATAGCCAGTTTGCTTAAATTCTACCTTGTTAAAGGTTTATATCAAAAATCCTCTGAGCACCAAAACATCAGCCCAAGCACCACCAGCGATGCTTTTGCAATAGAGAAATTAGTTATTGAACACCTACGGCACAATGAAACTGTAAAAATGTAAGTTATTTTGTTCCAAGAACTGAAGCTGGTTTGGACTAATTACTACAACTAATACGAGTATGCTAAAACTGATGTTAGCATGCTAATATAATAGTAAAGCAAAAGCGAAACAATTTTTTACGCAATTTGGTACTATTAGATCATAGGTGGTCTATAGATTCACTATAAAAATAAGAATAAAACACTGTCAGTGTCAGAGTGTTTATGTCGCAATGACCTAGTCTTTGCAAGCATCTATCAGCAATGACATTAGCTTGCCGAGGTTAGCACCCACAGCTAAGAACTGTAATGAAGTCTGTTCTTGTCTCCATGTTAAATTAAGCTTCCATATTTGGGAACCATCCTTTTAAACTGTGAGGTTTTGGGATGTACTTATATTGTGATATGTTAAACTTTATGATGTGTGGGTTTTTTATGGTATCAGCAGATTTAACAACAAATTCTGACATAAAACACCTTAAATACTTTTTTAATTACATGTTTTCCATGATAAGCGCTCAAACACTGCACCTGAAGACGAGACAAGCAGAGATCTGCCAAATATTATTGTTGTTCCCCAAGTGTGAAAATCATAGTTTCTGTTACTGCTAACATAAGGATGCAAATGTTATTGCTGACCTTAATGTTAGAACCTGGTAAAAACTAGCTCATTTAAAATTAAAACACTAGAATTCCCAGAAGACCTATTTTTGTATTTTGACTGTGCAGTTGAAAATAGATAAAACAACCTTTTTTCTTATCTTTTTCATTACTTTTTTTTCATTCCGAAATTTGCATACATTTTCTTTAGGTTTAATGATACTGTCTTAAAACCTTATGACTTGTGTCCAAAGTTATGTTTATTATTTACAGCCTTTTAACAACAGCTGGAATTTGGTAGTAATGTTTGGAGTCCCTCATACTTACACAAACCTTTTCAGCTTTGCCCTCATATTTTCTATAAGACTGTGATAAGGGCTCCCATGGTGGCTTCTCCAAAACATTGACTTTGTTTTCCTTAAAAAACTGTAACTAATTTGACAGTATGCTTATGGTCATTGTTTATTTGAAAAATTTAATTTGTACCCGCCCTTAAACTTCCTGGATTTTGTCTTGAGATGTTGCTTTTTTTATTTTGTGATGTGTGTATTTATGTAGTCTATGTAAACATCTGGTTTAACCATATAATATATTGTTCTAAGACTAGAAGTGCAAATAATAATTGTACTGAACAGGAGCACTGAAATTGAAATGGGGTGCTTATTCATTTTCTTTAGTTCATATCTTCGACATTTTTAATGTTAATAGTTACAAAAAGTGGATTAAATACTTCTTCATTAAAATCTTAATGTGGCCTTGTGTCGTGAAGCTCAGGACTCTAAAAGCCAGTGTTGCCAACTGTCTCCGACAGAAAGTAGCTGAAGTTGACCCAGAAAGTTGTTAGATGTCGCCAGATGACGACACACACTAATTTGTATATTAATGCTGTTCTCACTCATTTGGCGGTCTCCATTTTCTCCTCGAACATCCATTGTGAATAAAAACTGTTTGCAATGAAAAGAGTGTGCAAAACCAGTGTGCTCATAGAGCAGAAAAGGGAAGCCTCAAAAGGTCGAGGAAAGATGGCAGAAACAATGAGAAGAAGAAAGAACTGGTAGATGGCTTTATTACATTCAAAGGAAAGTTGGTATAATGAGGAAAACAGAACGAAACAGAAAGGAGGAAATAATTATATCTTGATTAGGATTTGGTCATACAGGGTTAAACAATACATTATTTAAACATAGGGAGACATGCTACAGGGAAATGTGACGTTTGTCTTTAAGAAGAGACTGTGGAGCATGTTATACTACTTTGTCTGAAGTACAGTGGCTTGCAAAAGTATTCGGCCCCCTTGAACTCTTACACATTTTGTCACGTTACAGCCACAAACATGAATCCATTTTATTGGAATTCCATGTGAAAGACCAATACAAAGTGGTGTACACGTGAGAAGTGGAAGGAAAATCATACATGATTCCAAACATTTTTTACAAATAAATAACTGAAAAGTGGGGTGTGCGTAATTATTCAGCCCCCTTTGGTCTGAGTGCAGTCAGTTGCCCATAGACATTGCCTGATGAGTGCTAATGACTAAATAGAGCGCACCTGTGTGTAATCTAATGTCAGTACAAATACAGCTGCCCTGTGACGGCCTCAGAGGTTGTCTAAGAGAATGTTGGGAGCAACAACACCATGAAGTCCAAAGAACACACCAGACAGGTCAGGGATAAAGTTATTGAGAAATTTAAAGCAGGCTTAGGCTACAAAAACATTTCCCAAGCCTTGAACATCCCACGGAGCGCTGTTCAAGCGATCATTCAGAAATGGAAGGAGTATGGCACAACTGTAAACCTACCAAGACAAGGCTGTCCACCTAAACTCACAGGCCGAACAAGGAGAGCGCTGATCAGAAATGCAGCCAAGAGGCCCATGGTGACTCTGGACGAGCTGCAGAGATCTACAGCTCAGGTGGGGGAATCTGTCCATAGGACAACTATTAGTCGTGCACTGCACAAAGTTGGCCTTTATGGAAGAGTGGCAAGAAGAAAGTCATTGTTAAAAGAAAACCATAAAAAGTCCCGTTTGCAGTTTATCACAAGCCATGTGGGGGACACAGCACACATGTGGAAGAAGGTAAAATTGAACTTTTTTGCCAAAATGCAAAATATTATGTGTGGCGGAAAACTAACACTGCACATCACTCTGAGCACACCATCCCCCCCGTCAAATATGGTGGTGGCAGCATCATGCTCTGGGGGTGCTTCTGTTCAGCAGGGACAGGGAAGCTGGTCAGAGTTGATGGGAAGATGGATGGAGCCAAATACAGGGCAATCTTGGAAGAAAACCTCTTGGAGTCTGCAGAAGACTTGAGACTGGGGCGAAGGTTCACCTTCCAGCAGGACAACGACCCTAAACATAAAGCCAGGGCAACAATGGAATTGTTTAAAACAAAACATATCCATGTGTTAGAATGGCCCAGTCAAAGTCCAGATCTAAATCCAATCGAGAATCTGTGGCAAGATCTGAAAGCTGCTGTTCATAAACGCTGTCCATCTAATCTGACTGAGCTGGAGCTGTTTTGCAAAGAAGAATGGGCAAGAATTTCAGTCTCTAGATGTGCAAAGCTGGTAGAGACATACCCTAAAAGACTGGCAGCTGGAATTGCAGCAAAAGGTGGTTGAGGGGGGCTGAATAATTACGCACACCCCACTTTTAAGTTATTTATTTGTAAAAAATGTTTGGAATCATGTATGATTTCCGTTCCACTTCTCACGTGTACACCACTTTGTATTGGTCTTTCACGTGGAATTCCAATAAAATTGATTCTTGTTTGTGGCTGTAATGTGACAAAATGTGGAGGAGTACAAGGGGGCCGAATACTTTTGCAAACCACTGTATACTGTTGAGAGAGCTGGTAACAAATTAACAAGATATCAAATTGCAACTGGACATACAAGACTTTTTAAACAACATTACTAGTTCTGAAAAAAGAAAAAAAAATTGCTGATATATCATAAGAAGATGAAATCAATATAGAGAATATAGTTTTTGTTTGTTTGATTTGTAATACTTTGTCAAAATAAGTCGAGCATGTTTAGTATGCACCAAACGTTGCTTGCCAACCCCCATTAAACAGAAGTTTATGGCTTATGGTATTATTTTCTATGTTTTTTGTTATAAGTTTTAAATGTCCTACAGTACGTTACTGAGTTCACCATACATTTTGAACGTTCCTTGAATGCACCACAGGTGTGCGATTCAGCGTAGTAGACAAGCTTCTGCCTTTTTCTCCCTTGAAAGGCGAAGTTTGAAAGATGAAGGTGAAGAACGATGTTCATGTGTGGCTTCTAAAAGAAAGATTGGTCTTATACATCTGCAGATTTCTGTTTTGCTTTTGAATTAATTTTTACGAAAGCCCTAAAGGGTCATTAATACATACATTTTATTTCCCCCGTTTTCTCGTGATAACGAGATAATTTTCCTCAGTTTTCTCGTGATACTGAATTTGAGACTTGACTTTTCAAATTAATGATTACATCAGGGTCACTTAGATTGCGCCTCCGATAAAGATGGAGCCCTGCTAACGTTTTCTTAGATGACGCTCACTAATGCGTACATTATTATCTGTAATAGCAAGGCATAAAGCTATTTCAGCCTGTGTCAGGGCTTGATTGAAAAGATGTGTGATGTGGTGATCGATATTATCCTGCTCCTCTGACATTGCTACACTGAATGATGTTTCCTGCAGTGATTTAACAAACAATATAGTTTTTTTTTTTGAGATCTCAAATTAATTATCTTGTAATCACGGGAAAACTGAGGAAAATTATCTCGTTATCACGAGAAAACGGTGGAAAATTATCTCAATATCACGAGAAAACGGGGGAAATAAAATGTATGTATGTATAACCCTTTAGGGCTTCCGTAAATTTTAATGAACGAACTGAGAAAGGTTTATGATTGGTCAGTCGATGTAGTGTGATCAAGCTACATGCACAGATCATTCCCTTTCTGAGCGTCTGGAAGGTCGGTTCGGATGCAGAGCAGGCCGGGTCTCTAATCTCCAGGGAATATCTGCAAAAAAATTTCCCGAAAGTAGCTAAAGGTGGTCAGAAATGTCGCTAGATTTGTCGCTAGGCACTTTTTGGAAAAAAAGCTTTTAAGTGGGTCTAAAAAGTCTTTAGAAATCGCGACAAAGTCACTAAGTTGGCAACACTCCTAAAAGCCGGGGAGGTATTGCTTTGGATGCTAATGTTAGCGTGCTAATCTCATTGCTAACCATAGCATTAGCATTAAAACCTGTCAAGTACAAGATTATTTACACAATAAAACCTTGTATTTGACATATGGTGTAATTTACTGTTTATCTTGACATCATATACTGAACTATTGTTGTTTTCTTTTAAATAGAAACGTGTGCAAATTATTTAGCTGAATTATTATTGTTAGCGTTCGCATACTGTTCAGTCTGGAATATTCCATGTGGTATACAACCTCTGTACAGTATATTTTCAGTACCACAGTTTCTAATAGACTGTATACAGGATAAATAGCTATTTGAAATGTCAATCTCCTTCACAAAATTGTTAACTTACTATTAGCAGAGTACAGCTTCAGTGCTTAAACAGAAGGCTAATATTTTCCACTACCATTGTTAATAAATGGTTATCTTTATCAACAACATTGTTGATAAAGATAACATGAGGACGTTGAGTCTAACTGGTCACTTTGATAACAGAATATTTGCTTCAAGGACACAGTCATTGAATGAAACATCTTCACAAATGCTGGAACAATAAAATGTCCCAAAAACTTTGTGAAAAAGCTAAGCTCAATCAGAAGAATGTTTTGAAAAGAGAGCAGCTTCATGTTTTTGTCTCATTAAAAGGAGTGAACGCATGTTGCAAACTGTTATGACTGGGTTTTTAGATGCCCTCTGAAAGAGAAACAACAAACTACTGCTATACAGAGCAACCTTCCGGCTGACATAGTCAACAGATGTGACAGATTAGCACAAAATAAAGTTGAGCCAAATTCAAAGGCCAAAAAGTTACTCTAGTCCTCAGATCTAAAAACAGTGCATTCACCAGGTTTGAAATGGGTTTCATAAATTATGCAAAGGACAAATATACAGACAGTGCAACATTTAATAGTGGGACATAATCAAGTTTGTTTACTGATTTGTATCTATTAACATCCTGCCAGACTTCTTAGTACTTACATTCTGACTATGTTTGCATGTATACTATAAGTCTCTTACTGTTGAGTTTCAGACCTTTATCTATTTACTTTAGGGTCAAACTTTTTTGTTAAAGTGATACGAACAAAATTAAAAAAAGTGATACATTCCTTTTTCCGCTCAAGTGAATTTCCATGAAGGAATTTTACTTTCTGTTTTTTGGCATGTTATTGTTTGCCCCAAGTGACGTATGCTCGTGTATCTGCGGTCAAAACAATTTGCTGAATGAGTTCTACAAACTGTCTGGAGTGTGGCCTCAGGACGGGAAATCTGTCATCTCCAAAACGAGCACTCCTCATTAGCCGTTTTTGATGATCAACTCTTGCCAAATATTTTACAGCTAAGAGCCTATCTGGTTTTATTTTAATGAGTTCTTTAATTATGAACTTTACCAAGAATGAATGATTGGTTGTTAAAGTGAAGTTTCACTTTGTATGAGCATGCAGCGCACAGTATTTGTATTTTCTTTAGTTATATTTCTTTGATATCTGACTTTGTGAGTGTTTGTTCGGTAATGATTTTTATAAAGTTTTCTAAATAGCAAACTGATCTGTTACATTATTACAGTGTGGCTTGGAAAAATATTCATAAACCTTTAAAGCTTTTGAGATTTTGTCACACAAATACTTTACAAGGCACTTTAGTTTGTGTATACAGTCCACCTGGTTACAGATTTTCCGGTCATTTGGCCACAGAGGAACAGAGTCAACCCCCATTTCCTGGTGCAAATGATGAAGTGTACGTACGTCACAGCCCTGATGGATAAGCGAACATGGTAACCATTAATTCGCCTGTAGTTGGACAGATTAAACTCTATGACCCCAAATACAAAAAATAAAATAAAAATCTGTGCCTGCTTAGCACATGCGAATTGGCACTTAATAAATAAAACAAGCTTATTAAGTCTCTTTAACTAAATTAGAAAAATTTGGATATTTTTATCTCTCCTTTTTGTAATGTCATTTTAGAAAAATTTTCCATATATTTCAGTTTGCGTGCAAACATTTCCAGTTGTTTTGAAAAAGTCAACAGTTTCTTCTTAGTTAAAAGAAATACCTTCATAAAAGGAGTTTTAAGCGGTGATTATGTTGTTGAAAATATGCTATTTTGACTTTAAAATTTGTATTTTATGTTGGAACACTGTGTAACTCTCTACTTAATCATTTAAACTCCAAGAAACATAAATGAAATCAAAGCTATACTCTTGTGTTATTTTATACCTACTTTTTTTTATTGCGTTTTTTTAAATTTCTCCCATTTCTTAACATGTTTTATCAATTTTCTTCCCTCTTTACTGTTGATGGCCGATGCTTCTCCATTTCTTCATCATCATTTTTTAAAGCAAGAAAATCTAAATTTTCTGAAAGTATTAAACATAAACCACACAATCGCCATTGACCGTTCTGTTGTTTTTCAACGTGGATAAGTCATTTTAAAGCTCTCTTTTCTCCCACAGAAAATGCCTGAGTTATGCCCACTAAATCAGAGAGCCACTACCACATATGTCAATGTCAACTGTATTTATATAGCACGTTAAAAACAACAGGACTTAACCAAAGTGCTTTACCATCAGAGAATAACATAAAAGAGAAAATAAACAGAAAATAAGAACAGCAAATAAAACATAGCTCACACAATTCGCTTAAATTAAAAGCCCCCCAAAAAAGATAAGTCTTCAGCATTGTCTTGAAACACTTCACAGTCTCAGCCCTCCGTATTTTAACAGGCAAGGCAAGGCAATTTTATTTGTAAAGCACACTTTCAACAAAAGGGTAATTCAAAGTGCTTTACATGATTTGGTGATTTAAAAACAAAAACAAAACAAGGAAATTAAAAGCAAAAGTAGCAAATTAGCATGAAACACATTACACATGATGCACAATAACACATGATACACAATAAAGCAAGATAAAGATAAATATAGCAAGAGAGCATGAACACATTTCATACATATGACATCAATCATTTACTCGAAGGAAATTCTAAACAGATGGGTTTTTAGTCTCGATTTAAATCAGTTCAGAGTTTCAGCAGCTCTACACTCGTCAGGAAGTCTTTTCCAGATAAGGTGAGCATAGAAACTGAAAGCTGCTTCTCCTTGTTTAGTTCTGAGTCTAGGGATGTTGAGTAGGCTGGAGTTGGAGGACCTTAGTGGTCTTGGTGGTTGGTACCGTGACAACAGGTCTTCAACATATTTTGGTGCAAAGCCATTCAATGATTTATAAACTAGTAGGAGTATTTTGAAATCTATTCTCTGAGCTACAGGGAGCCAGTGTAAGCACCCCACATTTGATTTCTGTTCGTTCTGATGAAAAGTTTCCTATTGAAACATAGAAGTCCCTGTTCTTTAGGTAAGACTCGAACCAGCCAAGTACTGTACCAGAGAGTCCGACCCAGCTCTCCAGTCGTTCCAATAATATATCATGATCAACAGTGTCGAATGCTGCACTGAGGTCCAACAGAACCAGCACTGTGGTTCTACCACAGTCTGTATTTATGCAGATGTCATTGAAAACTTTGACGAGGGCAGTCTCAGTACTGTGGTGAGCGCGGAAACCAGACTGAAAAACATCAAAACGGTTTGTCATTGTTAGGAAGCTATTTAATTGGTGAAAAACAGCTTTTTCAATAATCTTACTGATGAATGGAAGATTAGAGATTGGCCTGTAGGTAAGTCATTCCAAAGCCTGGGAGCTGCTATTGCAAAAGCACGATCACCTTTAGATGTATGGATGATCATCTAGGGTGCAAGTTAATGGGTGAAGACAAAAGATTTCCCCCTGCCAACCAAAGCCGTCTTCCATTAAGAACTAGATTCGATGCACTCTTATGGAGAAACCTTATATGCACCAGCATTCTCACACACACACATAGATGTTAGGTCTCTGGTGTTTACAGATATATTCTTGGGCTGAGGTTATCATTACTAGATCTTGATTAATCGGTACCATGAGTTTTTCTGTGACATTGTTGTTGTATTTTTATATCCATTTTTGTGTGATCTGGTTGCTTAGTTCTTAGTTCACGATGTTTGGTTTGTTTTGTCGATGTTCCTTTTTCATTTTTTGTTTTGTTTTGTTTTTTCCCCTCTCTCTGCTGTCCTGTGGGTATGGAGGCAGACTTCCATGTTTTCCTGTGTTTTCTTTGTTCCCTTTCCTCTCTTGTGTTTTCAACTCACCCTCTCTCATGACTTTTTGTTTCCTACCTCTCTTCTTTATCTTCTTTCTTTCTTCCACTTAATTTTTCGTCTCCGTGTCCATACCATCAGGAAATAAAAACCCCAGGAATTCATAATAAAGATTTTTCACACATATATCAAGTGGAGGACTATAGCAAAAGCTGTACTGCTCCGCTTGTGAAAGTAAATCTGTTGGGCTTCTACTTGGTACTCAGACACCAATTCTGAGCTCCACACTGCCAAACAGGACACAAAAAAAGAACTAGATTTTTGTTGACAGATCATGCCACAACAAATGGACAAGAAGGAAGACCGAATCAGTTGATTTTTAGCATAAGGTTTATTAGGTAAGAAAAGGGTTTGTTTTACAGTTTTCTTTTTAAAACATTTTATCTACCCCCCTCTGTAGAAATCGCCTGCTGATATCCACACATTGTCTTAAAACAGTAACCTCTCACTTGTAATGATCTCCCAGTATGTTTACCTACGATATTTATCTTCAGCTGCCACTGTTTTTGTCCTCTATCTCTGAACCAGATGAAGAGAGTATTTTACTCCAGATGCATACTGATTTTATGGACTATCTAAAAATTGCCATGATATGGCGAAAGATGCAGAAGAACAAATCTTTTGCTGTTAACTCGAGGGACATTTTCTGGCCTGCATTTTACATTTTATTCTTGGTTTTGGTATTCCCAAGCGGGAAAATAAGTCTGAAAAGCTTTGTCATCTTTATCAAGAGAGTGGATAAACTACTCCCTAAAACTAAGGTCCTCTACCAGAGGCCTGGGATCTTAAGTGAGCTATACAGTATCTTAGCTGTTCCTAGCACTGCTCTCTTCTGGACTGAGGTGTCAGATGTTTCTCCAGGTATCTGTCGGAGCCACATTTCCAGTGTGGGGCTCACTGCGCCGAGTGCTCCAATGACCACAGACACTACAGTTGCTGTTAACTACCAGGGTCTTTATATTTCTCCAGTTTCTCATGTTCCTTTTTCCATCTTGTGGGGTGGCCACATTGATCACAACGTCCTTCTTCTGCTGCTTATCAATGATCACAATGTCTGGTTGGTTGGCCATTTTATATATATATATATATATATATATATATATATATATATATATATATATTCCACATCCCTGGTTTGTGGTTCTGTGCTAAATGTGTGCAGTGAAGCAGTAGTCCATATGGCTGTCATTGTGGATAAGATACTTTGGGTAGTCCCTCTGAGAAGCACAGAAATACCAACGCTAACTGGAAAAGGAGTCAAAGTGCAATGCTTTTTTACACAGTACACCCTTAAAACCTGGGGCTCAAATGTGCTATATTGAAACAAGGGACAGCTCAAATTAAGTCTTGCTTTGGATAAATTTGCCAACTGAAGATTTATCAAATGTAAAAAAAAAATAAAAAATGATGGAAGTACGGTAACTGTGCTAAGCTTCAGAAAAGGAAAAAAAGGACTAAAATGGACAAATCTTGTTTTGGGAATGTTGCTGAAACCACGCAGCTCACAGGATATAAGACAGTAAGTGTTATATTATCTAAATTGCATGAACATGAGGCTTGAAACAAGATCTCCCAAATTACACATTGCAGTGTTTGCTACATAAATAGTAATTTCCACACACAGACCCAAAAAAGAGGGGGGGGGGGAAACATGCCTCCCACTGAAAATGGGATTCTTAGCTGTAAAAGTCAAGCTATTTCTGGTATGCACCACTTTCCACCCCAGATATATCGCATATTTCACCTTCGTTCCTGTTTTTCTCTTCCCCTCATTCTTGACAGACAGTAAAAGCCAGCTCCAATCAAACTGCAAGCTGCAGGATTTAGTCTGACAGACAAATTGCAACTCTTAAGAATGGGACAGCTCGCCTGTTGTCTTTGCAGGAGTTGAAGCCTCATGCACACACACACACACACACACACACACACACACATATAGCGGCCCACTCCCCAAGAGATTTACAGATCCCGAAGTGCCGCAGAGTTACAGTACAGCGGAGGCCCACTCCGATGATGGCCTTGGACAGAGAGAGGCCCATTGGGCCCTGGGTTAGGGGCTTTAAAATGTTTTGAAGTCATAAATACTTGAAAGTGCAGTAAAGCTGTCACAGGCTTCCTGAAGCAAACATGCACTCATATGGGAACACATTCATGCAGTTGGTGTATATTTGAAGGTGTCGTTAAGAGCTACAGAAAAAGGAACCGTATTATAATTTTTTTTCACTTTGCAACGTGTTGGTTTTTTTTAGGTTTGTGTGAAACATCTGTGGCATGTATTGGTCAGAATACACACTGCACCCTTCTATAACGTCCTGTTTTGGACCCTTCGAGTTTAGGGGACACACTGAGACCTTTGCAGACCTCTGCAAAGGTCACTCATCCCCACCCATTCCCATGTTTTTATCTAATTCTACCTTTCGGTACATTTCCAATGAACTGTCTGTTAATGAGATGCATGGCTGTGTTCATGCTGTCGCTGTGCTCTTCCCGCAGAGAGGGGAGATTCATGCATGCGTGATTAATTTGCCATGCATATGCTTCAACCATAGCAGGGCTGCTGTGCGAGGGGAGCCGTCTGTGAGCTTTCTGACACGGGAGAGGAGTGGAGGTTAGCTGGTCGGAGGGTGGATACGCGCTTCAGGTCGGATCAACTTCAAAATTTAATCACTTGTTCCTGTTCCCATTCCAGACATTTCCTGAATATTCCATCCAAATCCATCCATAACTTTGTGAGTTATGTTGCTAACAGACAAACAGACTGACAGATTGGCACGAAAACTTCACCTCCTAGCGGAGGTAATGAAATGAGCATACATATACAGTACTACCATGTAAAACGCACACTGTTTGCTGATTTGAAACTTTTTGTTTGTACTTCTGCACTGGCTCACTCAACAGAGATCAGAGATATTCTCGAGAGATTGCTGATAGTAACCAGTTCTCCTATTAAAAATGGGTCAGAATCCCTGTTCAGGTCTGATGCAGCGAACAAAGGCTTTTCTTTGAGTTGTTGCAAGTAGAGCTGAGAACATTTATCAAAAGTTTCATTTTTGGCAGTGGGATTATTTAGATTCCCTCCCGCTGCTCTCCAAAAGTAGTAGCTGCATAAAATGTGAATTTGGAAATATTCCTAATATGTTGATGCATTTTTATTTTATTTTATTGAGGTTTCTTTTCTTACATAACTTGCTTGTAATAGCTATAACAGGAACCAGCTAAGTTATGTTAGTTGTATAATTACTTTCTGATTATTTTACTGTCAAATAAACACATACTGACTACATCAGCTAATAAGTACAAAAAAACTATTTGTACAGTTATATAAAGCCAAGAGCATCATTATAAAACAATATAAAACTGAATTAATGTATAGTGTGAACATTCAGAACTTTATTTAATTATGAATGAAGAAAACTTTAATCAAACACAATAAATAGCCTTTTTTATTTATTTATTGTCCCAATAAAACTATTAATAATTGATGTTACAGTGATATAAAAACCAGCAACGTGAGAGGGTGAAATTCACTATCAAATCATTGACAGCAGTAGTGTTTTCTAGAAAATGTTATATACTTAAACACTAAAGATTAATGCAAAATTGTTATGTTAAATGTTTATTTACCAGCGATATCAAGTCAGCAAACACAGAAATATTTAATGCTAACAAGTGTAAATAGGTGTTTTTGAGGGTAAACTTTATAGGGTAATTATTACTAAAAAGAACACTTGTAACCTAAAGCCATGGGATTTTCTGTAGTGGATGTCAAACAGCTGAATATGTGATCACACCCTGTCAGGTTCACCCTGCCAGCAAGCTTTTAATTAACAAGGTTTTCCTGTTTGACCTACCTGTTGTTTTCTTATGCTACATTCAGACTATTTTATGTAGATGATTAAGTCAAATTTTTACAGGGATGCAGAGACTGTTATGATTGTGCTAAGTTAAAGGACTTTAAGGCAAAGATCTGTAAAATGTGTAATTTCTTTCCCCACTTGAGGGATGTGTTTATTTTCTCAGGACCAGTCAGTAGAAATAGGAGGAGGAGATAAACTCCTAAAATAAACATAATTAAAAAAAATATTTATCCCTTTCTTGGTATGATGAATAAAGTAGAACCAGAACCAAGTGTTGTCTGGTGGGGACGGACAGAGCAGCATCCTCATTATCAGAAATGTTTTCTGCAGAGCAACATATGTGTAAGAATGAACATATGGACATATGGCAGAAAACCCAGTTCTTTAAATTTTACAATTATACAATGCAGGACTATATAACCAATTTCAAAGTAGAATTACTTGAAACTGAACTAAAATTAGAGGCACGGATCTTCGGATCTAAATGTATTAGGGAGAAGCTTCATCTAGTGTCAATCGTCTTTCACAAGAGAAACAGTATTAAAGTCCAATGTTCATGTACAGCAGGGTAATGTAGTAAACCCGTTTACCGTCAGTTAACATAACAATAGCCAGCTAGGAGGCTAGCTTAAGAAAGCTTATTGCCACTAGGCTTTATGTCATTGATATTAACCAATATGACTTGATTGCTAAAATTGTACAAGGCCATTGTTTTACCAAGAATATCTACAAACAAAGACTTTCTAGTTTATAGTTCTCACGTTGAGCTGACTGTGTGGTCTGCCACACAGCTTTATCCAACGGAAACATTTGTCCATGTTTGGTTTCAGTTTGGGAAACGGGATAAAATAATCTCCATTGCTTATCCTCTTGGAATACCATGTATTGCTTTTGCGTGCCATTAACAATTTTTACGCCTTATAACACAAATAGCGCCCAGAAAACCCCAAAAGTGTCGCAGGCCATAATGTTTCCTTATGGAGCAAGAGGGCAAGAATGTCCAAGTCCGTTTGTTTCTGGAAAACTGATAGTAGAATGCCATTAGTTCGTTTGCGTTCAGAGGGCGGCCTGGGCCACAGGTCAACCGCGATGAGACATTTTGAAATTGCCTGCATGAGGATCTGTAAGGTTGGATAAAACACAGAATGAAAGCATAGCCCCAATACTCCGGTCTGCTCTAATTCAGCTTTGAAATGACTGTATATAATCATAATACAAATTTCTGTATTCAGTGAGTCAGTCGTCATCCCCACATTTTTTATAATTTTTGCAGCACTAGTGGCATTTATTTGCAGTATTAGACATGCTAGGGAAAGACATGCAGTTAAGATCCCAGAGTCAGAAATCAAACCCAGGATGCTTGCATTGGGGACTAATAGCCTTCAAGTATGGGGGTCCTGTCTACCGCTACTCCACACGCCTCCCCGTCAACCAAAATTTACTTGGTAATGAATTACAAAGCCTATAAATAGTTAATTTTTTTAATCAGATCCTTCCACTTGTATAATAATTTATAATTTTGCAGTTTGCATAAAATAAATACATTTATCATGGGTATATTTAGTTAACAAAATTGTCTCCGATAGTAATTTGGCAGCTGGAAGCAGTCTTTTGGGACAAGTTGGCCACCTGTTCAGATCATTTATCAAAATGGATCAACGACTCCACATAGCTGACTTTGGCCTGCATCATCCTGCACATGCAGGCTGCTTGCTACTGATGGGTAAAAGCGATTGCTTTAACATCTATGAATGCCAGGTTGTGGGGGGCTTAGAACAACATCCTGACCCTCACAACAACTTTCTGAGAACAAGAGAAAGGCCTTTTGTTCCAGCCGATAGCATACTGGTACCTGTACTGAAGTGTGAAAGGAACATGATCATATGAAGAGCTGCTCACTGGGCTGCTGGTGCTCTGGCCCTGATTTCTTTCCCTTTGAAACTTCGACAACAAAAGCATTTTTCTCCCTTTTGTCGTCTTCTTCCTTTATTTCTTTTATTGTGAATTCACTAAAGATAACAGGACAGAAGGGTCCTGTCGGGTGGCATCACAAGGCCACCCCCCACCAGTGGTCTTGCATCATCTTGTCACTGCATCTATGATCTGAAAATGCAACATAAGGAGGTTTCTAAATATTTCACTTGATGACTGGTGTCTAATTATTTCACCTCTGAACCATTTTATAACATTTTGCTAGTCTAATTTGACTGGTAAGGTAAAAAAAAAAACCTGCACTGTCCCATGTTACAGCAACGGAACAGTTGAAAGTAGTTGTTAGCCTTTCTTACCAGATCAAAACCATGCGATGATGTCGGAAAACCACCTGCACTTAGATGGTATTTGCAGGGCCTAAAGCCTGGTTCATACTGTGTTTTTCTGCCGTCTTAGACAAATAGTCGTGACAAAAACGGTGTATGTGAGCACGATTCATAGGTCTGTGGCCATCCAGTGGGCCTTCTGAAAGCTTAGTGACCAAATCCATCCTCTGACAGTCTTCAAGCAGTCTCAGAAAATCTACACTCAGTTCTGCAGTCGACCAATGAAAATTGACCGAAGGAATGACATGAAAATCTAGTGACGAGAGTACAATGTGACAGTAGCATTATCAAGATTAGCAACAATGAAGGCTATGCATAAGCACATGTGGAGCAGCAAAGCAGCAGAATTTATTGAGATTTGGCAGCAAAGACAGTGTATTAGACATTTTATCGTTGCCATCTTGGGCATCTGCCTGCTTTTATTGACGTATGCTTTTCGGTATGCCCGTGACTTTTCCGTGTCCTGCCAGACCGAGGCATTGTACAGTTTGACTCATTGAAATCTTGGGGTGTACAGTGTGTCACTCTTCTAGAGCTCGCACAGTGTGACTTTGGAGTTACATTCCACATTAAGAACTGCTAATACTGAACCACCAACAGGTTCGGGTCCACTGTATTGAAATGTTTCTTTTGTCAAAAATCATCACATAAAAGCTATAGTAATTTGTTTTTTTCCTATCAAAGTTATTTATTTTCTTCCATTACATGACTCATTACATTACATGAGAACCTCAGGGCTGCAGAGAATATTCATGTTTTTAAGAGCAGGCTCAAGACTCACCTTTTTAGCTTAGCTTTTAACTGATTATTATTTATCACTGTTTGTTTAATTGCTTTGGATGTTTTATATGATTATATTTTTATCAGTTTTACTTTTCAATCTTAGCACATTCATTTACCGTTTCTTTTTATACTTTAATTTATCTTAATCCCCGTTCCAGTGTTTCCTCTGTGGGAGCCCTCTGCCCCGGGAGCGGTGGTCGGCTGTAGCTGCCTGGGTGCTCTCCAGGTGGAGCTTGGTTGGAGGTGGGGGTCTTGGCCTTGCCTCCACTGGGTGCCCTGTGTCAGTGCCTCGGCTGCTGCTGTTAATCTACTGCTGCCGGGGCATATGGCTCCTCTGATGGCGTTTCCTTGCATGGTTCATCTGCACTCGGCCCAATGTCCTTTTTTACCTTTTCTTTTAACTGTGTGTGTGCATGGGAGATGGGTTGGGGGGAGGGGGGTATAACTGTGACCATGCTTTTAAATCTGTGGGGGAGGGAAGGGAAGGTGGTTTTATGTGGGGTCATTTTAATCTGTAAAGCACTTTGTGATGCAACTTCTTGTATGAAAAGCGCTTCATAAATAAAGTTTGATTTGATTTGATGATTTAATGCAATAATTAAATTCCAGCTAAAACGTTAATCCAAGTTGCCTGAAACAACTCAGGACCAATTTGCTAAACTGATAGGCAAGGTCTTCTCATTTTCATTGTTTAGCTTGTTGAAATATATAAATCAAACTGCTCTGCCCTTAACTCCATGAATGTAATCACAAGGTTGCATGAGGCCTAAAGACAAAGCAGAATTTTAAGAATGTAAAGTTGATTGCTGGTAGCTTTGGATGTGGGTGTGTGCAGGTCTGTTTTTTTATTGAATGTGAGACAGTCATAATAAGATGTACTGAGGCTCAGCCAGAATGATGGCATCACACAGTGGATTCAAGGTGAAAATTTTGCTGTTTGTTAAGCCATGAAACTGTCAGGCTGCAGCAGAGATAGCAGTGAAAGCCTCGTAATTCAGCCCATTTGTGTTTGCTTCAAACTTGAATTTATCTGTGGAAAGTTCACCTGCCTCTGCCTGCGTTGAGCAAGTCGTGGTGATGAAATTTATTCCTGTAAATTTCCAATATTGTTTTGATTTGAGCGTCAGGAAAGCTTCTTCTGGGTTTTTGAGGTTTTTATATGGATACTTGAGTATAACTACAAAGTCCTCATCCTGCTTTCTCATCCCCAATTTTCCTTGTCTTATTTGCACACAAATGCTTATGCACACTCACGAGGGGAGCAGAGGAGTAAGAAGCAAGGTATTATTGGCTGAGAGGGACATGTTCATGCAGCTCCTGGTCTGAATAGCACTTCCTGGCGTGTGAAAGGCGAGCTGGGAGAGAGATGAAGGGAGCAAATGGTGGAGGTGGTGGTGGGGGCAAACCTCCTCCTCTTCCTTCTTCCTACTTTTGCTGAAAGCCTTGTTTGCCATTCTTGCGAGTGCTTCTGTGAAAGGGGAGTCAATGAGGGAGGGAGGGTGGTGTGACAATGAGAAAAGGAGGACCACATCCGTGTTTGCCAGGTGTTCCTTTTGTGCTTCTCACCTTGCACTCAGGCATGGATAGCGAAACGGAGAAAACACAGAGGAAGGAATATAGGAGGTGGAAGGAGGAGATAGGAAAGGAGGGAAAGGGGCAGATACTGTGGGGAAAACAGGGAGTCGGAGAAAAGAAAGCCTCACAGATCCCTCCATTCTTTCACAAAGATAATCTGCAGGAACGGAGTTGCAAACACGAGGTGTGCAAGCTCGAGTGCGTGCATGTGCCGGCGTGCTCGCACATTTGTCTTACTGAGGGTGTGTGCTCCCTTATATTTATTCAGGTTCATGGCTTTTATGCACGCTATTATGCTCCAGTGATAAAACGCTTTTCCACAGCCCATCAACAATGCTTTATCAAACGGCTGATCACAACCGGGTCTACAAGAGCTTGCTTAACCTGATAACCACACGATAGTGCCGCCCTTTTCAGGCCCTCAGATGCTCAGGACCCCCCAAGTCAAGCCAGCTTCAAATGTATGTCTTACTGTAAACGCTATTACAAAAAAACCTGGTCTTTCCCAAACAACTTAACTGCACTTTGGAGGACCTAAATACAGATAATGGTCACAAATTAGACCTGAGACCCTCATATGAGAAAGCTTTGCCCAGAAGATGCCTATCTCAGAGGACTTTTGCCCTCAGGATGGATTTTACTTGAAATTGCAAGCAGATGCCAAACAATGTGAAAGTTCTACTTTTATTGTGATTGATGTTCTGTAGTTCTGTTCTCACCAGCCAAAATCTCATAGCAGAGTCATTGTTTAGTTGCTCTAATAGTGCAACTGTTTTGTTCAAATTGGGGTTTTTCAAAGGCTTCCAAAACCCAACTGACTGGCTCTGCTTTTTGTCGACTACATTCAGCCTGACAGCTCAACCTAAATTTCCACATTTTACAGTGCTGCAAAAAAAGTATTTGTCTCCTTACAGAATCTATTTTCCATTATTATTTGTCATATTTAAATGTTTCAGATCAACAAACAAATTTTATCATCAGAGATCATCTGAGTAGATACAAAATGCAGTTCAAAAATAAATACATTGAAAAACAAAAAGCTATCCAAACCTTCTTGGCCCTGTTTTAAAAAAGTAACTGCCCTCCTTGTTAATTCATGAATTACCTGTGATTAATGTCATTTGTTAGAAAGCGGAGTTTCATTTTACCAAACCTGATTTCTTCCTGACATGTAGGATAAGGATTTGTATAAGTAGAAGCTGTCTGGCAACACAAAGTAGGCTAAAGGACCTCAAAAAGCAATTTAAGAAAAAAATTTAAGAACAGATAAAAAACATTCTAATGGAGATATATCAGTTTGGAAAGGCTTACAAAGCCATGTCTAAGGGCTGTTTCAAAAGACAATGCCATCACCAGTGCCAGTATCATCATCAGTGATCAGGTGTTTTTCGCAAAAGGGGAAAAGCAATGGTGTACAGCAATGTAAATGACCAATAACCAGTTATTGCAAATGCTTGCTGGTAGATATTGCTGCTAAGGTTAAGGTTTAGGGGATCAACTGGGTTTGTTTGGACAGCCGTTTCCCTAAATGAACAAAGTCCTCACTTTTAAACTGCATGTTTTCCAGATATTACATTTTGTGAAAAAAAGCAAGAACTGAAGAAATCTTTAAGGTGGTAAATAGTTTTTCACAGCATTGTAAAATCCCGAGCCAACAATGTGTTTTAAACTTCCCTGACACAGGTACCAATTGGGCCATATATTTCCTGAATGAACGATGACTTTCATTTCTTCACCAATGGGTTACAATGTGATTACGTTTAGGTGATTTTCCAGCTCTTTGCCCTTATTGTATAGAGAAGCAAGGGCCTGTTGTTGGAAAGCTAGTGACTTTCAGTTTGTGGTTTGTTAGTTTTGAGATTAGGCATCTGACAGTATGCGAATAGACCAGTTTGTCTATCTTTAGAAACTCAAGGTTGTTGTTTTTTGCCAAGGGGAATCACTTAGATCCGGAACTGTTACACAACTAGAGGTGTGGTTAGTTGGTGGATTTGTTATGAAACAGAATGACACAATTGTGGGAAATCTTTTACTGTATATTCTGTTTAATTAACCTATTTTACACCAGACTGATACATGGATAAACACATACCTCCTTTCTGGATGTCTCTTGTTTCCCATTTTCATAACTCCTGGGTGTAATCTGTCACAAGACATTGTGTACTTAGTGTGAGTCATGAAAAATACTCGATGCCAAATTAACTTGCCAACATACTATTTGCAAAGACCTATTGTGTTTCTGTTGCCATCAGAAGTCTGTTTGTAAATCATATTATTTTTAAGGATTATGAAACCAAGTATTAAAGACCTTATTTGAGGGAAAAAAGAAAAATCTTAAAATGGATAACCTGATTCGAAATTTTAAAGAACTTAGTTTGGGCATTAATCGTTAGCCTTCAGGTAACTACAGTCACTCAACCCAAGTATATATGTTGCAGTTTTTACGATGAAGTCTTGTTCTGAACCACTGTGATGGAATCTGAATATGCTCAGTTGCCCATTCGCGACTAGTCGTCTTGGAGAGCATGATTCAATTACCGGCAGCTTACTGTAAGACAAATACAGAAATAGACTGGCGGGTGGTGTTGTGTTTCATTCCTTGTACCCAAGGTCAAGGAAACTGTAAAATAATATCCATTTGTAAAAGGAAGGATGTATGTCTCTGCAAACAGGGCATTGCTGAGTTGACTGAATAAACGGGACTGTGTGTAATGCAGTTAGTGCTGAAGATCTTCTGAAAGTCCCCCTTCCACATAATTCTCTGAAACGCTCCTTACATCATGTTGCAATATTCCCACACAATCTGTAACTGCATATAAAGAACACTGTTAGATTTTCCAAGCTGGAATGATAGAACAAGCGTTATCTTGTTCCCCTGTTTTAGACAAGAACACTGAAGGCTTTCACATTTGAAGCCTTATTACTACAAGGGATGAGCCTTCTTCATATTTCTTGCTCCGAGATTTGGTCCAATAACTTTATGATATATAGTACCTTGCATAACATTTTTTGTGAACTTTTTTGAACTTTTTTCAAATTTTGTTTGTTAAACCACAAAATATATAATAGGGCCTTTCTGTAAAGGCCTCAGAGAACATCAGTGAACAAACAGCATCATCGAGACCAAGGAACACTGCAGGAAGGTCAGGGAAAAAGGTTGTGTGGAGTTAAAATCAGGGTTAGGCAAAAACAATATCCCAAACTTTAAATATTTTTACAGAGTGCTGTTAAACTTTTACTTGAAAATATAAAGAGTACGACTCAATGACCAAGGTACCAAGACATGGCCGTCCGCGTAAACCGGTGGTGTACAAAGTCAGTCTTCAAGGACTGGTATCCTACATATTTAAGTTCTTTCCCTGGTTCCACACACCTGAATCAAATGCTTCATCTGATGATTTATCTGCAAGTCTCTGCAGAACTTTGAGATCCTGCAGGGGTAGTTGGACCATTTGAATCAGATGTGTTGGACCAGAAACAGATCTAAACATCCATGGCCTAAACTGAAGGACCAGGCAACGAGAGCATTGATCGGAAAGTCATCTGTAGTAGGGATGCACGATATATCGGCATCAACATCTGTATCGGCCAATGTTAGGTGCTTTTTAACGTATCGGCATCGGTCCGATAAGTAACAGAGGGCCGATATTAACAACCAATGTTTATGTATTTCCATCTTTGACGTTTCGGTCTGTGTTTCGGGGGGGGGGTTGTTATCCATGTGGTGTTTGTTAGGTCATGTGACAGTGATGCGGTGCAGGAATGTGGGGGTGTTTAACTCAAGCAGAGAAACGATGTAGATGGTGTGGTTGATTTTTCACAGTGTCGAAAGTATAGATAAATATACCGTATACCATATCGGTGCGTATCGGTTATCGGCCATAACAGCGGGATTAATATCGGACATCGGTATCGGCCCAAATTTTCATATCGGTGCATCCCAAATCTGTAGGCTTGATGATGTTCTGTTCTGTTGTTCTGCCTACAGCTGATCTGATGACTCAGGTTGAATTTCTTAACCAGCTCTACACCATCATACCCAGAGGTTTCCACTTAAACAGCACATATGACTAACCTTCCTTGGCATCTCATATGCATAACAGTACAGTACTTACTTAAACCACCCATGTTACCTTGGTTGTTATTATAATCCCACAGAGGCAGAATGAATGATCTGATATTAATTTAAAACATTATATTTCATATCCTGAAGACTTTGTAAGAAACAGCTATAATATGTCTTTCTATTTAACTTCTGCTTGACCAAATTTATTGGTTTGAGCAACAATCAGACATTTGAATCCACTACTTGATCCACAGCATTGATTCATCGTATTAGCTTTCAGTAATTGAAGGTCATTGAAAGCTGTCGTGGCCCATGACCCCTGGATAAACCCTTATATCGAGTCTCCTTGCTCAGGTGAAAGATGTATAACCAATTGCAGTCCGATGAAAAATCAGCGGCCGTGAGTTTTGTTGGTCATGGCGCTGTCCTGCCACTCCGTAGCCATTTCCTACATCCAGTCTCATCTGCAAATGGCAACCCCCCCACCATGATCACCATGGAGACAGGCAGTCTGACCTGGAATGCCACTATTCAGACCTGCTGTGAATCTCGCTTTTCTTTCCGAAGAGCTGAAAGTATCAATTAAGGCAGTACCAGCCACCCCCAAAACCCCCACTCAAATAACTCAGGCAATCGGAACTCAAGAGGACACCAATTTAACCAGATTCCACTTTCTCAAATTGCAGGAAAACACACTTAACTGATGGGCCCTCCTGACTTGAGAGGAGCCTTTGTTGCGTGCCTTGACCCCCGCCCTCCACCCCCCTCCGCCCCTCACCTTCCTCTGGCCTGTCTCCCCTCCGTGACACATAACAAGCTCGGAGCACACCTTTTTTCCACAGGGCCAGCGTGCTCTTAACAGGCAACCCTTTGACAAACCTGAGGTCTCTCTGGGCATCTGAAGGGCCATTCTCCAGGTTCAGAGGCAACAGACGAAAGTGTGTAAATGATACCTGACGTCATGTAAGTAGATAATTTGATAGGAAGCCATACCTGTCAACACTACAGGGCAACTGAACTGTATGGCCTATATTAACCTATGGAATACTAGGACCTTAACAGAAGAGTCTTTCCTGTAACTTTGGCTATGCGGGAGCCATTTTGCATTTTATTTTACCTAAGTGGTGTAGATCACCTTCCTGAGGCTGTTGCCCCTTGTTTTCAGGCTAGCCATTCACCAATATTCCCATGAAAGGGACAACGATGCAGACTGGAGTAAGAAAGTGGGGATTTTTGTCGAGTTGTCAGAAAATTGTGGTGCAATGTTAGCATCAGCCACAGCTGGTTCAAAAAGATTCCAATACATTCAACAGAAAACATCTAATTAAAACATTGTTTACATTTCTAGAGAAGGCATAGGAACATTATGTTGGGTTCATCTTCTTGCCATCGTTCCATAATGATTCTCCCACCTGAGCTGTGGATCTCGCCACCCCTTCGAGAGACGTCATTGGCCTCTTAACCTTAAGAATCTATTAAGAAGTGGCTTTCCTATAGCATGTGATGTAGTGAATAGAGTTTTGAGCATGCACTAAACTTTAGTAGTGAGGTTGTTTGTGGTGACATATTGGGCTCCTGAGTCGAGTTTGGTGGACCGGTAGCAATGTGCCCATGATTTGGGGTCTGTGCTCATTGGTGTGTCAAGAATTTTTAGCACAGGCCTCTCTTGCCTCAGGTTTGGTCTGCAGGATATACATGCCTGCTGTATTCATTGAGGTAATGTACTGCCAACATATAGAGTTGATGAAGGTGCAGGATAGCATGTTGGGGACCCCAAATATAGATAGGAAAAGCTGTTTTGGATAAAACGAGACACTTTCTAACAGGTTATGGAGAGCTTATCTTGGTCTTTATCCAAGCCTGCAGGATATCAGAAAAATATCTTAGCAATACTGTTGATGATTATTGTGATGACAACATTGATTAAGATTTCCCCCCACTAACACTAATGCGGTTTTTATTATTATTGCAGTTTCCAGACCATTTTCTATAAGCTTTGGAATCCCAGCCACTTAAAATAATGTAATGGTGTGGACCACATGCAGTTAGAGACCTTCCTACTGGTCAGACATACTATTGATGGGGCATTAGTTGACACTGTTGCCTTGCAACAAGGTTTTAGAATTAAAACTCTGCATAGAGTGGGTTCTTTCCAGGTATGCCGGATTTCTCCCACAGTCTAAAAACATGAATGTTTGGTAAATAGCTCTCTCTACCTACTCCTTAGGTGCAGTATATGTGTGTGTATGTGTGTATGTGTGTGTGTTTGTGTTTTGTTTTTTGGCCTGTTTGTCTCTGTGTTGCCCTGTGGTGGACTTGGCCAATGAACGCTGGAAAAAAACACCAGGCCCAGCAACCCTGCAATATTAGGGATGGATGAATTGATGGACAGATGGTATCCAACCAGATATTGCATCCAAGCAGTCCTTTTCCATTCTGATATTGCAAAAATTGATATTGCGATGACTACTGTGATGTAATTTATTGTTCAGCTTTATCTATATCCTTTGTAAGGGGGGCTAGACTTACCTTTAGGTTGAAGAACATTTGAAAAGCAGAGCTTATTATATTTTATTTTGCACTGCCATGGTATATATATCAGAGATGGTAGATGGCGTTCATCAAAGCTAAATCTCCCCCAAGACACTGAGGACATGGAAAGGCAAAGTTGTAATCCAGCTGTTTCGGACCATGTCATGAGACAAAAACTGCATCTTAGAGTTAAAGTGTAAGGACAATGCACAAACTATATCGTTTTAATCATGGGTTTGTGCTATAGTGGTTGGGATTGCAAAATCTGACTACATGGTTCCATTTTGCAAGTCAGGATCCACAATATCACGACATGCAGTTGGTTACATTGCAAAATGTTTCCTAAAGAGAATATTTAGCTTGGCCTTTTTATTTGCGAACTCTTAAACAGAAATAATTAATAAGTGTGAAATCTTTACATCTGCACCTAACAATTATTTGGCTGGCCCCTGTGTGTGTTTATCTGAGGTGAATTACAGTCGTGCTGTGAAACTGTGCCAGTACATCCAGAAACCTTTGAGGTGTGTGAATGCATGTGCACTTACGGTTTGCTTTGGTTGTCAGTCTCTCCATCATCACTGGGAGACATTCCTCAACACTGCGGAGGAAGCGCAGTATGTAATTTGTGCTGTCTGAAAGAATTATTCAGCTCGGCTCAGCTGCTTCAAGCTTGATGGAGGGTTCCTAAAAAAGATCAGTGATTCAGGAAAAGAGGTCAGTGATCACCACATAAATCACCTTGCCTTGCCAACAGATTGCCCAGAAGCAGATGTGTCTTTGGCACTTGGCACAAGATTGCTCCACCGGATCAAAAAACAACAAAAAAAAATAATTGCCCAACCCTCAGACCATAAACATGTCCCTTCTCAGCCCCCACAACGGATTCAGCAGCAGCTCTGCGTGCCTCCCTCCCTCCAGCCCTCCCTGGATCTCTCTGTTTCAACACATCCCTCTCTTGACTTCCTTCCTGCCCCACCCTTTGAATTTTAATACCTGCCTGTCAATTTTTTTTTTTCTCCACCCCCCCCCCCCCCTCCTTCACAAGACCCTTGCTGTGCATCTAGTAATTACTAGAGCACAGAGAAAACCCTTTCATTTAAAGGATTGGCAATTATCTCAGTGGAACACAATAAAATGGCTTCCCCTCAAGAGGAAGGGGAAGTTTGAGCTGTGGTACGCCGCTGCATGTCGCACTGCCTTCCATTCGAAGTGGGAGCAGAGGTGGAGGTCCTGTAGGAGGTGTGTTTTTTCACCCCTGTCTCCGCTTGCGGAGATATTTGATAATCATAGAGGAGGCTGGGGAAACAATGCGAGCTTTATTGCTAAAGATTTGTTCCTCCTTGTTGTTAACCCGCTACACTTAAAATATACGAACGTGGCTCAGATTTAAAAAGGTCTAAATAGCTACCTCTAACCAGCTCTGATTTAGAGCCCTGGCCTCCTGTTCACCTCCAGGGGAATCTATAAAGTTGTTCAAACCATTGTAAATAACCGTTTTATGGCGCTGCAGGGAGAGTTTGATCTTCGCACCTCATTGGGACCAACACCGCTGTTAGCTAGATCAGTCGGTTTGGACGGTTTTCAGAGCGGCAGCAAACGATACTGTGACAAAGCACACAAAAATGTAAATGAGTTTAAAGTTGTAAAATGAACTGTTTGGGAGCGCGTGGAAAGGAGAGACTGTTGAATTTGGCTGAGGGTTGTTTCGGTCTGTGTAAACGTAGAAAGTGTTTGACTTAGATCACTTAAGATGAGCAAAAAATTTTATATATTAACCAGATGTGATCAAGTGAACAGTTTGGAGCAGTAGTGGCCTTCATTGATCTGGTCTACAGTTTATTATTTGATTTGAATGGTCAGAAACAGGATTACGCAGACTTTTCCCCTGGCTCTAGTGTCTGTATCACACTGTAAAAAGTTATGGGGCGTACTGCTGTAGCATTAAATATAATGCTGTAACTAACAGGCAGAAAAAAAATATATTTTTTAAAGTTTTATACGGTATTTCCATGCTTCAGTCATTTCATAGCCAGTACCAGATCCCCATAATAAGCAGATAAAAATCCCAGTGCAGTGAGATCAAATTGGTTTTTAATTTGTTTTCTCCAGAAATGCAGGATCTGAATGCAACCATTTTAGTTAAATATATAGCTAACACATGTTGGGTAATATTTATTTTCTTCCTTATTTGTACTGGGGAAAACCAGTTCATTTCTTTTCCTTTGCAGTTTTATCAGGTTATTTTCTACCCACTAGGCCAAAGTCAATCAAAGGCAAGAAGGGTGAAGAGTCTTACTTTTGATTGGCACAGATCCTTTAGCTTAGTGATTCCCAACCCGAAGGGGTAGGTTGGGTACACTGGATATCAGTGCTACGCTTCACACAGTAGATCACAACATGCCGATGATAGACTTGAAAAGTGGGTGAGATTGTCAATCAAAGATCACAAGTGGGGTTCCTTAAGGTTGTATTGTTGGGCCACTCCTATTTAATATCCATGTGCTATGAATATTTGTGTATTTTTATACATTGAGGTTCTTCAAGTACTTTCAATATCGGTCCATTGTCTGTACCTGCTTGTCATTGCAGGGTTGAGTTAGGAGGGTGCCTATCTTCACAGAGGCTGGGTACAGGCTGGACATCTCACCAGTCTATTACAGAGCAACAGAGAGACCCACAGGACAAACAACCATGCACACACTCATACCTAACTGTTAATCTGTGTGACAGGAATGTGACTTTTAAAGTAGTGTTTTTAGTAATTCAGGAGCTTTGAATAACTGTTGTGCATCTATTTTCTGCCAGAGCACCTGATTGAAAAAGTTGATAAAAAAGGTTGTAAATACAGGGCTCTGCAAACGTTTTAGGCAGGTGTGAAATAATGCTGTAAACAAAGAATATTATTATATTTGCCCATTTTTACTAACATAAAGTAGTAAAGCTCAAATAGATTGGTCAGTTTTCTGACATGAACATGGCTTTTAAAAATAGTCCTAGAGTTTTCTGAAGTGATAAGATTAGGTCATCCATGAAACTCAAGCCTGGTCTACTTAATCTATTCCAAAACCAGCTTAATTTGTTGTTTTTGGTGGCCTTGTTTGACCATAAATTGATTCTCCAGAAAGCATTTGGTTTTCTATATGGGTGCAGTTGCAGATTTCAGTTCAGCCAAAAAAAATTTGTTTTGGTAAAGGGGCTTCTTTCTCCAGCAGTATGTTGATGCTAAATTTGCTTCACTGCTGTTCCACTCTATGAACCCTATTGATTCCTGAGGTGTTATTGAACATCCTGACAATTTTCTTTTATTAGAGTTGACAGTTTAGGTCAGAAAGTTAAAACGTGGACACCGTTAGATGTTCCAGCTGACTTGAAAGACTTGAACTATGAGTAAGGTTAGGTCTTTGCAAAGACACCAAAAGGTTTAAATGAGCTCTACAATTTCTGCCTAGAAGGGAGGTTAAATATCCAACTGGAAAGATGCCAGAAGGTTGTTGATGTCTCCAAATTTCAAGTAGGGTTTTTCTGTGACTTGCTCACAGACATTTTAGCAAATATCGATGGGGGTGCGTGTACGTATTTGTAATTTTTAACTTGTCAGAATTGGAGAAAATGCATTTTAAGTCAAACTTTTTTACTTTAGTCAAACTTTTTGTTGCAGCTGATTCGTGGCCAACCTGAAAAAAGTGGTTCAAATTCAAAAATGTATTTAATGTTTGTGCCAATGAGGAGTGTATATAAACTTTTGACCTAGATGAGAAATATCTGTTTATATCTTCTCCTTCTCCTGCCACTTGAAGGCTGCTCTCCATCTAGCCGCCATATTTCTCCAAGCCAAAGTTCACCAGTATTTCGTCCCCATGTTAGCTGGTGTTAATTTCTCACGATTGATCTAATTTTACATTATCACCTCATCCCTACTTGCACTGGCCTTGCAGCCCCACCTGTCGTTTCAATTTATTTATTTTTTTGTTTTTATTTGGGGGGGGGGTTCCGCCAGCTCGGAGGGAGGTAAAGTTTGGCTGGAACAGATGGTTGCCTTGGCAGCGCTTTGTGCCACAGCAGCGGATTGGAACAGGAACTGGCCTATCCATATCAGTCTGCAGGCAGGATCTGGGCCATGCCTTGTGTTAGCAGATTATCTGATTTCCATTCAGACGACTCGGGTATCGGCCCCACTCCTCCGTTCTCTGGAAAAGCGACCCCAGCAAGCCTCTCTCTGAAAGCCCCCAGAGCCCTCCTCTCTTCTCCCATTTCCTGTCTTAATTACGCACTCCTTTGTGCCGTTGTTTTTTTTTCTCCCCTCCCCTCCTCCTCTCCTGCCTCCATCTCTTCTTCTCTTGATCCCTCATCCCCTACCTCCTTTCTGTCTGTCTGTCTGTCTGTCTCTCCCTCTCCTATTTTTTTATGAAGAGATGAAGACCAAAATTTTGAAGTTTGTAGGCTGTTGCAGGGACAGTCCTTAGCTCTCTCTCCCCCACCGCCGCTACCGACCACATCTCGGCTCCCCATCTCCCTTCCATCGTCTCTCCACCTGAAAGGAAATACTGTGTTTTCCATGCATAAAAGGCTTGGCGCTGTCAACAGGATGAATCCACCAGAGCCCATGGAAAACATACTCTGACCGGCGGCTACAGTTTCTCTGTAAGGGAAGAGTCAGGGAGGAGGAGGAGGAGGAAGGTGGATGGGTGAGTGAGGGAGGCAGCTGGAAGGGATTACTGTGCAGTTTCATTGGCAGCACAATTACAAACATACCAAGTGTTAACTTGGCTGTGTAGCACAACACCAATGATGATGCTCAGGCTCTGGAATTGGGACATGCCTCCTCAACCCCCCCCCCTCTGATGTTTGTATGCATGGGAGACGAATGTTTGAAGTGGTGTTCACAGCTGTGCATAGTTACAAACACCTCCACATATCCCTCCACAGGTAAATTAAAGCCTTACGGGGGAAAAAAATAAAATAATCATGTAAAGTTGTAAACACAATGAGCCTGTAAAGCAAGACGGGTACCTCTCCTGTGACAAAAGCTGTTCTGATCCAGATCTGGTTACCTAGCCGGGGCATTGAGGCGAGACCGAGAGAGGGTGACCTTGTCTATGGCGAAATCTGACACAGGTTTTCACATGCTGGATGGGGGATTTTTCCCTTCATTTTCCTTCCTATCTTTCTTTTTTTTCTGTCTTCTTATCTTCTATAGTTGGTGGCTAATTGGTCTGATGGGGGAGATTACATTTAGCATGCAGCTCTCATTCAGTACGTTTACATGCACATCCAAATCGAGCTTTCTGAAAAAAATCAAGCTAAGAGCTTAACCAGAATAGGAGCCTTTATCCCAGTTTACATGTTACTCAGAAAATTAAATTATTGAATGAAGGTCAGTTCAATTAAATTCAGTTTATTTATATAGCGCCAATTCACAACAGATGTCATCTCAAGGCCCTTTAAATGAAGAACTGTATGTCAGACTCTGTGAGCCTTTTCACGTTGGCATTCTTCCGGTTGGCCAAGAGCGTCACACAGATAGTAAATAGATACTGGCAGCAGTGAAGCAGACGGATTAAGAGCCTAGACTCGGTTCGATCGGGGACCAAAATTGCAACATTGTTGCTATTTATAGCTGGTGCGGTTCACATTCACACTGTTCTTTGTCAAACGAACCAAAGCTTTTGAGCAACATGTTTACCTCCTTGCCTGTAGTGGCGCTGCACTAAGAAGCACTGAACGCAGGGGCAATACGCATGAGCATTATGCAGATCACACGAAATGTAAACAAACATGGAGTCGCATCAGAATGTAGCCGTTTTTGGATCGTTCTGTTGTTTTTGGCAAATATGCCAGACAAATACGTTGCAGCAACGGGCTCAGCTAAATTGTTTTGGTATTATTTACCCAGAATGCCCTGCGCTATAGTATGTTTCCTGCTTTTGGTCCCAGTCTGCTTGGCATTCACAGATGCAATCGAACCGCACCAGAGTTCATTTCAACCGAATTGAGACCTAGGTTTTTAGGCGCACAAGAGTTAGTTTTTTTTGGTCCGCATCAGAGTTTGATTGTGCATTCATCGAACCGCACTTTCAGGGCAAGCAAACTAGAATTTGATTAAAGCGGACTAAACTGGGTGCATGTGAATGTAGACTCGATGCGAATAATATCGTGTATATATGTATATTATTCTGCCCATGTTGTATGTCACACCTTTTTGGTTCTGCAATCCAAGTTCCATGCTCTGAAACCACACGCAGCTTGTGATCTCACCAGACTGACTTGTATAATTGAAAGACAAATGGATTTATAAAATTGAGTTTGTGGTTGCTAGTTTAATGCAGAACTAAAATAAGCATTTATTTTAAAGACTCTTGTACACATCTCTCTCTGTCGTTTAAATGGGCAATCTGTGTTTGCGTGGTGCGGTTGGCGGGGAGGGGAGGGGGCGGAGAATGGTGTTCTCTGTATGGATGTGGCCTGTTATATGTGTTCTTATGCTCACTGTGCGGGTGTGGGGGATTGCCAGGTCTGGTGGCGTGCTCTGGTGGGGGACTGTGTTTTTCATTGTGCAGTTAGTCACTGGGTTGGATTAGTCGGGCGCTAGCGGTCGGGAGTATTGGGGATCTCTGGAGATGTGGAGCTGTCCTTGCCTGTGTGGCATTGGTGGGTTGTTTTGTTTTTGTTCTGTGGTCTGATCGTGGCGGTTTGGTTTGTGATTTGTGGGCAGATTGTTTTACGGGGAAAGCCTCTTGTTTATAGAGGATGCACTGGTGGGGGGTTTTGGTGCACCGCTGAGTATGTGGTGTGGTGGTTCGGGTTTATCTGGGGTGTTCATTGTGCTTATCGTGGGCTGGGAAGGGGATGAATGTGGTGCAGGGATACTGGGGGTTTATTGTTTGGTGGTAGCTGTCTGGTGGCTCAAAGGATGTCTGGTCTAGTGTCTCTATTTGATCACCTGTTTTGTGTGTTTTGTGCTTGGTCGGTTTATTGGTGGGTTGGATTGGCTTTGGTTGGATGCTTGGTCTTGGTGCTCTGCGGTGTGGAGGACTGAGATTTCGTGAGCTGGTTGAGTTAGGTGTTCGGGTGCTGGTTGGGCTCTGCCTTGGGATGTTGTCCGTCCACTGTGGCTATTGATGTGGCGCTTTGATGTAGGGTGGAGGAGCAATGGGATGTCGGCTGTGGGGATTGGCCTGGGGTGGCGACGTGCATGTTGGCTATCGGCTGGCCATCTATTTGTGGGTTGTTGCTGTGTGGTCCTAAGTTTGCATTGTTTGGTTTTATCATTGTTTATTTTTCCCTCTCTGTTGTCCTGCAGATGTAGAAGCAGACTAGCATGTATTTTCTGTATTTTCTTTATTCCTCTTTTTCTCTTATATCTTCAATTCACCCTCTTCATCTCATTTCTTTTTCCCCTTTATATTCCATCTCTGTGTCCATGATATCTGTAAAAAAAAAATTCTAATAAAGATTTCTTACACATAAATATCAAGTGGAGTATTATAGCAAAAGCCGTAATGCTCCACTTGTGAAAGTAAATCTTTTGGGTTTCTACTTAGTACTCAGACATCAATTGTGAGTGCTACACTGCCACACAGGACACGTTAAAAATAAATAAATAAAATAGAATTTCTCCAGCTGGGTCAGTATGGATGGGCAGCATGTGTGTATACCAATTTTCAGTCTTGCCATTAACTCATGAATATTCTAATTCTAAACATTTTCATTGTTGCTTTGGCTACATTTTTGGCAGGCAAGGCAATTTTATTGGTATAGCACACTTTCAACAACAAGGGTAATTCAAGGTGCTTTACATGATTTGGTGATAAAGAAAAACATAGGATATAACACTGGAAATTAAAAGCAGCAATTCAGCATGAAACACACAACACATGATACACAATAAAGCATGAAAAATAGCAATAAAGCACGAACACATATGATATATGACATTAATCGTTTACTCAAAGGCAATTCTAAACAGATGGGTTTTTAGGTTTGATTTAAATCAGCTCACTGTTTTAGCAGGTCTGCAGTCGCCAGGATGTCTGTTCTAGATGAGGGGAGCATAGATACTGAAAGCTGCTTCTCCATGTTTGGTTTTTAGTCTAGAGATGCTAGAGTTGGAGGACCTGAGTGATCTGGGTGGTTGGTAATATATTGGTGCTAAGCCATTCAATGATTTATAAACTAGTAAAAGTATTTTGAAGTCTATTCTCTGAGCAACAGGTAGCCAGTGTAAGGACTTTAGAACTGGGGTGATGTGCTCTACTTTCCTGGTTCTAGTGAGGAGCATCAGCGTTCTGGATCAGCTGCAGCCGTCTGATTGACTTTTTAGGTAGACCTTTGAGGACGTTATTGCAGTAATCAATCCGACTAAAGATAAACGCATGAATGAGTTTTTCGAGGTCCTGTTGTGACATCAGTCCTTTAACCCTAGAAATGTTCTTCAGGTGATAGAAGGCTGACCTTGTGATTGCCTTTATGTGACCTTTTGGGAGTTTTGTCTTCCTGGAAGGTGAACTTCCACCCTATTCTCAAGCCTTTTGCCACTTCTAACAGATTGTACACTTTGATCCTTCCTGCCTTCTGTCTGTGTTTTTGTCCAAAATCAAGCCCAAATCATGACAGGTATTTTGCAGCCTGTGAAGCTGCAAAAGACTGTCCTCTATTTAGCTCTATTCATCTTCTCCTTGCTTCTCACCATTTTGCCTGTCCCTGGTGAAGAAAAACATCCCCACAGCATGATGGTGCCACCACTATTCCATCCATCCATCCATCCATTATCTATACCCGTCTATCCTATGCAGGGTTGCGGGAGGCTGGTACCCATCTCCAGCATTCATTGGGTGAGAGGCCGGGTACACTCTGGACAGGTCGGCAGTCCATCGCAGTGCAACACAGAGACACACAGGACAAACAACCATGCACGCACTCATAACCATATGTGAACTTAGATGCATCTCTCTTTTTCTCAACGTCTTTGGTTAATGTAATGTCACAACTAGCAGTAGTTTAGTACTGTTAAAACACTTACTCCACAGAATTTTATAACTGTTGCCATTCTTCTATTTATAGAGCAACAAATCATAATGATATCTGCAAATGTAGTTTAAACCTATGTTTCCTTTTTAAAGTGAGGGAGATGTTCCTTTAGATTTCAGACAACGCAACTCCTTTTTTCAGAACAAGATTTAAATTTGTCTTCTTTTTTTGTAAGCAACAAGAAAGTGTACTAGCCTTTTTTCATCCAGCTAAAGCAATGGGAAGGGGAGGGGTAGCATTGTGTTAATTGTGTTAATCTATGATCTCACATAATCTCTGATCTATAAACGATCAGAAAAATATGACGAAATTCTGTTTTGGCATTTTTTAACACTGTAACTTTCTAAAACTCGCACCACGACACCACAACTGACTCATGCCAATTCAAATCTTTCTGTGAAAAGGTTTGTCCTTTTCATAATTTTTACTACGATTTAGGATTTTATCTCCCTGTCCCATGTTCCCTGTCTTGTGTTCCTCTAAGGACACACTCCCATATTAGATTGAAGAGACACACACTTCCTCTTTCTCACTCATGCTTGTCTCATCCCAGGATGGGGGTAAACAAGCTAATGTTTAGATTTCATGGAAGTGGAAACTGATCTGGCCGAGTTGGCTCTGTCACTCAGCAACGTGCCTGTTTGTGTTTTCCTCTTCAACGAGGATTTGCAAGTGGCAACACATGTGACCGCTCAGTTTTCCTCTGCTTTTTACTGCACATTTTGATGCCGTTTTTACACTCATTTTGTAACTATGGTGGTGATTCCGATTCTCTGTGTGAGCTCAGGTCGGTCATGATTGTATTGTTGCCTGGGAGACAATAAGGGTATTTATGGTGGTGATGTCATGTACAAAGCATGATCTGAACTTTAATTTTTTTCTTTAGGCCACACAAGTTCAGCTCAAAACACCAATGCAGGTGTTATTCAGCTTTTATTTGGTAATTCAATTGAAAAGTGACTAGTTTTGCTGATTTGATGCAATAATTAACGTGAGCTAAAATTGTGCTGTCCTTTTTTATAAAATAATTATTGGCATGTGGAAAAAGATATAAAAAACTCAAATTTAAAGTAAAAAACATATATGTATGTGTTATTTGACTGAATTAACAGCATGAATTGTTTAATTTGTTGCAAATGATCTCCAAGGTGAAAGAAAAATGCTGTTATGGTCCATATAAACCGCTTTAGGTGAAGGGTGAGTCTCAGCCTTGTGGCTCTGTTAAACTTTTCCAAAGAAGTAATCCCTGAATACCCCCTCTTTTCTTTCATTTTCTTCCACCACTACATACGGAGGACGACAAGGCCTGTCAGAGAAACACAAAGCACTCAGGACTGCGTGTTAGAAGCTGCCTGAATGGCACCAGGCCTAACAAGAGCCCGGCAGGGACCCCGAGGTGGGCCTGGCACCTGCGGTCTGTCTCTCAGGGAAAGAGGGGCTGCTGTGTTTGTGTGTTATGATGGGAAATGTTTATGGGAAATAATGGTTGGAAAACATTTAGAAAAAAAACTATTAGAAAGGATAATAAAAGAATGTAAGAATGCTCAATTTAAAAATGTTACCATCACCTGGGGATAGAAAGCAAGAATATATCCTATAAAGTCAGACGTCTGCAAAGTTAAAAACGCTATTAAAATCACATCCTAGGACTTCTCGTGATTAATATCACCCCCGGTCTTATAGATACTTTTGTTATCCGGTAAGCATTTTTAAGAGAACATTTAGGTACATCTTTAGAGGGTTAAAAACCAGCGGTCTCAATCTACAGCTTTATAAGTAGTTTATTTTGTAAGTATTGGAGATTTCTAGGATATAACATAAATAATGGCCAGGAATGAAGAGACAACACAGAAGATTCATACAAAATTACATGTTTATTTCAAAACTGGAAAAGGGACATCTGGTTAGTTTAAAACTCAAGAACTAAAGTGAAAGAGTAAACAACCTAAAATAACTCACAGAAATCCAAATTGCACCCTCCTCCAAGCAAACCTAAGACACAAAACCTGGATACTACCAGTTGTCCATAGATGAGACTAAACTTCATATTGGAAACAACCTGATACCACCAAAACCATGCAACCAACACTCTGCCGAATGGCCAACTGGTTATAAAAGTTCCTCCTGTCCCAACTTAATTCTGTAAAGTGTAGTTTTGCCCACCTATCTGCAGAAGCTGCAGGAGGACTTTGCATGCAACACCTTGTCTCTATGGAGCATGGTTTGTACCAAGAATTCTTAAAAGGGAACTTACATTAGGGGCGTTGCCTGTCATCGTCAATGTGAACTGCATGTTTAATGATCATTGGACACATGTTGCTGAGGTACGCCAACACAGGACATATTCCTGGCTTTCAGCTGTGAATAGTTTTATTTGAGGTGTAAAGATTAAGTAGAACAACTTCGAAGAGCATTTTACCTTGGACTTTCAGTCACTGAGTTGTGTTGCCTTTTAGAGTGTTTCATTCTTTGGTGAAAACTATCTTTGTGGTCATGTGGTCCAATAAATAGCTACTCAAGTTCAAAGCCTTTGTTGGCGACTGTCAAACCTTTGAGTCGCAGAGTAGCTGAATATGGGAATATGTTGACGTGCCAGCTGATCAAACGTAAGTCCAGGTTTCCGTTTTAGGCTCCTTTATTTATCATAAAAATCTTTGACATCCATGCGAGACATCAGTGTTCACAAGCTTCCATGTCCTACAAAAGGAAAGGATTAGATCTACAAGTTTGAGCAGTTTCCATAGGCAAAAATGCATTAATTAAGAAAAATGGTTCAAAGAACTTAGATGGTTTTTGCAGAGTCTTGGTGACTTCTTCTTGGGTGATAGATCTTCACAGTTCTGGAGGGTCTGAGCATGAGAAAAGTTATGTAGCTTGGTTATGGTGGTTTAGTTACATGGTGTCATTGTACACCTGAAGAACATTTCTAGGATTAAAGGACTGATGTCAGAACAGGACCTCGAAAAACTCATCCATGCGTTTATCTTTAGTCAGATTGATTACTGCGACAGCGTCTTCACAGGTCTGCCTAAAAAGTCAATTAGACAGTTGCAGCTGATCCAGAATGCTGTTGCTCGCGTCCTCACTAGAACCAGGAAAGTAGAGCACATCGCCCCAGTCCTAAAGGCCTTACACTGGCTCCCTGTAGCTCAGAGAATAGACTTCTAAATACTTTTACTAGTTTATAAATCATTGATTGGCTTAGCACCACAGTATGTGGAAGATCTGCTGTTACTATACCAACCCCCCCCCCCCCTTCCAGACCACTCGGGTCCTCTAATTCCATTTTACTCAACATCCCTAGAATCAGAACCAAACATGGAGAAGCAGCTTTCAGTTTCTATGCTCTTCTCATCTGGAACAAACTTCCAAGCAACTGCAAGGCTACTGAAACACTGAGTTCTTTTAATTCACAACTAAAAACGTATCTGTTTAGAGCTGCCTTTGAGTAATGCTTTGATGCATTATGTTTTGTGTATGCTTCTTACTTTATTGCTGTTTTTACTGTATATGCTTTGTCTGTGTTTTACTGCTATTTTTATTTTACCTCTTAATCATGTAAAGCACCTTCAATTACGTTGTTGTTGAAAGTGTGCTATACAAATAAAATTGCCTTGCCTTGCGCTGCCTTACATGGGTCCTGGGAGGAAGCTTAGTGGGAGCACCACCAGCAGTAGAGGATCCAAAACAAGAGGCCAGTACAGTGGACCCCCACGGATTTCTCTGTGGAATGTAACTCCAAATTATTCGTGCATTTTCCTTCTAGCACATTGCTGCAGCCAAACTGTCAGTGGTGTGGTGTGATCATGGGAGTATGTAATAAGGTCATTGGAAGGTTCGGCAGTGAAGGGGAAGCATAAAAGACAGGCCTTGTTCTAAAGGCTGGTCATTAAGAGCATATTGGGGTCTTTATCCATTGAAGTCACACAAACAAAGACCATGAACCTTTATTATTGCATCTGCATTTTAGGATTTATCTCAGTCATGTTCAATTTAATTTAATTACCCCCTCATTGTCTATTATGGTGGCCTTCCCTTTGTTGGCATTTTTGTGACGATAGTGCTGGTAATTTCTGAAAATCCATGTAAAATCTTTTGATGGAAATTAAAAAGAAGTAAATTGATTTGATTAAATTCCAGATGATTTTTTTTACTTACATAGCTCACAATTTCTACAATGGATGCACTTACTATATGTGCCAACGAAGGGAACTGTAGCAGTAACTGCGTGAGCATGCCAAACGCAAAGTGAGATGAAGTGTTGTTGGAAAAATGCTGATCGCTGGTCGTTTCTGCTGATTTGTTCGAGGCAGCAGCTCAACAGGGTGCCCACAGGCTCAGGGGCAGATTATGGAAACCAGACCTGGTGAGTTTACACCGAAAGCAAAGGTCCTGCAGAGTTAAACTGCGAACTGCGGACAGCTCACAGGAAACGCCTCTTTGTTAAGCAAACATACATGTGTTTTATGGCAGCTACTTTAACTGCGTTTTTATTCGGGGCTCCAATGAGTCGACATTTCAACGTGGCCTCAGCCTAACTTCCTATGCTTTTCTTCACCTTTTTGGGTGGACAACCTCCTCCTCAGACTTGCACACACATCTCTACCTTCTCCTATGAAAACAAGGTTGTTGTTTTTTTATTGGCCTTGGCCAATTTTACTTCCGTGGAGGTGTGAGGGCCAGCCATTCACCGTTGTTTTGACAGATTCAGGAACTTCACTGCGGGCCTCCAAGGCTGCTGGAGGGGCGTCAGGCCCTCGCCTCCAGAGTCTTCACCCTTCCGCCCCAGACTCCCAAAAGGGGCAGCAACACAGCTGCTGTTGAATCTTCTCGCCTTCCTTCCCCTTGCTTTTTAGCCCCTTCACCTGAGCGTGACGGGGGGCTCAGAAGCACACAGACGCCATGAGCGGTAAAAGAGGTGTGACATCTGATTCTGTCATAAATGCCGTGCTTTGAATGCACACTCTCTCTCTCTTGTATGTAGAAACACACATTCCATTAAGATCTGTTGAGGTTTGGAGCCAGACTCCCTGCTCAGACCATACTTGTATTTTTTTTTTTTTTTTTTTTTTTTTACAAATAAAACATCTGAATGCCTGACACTCTAGGACTTAAACAAACACCCAAATAACTATGTGTTAAAGGAAATGTTTGGTTTATCACAGCTCCAGCCTTGTCTTCATAACGGTAACGGTACGCTCCAGAACTTAATTACTTAAATCTCAGAGCTAAGCGGAGCTGAAAATTTTTTAACACTTTTGGCAAGAACAGAAGCTTTTAATCACACAGGCCTTGTACAAAACTGAAGGTTTGTTTATTTTTTTGTATAACATGAACAAGTTAATGAATAATATTTAAGGCTAAAACAATTTTACTGTAGACAGTTTACACTTTTTAGTGAAAATATCAGAATAATCTTTTTAACCTTTAGGTCAGAGGTCGCGCTAGACATTTTTGTTCGTCAATTTCACCGACAAGGTCAAAAATATCTGTTCATAATCTATTTTTACCCATCAATTTTTAATATAACATATTCAATAGTAATTATTTTCTATTAATGTTAAATAATATTCAATCCAAAGAAACTGAACAGAGAACTACATATAAAAATGAAGTCAAACGATTACACTTGAAATACGAGCAGTCCACCTCATGTGGCCTGAAGCACAATCTCACAACTTCCTCCTGCTCTGCATGGAACTGAAATGCTCACCCAATTGTGGTAATCAAATATTGGGATTTCTGCAGAGGTTATTGTCATGAGGTTTTGGATTTTTGCCTCGGACAGATGAATTCTCATGGGGGTTTAGATGTTGGTTCTGGAGGCTGAATCCGTGCTCCACTGCCACACAGGAGACTGGAATTAAGCGCCACTTCAGCCAACGTTTTGAAATAAGGGAACATTTCTTCAATTGAAGTTATCAGAAGTCAGAAAAGACTAGCTATTTTTGGACCTGCAAGCTATCGCTTCAGCGGGAGTAAATTGCGCCGCCAGTGGTTTGCACGACACCTGACTCTTGGGAGCGACGTTGTCCAAAGCCTCTGTAACTCTTCGACGCGCTGCCAGCTCACAGATAGTGAGATGTACTGAGTGCTGTGTCCAAATGGCTCAGATGCTCTCATGGGATTTTATTGTTTTTGTTTTTTTGATTGATTTAGTTACTTGACATTCTGATTTTTCCATCACCGCTTGGGGAAAAAACTGTAATCTGCATCCTCAACATTTCCAGAAAGAGTCAAAGGCGAATAAAATCTCTGTAATACAGAGAACAAAAGTCTGCACACCAAATGAGACCATTTAAGAAGCGTTCCCACCTTTAATGTGACCTATGACCTGCACAACTCAATGAAAAACTGTAACACCTTTTTCTATTCATTTTTGTCATTCTGAAAGATGAAGTTCCTCTTTGTTTTCAGCTTTCCATCAGATGCCTGAAGGTTTTGTTCCAAGAGCAAAGCTCTTAATGACAAGGACATTTCATACTTCACAAGAACTAAAGTGCAGAACTCAAAGGAAGTCTTCATAGGCCCCTCCCACTGCAGCACACCCACTTTATATTTCTCGGAAACCATGCAAGAAAAAAACCAGGGTAGCAAAAACAGAACAACATATTTTTGTTCTTGCAGCCCTAAGACAGAGAACACATTCTTCTATTCTTGTATGCATTGCATTTAGGGTTCCAGTTTCATCTGGATTAAAACAGCCACAAAGTATTATGCTGCCATCACCATGCACCATTTTGGGTATGGTGTTGTGTTTGGTGATGTGTGGCCATGAAGTTGAATCAAAACATTTTGAGAGACCATGTTTTTGCAAAACTTACTTGCCAGAAATTCTTGCACTTTCTTTATTGTTGGTGTTGGCCTCCGGGCAGCCTCCCCGACCAGTTTTCCACTTGTCTCCTCATCAATCATAAAGGGACCTCTAGTTCTTCATGGTGTCACTATCTTGCCATATTTTCTCTACTTTATGATCACTGTCTTCACCGTGTTTTATAGTGTATCTAATCCCTTGGAAATGATTGTGCACCTTTAACCTGACTTGATATCTTTGGACAATCGCTGATGTTTTGGAAGCTCTCTGCAGCTTTTTCTTTGAGATGCCACTAAGAAAATCTTAACGAAATCCTACTAAAAGAGCTAATATTAATTTTGTGATGAGACACTTTAGATTGCAGGTATGTCCCAACTCCAACTTAATGAGTTGGAAGCCAGTATTTCCCAGGTACAAGAGGGCATGCTCACTCGTGCAAGCACATTTTATTTTCTCTCTGAAATATTTTTCGACTTGTTTTTTCAGTGAAGTTAAACAGGTTAAAGATCACATTAATTGTTCTTGAAATGGTTTATCTTTTATCTTTGTTCTTTTTTTACATGTGTATATTTTTATCTCTGTTTATTTTCTAACGTGTGTTTTACTGGAAAATCCTCATGGTAAGTGAAGATTCTGTCTCTCAATTACTTACTTTACAGCACTAAGAGTAAGACGTTTTCACTTGTTCCCGTGGTTTATGCGTCTTTTTAAGACCACAAATCTTGACTTGCTCCTGGCTGTGCATAGCATGTGGGGCTGCAGCGGGTTAACAGCGCCAGAGTTATTTGCTTCTTGGACACGGTGGCCTCGCCTGCCGGATGCAAGTTTGACTCAAGGGCAAAATCCAGAGTGAAAGCCTCTCATGTTTTTGACTGGTTGCCAACTCCGGTCTCTCCCTCCCCGCCACTCTCAGGCCCCTCGGCTCTGCCGTCCCCTCCCCTCGCCCTGTGATTTACTCTCTCTTTCCCTGCACACTCGTTCCCCCTCTGATCCTCTCGCGCACCAGAATCAGCTCTGACATAAAGCAGGCCCGGTGTCCCTCTGCAGACACCGAGGCCTCATGCAGAAATTATGTCATCTCTGTGGAGCGATGTGCTCTGAAAAGCCTTCGATGGCCACTGTGAATCTTGTTTGTGAAAGTTGAAATAACTGAAGAAGAGAATGAGCTCATGGTGTGCTTCTCTTTTACTGGAATCTCAAGGCACCAAGTACACAATTCAGATTGGATTTCCCACTGGTTGATGTTTTTAATTAGAGCTTCAATTAAATGTATATACTCAATCCTCCCATTCCTGCTCTAAATGTATTTCAATCCGATCTCAAGTGTACAAAAGCACACAAATGTATGTTTCACAGTGTTTATTTATTAAACAGAGATCAAGTCAAAATGTTAAAATGAAAAACTGAGTACGCTAAGATTTACCACCTTTAGCAGCAATAGCCCTCTGTAGTTGATATAAAATTCACGACACAGTTACACCACTAGACTCCATTTGACTCTAGATGAGTTCATGGAAACTGCAGAAAAAGCCCAAATCATCACCCCTCTGCTACCGTGCTTCACAACTGATATCAGGTGTATTTTGCTGTGCTTTCTCCAAACATGGTGTCGTGCAAAGGGGCCAAACATCTTTAATAGGTTTTAATCCATCCAAAATGGCATTTTCCTGTAATTTTAAGGTTTGAATAGATGCCGCTGTATTATTTTTAGATACAAAAGGCCTTGTCCTTCAACCTTTCCAAACAAGCCATGCTTGTTAAGTTACTGTCTAGCTGTCCTGTCACGACCTTTACCTTTTAACATACCCGAGGACTATAGGGTCTGAACTGGAGCTCTTGGGATTTTTAAATAGCTTGAAGTACTGTCCATTCTGGCCTCAGTGGTACATCCACTTCTTGGAAAACTGTTACCTGTTTTCAACTTCGGAATAATCGCTTTCTGGAAAGTTACTGACTTCAACTTTGTTTTAGAAATGACCCTAAAATCCTTGATTGTTAGACAGAGAGGTAGAGATGAGAGAACGCATCTCTAAGATCATTGCTGGTTGCTTTCCGTCCTGGCATTGTGTTCTCCAGACCAGCAAAAAGCTTTTGGGGGTTACACACTCCATCCATCCATTAATTTTCTATACCCGTCCATCGTCTGCAGGGTTCCGGGGGGGCTGGTGCTTATCTCTACCAAACTAGGTAGTTTTTTTTATTATGTCCTGGTACTAAAACCCTTGTCTTGACAGAGGGTTTATATTGAAGTGTAAATTATTCTGCATTATGTTTGAGTTGACTTGCTAATATTCCCAAGGTTGGGAGTTATCTCTAAAAACTTTATTTCTATAGACATAATTTTTGCTTCCTAGTGTTAAGGGTGTCTGATCTCTGTGATGCAAACTCATGCAACAAACATCAGTTAAATGTCCCTGTTGGTTCACACTATTTTTGTGATGTAGCATTAACGTAATGCTCGCTATGACTGACATGCTCCATTTTGAATAGGATGCAAAAATAGCCTGATTTTACAAAGGTGACGTGAGCTCTTTTTTATTATAATGGATTTCTTTTAAGCCACAAGCTCACCACCTTACAGATACCTGCCAGCTTTACAAATCGTCCAGAAAAAGTGTTTTTAACATGACAGACGCCGTCATTTGTCAGAATTTAGTCAGCGCCCTCCCTAAAATGTCCAAATTCATCACAGACCTCAGTGACCTTTGTCTGAGCTTTTGGTTCCTATTGAGCTCCTGTGTATTTTCTTTTTGTTTTTCTTTTTTGGAGTGAGCTCTGCATGAATCCAGGACGGCCCATCTCCGAGTCAGTATGACTCACGGCAGCTTGAAAGGATTGCGGACTGACAGGTTAGGAAACCGCATGCAGCGAATGCCTGCAGGCGGGGAACAAAGTCAACTCACGTCTCCCCAGGCAGGCCGCCTCGCTCAGACAACCTGTTGTAATTATTTCTGTCGTTAAAAAAAGCAGCGACAGAGATAAGGTTGAAATTTCAGAATCTCTGACTTTGTTTTCTATGTATTCATTTTAATTCCTAAATGCCCTAAATGACGTGATCTTGATGTAACCGCGTTGTGTTCGAGCTAAGAATAAGACACCTGAATTGCGTGGGCGTCTGTTTGTAAACAGTCGCTAGACGCCTCTCTGTAGGTCAGATTGAAGCTGGCCAAGAATGTGCTGCAGGAGCAGCAGCGCTCCGAGCAGAAGATTCCCAGCATTCCTTGGTGGTTAAGGAGAGGCACTGGCCTTCACAGATAGGAAGTCATCTGTCATTAGGGGGTAATCACTTCTTGAGGAGGATTGCAATTCCTGGAATGATTACAGTTGTTATCGGCAGGGAAACTTTGCGCAGAGAGAGCAGATGACTGTTTTTTTTTTTTTTTTTTTCTTTCTCTTGGTGGGTTCAAATGGCCTATTCCAAACCCAGCAGTTAATATTTTGTTTTTTATGCTTTTTCTTTTTATCGCCACCTATCTTGTGCTTTCACCCAGACTCTGTGGTGAACTTCAGTGTTGACTTAAAGCCAGTTGGTATTTCTTACCTGGGGGCATTTCTAATTACTAATGGCTTGTGTGTAATGGTGCCTATCATGTCAGTGGTGCAATGAGGTGGATGCAATCTGTCATGCAGACTCATGTTAAAACAACGGAGAATTAGTTGAACCCGGAGTTATCTGTGGGGATTTGCTTCATCTCACGCGACTTATCTGTGTTTGTTTGCAGGGTTTTGCTCCTCCAGTCCTTTTAAGTGGACTCCCTTAACTCCTTCAGCTATTTTTGTCCTTTTTCTTTCCCCTTCCGCCAGTCGAGCCAAAACTTCAGGTGGAAGCATACCATTAAGGTGGAAAAAAATGGCCCCATCAACGCTTGCCCGACATGCCAAGTATCCGTCTTTCAGGGTCCCCCCATTACCTCCTCCTCCTCCGCCACCACAGCTACCACCTGATCCTTTAGAGCAGGAAGTGTATGTTGTTAAGTGATGGATTGGCCCCGTGATCTTGCTGAGAGGGAAGGGGGGAAAAAAAGGCCTTTCTTTCCCCTGCAGGGCAGTCAGATGAGTTTAGCAGTCTCAAAGCTGAGGGTTCGGCTCTACTTTCTGGAAGCGCCGGAAAGCTGCAAGCTTGTCTCCTTCATGTTAGGAGGGAAATAACGCCTCATAAAGCAGCAGGGTTCACATCGACAGGACTGATTTTTGTCTGTTTGCATGCATGCGAACATACTTGCGTTCGTCTTATCAGAATGCTCGGGAGTCGCACTTTGCGTAAGCTGGAGGTCAGCGGGTTTGTGTTGGCATGCAGCCGCCAGTTGCTTCCAGAGAGGGCAACTCAGGAAGTGTCCCTGGCACGTCCCCCGCATTATGCAGCACGCTTCGCTGCTACCGGCTCAACCTGCTGTGACAAACAGGAACAGGCTGAAGTCCCCACTGCACCCAATCACCTGCGCCGCACTCTTTACCTTCACCTGCGAGAGGATCCGAAACGGCAAACCAAATCAAGCCTGGAGTCTTCCAGGTTTTAATTTAAAGCTGTATCTCTCAAACCAAGTTTGTATCTTCCCACCCATCTTCACAATTAAGAAGCTTTGCTGTTATTTGATTTAAAAAGAAAGCTCCTCAGCTGCTCCTGAATAAATCAGCAGAGTAATGCAAAGGTGTGCAAAACAAGAAAAATTTCCACTCATGATCCGTCGCTGGGTTGTCAGCCGTGGCCCTGCTGTGGTTACCAGAGCCTAGCTACGGTTTCCGTCATCTCATGTTCCACAGACACACACAGGAATAGCAGGAGATAAAAGGCAGGGAAGCTGTCCGTTGGCACTGTACACTGGAATTAGTTTATGTGGAAAAACTACAGCGTAACTTAAAAAAATGTATTATTTTTATCAGCTTACCTGCGGTGCAAGGTAGGTAAATTAGTTCTGCAGTGTCATAAATCATCCAGTTCAGCTCATATTGTTTTCTCCTAACTATCATCACCTCCAGGCATTTGGCACACAGCCCACTGCCATACTCCACAAAATGTAATGGCCTCAACCAGCAAATTTGGAATTGTATAAGCAATTTAAAAACTACCTGAAAGGAATGTAACGATGCATCAGCTCAGGAGACGATGCACAGTACTGGTATCACAACATGAGAATAAAGTAAGATCCTCCAAATTTCACTCAGATTCACATTAATTTAGCTTCTCTGTAATGCATCTGTAATATAGGTCAGTGTTTACTGCCATGTTTTGCTCGCAGAAACTTGTTGCAAAGCCCGACTGGCTTTCAGCATAGCTGCGAACGGGGCCTGCGCAGCAGTTCCCATAGATGGTTAGAGTAAAGCAGACATTATCTTAATTTTCTTGCCATTTTCCAGCTTCAGTAGAAGTGGACCTTAATTCTCTGAAGATCTCCTTTAGCCCAAAATTATTTATGCCTCTGGTAGATTTAACATTTTCCTATAGGAGATGAAATTAATATCCCTTAAAAGATTATATAATTATATATTTTTACCCTTATACATGCTAACCAACTTTTTGCAACTTTTCACTGGTATTTTGAAGATTCTTCAAGTCTTTGAGGTTGAAACTGGCCGCTCCAAAACATTACTTCCAGTCAAAAGGAACATGTTTGAAAACTAAAAAAATTATTCAAATACAAAATCCGCCGGGTGATATGAATAAAATGTGGGCCTAACTGTAGCTCTGTAAACTTTATTTGGTAAAAGATGCATGAAGTTGGTTGTGTCATTTTTTCACAGAGGCAGCATAGAGTGCGGCGTCCTTGTTTCCTGTCTTTAACTGATCCCGATATTCAGCTCTTATGCCTCACTAAAGGAAAAGTAACACAAAATTAGATTCACCTAAGTCGTGGCAGCACTAAAAAAGCTACTTTTAGACTGGACTTGGATGATGTAGAACCTCGGTGTACAAGTGCGACATCCAATAATTTAAATGCATTTTGGTATCTGTTGTATATGGATGATGGCCCTTCTACTCTACAGAGCTTAAATGTTTCTCAGGTATCAAGAAATTGGGGATTTAAAAAAATAAAGTTTATTCTGATGATGATAAGCTAAAATAATGAAAACTCAAAATTGTCACTTCATGTTAGACTCCAAGAAATATTTGGTGGACTTGTAGAGCAGCAACAGCAGCAGCACAATGAATGAACAGGAGCTCAAAGGCTGCCATTCCAGTTCCCCCAGCCTACACTGATCACTTCTGACGTGACCTCCTGCCTGGCTTGCCTCTGCGTGTATCTCCTGCTTCGTCTCCGCTGGCCATGGTTTGGCCCCGATGTGGACTCTTGCCCAGATCCAGGGCCTAAAATCCACTGACTTTTGGAATTTGATCACTGTTTTTCATTTATTACTCAAACTCCTTGAGCGTTCAGTTGCATTCTGTTAAAAACCAACTATTTTTCTTTTAAATCCTGCATTTATCCTGCTTGTCAGAATGCATTCTTCACCTCGGGTTGTCACTGCGAGGCTGAGGACAGCGAAAGTAGACGGGTCATATTTGTCTGTCTGGGCTTGAGAGGTGCCTGCCACCTAATGACGTCTGACAAGCGAGACAGCGTCGGCTTTGGGTGCTCTAGGACTGTTTTGGGGTCACCGAGATGTGATCTGTAGGAAGTCGAGGCTTTATCAGATAACATCCACATTGTGTCCTTGCTTAAAGCCTCAGTTTCGAAGTTTTATTCTCAGGCTTTTGGTTGTCTGAGTCTTAGCTTCAGTTTTTAACCTCTTCGCAATAACAAGCAACCACTAAGGAGGTCAGAGGTCAGATCCTGACAGTTTTTAGGCACAAATAAAGAGCTGGACAACCTGGAGCCATGCACGATGTTCTTGTGAAAGTAAAAAAAAATATATATATATATATATACAAATATTGACACTATTTTTTTTTCTGTCCCAGGCTCTGATGCGTCCGGGCCGCCTTGACCGGATCGTCTATGTTCCTCTTCCCGATGGTCCAACCAGATTGGAGATATTTTCCCTGCTTTTCCGTAAAATGCCCATAGCAGAGAACGTTTCCCTCGATGAGCTGGTGACTCAGACCAACAAGTATTCAGGAGCAGAAGTGAGTAAATCTCCACTTGTTTTCATTTAAAACAGAACCTTAATTAGAAGAAAACAGTAACATATACAGTCCTAATCAGAGGATTACACCCACTTATCACTTGTAGCTTTTAAATTATTCATGTAAATCATTATTTTTCCAGGGTGGAATGATTACGCAACAACCAACTGTGAGGATTATTAAAAACAGAAATTAGGTGCACAGGTTCGTGGATTAATTTTGGGTGAACATTTCATGCCTCTTCTTGGCAGAATTAGTCAACTTTATTGAAATTGGTTGCTTTCCTTGAAGGGACTTAGTTTTAAAGCATAATCCATAAATGTTTTATTGAGTTTAGTTCTGAGTTTAGTTTTATTCACTCAACGCTGGTTTCAATGGGTGTTTGGGGTCCTTCTGTGTCCACTTATCCACTGTTTAGCAACTAATTTGATGTGAAGTTAAAGAATTTGGATGTTGTCTTCATTTTCTAATACTCCCTCCACTTGCAACTCTACCTCTAGCACTGAAACAGCCCCACTGTATGATGCTGCCACCACCATGCTTTGCAGTTAGTACATTGTTATGTGTGAAAGCCTCATCCTAACACATTTGTTGACATTGTAGCTAAACAGCTAAAACTTTGTCGCCTCCAAACGCAACCTTTTTCTCTGAAGGAATTTGTATTTGTCTGTGTGGACAGCTGTAGACTTCAGCTGAACTTAAAGGTTTTAATTTTGGATGTAGTGGAAAAAAGGCCTTACTGTGGACAATGACACTGGTGTTCCAGCCGTTTGGAGTTCATGATAGGCTTGAGCTTTCCTTGCTCCTGTGCTGTTCCTTACCATCCTAACCAGTTTCCTTCCAGATGACCCAATGTTTTCAGAAAACTTGTACACCGATTTCGAAATCCACAGCTGTTTAAAAATAGCTCCCAAAAACCTCCTCAACTGGTGCCTGTCTCCAACGATCATTGGGCGAGAGGCGCGGTACATCGCAGGTATCACAGGGCAACACAGGGCAAAACCCAAGCATGCATACACTCGCAGCTAAGGACAATTTAACCTAATCGAAGGGTTCGCGTTAACTGAATATTTTCCGTATTTGACTGTTGTTGTTTTTGTACTGTGACGGCAAAATCTGAAGGCCTTCGGTCATTTTGACAGATTGCAATTTCCACCTCTGACCACTTGGTGCAGACATTTTTAACTTTCCGCATAGAGTTCAGATAACTGAATCAATCAAAAAAAAAAAAAAAGATTCCCTCGAGAGAATCATCTAAGACCTGGTCACTGTACCCCATGCATCTCGCTATCCGAGAGCTGACAGCATGTTGAAGAGCTGTGACTGCAGCTGGCGGTGACAGATCGCTGCAGCCTAACCACTGATGCAAATAGAGCACATGCTGCAGGACTTCCTCCCGCTGAAGCTATCAGAAAAGCTGTCGTTCAGAGAGTCTTGCCGAATTCTGATCACTTCAATTGGAGAAATGTTCCCTGGTTTCAAAACATTAGTTGAAGTGGCGTAATTCCAGTCTCCAGTGTAGCAACACAGCTCTGATTCAGTTCAGGCCACAGCGGGTGAAAAATTCACAATTATTAAATGTAGCCTATTAATCTGCTTGGTTTTTGATGGTACGATGTGGATTCTTTTCTTCAGTTTGTTTGGATTAGATATTAATTCAAATGAATGAAAATTAAATACTACTGAATATTTCATTTTTATCGTTTTGAAAATTGACGGGTAAAAATAGATGATAACGGGATTTTTCTTGACCCATCAGTCAAAATGACCAACAACAAAGAAATTTAGTGCTACCTCTACCTAACAGTCATGTTTTTAGACTGTGGGAGGATGCCGGAGTACCTGGAGAGAATCCATTTATCCACAGGGAGAACATGCAAACTACATACAGAAAGACCCCCAGAGCAGGAAACAAAACCCAGGACCTTCCTCCTGCAAGGCAACAGTGCTGCCTACTGTCCCTCTGTGCAGCCCAATATCCAAAACTGATCACTATACTCTTTTCTGTCACAAGTGTGCGGCCACCGATCCATTTAAAATAATCCAATTAAAAGGATTTTTTTTCCATCCTGTGTGAGAGCGTGATGATATATATGCTATATCATCATACATATATGGAAGTTCATATGCAAGAATTCAAAAGGCTCCTTTTTTCAGTAAAAAAAACTTGTTTGGAGACAACTTATCTACTTTGAAAACTCATTAAAATTAATTTCTTAATGTTTTATACTCTAGTTTTTTTTTATTTTAAATGAGAAATATTCATTTTTGTAACCAGAGGAAAAATATGCACATTCAGATCCTTTAGGCTTACAGACTGCAATACATGTTGTTCTTTTTATCAATTGAAATAAACTAAAGTTGTGAATATTTTTTACAAGAGTTGTGATTTCCACACTCTGTGGACTTTTCTCCTTGTCACCATTTTCTCAGATGAGGTTGTTTTCTGTTGTTGCTTCAGACTGTGCTGAAAGCAGTCATAATAATGACTTTTAGTTGCAGAAGAAATTAAACACTATTTCTAAACTACCCCAAGCATTTTTTACCTGCCTTAATTTCATATTGATGTAGATCTAGCACCATTTGTTTAAAAAGTGTAGGTTTGCAATATTGATATTTTCATTTATTTACTCATCTTTCAGTTTCTCAACTTTCTGCTAAACAAGAAGACAGATAAGATAAGAAGCGATATTGGTGCTCCATGTTAGTGTGCTTTTCCATGATGTCTGCATCGTGTCTGTGCTGTGTCACTGAACGCCCTCGTGATCTCGCTGTGGACTGGGAGTAATTGTACAAACATTCCTTTGTGTGGAAGATTTGTTTCTCTGTGTTCGTCTGCCACGTGATTCACATTGTGCCGAGCAGAAAAACTGCTACTGTCCTCCATGAAAGACTGACCTCGAAATTCTTAGAGGCTGTGAGAAATTTGGAGAAGAATGCATGACAGCTTGGATAAAAAAAAGCCTTAAAAAAAACTTACTGCCAATTGAGTAAAGCTGTTTTCGTCAGATCATTTTTTTCTGTCAGATCTTTTTTTTTTTGTATCATACAGATGGTTACCGTTTTAAGAGTTTACTTAACTCTCCTGTCTTGTTTCTTTCAAAGAAATCATGTTTATCCTTCATGCTGAAAATGAGCTATACTTCATGCTCTGTTTGACGTGAAAGACTACTTTAAAATGCTAAACATAAATACCCACTGTACGTTGAGACTTCAAAGGTCACAGACGTAAAAAAATAAATAAAAAAATGTCACGCTGGTCCTGAGACAGGCATGCAAAAACAACCACATTTAAGCACAGTTAGTTGCTCTGATGCCTTTTCTGTGAAAAAATAACCAAAACAAAAAAACCCACAGTTTTCAGTCGTATTTTCTGTTAGACATGTTTGTGAGTACAGCTTGGACAGAGGAAAAAACTGGGATTTCTTGCATCTTTCATGTGGCTCTCTGACACAAAGCAGGAGCAAAGTTTGTTTGTATCACAGCAACAGAACCCTAAACTCCATCATATTGAATCTACACTTTTGTATAACATTTACACTCACCGGCTGGGTGCAGAGCTCTGAAAATGCTGATCTTTACCATTAAAGTTGAGTTTTTGCATTCAATTTGTCGAGAAGGACACGTGCAGCAAGATCCAGTGGATTTCTAAATCCATCTGCTTCCATATACGTATACTGAGGCCAAATTGATCTTCCTGGTGCTAATCCCATCCCATCCTGTGGAAAGATCCGATCTATTTTTAAGGTGGACTGTGATCCAATCCGATGCCATCCATCCATGCTCTATGAGGCAAGGCAAATGTATTTGTATAGCAAACTTTCCGCAACAATGCAATTCAAGGTGCTTTGGAAGATTATGCTAAAAATAAAAGCAGCAATAGAACAACAATAAAAACAGAAAGACACAACATCTAATACATAAAGAACATTAAAACATACTACTGTTATGACATTCCAGGTATTATTATTCAACTAATCAAAGGCAGCTCTAAACAGATGAGTTTTAGCTTTGATTTAAAGGTACTCAGTGTTTCAGCAGCTTTGTAGTCATCTGGAAGTTTGTTCCAGAGAAGAGGAGCATAGAAACTGAAAGCTGCTTCTCCATGTTTGGTTTTGATTCCAGGGATGCTGAGTAGACTGGAATTAGAGGGCCTGAGTTATAAAGTTATCTGCAAATTCTGGTATTTTAAAGAGTACATTAACCAATTAAAATATATAAATGTAATTACAAAATAACAAACATAAAGCAGAAGAAACACTTTTTTAAATCAAAATGTTCAACATAAACATAAAATTATGAAACTAATACAACAAGTAATGTATCTGTGTTAGGAAAGGGGAAAATGCTTTCATTAACAATGTATAGTGTTTACTGTTTATTCATTTGATCACCAAGTGGTTTTGCAGACAGAAAATATAGTATAGCAGTATAACAACATTATTATGTTGTTATACTGCCAATAGTATAGTATATACTGCCAATAGAAGTATTTTTGTTAAAATTATGGTTCTACTTGCATCCTTTGGGCAATTAGATATAAGGCCTCTCCGAACAAAGCTCCCTGGCTGAATTTCAACACCAGCCCGTCCCTCTCAGGCACACGTGATTAATTTCTGTTACGATTAAAAATTTTGTATAACATAAAGAAGTTCCTGTATTTTAGGCTGGACTCAAACTTGCCAAGTACTGTACCAAAGAGTCAGACCCAGCTCTCCATTCGTTTTAATAGTATGTCATGGTCTACAGTGTCAAATGCTGCACTGAGGTCCAACATTACGACCACAATGGTTCTACCACAGTCTTCACATAGTACTTGTGCCTATATCTTCAGGAGTCAATGGGGCAAAGGGCAGGGTACACCCTAGACAGTTCCTCGTTCCACAGAGATTTTGTACGGTTGAAGGAACCCAAAGTACCTGCAGAGAACCCACATATAAATTGGAGAACATGTAGGCTCCACAGATGAGGCCCCAGCTGGGATTTTGACCCCTTCTGCAGGGCTTGCATTTCCCTCTATTCCCACTCTCAGTCAAGCTTTGGCTCCTGAAAGCACACTGTTTTCCAAACCTTTCCTGGTTGAGCCTGCTGGATCAGTGGCCTTTGCCTGACACTAGTATCAAGTCCAGTACTGTTCCTGGATCACACTGGCCACAGTTCAAAGTTGGGGAATCAAGACAGACATGTGCAGAAGAGAGATGACGGATTTAATGTATATCACGCTGCTGTGGAGGAGGTAAAGAGGGTATGCTGGGATGTAGGGATATGATGGAGACAAAAAACAAAGAAAGACAATTGATCTTGATACCAAACATATTGTACTGTAAAAGATAAATTGGATCTCATAATACTTCTGAATTCTAAAAATTTAATAATTTGAACCATAATGCATTTAGTAATGCAAACAGTAAAATGTGTGATGCTTTCCTGTGTGCATTGAGATGCTCCAGGGTTTTCCAGTTCAACTTCCGGTAAAAGAGCAGCCGTTCCACCGCTGCGTACCGTTTAGAGATATCCTTGTTTATTTACTTGCTCATTTGTTGTATTTGTCCCTCAAGGCTCTGTTTTTGTAAACACAGCTTTATCTCCAGTGCCGTGTTGCTCTGTTAGCTGTATCCTGTTTTCTCTCAAACTTCCCCTCAGCAATCAGAGAGCTTACAATTTCATCTAATCTAATATGATCTTTAGCGCTGGCATGTAAAATATAATACCCACCCAGGTGAGACGCAGCTTTGCTTTCTACCTATGAGTTCTTTTTGACTCGACTGTGGCATGCCTTTGAATTTTTGTCAGTCAGTGGCAAGTGACAGCAAAACTCCATTCCACAGATAAGACACTACACCAGAAACCCTAATGTCAAACGCAACACATGATAGCTGGGCTTTGGTTTCTTGCCGCATACCTCCTCCAGGTGTACGCCTGCTTTAGGCTGAATTCTGGGTGGGGGTTGCTCAGTCAGAACAGGGGGAAGAGTTTGTACTTTCAGGAGGCCCTATAGGTAACCTTAACTGCCACGGAGGTGTAGTGATATATTATAGTGTCAAAAAGAGAAAACAGAAGGGCCTAAACTTTTCAGCGTCCTGATCAAACTTGATTTAAGAAAAATTAAACTTTTTTTCCCCTTTTTGTCTTGCTTCAGGGAGCTTTTTTGTTAGATAGGAGCAAAGGTAAGATAAAACCCTTTGAAATATTAAATATGTGGGGTGCTCAGTGTAGTCAGTAACGTGCTCAAAGTAAAAATGTCAAAGTTTCTATACATTTAAAATGATACTAGGGCGTGTCGTAGCCAAGGGCAAATTACCATCAGTCGTCCCACGCGATGGGTACATACAGGGTCACGATTTCATAACAATTAAATATTGATATAAAAAATTGATATCAAAGCCTGTTATAAACAAATTCTAAGTTTCATCATCAAAGAACATTCATCTATAGAAAAACAACTTACACATTCTCTATCACAAACTTACATACAATACACGACCTACAGTAAAATATATTGAAACAAGAAAAAAAGAGAAAAAACCCATCTCCTCGTCCATCACTTGTCCATAAAATCAAATAATCATTCCTGCTGCATATCCTCTAATGGCTGGTTCACACGGGAGGATTTTTAACCTGATTTCGGCCAATTCTCCTCTTCCAATAATCTCAAGGATGTCCCGATTATCAGGATGGCTCTAGATAATCCTAACAGATATTCCTGATGTGTGCGGTGTGTTCAGAGTACTCTGGTCTGCTCGGAAGGATGTTGGGATTGTCTCGGCCCAATATCGTAGGGTGTGTGTTGTGTTGCGAGGGCAAACTAGCATGCAGCCTGTTGAATGTGAGCTGTAGCCAATCAGAAAGCAAGGTGACGGGCAGTGATGCACCTTGGAAGCATCTATTATTATTTCCAAGTGTCGGCTCACTTGACAGCAGTTCACAAATCCATAGAGACAGAGATCAGTCAAAGCAAAGTGTAAAAACGACATTTCCGAGTGAAAAAAAGATTACTCGCCTCCATGTCTTTGTATAGCAAGTGGAGCCCCTTCTTACGCTGTCTCCCCTCTTTTATCCAGTGCCTTTTCTTTTTGTGTTGTTTTTTTCTCCACTAAAACTAGTCCACAAACTGTTGCCAATGCCTCCTTCTCTGCCGCCATGTTTATTTACTCCAAAGTCACGTTTTATTTCATGAGGTCTTGTGACATTTCCTGTCTAAGCTGGGAATGTTTGTGAATAAAATCGGTTCATTTGCGGTGTCTCGTCATTGCCGTGTGGCCGCACACCACACACTGTAAGTCCAAAACTGTCGTATCCACAATTTTTTATCGCCATGTGTGGTCTTTTAAGGGTTAGAAATCGTACAACCATTTTAAAATCTTGCCGTGTGAACCAGCCCTAATGTGTATGACTTTTGTTTGACCATAATCAGTCTTTTAGTTGAGCTTTATTGAATGTAGAGCTTTATCTCAGAGTTACTAGAAATACTATTCCACAGGTGCCCTCCTTGGACAGATAAAACTGTCTGACTGTTTGCCTGTGTGGTATTATCAGATCATCTCTGGTGGTGGCTCACTTAGTTCTTGACAAATTATCTTTACATTTGATGATTTCCTTCAGTTGTGAAGGAGCTCAAGAATGTAAAACCTTGTATATTAAAAAGGCTGTTTTTAGATTGATCGTGTGTGGAACATCCAGTTATCTGTGTTTTTCTAAAACATGATAGTAATGATGGTTTAGTGTTTGTTTTTTTTGAGTATTTTTAAAGCCTTTTGGCAAACACTTTCTCTAACTTTTAGAGTTGTAGGGCATGCAAGTGACCAAGTGATTAAACAGTAATCAATATGAGAAATGATCATAGAATGAAATAACATTTTGGCAGCACTTGTAGTTAGACGCCTTAGAATAGGCTGAAAATTCAGACAATTAAATTTGACTACCGGTGCAACTTTTTTATGTGACTTGAATGACAAGGAAGGACCTAGAACTACCCCAAGGTGTTGGAAGCTCTAATCCATTAAGAAAAATATGTGATCCACTTGATTTAAATGCCTTTTTGAAAAGTACATACAAACTGTTTTTTTTGGTCTTCGACATGAGGAATGAATCCTTAAATAAGTACAAGACATAGGGCAGCTGTAATATCAGCAGCAGCTTGTTGGCTATTATTTCCTTGGGTGTAGATTACTGCATCATCCGCTTAAATTTGAGAGAAAATGTTTGGACAGGAATTAGGTAAGTTATTGATGGAGAGAACAGAACCGGCCTAAGGATGGACCCCTGCGGAACGCCCACTTTACTATCTAAACAAGGGGATTTTACACCATCCACAACCACATATTGTTCCCTGTTGGACAAATGAGATTTAACCACAGATTTCCAAACTGGAGAAGGGAAACCTAAACCATTTCAGGAGTTTCTGATCCATCTCAGAGCATGTCAGAGGAACAATGCCTCCTGAGATGCTTGCAAACCTAGTGACAAACTACAGAAAATGTCTTACTTCTGTCTTTAAAATGTAGAGACTGCTGAATTATTTCTAAGCAATACAGTTTACTAAATCACACTAGCTCAAATGATTATTTCCTCACTGTAAATCTTGGATCTAGTTCTGGATGAGATTAGCTTAATTTTGACATCTCTAGGAACCACTCCCTGAGAACCAAGGTCTATGCTAGAAAAATATGAAACTGTGAGTCCTGTAAAATAAAATGGAGCTTAGTCTAGATATCTGTTATTAGAGGACATTCAGATCTTATTATGGGTGTGACAGGAAGCAAATGAAGAGAAACAACTAAACAAAAAGAATGCCAGAAATTGCTTTGCAAATCTCTAAACCTATTCCCCAGGCACACCTTAAAATGAGAATATTGTCTTTCAGAGAAGAATTGAAATTTAAGCTCATCAACCTTTTCAAAACTTGCAAAAATAAAATCCTTTTGTTTCACCCTGGAAGATTAAGGACATTTTATGTGAGATTTGATGCTTTTGACTTTCAAAATGAAACTCTTTGTTAAATGAAACCCTCAAGCTTCCATTTCCCCAACGACTGCGTTTGTGTTGAACTTACGATTATCTAAATATATAGTGCTGTTTTCTGTCTTTACTTATTTTAGTGACATGTTAGCCTGCAATGTTAAAGTCATGTAACTTTACAACACCAATAAAGCCAGAATTCTATGTGGGACTGAGCAGGGAGCTATTATGTTTGGCTTTGTATGCTAACTCTCAATGCAGCTGGCAGCTAATTGAAACACAGCATCAGTTGGCTGTGCTCTCAGCTCAAGCTAGGTGCGCAAGGGGGCATGTAAATATTCATCCAGATGCATCTTGGAAACTGTAAACCAAAACTAAGGTTGCAGTTTTTATCTTCGTAGTTTTTTCTTTCTGTTTTAAGGCAACTTTTTAAATAGATGAGACTCTGTTGTCTTCTAGTTTGTATGATTCAGTTGGTCCAGGAAAAGACCTGGACGTGTTGTTCTTATGTTGCTTCTCAATCACAGTCATTCTGGGGAAACTCAAGGCATTTGCAGGAGAGGCTCAGTTCTGAGCTCCCCCTGCAGGCTGATAGAGCTGCAAACTAGGTGTAGGTTTAAACGTTGATGGCCAGTAAGTTAAGAGCTTTGCCATTCAGTTCAGCTCTTTATTGCAACCAGATTCTCTCACTTATTTTAGGTCAAGTCGCAAAGATAACTTGCGCAGAAGTGAAAACCAGATATCAGTCTCTCCAAACACACTTTCCATGTAACTCCTTCGGATCTCAAGGCATTTACGGGCCAGTAGATATCTAGAGAGCAAGTTCTGTTTGTTTTTTTTTTGCCGCAGTCTCCTATCAGTGAGACATGCCTAGAAAACCTTCGAAGGGAGGTGCAGAACCAGCCGACTCCCTTTGATGTGGAAGAGCAGCAGCTCTACTTTGAGCTCCCCGTGGATGACGAAAGTCCTTATCTGATCTCTAAGGTAGGGTCCAGCCTGCTTATGGAGCAACCTAATTTTATATGCTTCTGTCTGGAATCTGGGATCTATATGTCTTGACCATTGCCGATGTTTGAAACATCGATCGACTGGTAAATTGAGAGCTTTGCCTTTCAGCTCATTTTGTCCTTTTATCCATTTTCATTTCAGAGGTAACAGGTTCAAGAGCCAAATCCAGACATTACTCTCCTCAGCAAATCTTACCATGCATGGACCCTTTGATGGATCCCAAGATGTTCGCAGTCATGAAAGGATACTCCTTCCACCAGGTTCTTGGTCTATCTAGGGGTTTCCTCAGATTGGGACTTGCTTGGAAAACCTCCAAAGTAAGGAGGTCCAGGAAGCATTCAGGTCAGGGGACTAGACCACCTTCAATACTCCAAGCTCCTCATCCTGTTTCTGCTCACAGAGGAATTTCCACACAGCCTCTTGTATCTCATTCTTTTACCCATGATCCATGTCTCCTGACCACTTGAGAGTCAGGACTTACACAGGCTGGTAATTCGAGAGCTTTCCCTTTTATGCAGCTCTTTCTTCACTGTAACAGACCTAAGCAGCAACCCCATTTCTGCAGACGAGGCCCTTATCCATCTATCCATCCAACCATCACTTGTGAACAGAACACCAAGATATTCAAACGTCTGCTTGAGGCAGACCGACCGCCAACCTGAGTGGAACAATCAACCTTTTTCCACTTGAGAACTACCGCCTCAAACTTCGAGGAGTTGACTTTTATGTCCGGTGCAATCTGATAAACGTGCAGGGTATCCAGATCGATGTTTACGCAGTGCACAGATAGGTGCATTCAGAACAATTCGCTCCTCAGTGTGACTACCTGAAGCTTTTACTTTTATTACATTCTTGGCATTTCAGACTGGTAAGAGAGAAGAGAGAAGCTGAGTTGAGAGATGGGGGGGGGGGGGGGGGGGGGGTTGGGATTGTCATTCAGCAGGACACATTTGTTGTTTCCTCGGAGCTGGAAGTTGTTAAAAGGAAAAAAAATCCACCCGTCTTCCTACCTGCTTGGAGGGACATCTGGTTTCCCAACCATCACCTTCCCCCTCACTATTCCATCCACCCACAACACATTTTAACTCACACTTAGTCAAGAAAATCGCTCCCGGCTCTCCTTCCTCACCTCTGTCGTCAACTCCTCCAAACAGAAGCAACATTTGATACTGTAATCACAGTGTTGTTAAAAGAATGAGAAGAAACACAAAGACTAAACTTGCTCCTGAAAGAAGGTGTGATGCTTCGCTGCTCTTTATTCTTCTTCTCCTTCTCCTTCTCCTTCTCCTTCTCCTCCTTCTCCTTCTCCTTCTCCTTCTCCTCCTCCTCCTCCTCCTCCTCCTCCTCCTCCTCCTCCTCCTCCTTCTTCTTCTTCTTCTTCTTCTTCTTCTTCTTCTTCTTCAAGCCCTAACATGAAAAGGCCTTAGGGAATTATTGCACCCTGTTAGATAAATGAAGTCTTTTCCGGTCTCATTTGTTGCTTTGTTGAAAAACAGAGGCTGTAATCAGCTTTTAGCACTTGTTTATTCTTTCTTCATTTTTAATATCTACATTCGCAGCAAACAGACATAAGCTGCTGGTTGGAACAAAATATTTGTTAGTTTTACCGTTTTACCAAATGAATAAGAACATCTGAAAACGGTAAAAGCTGCCAAAAATAAATCTATTCATCCAACTTCAATGTTCATCCATCCATCTATCCATCCAACACCTCATCAGTGTGCATCCATCCATCCATCCAGCTATCCGTTTCACCATCCATCTATCTGTCCATGCAGAAATGTCTGCAGTAAACTTTGCTATCATAGTTAACGTTTTAATTGGGCTGAAAATGTAATGAGAATTTTCAACGTCTGAGTTTAGAAAAGTATGTAATCTTGCCTTAAAAATTGTGTGAAAATCTTTTTAGGTGTGCCCTGCTATTTTAACTTAAAAGTATTTGTAATTTGCTCATTGTTCTGTTAAATTTTAAAAACAATATGAGAGGAGTGTATAATAAGTAATGTTCGTCACAGCTTACACATGAAGATGTCATGGATTCCCCCCCCCCCCACCACGGAGCTTGATTGACATATAACCTCTAGGAAGCAGAGTGCAAAAATACTGCAGTAATGAGCTCCTGGCAGACGCTGACAGCTTGTTGACAAAAAGAAGGGGAAGAAAAAACAAGATTCCCGAGTGTGGCCACGTTTAGCACCGATGTGGAAGTTGACATTATGGAGGTGGTGACAAGTTACAGGCAGCACCAACCTTGCTGGGCGCTCTCACACGTGATCTCACAATGTTGCAACATCCACAATGTAGGAACACTTGAAGCTCCATTCAGCTATATCAAAAAAATCAATCTTCACGCTGAGTCATGGATGACTTCAACCATGACTCCATGACGGTCTTTTCTCTCCAGAGCTGTTTGGTCCAAACTCAGGTGTTCTTGAGTTGCATGGTTAACCTCCATTAAAACCCAGTTGTGCAACTGGTTTTTGTTTTTTTGCCCTTTTATTTACCCAAACACTCGAAAGAGCAAATCAGTGTCAGTGTGGGACATTTAAATCGTGCACATCAAAAGTCGAAAGTCAGAGGTCAAAGTAAGCAAGTAAGTGTTGATCATTGAAGTAAATTATTGTTCTTGTCACCTCTGAGTTGGCATAGCGTATATAGATGACTGGTTGTCATGGTAACCTTTCGTACAGTATGTAAGGCTGATAAACATGCCTCAGACCACAGTTCTCACAGATATTTGCATAGTCTCCTTTTAAAGGGTGTTTTTGTTTTAATCACCAGGGACTGCTGGTTGTTGTGGCTGTTCCTTTTCTGGTCCCTTGTGTTGTATGTCTGATTTATGACCCCTGTAGTTGTTGTTGACAAGATTTGTATCACCAAGAACACAAGCGCCTTTAAAAAAAAAGTGTCATTGTGTAAATTATAGCGGCGGTACACTAGTTTATGTTCATTGTAGCATCATGCTAATGACCACAGCGATGTGTCTCCAACCAAACTGAAGTATTTAGTCTCTCATTGTCAAACTAGTGTCATTAGAAAGATATGTCTAAACAAAAGTACTTCCTGTTTATTAAGAAATGTAATATTAGTTCTCATGTCTTTACTCATATGAATGAGTTTCACTCCCAGCATATTGTTCAAACTAACCTTTTAATGCCACTTGAACACAGCTTAGTTGCAGGACATGGTTCACCTTCCTCCATGACTTTTTGACCCTGCCACCCTAACGGTCCAATGCTACCTCTAGTGGTGTGGAGCGGTAATGTAACTAATAAAGAATTACGCCAATGAATTAGGGTACCGCACTTACTAAATCGCTTCTCAGTCTTGAATATGTAATTCATCACATGGGGTTTATTGCAGTGAGCCGGCCTGTAAGGCAACTCCTAAGTTTAATTAACATATATTTTTTAAACATTTCACGTTTCTAAAAGTTGGCGTGAACAACTCACAATGAGCAGGCACAGACATCTGTCTGTCTGTCTGTGTCTGTCTGTCTGTCTGTCTGTCTGAACTATGTAGTAAAGAACTAGTAAATTCTGAGCATGGGGATAAATAGGTGTAAACTACCAGCAGTGTATCGGTAAACAATGTTTTTGATACAATTTCATCAAGAAAAATAAATACGAATGACTGTTTATTTCTTTTACTTTGGTCATTATTGAACAAAAAACCTTTTTTGCCTGAATTTCTTCCTTTCAATTGCTGAAATTAATTTCATTTTATTATGTTCTATAACTTAAAAAGGTGGAAACATAGAACTGACTGGAGATTTGATTGGATTTCTTCCTAAATAAATAAGAGTACAAGCAGAAAGAATATAAAATAGAACTACTTGAAAACAGTCAGTGTTCATGTTTAGAATTTATAATACTTGGCCCATATTTGAAAATAAAACATGCTTAAAGGTGCAATACGTAAGAATTTTACAGTGAAATTATCACACAAACAGTCCAATGTCTCAATCATGTTGAAAGGAAGTTTCTTTCTTTCTTTCTTTCTTTCTTTCTTTCTTTCTTTCTTTCTTTCTTTCTTTCTGTCTTTCTTTCTAATGCTTGTCTTTTAGAGAATAGGAGCCTGAACAGAGATACAGGCGTTGCAGACAATTAAACAATTAATTAATTAAAAACCACCTTATAGTCTCATATAGTCTTAAATAATGACACACACACAAGTACAAGTAAAACCACCCTCACAGGAAGACAAATGGTTTCTCCTTAACACCTGTTGTGGTTGTGGCTTTTTCTCCTCTGGCTCCGTGTGTTCCCTGTCTGATTTATGACCCGGTATTTGTTGATGCAAAAGATTTTTATCACCAAGGACACAAGCTCCGAAAAGAAAGAAAAAATACACTAAACTTGTCATTGTGTAAATAATAGTGACGGTACAGAATGTGCAACATGAAGATACACCATCACTGAAGAAACCCAATCCTTCCTTTCTCTTTACCCACCTAATCCTTCCAGGATCGCTGGGGAAAACATAATAAAACCATCAAATGAGCATGTCGGCTATAGTGGAATGTGTGAGCAGTTCCCCAAAATGCATTTTATTGTCTGGACTTATGTGTTTTATTTTCATGTGGCTGACCACTGACAGAGTCACATAGCAGATCAAGACAGATGCTGCTGATAAAGAAAACACAATCAGCGCTTTACAAAGGAAGCGTGGAAAAAGCTATTAGCACCTTTCTCCTGAATTCCTCCAACCCCTCAGTTCACTTCCCCCCCACGGGCCTTTTGGCTCCTGACAGTGTGAATATGTTATTTTAGTAGACAGAGTTAAATAAAGGTTTAAAAAAGAAAACGGTTCTCCTTCTGTTTCAGGGTCTGAGGCGGTTTTGGCCCTAAGCAGAGCCACGGATCAGAGGAAGCTTCCATTCAGCCCTAATTTTACATTTCAAAAATATAAAGCCTGAGCTGTGGTTTATGTGTAAGTACATGGTGAGGAGCCGATTGGATTTTTTTTCTGGGAAATATGAGCCATCAAGTGTTCCCAACATGCAGTTTATAATAATGTGGTAGAATAAGGGCAAGAAAAGAGAGAGGGAACCTAAGCAAGAAGGCAGGAGTAGAAAAATTGTAAAGGAAAAATAGGAAATGTGATTAATTTATATTTGTTACGGTGTGACTTTTTCCCTCTGTTTCTTTCTGTCCCGTTGTCCGTTAATTGCCTCCAGCTGCCCCGTATTTCTTTTGTCCTGGGATCCGTTCTCTGGTGGTCATCCTAGTAAGTCTCGTAACCTTGAACCTCCTAAGTTTGTTCCCTGACTGGATTCTTCATTAAAGAGTCTCTACACTGCATCTCTGCCTGTCTGCGCTTGAGTCCGACCTCAAATCATGACAGTACAAACCGGCCCGGCTCCAGACTGCTCCATCCATCGGACGTTCCGAGAATTTAGCCTCCTTCAGGGAGGTTGATGGTGATCCTCTTCGGCTCCTGACCGCTGCCCCCTCTCTTGGTCCTCCAGGAACTCTTTTTCTTGGGTTTCTTCGTCGAGCTGCTCTTCCTTGTGGACTTCCTTCTAGTGGTCTTCCAGCTGCTCTTCTTTGTGGGATTCCTCTTCGCACTCTTCATACGCTGTAAAGTTTCAGCGTCCCTCCTCGAGACCCTTTGCTTCAGGTCCTTCAGTTGACACCTTCGTCGAACTAGACTCCTTCTTTGTGGGATCCGTTGACGTCGCCTTCCGGTGGCTTTGTCGGGGTTTGATGGCTTTCCTGCACTGGGGCTGTCCTCCGTACTTCCTTCTGAGACTGCTCCGGCCGCACGGTGGGCATCCGAACGTAATCAGGAGCCGCTTGCAGCCACACAGCTGATGTAGGCAATAAGTTGCCTTCTGGACTTTTTGTTGGGACTCTATTAGTTAATCTTTTTGTTCTTAGGTGGATTTACAAGCGCCTCTTCCGCCAAAGTTTTGAAATTAGGGAACATTTTTCAAATTGAAGCTATCCGAATTTAGCAAGACTCTCCTAACGAGTACTTTCCCGATCGCTTCAGCGGGAGAAAATCCCGCAGCAAGCGTTCCCTCTGCATCAGTGGTTAAGCACCACCAGTGTGTCCAAAGCCTCCATAGCTCTTCGACGATAGCTCCCGGATAGTGAGATGCAGTGAGTATGGTGTCCAGGTCTGAGTTGATACTCAGATGCTCTCATGGGAATCTTTTTTTTTTGGTTGATTCAGTTACCTGTACTCCATGATTAAAGTTGAAAATGTATGAGCGTTTGCATCAAGTGGTCAGTGGTGTGTAATCTCTCAAAATGGCCCATGGCCTTCAAATTTTTCCATCACGGTTTTGTCAAATACGGAAAATATTTGGTTAACATGACCCCTGGATTTAATATTTTTATATTTATTTAGTGAGAAATGGTTAATGGTTTCAGCTTAGACGAAATACAAGAATTTAAAATGCAAAGAATAATCTTCATGTTTTATGGTTGTGTTACCATTGTTACAATCTGATGCTGCGTGTTTAAACTTTTCCTTGTTTTTGAACGCAGATGGTTCACAAATACAACTCAGCAATTATCCCTGTATGCTTTTAAGCTCAACCAAATAAAGCCTCTCCCAGATTTCACCAGATCCGTCTTTAACACAGTTAGTGGTGGTGATGTTCTTAATTAGAGGGGTCCCAAAATCAGACTCTGCTTAAAGCCCCCACACAACCTTTCGGCCATCCTTATCCAACATGTTTTAAATATGGAACCTACATTGTGAGGTAGCCTCCACATTTATCGGTGGCCCTGATGTTACCGTATACCGTGATTCTAGAACTATTAAAAGAAAATACATTTTGTACAAATGTAAGCCACAGGTTTTCATGTTGTAACATGAGATATTTACAGAGAAAGATGGTACACAAAAGATTTTTTTTAAGTTTTAGAAATGTTTTTGTCCCCTTCAGTTAAGCTAAGCTAAGCTGTTTTGTTTGTTTGTTTGTCTGTCTGGTAGCAACATAACTCAAAAAGTTATAGACAGATTTTGATGAGATTTTCAGGAAATGTCCACAATGGGACCAGGAACAACGGATTAAATTTGGGGGTTGATCTGACATGAAGCACGCACCCACCAGTGGTGCTAACCTCAACACTTCTCCTGGGTCAGAGAGCTCACAAGCGGTTCCACCCCGCGCAGGAGCCCCAAATCTCCGCTCTCCACTAGAGGAACACAGCCATGTGTCTCATTAAGAGACATTTTATTGGAAAAGTACCGAAAGTTAGAATTAGATAACAACATGGGGATGGGGGGATGAGTGACCCGGGTGGAGGTCTGCGCTCTCTTAGTGCTTTTCTAGTTTTAAGGTGTGCTATCTTTTTTTTTTTTTTTTACTCTGCCTGAAAATCGGCAGTGGGGTGCCACCCTGGTATCAACACAACACGACAGTAACATGCCTTGTTAGAGTAGTTTTACTAGACTGTACTTTTAACTTTTACTTGGGTAATATTTTTATCAGTCTTACTTGAGTAAAGTTTCTGGCTACTCTACCCACAGCGAGTAACTTCATTGAATGAAACGGAATGCTTGTTTTAACCAGAAATGCATGAGACTCACACATAAGACCTCTTGTTTGTACACAAGCTTCATAATGTTAAAATTATTTTCTGCTGAGGCTGTTGTGCCATTTAGAGGTTAAGTGTGGGTACCTTACCCTGGTTTAATATACATTACCTACTGTAATTATTGGTTTCATTGGTTCTACTTTGCTGCGATGTATATCCCGCCTTTCACCCAGTGACTGCTGGAGATAGGCACCAGCCCCCCCGCAACTTTGCATAGGATGGACGGGTACAGAAAATGGATGGATGGCTCTAGTTTGAAAAAAAATTATTTGAAAAATTGTTTCTTGTCAAATGTTTTATTTTACAATTATGTCATGTACAGTCGTGACCAAAAGTTTTGAGAATTACATAAATATTGGAAATTGGAAAAGTTGCTGCTTAAGTTTTTTAACTCAGGTGAGAATGTTGACGAGCACAAGGCTGGAGATCATTGTGTCAGGCTGATTGGGTTAGAATGGCAGACTTGACATGTTAAAAGGAGGGTGATGCTTGAAATCATTGTTCTTCCATTGTTAACCATGGTGACCTGCAAAGAAACGCATGCAGCCATAATTGCGTTGCATAAAAATGGCTTCACAGGCAAGGATATTGTGGCTACTAAAATTGCACCTAAATTAACAATTTATAGGATTATCAAGAACTTCAAGGAAAGGGGTTCAATTCTTGTTAAGAAGGCTTCAGGGCGTCCAAGAAAGTTCAGCAAGCGCCAGGATCGTCTCCTAAAGAGGATTCAGCTGCGGGATCGGAGTGCCACCAGTGCAGAGCTTGCTCAGGAATGGCAGTAGGCAGGTGTGAGTGCATCTGCACGCACAGTGAGGCGAAGACTTTTGGAAGATGGCCTGGTGTCAAGAAGGGCAGCAAAGAAGCCACTGCTCTCCAAAAAAAACATCAGTGACAGATTGATCTTCTGCAGAAAGTTTGGTGAATGGACTGCTGAGGACTGGGGCAAAGTCATATCTCCAATGAAGCCTCTTTCCGATTGTTTGGGGCATCTGGAAAAAGGCTTGTCCGGAGAAGAAAAGGTGAGCGCTACCATCAGTCCTGTGTCATGCCAACAGTAAAGCATCCTGAGACCATTCATGTGTGGGGTTGCTTCTCATCCAAGGGAGTGGGCTCACTTACCATTTTGCCCAAAAACACAGCCATGAATAAAGAATGGTACCAAAACACCCTCCAACAGCAACTTCTTCCAACAATCCAACAACAGTTTGGTGAAGAACAATGCATTTACCAGCACAATGGAGCACCGTGCCATAAGGCAAAAGTGATAACTGAGTGGCTCGGGGACCAAAACGTTGAAATTTTGGGTCCATGGCCTGGAAACTCCCCAGATCTTAATCCCATTGAGAACTTGTGGTTAGTCCTCAAGAGGCGGGTGGACAAACAAAAACCCACTAATTCTGACAAACGCCAAGAAGTGATTATGAAAGAATGGGTTGCTATCAGTCAGGATTTGGCCCAGAAGTTGATTGAGAGCATGCCCAGTTGAATTGCAGAGGTCCTGAAAAAGAAGGGCCAACACTGCAAATACTGACTCTTTGCATAAATGTAATGTAATTGTCAATAAAAGCCTTTGAAACGTATAAAGTGTTTGTAATTAGATTTCAGTACATCACAGAAACAAAGATCTAAAAGTAGTTTTGCAGCAAACTTTGTGAAAACTAATATTTGTGTCATTCTCAAAACATTTGGCCACAACTGTATTTCTATTTTTTTCAATCTTCCGAGTTTGCACATCACTTTATAGTTTTGTTCAATTACATACTTCTTAATTATTGTTAGGATCTCAAAACAAGTACTCAATACTTGAGTAGCATTTTTGCCAAATACTTTTTTACTCTTACTTGAGTAACTTTTTCGATGACTACTTTGTACTTTTACATTAGTAAAAATATGTTGAGGCAGTGCTACTTTTACTTGAGTACATTTTTTGGCTACTCTCTACCCACTTCTGCAAAGCAGTCATTGGTCGCTAACTTTATCTTCCTCTTCCTCGCTAAAGCCACTGAAGTCGTCTTCTTCAGTGTCTTTATGTCCTCTGTTTACATTGACTCATTTCTTTCCGCTGCCTCCTCCAACGTCTCACCATCGATTCATTGATGCCAAGCCTACGTGCAGTAGCTCTATTTCCTTCTTTGACGGCCAGCTCAATTGCCTTTAACTTGCAACAAACGCATTTCTTTGTGTGTTTTCCATGAGGAGGGGGTGTGCATGAAAACTACCGGCAGTGTATTCTTCGGTGCATAATCTTTCCCCACATGTTTGTCTCACTTTTACGCTTCCTGCTATAGTGCGCCCCGGAGGCACACTACTTTTTTACCCAGTGAAAAAAATCTACAAATTAGCCGCATCGTTCTATATGACACAGGGTCCGAATCGTGTGAAAAAAGTAGCAGCTTATTGTCCGAATATTACAGTAATAATCTTTAATCAAGCCGTATAATTACACACAGAAAAATCCAAATTTTAAAGTGTGTATCAGTTTTCAGCTAGTGATAAATAACCACTGGCTTTCCTGAGTATAAATATGATGGAATGTAGACACCCATTTCTCTTATCTACTTTTTAAAAATGGAAAGGCAAGAGAACGCATCATTCAAGGAAGGCTGATGTGTGTTAATCGTGCAACTACAGTGGACTCCCAATATTTATAGGGTTTAGGGACCACAGCCACCTGTGAATAGCTAAAATCTAAAAATACTTGAAACCTCCTCTAAAAATGCTTAGAACTGCCTGTGTTAATAGTTGAAGCACTGACTGTACCTTAATATGTATCAATACACACAGTGGAAACTGTCTTAGCACTACCTCAGCTGCTAAAATCCACAGTCTTTCATGTCTGCTCCTGGAGGTACAGCCAGTCCGCTCCAAGAAAAATGAATGGCAGTTCTGGATTGACTGTTTTGCAAATGCCAGCCAATTGCATGTCAAGTAGCCTTGTGCCTATGTGTTTCATCTTCAGGAGCTGCATTTTCTTTCAAATATTTTCAAATTTTTTAAAAAAAAAATAGGCACATTTTCCGCAAATAACAAATAATTTGGAGTCACGTTCCAGAGAAAAATCTGTGAATAGTCTAATCCACTCATGGGTGGGGTTCCGCTGAACTCACCTAAACCTTTTCACTTTGCCAAGTGCTCTTTACTTAAGCCCCCTACTAGTCCCACACAATAGTTTCGCCTCACACTCAAAAACAAAACAAATATACATGTTTTCTATTTTTTTCCCCACAATACATTCACGGACAAATTAGATATAAACAGGATTCAACCGATTTTCCAACCAATGCTATCGACATGCCTAAGCTCAGTCCAACTGCACTAAAGGCAACACTCTCTGGGTTGAATGCTGTCGGTTATTTTCAGTACCAGTGAAGTGATTAAAAATGAAGTCAGAAGAAACACAAAGATGTTATAAACAATGTAACAGTTACCTTCCTGATTCTTTTTTTTTTATATTACAGAATTATTGTTTTGCTGTCTAGATTGTTAATTTTATCATAGAACATACTATAATTATGCATGTAAGTATTAAGTTTGCAAATTAGCCAATTTAGGCATATTTGGACATATTGCCGAGGACGGGACAGCAGCGAGGTAATTGCAATAGGATCCTTAGTGTGTGTTGAATATGCATCAATGAGCATTAGTGCGATACAAAGGCCACCTTGGCAATGTGGTAGTTTCAGGAGAATTTTCGCCAGCAGTCTACAAGGGGTTAAAAGTAAACTGTATTTTCTGTATCAAGCTGAGATGTCAGTCAGTTCCTTAGGCTGAATTAGAGAGTATGATTTTCAGCAGATAACAGAAAGGCAGAAGAGAGTTGAAGTTTTAAACTGTCTGTTATGGAACATGCTAGGTTTGGAAATGTTGGCTGTGTTTTAGAAATCTCAAGAGTTCAGATATGGATCTAAATTCTCTATGAGACAAGAATGTTCAGCTCCAGTTGGCAAGGTCTGGTGCCCTGAAGGTTATAAATGTGTCCTTGGCTCAACACAGCAGATTAAAATGGTTGAATTAGCTCCTCAGTATGCGGTCTAGCTCTGCAGAGGCCTGCTAATAAACCATTAATTTGATTCAGGTGTGTTGAATTAGGGTAACATCTAAAACACTACAGGACACTAACCACCGAAGACTGACTTTAGACACTAGTGGTACAGAGAATACACACTGAGATCACTGGTTACAGTTATTAAAGCTAAGCACATTAATTCTGTTTCAGTTTAGTGAAACACTTCTACAGCAGCTGCTCCCTCACACACCGTGTAAAATCACCGCTGCTCTTTTGCTTTTGATTCAGGTTAACTTTTAAAGTAGGAGTCCTTTATTTTTAATTTTTTGGATGTCTCATAAGTTCCTGTGGTTTTATTGATCGTAGTAGTAAATTTCAAAAAGAGTGTGTGCTTAGTTCAGCACTGGTTTTTCTAGTTGGAATTCCGTGGATTTGTCTATTTCCTTTCTTGTTAAAGGCAGAACAAGTAGTAAAAATATATTTAAATGAGATCTCGTGACACACCTGGGTTTTTCTTACCTGCATTGACTTTACTAAACAGACACACACACCCAGACCGTTTCATGGTGGGCGTGTTTGGTAAATATCCGCTGGGATTCCTTAAATAGGAAACTTTTTAACTGATTGGAATGTTTGTATAATTGTATTGAAATTACTTCTAGTTAAGTGCCTTTAGATGACATCTGTTGTGAATTAGCGCTATATAAATAAACTGAATTGAAAATTGAAAGCCATCTCTGCCTTCCTTAAGCCAGAGGAAAGTGAGATGTTTCAATGTTTGAATGAATAAGGGACAAAGACAAATATGCCTCTACAATGGCATAATCATAACACGGTGTGGCCCCAACGCAGGTGCGATACCACATGGCTCTTTCCAAAATAAAGATTGCCTAAGAGTCTGGCGGGACAACACCTGAATCCCTCGTATAGAAGTTATTAAGCTAAAGATGTCTATCTCTACCATTGTTACCAATGAAAAACAACTTAAATGTTATTTATTAAGAGGATCATAATTATTATTATAATTTTTGTGCTATGCTGTAATATACACGCTGGTTTCTCACACAGAAACCTGGTAACTATTGTGTAACTCAGAACTACATGATTTTGCCAGGTAACGACAAACGTCGGTCCCTAACCAAGGTTTGTTACAACAACTAAGGTTTTTTTGCATAGCTTTGTAAAACCATCATATAAAAAGTAAGAAGCTGTAAACTGTACATTTAAAACAGTTAAGACACAATAAACATTAAATAATCAAATATTGTTTGATTTTCATGAAGTGTGGTACATTTTGTTGCTGTTCTGATTTAAAAGATACAATAGTTTTGGCACATATCAGGTTTTTAGGGAGTTTGTTCCAGAGTTGCGGAGCATAGAATCTAAACATTTCCTTTCTTTCTTTTGTTCTGTCATTTTAGGGTCCAAAAACATCAACTCCTGTCTTTTTTCCATTGATATTATGGAAATACAGATTCAGTGACTACCATGAACTCTGGTCACTCAGAAATATAAAGTTATGTGTACATATTGGAAAGTATATGATAAGAGATGTTATAATATTGCATAATCTGCACTAGGGAAAACATATATAACTCTTTCATAATACTTCATCATAAACATGCAAAGATGATCTCTGACCTCCTGCTGGCCATTCTTTAAACACAATTCAATATGGTATCTTCCCACAAAGCTGTTAGGTATCAAAAAAACAAGTGGGGTGACAGGAGATGCCGTTTGGCATCAACATTGTCAACATTACGGAAAAAATATGTGTCAGAAGTCTCCTCATACCATTCTTTTCAAAATATTAACAACCAACAGCCATCACCGTTAGGACATATATAATTTAAAACCTTTACCAATGCAGTCTCAGTGCTTTAGCGTGCTCGAAAACCTGAATGAAAAGCATTGGAGAGGTTTTTTTGTTTGTTTTCTTACTATAAAGGGAAATGGCAGCTGTGGTTCAGTGGGTAGAGTAGTTGGCTTGCAGTGGGAAAGCTGTGGGTTTGATTTCAGCTCGTAATTGCCACATGTCAGTGTATCGCTGTGCAAGGCACTTAACCCTAAGTTCCCTACTGTTTTCCATATCGGTTTTGTGTGCATGCCTTTGATTGGGTGAACGTTGCCCTCCTCTAAAGAGCTTTAAGTGGTACACAAAGGTGTGTGTACCTTGGTTGGTAATGACAAAGGTCAAACATTTCATGTTGGTCTTTACCAGGTTTTCACACACTATTGCTGGTATTTTTCCCCATTCTTCCATGCAGATCTTCTCTAGAGCTGTTACGTTTTGGGGCTGTCGCTGGGCAACACAGACTTTCAACTCCCTCCACAGATTCTCTTTTGGATTGAGGTCTGGAGACTGGCTAGACCACTCACGAACCTTTTAAATGCTTTTTGCATATGCACTCCTTTGTTGCCCGGGGCGATGCGTTTCGGATCATTGTCATGCTGGAAGATCCAGCCATGTTTCATCTTCAATGCTCTCACTGATGGAAGGAGGTTTTTGTCGAAAATCTCATGATACATGCCCCCATTCATCCTTTCCTTAATGTGGATCAGTCGTCCTGTCCCCTTTGCAGAAAAGCAGCCCCAAAGCATAATGTTTCCACCCCTGTGCTTCACAGTGGGTATGGTGTTCTTGGGACTCAGCATTCTTCCCCCTCCAAGCACGGCGAGAGGTGTTTATACCAGAGAGTTCTATTTTGGTTTAATCTTACCACTTGACATTTTCCCAATCCTCCTCTGGATCATCCAGATGGTCTCTGGCAAACTTTAGACGGGCCTTGACATGTGCTGGCTTAAACAGGGGGACCATTCGAGTGCTGCAGGATTTTAATCCATGACGACGTAGTGTGTTACTAATAGTAACCTTTGTTACTGTGGTCCCAGCTCTCTTCAGGTTATTGACCAGTTCTCCTTGTGTACAGTTGTGGCCGAAACTTTTGAGAATGACACAAATATTAGTTTTCACAAAGTTTGCTGCAAAACTACTTTTAAATCTTTGTTTCAGTTGTTTCTGTGATGTACTGAAATGTAGTTACAAGCACTTTATACGTTTCAAAGGCTTTTATTGACAATTACATGAAATTTATGCAAAGAGTCAGTATTTGCAGTGTTGGCCCTTCTTTTTCAGGACCTCTGTAATTCAACTGTGCATGCTCTCAATCAACTTCTAGGCCAAATCCTGACTGATAGCAACCCATTCTTTCATAATCACTTCTTGGCGTTTGTCAGAATTAGTGGGTTTTTGTTTGTCCACCCGCCTCTTGAGGACTGACCACAAGTTCTCAATGGGATTAAGATCTGGGGAGTTTCCAGGCCATGGACCCAAAATTTCAACGTTTTGGTCCCGAGCCACTTAGTTATCACTTTTGCCTTATGGCACGGTGCTCCATCGTGCTGGAAAATGCATTTTTCTTCACCAAACTGTTGTTGGATTGTTGGAAAAAGTTGCTGTTGGAGGGTGTTTTGGTACCATTCTTTATTCATGGCTGTGTTTTTGGGCAAAATGGTAAGTGAGCCCACTCCCTTGGATGAGAAGCAACCCCACACATGAATGGTCTCAGGATGCTTTACTGTTGGCTTGACACAGGACTGATGGTAGCGCTCACCTTTTCTTCTCCGGGCAAGCCTTTTTCCAGATGCCCCAAACAATCAGAAAGAGGCTTCATGGGAGAATATGACTTTGCCCTAGTCCTCAGCAGTCCATTCACCAAACTTTCTGCAGAAAATCAATCTGTCCCTGATGGTTTTTTTGAAAAGAAGTGGCTTCTTTGCTGCCCTTCTTGACACCAGGCCATCTTCCAAAAGTCTTCTCCTCACTGTGCGTGCAGATGCGCTCACACCTGCCTACTGCCATTCCTGAGCAAGCTCTGCACTGGTGGCACTCCGATCCCGCAGCTGAATCCTCTTTAGGAGACGATCTTGGCGCTTGCTGGACTTTCTTGGACACCCTGAAGCCTTCTTAACAAGAATTGAACCTCTTTCCTTGAAGTTCTGGATAATCCTATAAATTGTTGATTTAGGTGCAATTTTAGTAGCCACAATATCCTTGCCTGTGAAGCCATTTTTATGCAACGCAATGATGGCTGCACGCGTTTCTTTGCAGGTCACCATGGTTAACAATGGAAGAACAACAATTTCAAGCATCACCCTCCTTTTAACATGTCAAGTCTGCCATTCTAACCCAATCAGCCTGACATAATGATCTCCAGCCTTGTGCTCTTCAACATTCTCACCTGAGTTAACAAGGCAATTACTGAAATGATCTCAGCAGGTCCTTTAATGACAGCAAATAAATGCAGTGGAATTTTCATGGCAAAGAAGGACTATCCAATTCATCTGATCACTGTTCATAACATTCTGGAGTATATGCAAATTGCTATTATAAAAACTTAAGCAGCAACTTTTCCAATTTCCAATATTTATGTAATTCTCAAAACTTTTGGCCACGACTGTAGTTTTGGGCTCTTTCCTACCATTCTCATGATCATGTGCGCCCCACAAGGTAAGATCTTGCATGGAGATCAAGGTTGAGGGAGATTGTCAATGATCTTGTATCTATTCTATTTTCTAATCATTGTTCCAACACTTCATCTCTTCTCACCAAGCTGCTTTGCTTTTGTTGATTGGCTCGTCCCAGTTTTGCAAAGGTGTACAATCTAGTCCCTGGTGTTTTTGGACAGCTCTCTGGTCTTGGCAATGGTGGAGGTTGGAGTCTGACTGTTTGAAGGTGTGGACAGGTGTCTTTTATACAGATAACAAAAGACGTGCTATTAATACAGGTAACGAGTGGAAGATAGCAGAGCTTCTTCAGGAAGGAAGTAACAGGTTTGTGAGGGCCAGTATTCTTGCTTGTTTGTAGAAGCTAAATACTTATTTTCTGCACCAATATACAAATAAATTCGTTAAAAATAATACTATGTGATTTTCTGTATTTTTCTTTTACATTCTGTCTCTCGCAGTTGAAGTGTAACTATGATGGAAATTACAGACCTCTCGCATCTTTTAAACTTACAGAATCGGTGGCTGCCGAATACTTTTTTGCCCCCCTTTTTATATGTTTTATTTCCAAGGTAAACATTCATATAGCTCGTAACAACTTTGAGACAAAAGTTTGGTGCACAAGTTTTATTTTTTCATTTCCACACAGGGTCATATTATACTTCAAGGCTCAAATGTGAGCATACACCCCTACCTATGTTTGCATAAATGTCCTCAGGGCTTGGTCTGTTGCAGTTCTAGTTGTCAGACAGGTTCTGTCTAGGTGATATATTGATTCTACAGGACAATAAATTTAAATACACTACCGTTCAAAAGTTTGGGGTCACATTGAAATGTCCTTATTTTTGAAGGAAAAGCACTGTACTTTTCAATGAAGATAACTTTAAACTAGTCTTAACTTTAAAGAAATATACTCTATACATTGCTAATGTGGTAAATGACTATTCTTGGTGCAATATCTACATAGGTGTATAGAGGCCCATTTCCAGCAACTATCACTCCAGTGTTCTAATGGTACAATGTGTTTGCTCATTGGCTCAGAAGGCTAATTGATGATTAGAAAACCCTTGTGCAATCATGTTCACACATCTGAAAACAGTTTAGCTCGGTACAGAAGCTACAAAACTGACCTTCCTTTGAGCAGATTGAGTTTCTGGAGCATCACATTTGTGGGGTCAATTAAACGCTCAAAATGGCCAGAAAAAGAGAACTTTCATCTGAAACTCGACAGTCTATTCTTGTTCTTAGAAATGAAGGCTATTCCATGCGAGAAATTGCTAAGAAATTGAAGAGTTCCTACAACGGTGTGTACTACTCCCTTCAGAGGACAGCACAAACAGGCTCTAACCAGAGTAGAAAAAGAAGTGGGAGGCCACGTTGCACAACTGAGCAAGAAGATAAGTACATTAGAGTCTCTAGTTTGAGAAACAGACGCCTCACAGGTCCCCAACTGGCATCTTCATTAAATAGTACCCGCAAAACACCAGTGTCAACATCTACAGTGAAGAGGCGGCTGCGGGATTCTGGGCTTCAGGGCAGAGTGGCAAAGAAAAAGCCATATCTGAGACTGGCCAATAAAAGAAAAAGATTAAGATGGGCAAAAGAACACAGACATTGGACAGAGGAAGACTGGAAAAAAGTGTTGTGGACGGATGAATCCAAGTTTGAGGTGTTTGGATCACATAGAAGAACGTTTGTGAGACGCAGAACAACTGAAAAGATGCTGGAAGAATGCCTGACGCCATCTGTTAAGCATGGTGGAGGTAATGTGATGGTCTGGGGTTGCTTTGGTGCTGGTAAGGTGGGAGATTTGTACAGGGTAAAAGGGATTCTGAATAAGGAAGGCTATCACTCCATTTTGCAACGCCATGCCATACCCAGTGGACAGCGCTTGATTGGAGCCAATTTCATCCTACAACAGGACAATGACCCAAAACACACCTCCAAATTGTGCAAGAACTATTTAGAGAAGAAGCAGGCAGCTGGTATTCTATCGGTAATGGAGTGGCCAGCGCAGTCACCAGATTTGAACCCCATTGAGCTGTTGTGGGAGCAGCTTGACCGTATGGTACGCAAGAAGTGCCCATCCAACCAATCCAAATTGTGGGAGCTGCTTCTAGAAGCGTGGGGTGCAATTTCTCCAGATTACCTCAACAAATTAACAGCTAGAATGACAAAGGTCTGCAATGCTGTAATTGCTGCAAATGGAGGATTCTTTGACGAAAGCAAAGTTTGATGTAAAAAAAATCTTATTTCAAATACAAATCATTATTTCTAACCTTGTCAATGTCTTGACTCTATTTTCTATTCATTTCACAACGTATGGTGGTGAATAAGTGTGACTTTTCATAGAAAACACAAAATTGTTTGGGTGACCCCAAACTTTTGAACGGTAGTGTAGGTTAAAACTCCCAGACATATGTCTTTCCTCGTCAGACATTTAATGTTTCATACTATGGTTTAAACGTAGTTAAATAGAAACCTTCTGATTGAAGTATAATTTGTGTTGTAATATCAGATAATTTCCCTCTGCTCATTTTGTCTCAGCTTTAATACGGTGACGAAAGCTCACACAGTCTCTATTTCATCATCACACTTTTCTGCAGAGAACTAAATTCCACTGCTTGGAGCACAAGCATGCGCACGTTCATCCACTGCTCAAGCACTCGACTCCACTATTTATGATCATGTGCCATGTTTCCGTTCTCTCCCGCCCGCATGACTCTCCTCCCTCGGTGCTTAACCTCACCTCCCTCTCTTTAACCTCCTCTCTCACTCGCGCCTTGTAATCTTAAATAGGTTTCACATGGAGTTGTGGTCAGGCCTTGTTTCTCTTGGCCGAGGCATGTCACTGCAGACACTTCCTCTCTGCCTTTTTGGAGGATGAAATGTTGTATTTCTGGTTGAGCCTTCAGGCTCTTCGCTCCACCCCCCCTCCTCCCATCATTGTTTGATTTACGTATTATTTAATTTCCTCTGAAAATTTAATGCAACACATCTCCGTATTCTTTCATTTTTGTTAAAGGCTGGATAGCGACAATATGTTGCTCTTAGGGGTTATGTTAGGAGAGCAATTCATGTAAAGCATAAAGTTCTCCACTAGAGCCAAAATAATTCCTGGCATTAAATATTAGAATCTCAAGTTTTCTGTTTTTCTTCTCATTTCTCTGCATCAATATAAACCTAAACACATTTAAAATTTAGAAATTTGGTATTTTAGGGTGCTAACTTGAACATGCACTTGATTAAAGTCAATATATTCATCATGTTCTGTACTACAAACTTCATAGATTGAGACTATAACAATAATCTGATTATGGGATGTTTTTTGTCATGTGGTTTTATAGTTTCTAACTCACGACTTAATCTTAAAACTGTTTTTAGCTGCAACTTCTGAGGGTTGAATGACTGTTTGAATTTCTTGCTAAGCATACATGTATGTGTTTACTCAACACTTCCCAAGAAAGCAAGTCTTTGCAAGTAGGCTGACATGTGCATGCAGCTTGTGCTGTAGGGGCGTATGTGTTTGTGTCCGTGCATGCATGCATGTGTGGTTACATAAAGTTGTGTTTTTTTCAAAACTTGAATTATTAAACCAAATGCGAATGATTTCATCAGATTTTGCACACATGCAGTTCTTTATGTGTCAGCCAGGGCGTGTGCACTGTAGCTTATGTGTAAAGGACTTGTGGAGTGATGGAGGAGAGGTTTTTTGGTGGGTGGTGGAGCAGAGGGGGAGTTGTCAGAGCTCACTCCTGTAAATGTGACCGTTTGTGTGCGCGAGAAAGGGGCTGCGGCCTACAGGAGGAGGTGGGGGGGTGGGGATGTGGCCCGCCGTAGACACAAGGGCGGATTGATAGTAAACACACACTCCAGGACTAGTGGATCTGCAGCCGGCAGCCTGGCTAACAAGCTCTTCATTAAGGCCGTCTGATGCACTCACTGAGCGCCTTTGTTGAAGTTGGAGGCGAAAAGTACACCAGACAGATTTGACCTGAGAACGTTGGTATGCACTGCCAGCAGTCACAAGCTTTCTCCCCTCTCCTTCCACCTTGAGAAGGATTAATTTTTGTCATGCTGAACAGGTTGTCCTATGACTGGTTCAGCTCCTTACCTCCTTCAGGTGAATTATTACAGGCAAAAATACATGTTTGCAGATTACATGCGGGAAATAGAAAGTGCACCCTGCTTTAATTCCAGGGTTTCACCTACCAGGACATAGTAAAAATGATCAAATCTTTACCAGGTTCTAAAATAATTATTTAAAAAACTGAAAAACTATGTACACCCTTGCTGCTTCGTAAGTATTTAGGAGGAAAAGAAGCATCCAGGCACTTCTGATACACTTGATTCATCAGTGGGAAGAGCTCTATAAAAGCAGAAGTTTGACAATTTGCTGCCCTGGAGTCTCATCTTTCCACAGAGAGAAAGGTTGTTCACAAATTAGCATTTAAGACAGCTGCCAAACTTCTCATCAGATTTACTTCAAAAGGCCTTGGAGCATCAAGGTTTATCGACCAGGGATCCAGGGGTCACGTTAACAGGATATTTTCCGTATTTGCCCGTTTTTGTTTTTTTTTACGATGAAGGTAAAATCTGAAGGTGCAAATGCACAGACATGGAGGTAACTAAATCAATCAAAAAAGAGATTCACATGAGAGCATCTGAGCATCATCTCAGACCTGGACACGGTACTCAATGCATCTCGCTATCTGAGAGCTGACAGCGCGTTAAAGAGTTACTGAGACTTTGCAGCGCGTAGCTCCCAAGAGTCCGATGTCGTGCCAATCCCCGGTCCATGCTGTGGGATTTCCTTCTGCTGAAGCTATAGCTTGAGGGTCAGGAAGCGGCTCGTTCAGAATATTTCCGTCTTCTGATCACTTCAGTTAGAGAAATGTTCCCTCATTTCAAAACTTTAGCTGAAGTGGCGCTTAATTCCAGTCTTCAGTCTGGCAGCGGAGCGTGGATTCAGCCTCCAGAACAACATCTAACCCCCCATAAGAAGTCATATATCCGAGGCATAAATCCCAAACCTCCTGACAATAACATCTGCAGCAATCCCACTATTTAGTTACGCACAAGTGGGTGAGCATTTCAGTTCCATGTGGAGCAGGAGGAAGTTATGAGACTGTGTGTTCAGGCCACAGCAAGGTAACTACTGGTATTTTAAGTGCATTGTTTAATTTAATTTTATATACGGGGTTCTCTTTTCAGCTTGAATATTATTTAAAATGAATTAAAAAAATAAAAACTATTGACTTTGTAATCATTTAAAAAATTGACGAGTAAAAATAGTGCATGACCGGATTGTTTTTAGGACCCCGTCGGTCAAAATGAAAGACAACAAAAATATGTAGCGCGACCTCTGGTGCAAATCGTGCATTTCTCTGGAAAAACTAAACACAGCATATCACATCCTACATGATGTTAAGCACGGTAGGGAGGGAGTGATGATTTGGGCTTATTATGCAGCCACAGGACCTGAGCACTTTGCAATTTCCGAATCGACCAGAACTCTTCTGCTGCTCATCCAAAGCAAACTGTTTCAAAAAGAGAAGAATTGCAAGGTTGCAGTGGTGTAGACAAAGCCCAGACCTTAGCCTGAATGAAATGCTTTGGTAGGTTCTTGAACTAAAAACATTTCTACAAACCTTATAACCTTGTTTGAGAGTGAAAAAATCATGCAGTTGAACCATGGACTTGAGGATACATTTCCATAGTGAATAGAAAGCGGGTGTACTTTCTTTTTAGTAGATATCTGTACAGCTGTTCATCTTTGTTGGTAGAACATCTCCAGTTATGATGACAGCTTAGTTTTGGATAATTGCTGATTTTTCACTCTTAACAAAAGTTCTAACTTTTTCCACTGTGTTTCTCTTGGCATTTTTGGGAAAATATCTTTGATTACATCCACATTCAAACTCACTTCTTTATTTTCTGTTGAGTTCATGTCTTGCTGCATGTTTTGGTACCATCTGCTCTTGTTTTATCCTCTCTGGTTGAAAGTTGTGTTATCTTGCAACAACAGGACCTCCCATGCAGAGCTGAACATGCTGCCATATATCACTTTATACCTACTGTATCTTCTGTGCAGCACGGCTAACGGTGTGCAATGAAGCAGCATGGTGTAGTAGGGTGTAGCTGTGACTCAGGAGCGGACTATAGTCCAGTGACCAGCAGAGCATAAAGGCTGCTGTTGTATTCAGGGTTCTGGGTTGTGGCTCCCTATTGGTTGGAACAGCAACAGGCTGCAGTGCTGAGCAAAAATCAGCCCAGTTTCATTTCATAACCCCATTAAAATGACTTCAGGGTCCAAAATCCAGCATTCAGGCCAAAGTACAAGCTATAAATTAGACAATAATACAACAGTGTTTCCAAAGAGCATATTTGGAAGTTTTAGCAATTTAATATTTGAAAACTCGGACTAAACAGCCATTAGGTTTTAGGTTTTTCAGACAGACAGACAGACAGACAAACAAACAAACCGTTACTCTTTTGCGTCTTTGGCCCAAGGTGACTAATATTAGTTTATTGTTATATACATAGACCTAAATAAATAACCAAAAGTTCATTAAATATTATATTAGCCAGGTTTGCATTGTTATTTTAGGAATTCCCACAAGTTCAGTAGTATTGAGAAGGGAATATTTGAGGGAGCACCACCCTTTATCCTTATGTGGTTTGGCTACTTTTTGCTCCATTTTGTGAAGCCAATATTGGAGGAAATTTGTTACCTCAATCAAGTTTTGTAGAAAAGTATTTTACTCTTGATTGTTTTGCATCAATTAGTTACTTAGGATTAATGCTGGATTTTTGTAACAATGAATCTGAAGAACGGTCACTGACATGATCAAGTCATGGTTCCTATGAAGTCCAGGTTTATTATCGATGACACATCCATCCATCATCTGTTAATCCATCCATCTGGGGGTGACCGTGGCTCAGGTGGTAGGAGTTCGTCCCGTAAGCGGTGGTTGGTTACTAGTTTGAACCCCTGCTCCGTCTGTCTTGGTCATTGTGTCCTTGGGCAAGACACTTCACCCACCTTGCACCACCCGGTGGCGCCAATGTGTACCATCAGCATGCCCCAGGGCAGCTGTGGCTACAATGTAGCTCACCATCACTAGCGTGTGAATGACTGAATGTAGTGTAAAGTGCTTTGGGGTCTTCTGACTGAAAAAGCGCTATACAAATGCAGGCCATTTACCATTTGTCTATCCATCTGTTTATCCATCCATCCATCTGTTTATCTAGCTATCCATCCATCCATCCATCCATTCATACATACATCCATCTTCTTCAAATAAATTCAACCTTTCGTGTCATACTTTAAAATAGTCTGATAAAGATGAGACAACTCTGGAAATGTGTATTTTTAAAAGTATGAAATTTTGACATGATTGTGTAGAAATCCTGTACTTAATACTTAATTTCTCATCAGATAAATCAGGAAAGGTACTGAAGAGAAACGTTTGTGTTATGATCTGTATTAAAACCATATCTTAGTGAGAATGTTGTGTGTGTATGTATATATATAATCTGATTGGAGTGAATTGGTAGAATGACGAAGGCGTTAGGATACAAGTTGTTACTTCAGGTTTTTGCTGTCTCATGAAAATTTTCTCTTGCCCTTTAACTTTCCTCCTCATCATGATTCAGCAGGTTTTATCTTCAAACTGAGAGGCTCTTGATTACTTTTTTCGAGGGGGGGGCTTTGCTTTATGACTGGCTGCGTGCCACCAGCAGGAGCTCCGAGCTCGCCCACCAGAGAGCCGCCGACGCAGTGCGTCGACTTAGCCTGCTCCAAACACTTAAGTGATTGCTGACAGAATTTATGACAGGTCTGAAAAATAAAGTCTGCATAGCCATAACATTGAAATAGAGTTCTGCAATTTATTTGGCCTGCCACAAGTCAGCAATCCTTTGCCACCGACCACACACACACCATTTCTGTGCATTTGCAGTTTTCCCCCCTTCCTCCAGTTTTATATCACAGGAGCATTTTGGGGGGGGGGGCATTCTTAAGGGGTATCAAGGTAGTGCTAGGCTTTTGGCTGAGTTCAGGAATGCCTTCACATCAACAAACCGCCCAGCTCTTTAGCTCGTCCTGTTTGCCGTCGTGGCTTCGTGTTTTTTAAGGTCTGTACCGGCAAACGCTCAGCAGGAAACACTGAGTCGTTGACCGCCCTGAATGAATGTGAGGGCTTGTGTGTGTTTTTCATGCATCGTTTGTATATTTCTTTTTTTTTCTTTTTTTATTAAACCTGAAGTATGTGTCACAAAACATTTGTGCGGCCTGCAGAAGCTTCAGCATAAATAAGAATTTGCAGTTTGATTGTGCTGCTGTTTTTGCCTGTTCCTGTTTGTTGATGTTGCCTGGAAACTTTGCGAACTCACATTGTTCAACATGTGGCATCTCTCTCAGTCCCCACTCTGCAATTGTAAACAGGCGGCGGGGATGCATAGTCTCATTGTTTTGCATCATTATTACTGACAGGCCTAAACGACTTGAATGATGGGAAGCTCTTATACAGAATTAACCCGACCCTGCGTGTTTACCCTGCCCGAGTCGTGCAGCTCATTGGCTTGAAACAGAAGAAAGGGGGAAATAGGCCTCTCACATCCTGACATCTGCAAAGCACCTGTCCCGAAACGTGAATGCTGCAAGCATTCTTGAGCGCATTCAGACCTCCATCTCCTCCTCCTTTACTCTCTGGGTTTGGAAAAATGCCTCGATCATCATGTGCTTTAACAATTGACAGTGTTTTTTCCTGTTTCAACATGTTCTGGTAGGGATGCAGGCCTCTGTAACACTTAGGTTACTTAAGTCTCCAGAATCTAAAATTAATTTAGCAAAATTTAATGTAAATGAGCTCCAATTTTTTGGGGGGGACCAGAAGGTTCGGCTACATACAGAAGAAATGTAATGAATGAGATTCAGACCAAGGTTAAAGTTTTGAAAATCCTGGCTTGATTATTTTTATAAAGGAAATATTTGACAAATAAAGTAGGAATTTTTTTACAACAAAAAGTTTCTCTTTGGTGCCAACAGTCTCTTAGTAACAACCGTTTTGCTTCACAATCACGTAGTGACTTCAATGTCCTACCTGGGTGCACCCTTGTAAATAAACAAGTCAGGTTTCAGTTCAATTTAACACAGCTTTAATAACAAAATCAGTTTGGCATTGCAAGGACTTTTTGATGTAAGACCCGAAACTCCCAGTGACATCTTGCCCACACCAAATCCACTTTCTGCATGTAGCGTTGGGTAGAGTCCGTAAAAGTCCTTAAAAGTCCAGCGTAACGTCCAAAAGTCCTGGGGAATGTGTGTGTGTGTGTGTGTGTGTGTGAGAAAAGGGACAGCACGTTCACGATGGTGTGGTGGGGATTCCTTTGTTGCAACTAGCCTACCACCATGCAGCAAGGAGAGGAGTCGACTGGTTCGTCATCAGAGGGATTTAAAAAAAAACCTGACATGTCAATGACGGTGTCAAAGAATACACCGAGTTTTCAAATTATTACATTTCACTATTCGTTAGCACATAACAGCACTGCTTGTAACATTAACCAAACCTACAATTGAAAATAGCAAAATGCATAATACTGTTTGCATTGGTTTCAAATACTTTTGCAGTCTTCTCACATTAGATAAATAGTCACATTTTCTATCACATTCTTAATAAAATATGCAACTTTAGGGCATTGCCTCAAGTTTTCTGCACAATAAAATACAGCTTTTAACAGAACATTGTAAACCTTCTCTAAAGTAAACATGTGAACTCATAAAAAGTGCAAATAAATCATAAACAGGTCAAATAATTTGCTGACCGATCTCACAGGACAGCGCAGCATCATATAACACCACATCTAAGCACTGACTTTCTACAACCAGAAGTGCAGAGAGAACCGAAACTAGTTCACATTTATTTTACTTAACGGATCCTTTTTAGCAGTACACATGCATAACAATATTCTTAACATCCACAACGGTTTCTAACGCTTCATTTTGTACCTTTTTTCTGTGAAACTCCGTCTCTATTTTCTCTGCTGGCATGTTCAGAGCACATGCCGCAGCCAAAAGGGAGAAAGGAAGGCCTATACTCTAAAACAGAGATGGTGGGCAGGACAATGCGGCGTTTTGCAGCAGCTCATTGGCTAAGGTTGCTTCTACACTAACACGGCTAAGGTAATACAGGGTATATCCTAACTAACCTTATACCTGTCCACACACACACAAAGCATAGTTTATGACCCCCTGCGCTGGCTGGGGCAACCCTGAACTAGTAGGCATCCGTGAAAAAAAGACAGACCCACATATATGACATCACAGTCACCTGTGACCTGGAAGTACATCCTCCCTACAGTTTCCCAGCAGATGTAAACATTGAAGAAGCAGCAAGAAGCTCATTTCTGATCTGCGACTTGTTGGGCAAAGTCACCGGAAATGGCTGTTCACAAGAAGAGAGATCTCTTTGTTTACCTCTGAGTGGTCACCGGTTGTTGTTAAGCTGGCTGTGGCGCGTGTTTTCTGACGTCACTTCCTTACCGAACGACAACAAACACTTTTGCAAATCTGCCCTTTTTTTGAGATACAAAGCTGTAAAAACAAAGATGTTACAACATCACCCCTTTGTGTATCAGCATGCATTGCCTTACAGAAGTACTTATATCCATTGAAGTCTTTACCTTTCTGCTACATTATTCCCACAAACCTCATTGTATTTCATTGGAATTTTATGTGATAGACCAGCCCAAAGTGGTGCATAGTTGTGAAGTTAAACAAAAAAGAATTTCAAGGGTTTTATGTTAAACAAATCTAAAAAGTGTGCTTTACATTTGTATTTAGCCCCTCTGAGCTGAGACCTAATAGAAACACATTTTGCTGCAGGTATTGCTGCGAGTCTTGGGCTTTTTGTCGGTACCAACTTTGAAAAAAAATATCACGCTCAGTTGAATTGGATGGAAAATTTTTAATTTTTCCCTCAATTAGATTTATGTTGGGCCTGGTCTAAGTCATTAGTACTCTGAATTGAATCGAGGGTGTCCAAAATGCGGCCAGGGAGCCATTTGTGGAAGGATTTTGTGCGTGATCATGATTTTGAGAATAGCCTCTGACAATTAGCTTTAAAACTGCCGAAATTACATACCTTTCTTTTAATATTAGCTAAATTGCATGACCCTCTTTATATGTCAGATCTATTACCAATTACAGATCCATTTTTAAAGACATTAGAATAATTTAGTTTGTTGTTTAGAATGAAATAACCGTGATGGACTGGCGACCTGTCCAGGGTGTCGCCCAATTACATGGGTTATAGACAAGGGATGGATGGATGGCAGGGTGGGTGGGTGGCTGAGTGGATGGATGGACAAATACACTTTAAAAAGTGACACCAAAGAAAAACAGAAAGGACTCCCAGCTATCCTCCTAGCTGTTTTCATGTTGTAACATGAGATATTTACACAGGACGATGGTACACGGAAGATTCAATGTTTTCTTGTCCGTCTGTCTCTCTGTTGGCAACGTAACTCAAAAGTTATGGACGGCTTTCAATGAAATTTCCATGAAATGTCCGCAATAGGACCAGGAACAACTGATTAATTGATCCAACATGATCCACCCACCAACCAGCGGTGCTAATCTCCACTCCTCTCCTGTGTCAGAGAGCTCAGCAGCCCCAAATCTCCACTGGATAATTTCAGCGGCAGCACAAACACAGCCGTGCGTGGTTTCTCCTTAAGATAAACTTTTTGGGGAAAATTACCGAAAGTTTGAAATATAGATAACAGCATGGGGATGGTGGGGAATTTAATGCTGATTGCCTTTAACTTAAAAGCTGCATTTCTTTGTGTGTTTTCCATAATGATGGTGTGTGTGCGTAAAAACTACCGGTATTATCTTCTTCTGCGCATAATCTTTTCCGACATCTCTGTCTCACTTTTATGCTTCCTGCTACAGTGCCCCCCGGAGGCCATTACCCAGTAAACAAATCTATAAATTAGCCGCGTTGTTATATAGAACGCAGGGTCCAAAGCGTGTGGAAAAAAGTTGCAGCTTATAGTCCGAAAATTACAGTACATAACACACTCTGCACTAAACTCAATTGCTCAAAACAATGTCAAGATGAATGTAAACATCACTGATACTTGAGAAAAACCAGCTGACGTCCACGTGGCTACCAGTAGCATCCAATCAGCCCAAACTCCTTATTTTGTACAAAAGGTAAATCGCCGGAATCCGCGTTCATGAGAATGGATTTTCCCAACAGCTGCCCATGCAGCATTCAAGTACAGCTCGAAAAATTGGCTGTTGAAGTATCAAAACAGCTCCAAAGTGATTTAACCATGTTTTATTCTCAAATATGGGCAAAGTATTTTTTTTTTACATTTCTAAACATTAAAGCTGACTGTTTTCAAGTGGTTATATTGTTTTCTACTCTAGCTATGTCTGCTTGTACTATTTTATTTATTAAAAAAAATCCAATCAAATCTCCAGTCACTTCTATACTTTGAACTTTCTTAGGTTATAGAACATAATAAAATCAAATTAGCTTCAGGAATTGAAAGGAAGAAATTCAGGAAAAAAATTTTCATTTAATGCTGATCAAAGAAAAAAAAAGTCATATGCACATTTGGTTTTTTTTCTTTCTGAATTAAAATGTACCGAACCTTGATTTTTGAGTACTGTTGCACCCCCTACATTTTACATACCATCTTTATAATTATCTAAAACCATGTACACTAAAATAATCGATCCAATGAACTTGGTTCCTGTAGCTTTGAATTAAATAAACGACTCAAATGAAATTATTCTACCCGAATGAGCAAATACAACAGCAGCAGCGTAGATGTTTTTGTTTGTTCCCCAGCTCTTCGTGCCTTGTGTAAGCTGCAGCTCTGTGTCGCTGAAGTCGATCGGCCTGTGGCCACTCACATGACGCGGTGAAGTTGACCGCTCAGCCTGACAGCTGAATGTCTATGTCTGTTTCCTGTCCCAGATAACAGCAGTATGCAGAGAGGCTGCCCTCCTGGCCCTGCAGGAGGACATCAAAGCCGAGCGCATCGAGGCCAGACACTTTGAAAGTGCCCTGAACACGGTGAAGCCTCGAATCCCCGACTCGCTCATCCAGTCATACATCGGCTATCAGCAGCAGCACACTGGTCTCTGCTTCTTCTGACAACGCCACTCTGGACTCTTCAATGCTGTAGTAGAACAGCGTTTCAGTTGCATTCTATATAGTGAATTTTGATCCAAATGTATATACACAATTATTATTTGTGCTGAAAAATAAAACAATTATGGAGGCTGAAATCTTGTGTTTTTGTCCAAATTGTTACAAATCTGTTTGCTTAATTCTGTTGCTGAAAAGAATGGTGTTTCAGTGAAATGTTTGATATAGAAAACATTTCCAAAATCCAGCTCTTTATGCTACTTTACAGTGCTTTGCAAAAGTACTTCAGCACTTTTTATTGTGATTTTATCTGATAGACAATGTTGTGAATAACAGAGGACTTGGAGGAAAATGATGCATAGTTGTTCATATTTTTCAAATAATAATCTGAAAAGTGTAGCATTTAATATCCATAAAGCATCAGCCTTTTTTCAGCAGGGTCAAGGTTGAGTTGATCGGAAGATGGATGGAGCGAAATACAGGAGAAGACTGGATGAAGACCTGTCAGGAGGCTGCAAACAGTGAGAGACTGGGCCTAGAGGTCTATCTTTCAGGAGGACAGCACTAAACATACAGACAGAGCTCAGCATATGCATATGGGTTAGAATGGCCCAGTCAAAGTCCAGACTGAAATAAAATTGATACATTGTGGCAAGGCTTGAAAATTGATGTTCACAGATGCTTCCTTTCCGTTCTGACGGAGTGTGAGCTGGTTGTAGGGAAAAATTGACACTTTTTTAGCTTCTAGCTGTACCAAAGTTGCTACCAAGGGTAAGTAAAGTTTATGTATATCAGTTATATCACACATAAAAATCACAAAGTTCTATACCAAGACCACTACAAGCAAATTAAATTATACAAATAAGTAAAATGCATTTGCAATTACACCAAAAGAAGATTCTCCAACCTTTTTAAAGAGGGGTCCTGAAAAGAAATGCATGCTGCTCCTTCTGTTTGTGACAAGCTTATCTTTGCATCCCTTTCTTTCCACCTCCTAATGCATCGCTTTACATTGGTCCTTCACATGAAATCCAGATTGAATATATTTAAGTTTGCTTTTAAGACCGCAAAATGTGGTACAAATATGTTCTCTATGAGCTGCTAATTCTCGCTCTTTTAGTGTTTTTATTTTTTTATTTTATTTTTGTAGGGTGGGGGCGTGAACATTTCCCTACAAAACAATATACGTTTTTAAATTTTAAAGCATAATTTTCCACCCGATGTTTACAACAACAAACCTTTATTATAATGTTATAAATAAATGTTTATTTGTTGAAGAACTGTCCTTTTAGTGTGATTTCCAAAGACATAAAGGAATTACTAAAAAGCAGTAAAGCATAAAAAACTTAAACTATATAGAGATAATGATCAGTTATTTGGTGTGTTTAACTTGTTCTTCAGATCGGAATCCACGGGGGAGAAAAAAAAAAAGGTCACGGCTGGTATACTCATCTCATCCATACATGGAAAATGGGGCTAATTGCTGTAATCGTGAGATTTCCGTCCGCACTTCCGACCACTAAGAGTGGAGATCCAGGCGGCCATCTGTCGCGGGGTTTGCTTTATCACCAAGAGGCAGGATTTTTACATCCACTCATTACTGCGCCACAAACTCGCTTCATTCTCAGCCTAAAGCCCTATAGGTCTTTTTATGTATTCTTCCCCCCCCCCCCCCCCTCCACAGCATTTGCTGACCCCAAATGGCGCCCGGGGTCATTCATCTATTGATTTTTCCATTTGAATAGGATAAATTGACTTTGTATTGAACTTCCTTTTCTCATGGATCCGGATGTAGCGCATCCGCGACACCAATCAAACCAGACAGTCAGAAACAGAGGAGGGAGGGAAGGAGGGGAGGGTGATGGTGGCAGGAGAGAGGCGCGGAGAGGGTAAGGGCGGGGGGCAGAGTCTTTTCGCCTGGCTGCAGGGCTGCTTTTTTTTCTTCTTAAGGTGGTCTCTAACCTCCACCCAGTGAAAAAACTGACAACAAACCAAAATCAGCTCCAGGGTGATGCGTAAAACTCAGCTCCACGCATTTCATTCTCTATGATGACACACGCAAGGAAGGAACCGAAAACATCCTGTTGATGAGTTCCTCCATAAATCTGTTGGGAAAGTCGCACAGATGAAGTCTGAGCTGTTGAGAAATAATATCCAGTAACATGTTCTTTTTTTTGTTTTTTTACAATGACAGTAAAAGCTACAGCTGGGGGTTGAGTGTTGATTTCCAAAGCAGGAAGATGCAAATAATCTTTTTTAAGTATGCTGAAAAACCAAATACTAGGCCTATTCGATTTATTTGTGATGACATCACAAGAGGCAGTGGGCTCAATCTGACCCCCCCATTCTTAGCCCTGATTATTATGTTTCTAAAAGATAGGGTGTCCCAATCATAGACAAAGCGTTGACACCACATTGTATTTTGTTTGAAATTATACATCAGTGTGTCCGCCATATTGTGAGTGGCAGATTTGCCCTGGAAACCAGTAAAAGTCTGCCTGGAAAAGGAGTTTTCTGAATAAAAGAAGCACTGTTTAATTATTTGGATTTTATTATTGTACACCCAAATATATGTTAATTTTGGTTCCAGTAAGGGTGACTATTAAGGGGAAAAAAGAGAGTATGCAAATCAAAACAACAAAGAACAACCAATATGAAACAGGTTCTGCCTAAAATGTACATACACTTACTTAATTCACCTCTGAAAATACACTTTATTTAGCTATTTTGTTAATATATGTGTATACTATTTAAAAAGTAATAATTTAATGTTACCGATAGAATCCCATCTAGGGCCAATTTTTATCCCATTTCGCCCCTACATGGGCCTTGTATGTTAATATTGGCTGGAAATATATTGCAACAGGAATTACAGGTAATTAATGTAAATTACCATAAAAAACAGCAAAAATAAACATTTTAAATTTTACAAGTTATTTAAATGCATATGTTTATTGTCACCAATCCATTGTGTTGAAGCTGAAATAAATAAATGATACATTTTGGAGCAGTGTTCATATGTCTTGTTAGTAGCTATGTTACCAAAAAACATTTTTAAGTTCATCAAAGTAGATTTGTTTTTGCAATGGGGTACATCTGCTATTATATTTACACATACAAATTCATTCATGCTGACATCTGCTGCAGGATTGATAACATACAAGTATTTCAGGTCATGTATCATGATTTTCTAGATGACATGAAAAGCATAGTGTTTGGTTAATGTGTTACATTTTATTCAAGTTCGAGTGATGTTTTAATAAAACTGTTTCCAACTTTTTCTACCACACTTTTTCCTTCCACTTAATTTGCCATTAATATGCCTTGAATTAGCAGCACTCTGTGAATGGAAAGCTTCTATACCTTTTATGGCTTATGGTTTCAGTGTATGTTTACTGTTGGGTTTTTAATTAGCTGTTAACAATTATAGTGAAAATGACCAGAAATGAAAGCTTGATACATATCACTCCGTGTGTAATGGAACTATATAGTAGGCTAAAGTACTGGCCTTACATGATTTGTTGCATATAGTAGTTTAATATTTCCACCTTAATCAGTTCGAAATGTTAGTGAATATGTCAGGAAAAGGGCCAGAGCTAGCACAAAAGTTCTAAAATTGTTTACATTTTGCAGAAAATATAATAAATCAGCAGAGAGATGCTAAAAATAAAGCACCCGGGGGCTCATTACATAACTATTAGTCATATTAACCTCATTCATGTCATTAATCATGACAATCGGAAACTAGTTGTTTCTGCCGCTGCCTGGTCTTCCTCCTCCTCCTCCTCCTCCTCCTCTTCCTCATCCTCATCCTCCTCCTCCTCTCAACACAGAATGGAAAAGCCGTTCCACCTTAACTCGAGCGCCCACTCTCTCTCTCGGCCGGCCTTCAACATCTGCCCAATGAATCAGGAGCGGATGCGGTGTATCCTTTTTCAGCGCAGTGAATGGCCAATGGGAGTTGGCTTGTGGAGCAAACACTGAGCGCTTCGTTCCCATTCATTCAGTGCAGAACAGGCCCGCAGAGCAGAAAGGAGCGCACAGAGGACGCTGCGTTTTTGGTTTTTTTTCTCCCCCTCCTGCTTCTTCCTCCGCACCACAGCGCAGATTTAACTAGAATTAAAAGGCCAGAACGCAAACGGTGCAGTGTTGGATATAAGATCGCATTCCTCCTGGACGCGCTTTTTTCTTCTTCTTCTTCTTCTTCTTCTTCTTCTTCCTCTCTGCAACTCTTCCAACGGGGGCTCCTTTAACTCGCTCCTCTCGCAATTCACAGATCGGCCTCCACAAGTGCGTAGCAGCTCCCCACGGGTGACTTCTGTCCTTTTCTTCATCAGAGCTCCGCCGTGGATTAATGCATGCGCACCCAGCGCTGAACTTTTTCTCCACGCAGACATCGAAAACAAAGGGAATAACGCAGAAAAAGGGATACTTTCGAGCTTGGATTATCAAACTCAATGTTATGCGTTAGACCTCGCAGTCTGCGCTTGGACATCGACCTTTTCCTGTTGAATGGAGTTTTGCTAAATTATTTGGTTGATGGATTTCACGTTATGGATGCTTGCATATAGGTAAGCGCTCTCCTATCGTTATTTTTTGTTTGTTTGTATGTTTAACCTAATAAATGTTGAGTTTTCGTTTTGCGTTGGCCGATAAAAGCGCAGGACGCGCGCTGGGCACCGATCTAAACGTCCAGTCACAGTTGCGCACGAATCCTCGGACTTTCCGTGACATTTTCATGTGGGTTTTTTTTTTCTCTGGCTGATGGATCTCCATGCCCGTGTCGCTCCGCGGCTGCACTGTAATAAACACCCCTCCCCCCACCCACGGCGGTTGTTTTCATTCATAAGTTCCTCCGTGGCTCTGGAAGCGTCCTGATCTCTGACTCCCGAGTGTTTTCCACAGGATCTCCTTTTCTGCTCAGTTAAGCGCGCTCTGCGTCGATCATCCAAACAAGGTGCGCAATTTCAGGCAGAACAATTAAGCACCAAAGAGTCTGTTGATTTGCAAAGCAGTCAAAATCGATTTTTTTTTTTTGCGTGTTGACTGCAGAGTTCAACAGACCGAGAAAAGCTTCATGTGTTTTTGTCGTGCAGCCTTTGGGCCTCATGCAGGTTGACGTTTGCTTCAGAACACCCCTGAAGGCTAAAACTCAAATTCCTACCGTATTTATGGTGTAAACATGCACATCACGGGAAATATTTGCACTATAATAACTCCCAAAAAAACTACTTTCCTGGAACACTTTTAAATCCTTCATCACTCCAAACCAGAGAGTGAATTTGCCCTGACCTTATTTATTTCAAATGCCGTAGTTTTGCCCCCCATGTCTCTGAGCTTCTCCTCGGTGTTGTAATGGAATACTAAGTGAGGCAGCTCATTTAGTTCCCTTGGATCGTGTCCTCATTTCGTCGCTGTGCTGCATTTAAATGTTAACTAGTCATAGAAATGTAAATGAGGAGGGGAAGTGTTTGTAGGGCCCGATGAAAGTTTGGATCTATGTGTGTATGTGTGTTGGGGAAGAAACGTCTTAAAAAGTCTCGTTAATACTCAACTTCTCCTCCTCACTTCACAGGATCAGAAGTTAAGGACAGTTTAAAGGATGAATACAGAACTTAACTTTGTTTTTCTGTAGCTCTAATGATGCAGTTTGGTAATACTGATAAAAAGATGACAAGGTTGGGATTTGATAACCAGAAAACAACTTAAAATTGTGTTTTTGTCCTTTTTCCATAAGGGCAGTGTGTGTTTTCCAGTTTTGCCATGTTTGAGCTCTCTCTGATCACATCTCCTCCCTCTCTCTCTCTCTCCTTTGTCTCTCCCTGGTCCCTCTTCCTGACAGGTTTTCCAATGCATGTCCACGGTGAATGTCGGAAGTGGTGATCCCCCCAGATGGAGCTCCAAAGTCAACATGGCCCCGCCGGATCATTAGTGGTGATCCAGCAGCCTTCCCTCGACACCCGGCAGAGGTCGGATTACGAGCGGGAGCTCCAGCATGCCACCATTCTCTCCCTGGAACAAATCAAGGCCATCCGCTCCAGCAATGAGTACACAGAGGGGCCCTCGGTGGCACGGAGGCCCCCAGCACCCCGTGTGGCCCCCAGGCCCCAGGATAAGCAAGAAAGAACCCATGAGGTCATCCTTGTCAATGTGAACAACAACTACGAGCGCCAGACTTCGGGCCAGCACCACCACCACGTTGGGGGTGGCGTGGTGATGGTGGCTGCGGGGCAGCAGTACGGCGGCTCTCGGGCCCCGGGACTCAGCCGCTCCACCAGCACAGGAAGTGCTGCCAGTTCAGGGAGCAACAGCAGTGCCTCCTCTGAGCAGGGACTCCTTACACGTTCTCCCCCAACAAGGCCCGGTGTGAGCTTACAGCACCACCACCGAGCGGAGCGGCCTGTTCGGACTCAGCCCAAACCCAAGCCCCTTCTACAGCCCCAGCATGGACCTCACCTCCACCAGCCTGCGCTGGAGGCTCCGCTCAAGCCCCCAACCAAAGGGAAATCAGACTTTGGGCTTGAGGCCACCGCTGGGCACCAATTTATCTGCGAGCGGTGTGGAAAGTGCAAGTGCAGCGACTGCACGGCCCCCAGGAGCCTGCCGTCGTGTCTAGCATGTAACGGCCAGTGCCTGTGCTCCGCGGAGAGCGCGCTGGAGCACGGCACGTGCATGTGCCTGGTCAAAGGCATCTTCTACCACTGCTCCAACGACGACGAGGGGGATTCGTGCGCTGACCATCCCTGCTCGCTGTCACGCACTCACTGCTGCTCCCGCTTCCTGTGCATGGGATTAATGTCGGTACTCTTCCCCTGTTTGCTATGCTACCCACCTGTCAAGGGCTGTCTGAAGGCGTGCCAGGGCTGCTATGACCGGGTTAACAGGCCCGGCTGTCGCTGCAAGAACTCCAACACTGTGTATTGTAAATTGGAGAGCTGGGCCCCACAGAGCCAGGAAAAGCCTTCCTGATCGTTCCCTGTGTGTGTGCGCAGGACGCTCCTGATGTGGATCATACGATAACAGTAAAAACAGTGACGGTCACAGATTTATGTTTATCAAACGTTCTAATCACCTCCCACATCACTCCTCTCCTGGCTGCAGAACCCGAAGGAGCTACAAAGGAGTAACGAAAACCACTCAATTATTTTTTTTTTTTTGCTTTCTCTAAATCAGGACCATGTTTTTACAGACCAGTGTTTGCCTTAATTCTTTTGTCTGTCTGTCCTCAGCTCCCTGAATAACACTATTTTTTTATTCTAATTAAAAATGAAAAAGTGCTTCTTCCGTTTGACGCTGGCAGTTTTCTTCTGGCTTGTGCCTGTTTGGGGGGGCTGCCACCCACCAAATCTGTGAAGGACGATCTGTTTTAGGGCGATTATGTAGCTGTTACCTTGTGTTCGTAGCAGACAGGTTTGTTGCTGCCACACTAAAGCCGTGGCTCCTCTGCTCGTGTTGCATTAACAAAAGCACATCCATCTCATAGTATTCTCCACTCGGATATGTTTCTCTTTCCACCCATCTGGACTGTTCACATTCATTTTGTGGCATTCTCCCATGTTTTTTTGTTGTTGTTATTTGTGTAAATTGTATGCTCCGTAAGAGGAATTTTGGCAATTTTTTTTTTTTAAAGAAAAAAGATGTCTGTCATACTTTTTTTCTGTTGTAAAAAATATTTATTATGTGAAGCTCTATTATTTTATGATATTTATTGCAAGAGACAGTCTTAAATTTACTCATGTCTGAATATAACAAAATATCAAAATACTTACTGAAAATTAAAGGGTGGCACAAAAGAAAACTATGTTAACTTTAATGCAGAAAATATATTAATTAATGAAAAATACTGTGCTGTGTGGTGTCTTGATTGAGAAGATGTGACTTGTGGCTGATTTTGACGCTGATTTCTGTGTGTGTGTAAGCGGTGGTGGGGGTGGATTTTTGGCAAAAAATGAGCAACTTGCACAAACGTATTGCAGCCTCAGAAAGGATATTTGCTGCGATTCTCCTCAGTAAGCCTGAAAATTAAACAGCACAGGTCACGGACACGATTTGCTTTGCATCTCTACGTTCTTTTACAACAAAAAAAGGGCTCCATGGTCCACTCAAACCAGTCAAACGAGTCACCACAAAACTATGCTCTGCGGTTTATTCCTTAAAATTTTGTGTGGCTATATTGGGATATTCCCAAACTCCCAAATGGTCTCCACGTTGCAGGAAGGCCTTGCAGGAATAAGAGCGACTATTACGAGTAGCCGGAGCCACCTGTTCAAAGATAATAAACCGAGGCTATCAATGCTTTGCTTTTATGGCACGGTTCCTGCACTAAAGACAACGACAGGAGCCAATCCAGCCACCACCCAGCACCCCCCTACTCTTTTTTTTTTTTTTTTTGTTAGTGAATTTATCACTTTGGTAGTCCGTTGACCCTCCCACCCCCACAGCCACTAACTGACACCCAAACAGTTCTCCACCTCCGCCCCCCCAGGGAATGAGATCATCGCTTTGAAAGTTGGTTGGTCAGGAAGAAACAGCAGCAGTTTAGGAAGCGCAGACTTCACCCTAGAAATTCCTCTGGGACAAGAGAACAGAAATGTCCTCCAGCTGTATTGGCGACATGGTGGCGATGTCTTCCCTTTGTGAAACAGGTCTGGGGATCTTTGCATTCAGCACTTTAGAAATAAATGCTTCAGGAAGTGTTTTGTTTTGTTGGTCAGGCGCTCTAGAATCCCCCTCCCCAAATGGGCCCTTCTCTCCTCAGTCTGCTTTTGGTGGAATGTACCTTTTGTTGCCCTGAATAGTTAAAGAGTGGATTAGCGATTTGTCAATTTCCTGCTACCTTTCAGACCTGTAATTTGAGCCCCCCATTTGCTCATGGCTTCTGGATGATAGCAAACAATAGGAGGCCTCTTTTTTCTCTTTTTTCAGGTCTCACTGTAGTGGGGGGGGTGAGTGGTTTGGAGGAGATCTAAACTGTATTCAGGAGGCGCTAAACAGGAAGATGGTCTTTACATGATATTATCTAGCCTACGTAAAAAAAGGCCTTCCCTGCAGCCTTTCAAGAACATATTTAAAAATGTCCAATCAAGTCAGCTGTGGGGTCTAAAGAGTACAATTTTACAATTGCATCAGGAAAAGTAAATCCTGAACACATCAACATTTCTCAGCAAATATGTTCCTAACTCACCTCATATGTTGGTAGCAACCCAGGTAATCCATACGTACTAAAATATCAAAACAAAGAATCCCATAAATTAGGTCATAAAGTAGAATAAAGGGGAAAAGTTTTGAACAGTGGAAGAAGAAGAGGCTACAAAAGGCATGGAGTTTAAGACACCCTCCTAAATCGATCCGTATTTAGAAAGAAACGACCTGTACTGTGTGAATAGGGTTTCTAATAACCAAGGTATCACACTAGAAACTTTTCATGATTGGTCAAAGCTAAGATGAACCTGGTTACAGATGTATTTGTAAGCATCTGAGGCCATGTACACACGTAGAATATCCTCACCACCATGTTTTTAAAAAAAAAATACACAAAACATCCACACCTCAACGCATAAGTGCATTGTTAAGCACATTCATAGGCATGCCAAACCTGTAGGTGGCAGTTTTCCCCCCAAATCCTATCCAATCACAATAACTTTCCACTTTCTTAATTCTACATACACCAGTAATAGAGCAAGCAAAAAGGGCTTGGGCAATCGGTGATTCCAATGCATCTCTGAGGTCATCCATGTGGTCTCGGAAACACACGTCACACATGCGATGTCGGAGCTTTTTTGTCACAGACAGGGACTTTCCGAAATCTGAAACTTATTTCTGTCCACAAGCAAATGCATAAACCGAGAATTAGCAAATTTTCACTTTGGTCCGAGCCTTTAGAAAGAATAGTTTTTGATGCCGTGAATGTGCTTTTTCGTGTGAATGAAAGGCCACATCATAGAAAAATATATTTGTCTTGTAAGATACCCGGCTACGTGTGGACAAGGCCTGAATGTTCCAGAGAGTTCATGAGTTCATAATCCAAAAGTGGAAAGAACATTTAACAATAAACTAGCGACGACTGGGTGCCCCTTGCAAAATTTCTGACTTAGAAGTCAAATGAATATTCAGAAGAGTTAAAAAGGCTCAATGAGTGCTCACAGAGAGCTTTAGAAGGACCTGAAAACAGTTGAAACTGTTGTTTTATAGAACACAAGCAATGCACTCAGCTCCAACGGGTTTATTGAACTTTCACTGCACAAGATTCCACCACTGAAGAAAAAAACATGTTGAAGTTGTTTACTTTGTCACCAGAACATTTCGACAAGCCAAATGAAATGCTGGGAAAAAATAGTTTGGTTCGGTGGGACCAAAATAGATTTTGCATGTTCATGCTGGTACCATGTCTGGGCCCCTTCAGCATACCAACATTGGTAATATTGTTGTACGGGGCTGTCTTTGATTGTATGGTTCAGACATTATATTATTAAAGGGCTGGTTAAATTTTCTGTGAGACAATGATCCCAAACACACAGTCAGGAAACTCTCACTCGTTTGAGACAAACTAAAGCTGCTGGAATGGCCCAGTTAGTCAACTGACTTAAATCAAATAGAAAATCGATTGAAAGAACGGAAGCTCCTTAGGAAAAAAACCCTTCAACCTTTAAGACTTAAAGACAGTTTGTGAATGGATGAAAATCCTAACATGAGCAACGGATGGGATCAATTACCAATAAAAGGCTTTTTTAACAAGTGTCAATTAGATTTCAGTAAGGGGGTTAAATACTTCTTCCCTGAGCCATTCAACTTTATTAGACATTACTTAAAATTTATTGACTAATTTGTTTTTATTTCTTTGTATCTGTGGAATACTTTTATTCCCATAGACATCTGGGGTGAATTTCATGTCAATAGCAACGTTAGAAAAGATTTGCTAAGAAATATTTTAGTCTGTTCAGAACTTATTGTCTGAACAGACATGTGACTCAAACAGTGACAACATCATTCCCTTCTTCCTCTTCTTTGCACTTGTTTCAGTGTATATTTGACAACTCTACACGCCCACGTAATGCTTTCAGCCTTGGTTGGTGCTTTACTGCAGCTTTAGGGTTTTTTGTGCTTTTTTAGGGGACTTACACAAGTGCAAACATACGTGACTACCAAATGAGTCATGATGGAACCTCCAGTCCGCACATCCTTACCGGGGTAGTCCTTTTCTTTTCAGGGCATCTCGGCTGGCATAGAACAAAATAAACACTCATCGCCTTCCACAGCATTCATCACTAAAAACGCCTACTTCAGCTTTCCTCCCCTCGCTCATCTGGTTTCCATTATTTCCCCCTCACGGCATATAAATAGAAATTTGTAATCAGGGTTTTTCTAAAAAGAACCATAAAGGAGGTGGAGTTTGAACAGGAAAGGCTGGGTTTTTTCAGACCAAAGTTTATGGAAGTTATCTTCTGAGATATCCTGCTTTGGCTGAATCCAGTGTGGCTGAGCAACATGTGACACATACACATGACGTTTAAGGAAATTGTTGGATAAGAATTTTATTTCTAGTACAGGTCCTGAAAAAAACCTGGACCAAAAGTTCAGCTACTTTCAAACATATGAAAGGTCCAGAATTATAAACATTACAGAGACTTTTCTTTGCTTCATAGCTTCACTCTTAAGAATTTACTTAAGAAGATCAATGAGCCCCCACAAAACCTTTCAGCAATGATTATTATTATTATTACAAAGAAATACCACATTTTCTATTCTCTAACAGATCTATGTCTCTGTCCGTTTAAGATTAATCTCATCATATCTCTTTTTAAACTTGCTTCTTTTCGAGATTTTGTCTTGCTTCACTTTAAGACCTCCATTAATTCAATTCATTTTAATTCAGTTTATTTATATAGCGCCAATTCACAACAGATGTCATCTCAAGGCACTTAACAAGAAGTCATTTGAATACATTTATACAAACATTCCAATCAGTTAAAAAGTTTCCTATTTAAGGAATCCCAGCAGATTGCGTCAGTCATTGGCGTGAGGTTGGGCAGACTTTCCAACCACAGCAATCCTTCAGCAATCCCTCATACTGAGCAAGCATGTAGCGACGGTGCAGAGGAAAAACTCCCCTTTAACAAGAAGAAACCTCCAGCAGAACCAGGCTCAGTAGGAGTGGCCATCTGCCACGACCGTCTGGGGGTTTGAGAAGACAGAGCAGAAACACAGAAGGAACAGAAGATCTAATATAAGAGAACTTTCTATGTTACAGAAAGTAAAAAGTTGATAACAGGACACAGTGGATGTTCAGCCACTGGGAGCACCATCCCAGTCGATGCCCCCCGTCCAACAGGGCATTGCAGCCAAGCAGGATACCAGACCAGGTATATCTACTATGGAGAGAAAAACACTGAGAGAAAAAGAAGCAGTCGAAATAGCAGAATGTACTGTAATACAACTGGAGAGTAGTAGTAGAAAAGGAAGTAGCAGAGTGAAGAAAATTGGTAAGTGAAAGAAAGAAATCCTAGAAACCTGTTTAATATGGGATTTAAATGTCAAGTCTTGGTCAAAAATAACGCCGAGGTTCTTTACGTTATTACTGGGGGCCAATTTAATGCAATCCAGATGAAGTGATTGACTAATCAGTTTCTGTTTTAGAACTTCTGGTCCAAAGACAGCAACTTCTGTCTTGTCAGAATTTAAAAGCAAAAAGTTTAGGGTCATCCATGTTTTTATGTCTTCCAGACATGCCTGTAATCTACCTAACTGACTGGGTTCATCAGGATTTATGGATAAATATAGTTGTGCATCATCGGCATAGCTGTGGAAATTTATCCCATGCTGTCTAATGATTCTACCAATTGGAAGCATATATATGGTGAAAAGAATTGGTCCAAGCACAGAACTCTGTGGAACTCCACAAGTAACCCTTGAGAGTGAAGAAGATTTATCATTTAAATGAACAAACTGGACTCTGTCAGACAAATATGATTTAAACCAGCCTAGTGCTGTTCCTTTGATCTCTGCAACATGTTCAAGCCTTTCTAAGAGAATATTATGATCGACTGTGTCAAAAGCAGCACTGAGATCTAACAAAACCAGAACAGTCACAAGTCCATTATCTGAGGCCATGAGAATATCATTAGTAACCTAATTAAAGATGATCTAAAAAGGCTTCATAGCTAAAGTAAATATGCAGATTGAAAACACCCTATTAAATTGTTGCTACATTGATGCTTTCATTTATTTCAGCAAAATCTGACTTAATCCAAGTGAACACTTCCGCTTCACCATTTCTTTGGAGATTTGGCAGTCTGCCATGGGATGTATCACACATGCAGTGTGTCATATAAGAAATAACCCTCAAAGTAAACCTATGACTCAGTGTTTCCATGGGCCAATATGGTTATGGTTGCACAGTTGTGCTTGAATGTAAGTGTTGAGCTTATTGAAAAAATAGTTTCATTTTTATGAACATATCAAACAAAAGACTGGCAAACAGCAATGCTTATTTCATCGACGGATGCATTGATTCCTAAATAGTAAAGCACATCACCTCAGTTCTAAAGTCCTTACACTGGCTCCCAGTAGCTCAGAGAATAGTCTTCAAAATACTTTTACAAGTCTATCATTGAATGGCTTAGATCCAAAGTTTGTTGAATACCTGTTGCCACTATACAAACCCCCCAGATCACTCAGGTCGTCCAACTCTAGTCTACTAATCATCCCTAGAACTAGACCCAATCATGGAGAAGCAGCTTTCAGTTTCAATGCTCCTCTTATGTAGAACAAACTTTCATACCACTGCAAAGCTGCTGAAACACTGAGTTCCTTTAATTCAAAGCTAAAAACCCACCTGTTTAGAGCTGTCTTTGAGTAAGTGATTATAAATAGTTGGAATGTCATAACAGTAGCATGTATTAAAGGTGCAATATGTAATAATAACATTGTGTGGTCAAATTTGAATACTGTAGTTCATGTAGAAAAACAGAAGAGTCCACTCTCAGCCACTTACCCCCTCCCCTTCATGAATTTCCTGCCGGGTTGCCAGTTACGGATCAGCGCCAGAGGATTCAAGTTGACGAGTGAAGACGAGTCCTACACAGTAAGTTGATAAGTAGATAAATACATTTCACTTCAAGTTCGAGTTGCTGGTTATTGAAAAAAGTAGCTTGAGATATTTTAAAGCCGACTATTTCTTTTCTAATTTACTGCCAGCATGTTAGCTCAACGTTAGCCTCTAGCCTGGTTGGTGTCGAATTACAAATGTTGAAAACTTGGCAACCTTGGGGGCTCACATGTGATTGGCTCTGGAACCAGGAAATATGGAGGCGGGACAGAATATAAACAATGACTATGTCCCATGCAGCCTTTTTAAAATGACAAAAACGTGCGACCACCGAGCCGGCTGAGAAGAAAATCTGTTTCAATGTAACCTTCCTTCCACCATGATTGAAACATTGAACTGTCGTGTGATTATTTCACTGTAAAATTCTTACATATTGCACCTTTAATGTTGTTTATGTTTTTGATGTTGTGTTTTCTGTTTTTATTGTTGTTTTATTGCTGCTTTTATTTTTTCCACTAATAACCCAAAGCACCTTGTTTTGTCTTGTTGCTGAAAGTGAAAGCTATGTAAATCTTTCTTACTTTGCTTTGCCTTGACTTAAAAAGGCATGGTTTTTGTACAGAAGCTTTGTTATTGAAGCTGAAATAAATCACAGTGCGTTTTTGAGGATAAAAAATTAGGAAAAAACAGATCTATGACTTATATCCATGAAAAGTTCACATAAAAACCGTGCACTGGGATGGCTCAAACTGGGAGCATGTTTTTGGGTTCAGCGCAAGCCCAAAACAACAATTACCTCCCAGCTGCTTCCTGTTCATCAGATGAGCAGCGTGTGAGAGTGCAAACAGCTATTTATACAGCTTTTTTCCTCCCCAGGAACCGTGAAGAGCCTTCAGGGACAAACTGGTGATGTATCAGGTGTCAAGGGCTATTTAGCATGGAGGTGTTTCACCACAGGTTTGAATCTCTTGAGCATTTGCTTGTGGGTTTATTTCCTGAACAAAGACCAGAAGGAGCGAATGGTAATCACAGCGAGAGGTAGGAAGCTGGAGGATCAATACATCAGCACACAACCCTCAGTATTCACTTACTGAGATCCTTTGGTAATTAATTAAAGGATGACTTTGCTGTTGATCAGCGGCTCCTGTTTCATCACATCGATTGACTCAATGTGTCTGCAAAGCTGATGCAACAAACAGCTTTCCCAGTTCTCAGCTGGGTGGCTGTAAGCTAACTCAATCAGTCGTCCTTATTGTTGTAAACAGCTGCTTTCAAGTCGCTGGCTCTGATCTCTAGATGTGTGAACAATGGTTTGAAAGATACAGTGCCTATGGTATTGACACATTTTTACACAGTTTTACCCGTAACATGTCCTGTTTAGCACGAGTCATGTGGAAAACAAAGCAACTGTGTTGAAAAATGTGCTCAGATGAGACTAAAGTTAACCTTTTCTGCATAAATGTAAACAGCTATAGGTGGCAGAAAACTAAGGCCTAGTTCATACTTCTCCGTCAGCAACTTTGCAGTGACACACGTGTATCCACGAAGATGTTTTCCTTTCAGACTTCTCAGTTGCCTGAGAGTGTTGCAAAGGAATTCACCGACAGGACAACAGGGGGAGCACTTTTCTGGGGGAGGTTTGGGGGTCCTACCGCCATTGCAGTTGAGTCTGGTCAATTACAGTGTTTTTTACTTTTTTATTTTTAAACCAAAACTCTTCACTTGAACAAATTCAGGATCTTTCAATACTCAAACGAGCTTTGCTTGGACAAATGTAACAAATTGCTTCTCACTCGCAAAGCTAACGGACACTGAACACTGATCTTCTTATGTAAGACATTTTTCGATCTGCTCCCTGCCTGCTGTACTTGGTGGTTTTTGGAAATGGCAAGTCAGTGCAAAGTGCAAATACATGCCACACTTTTGAGATTTTTAGATTTATGGTATAAAAAAAGAGAGAGAAACCGTGATTCATTTTCCTTCCAATTCACATTACTGTGTTACATTGAATTACTGTCACATAAAATCCAAATGAAATACAGCAAATTGTTGTTTGTGAGAAAATTCAAGGGGTATGAAACCTTTTGCAAGGCATAGTAATGAAAATACTCCAGCTTAAGCAAATAAGAGTCAGAGCCTGTATCACATATAAATCAACTTTATGAAAAAAGAACCACTCTTCCAGCTTCCTTTTAGTCCTCCGACTCTGACAGGATCACGTCCTTGTTCATCTTTAATGGCCCTGGGGACATTTTTTTTTATGCGTTTGCTGCATTCCAGCCCCCCTGCACCCACTTTTGTTCTGTCTTCTCCTTTGATATCTCAACCAGCAACAACAACAACAAAAAAGCATCACACATGCGCATTGGGGACACAGCAAGAAAAGATAGCTGGATTTGGCAGCGAAGCGGAGGAAGCTTGGCCTTTCTTTATTCCCTCAATCCCCCCGCCTTACTTCATTCTCTCTTTTTTCTGAGATTAGACTACGCATCCAGACAGATGGTTCCCGTCTGCTGGCTTTTTTCAATTCACTTCCTCTCGTCACAGACAGCCACTCTCCCCCCTCCTCCTGCTGTCGCTCCGTCCCACCCCTCTCCCTGTCTCCCCCCTTCAACGGCTCCTCTGTTATGTGGCTGGAAATAATCTTTTATTGCCCAGTTGTTCGGAAGTGACCTCCTGCCCTTGATTAGATAGGGCCAAGTCCTATCACACAATTGTGTTTGAGCTGGAGGGACGACCCCCCTCCCACCATCACTTCCCAACACTCACACACACCATACCCACCCCCGTCCCGTTACAGCACCATCTTTTCCCCAACCCCCCATCCCCCTCTTACTGCCAGGGACTTGGTGATCCCGTGTGAGGGGACAACAATGGGGGGCTTAAGTCCCCTCCAACTCTTCTCGGCTGGGGAGCAAAAGGGTGGGGGGTCATGAGGGACTTTCTTTTTTTCCCCATTACTGAACCAGTGACCGACTGGAAGTCCCAACCCTCCAACCCTTCATCCCAGCATCCTCCCCTCCCATGCCCAGTGCCATGGTTAACCTCCCAGTTGCCGGATGCTCACCCTTCGACCCTCAAAGCCCCCTTTTCTGATGACCCCCGTCGCCCTTTAAGAGCCTGCCCAGACACAGATAGATAGGCTTTAATCTCCTACGCTATCAGCGGACCTTTGAGTCTGCTGTGTGGTCCACCAACAGGTGGGCCTACTGACATATTTTGGCCTTTTGTAGAGCTTCAGATCAGGCTGGCCTTGATCCTGTTAAATACTGGGTTCTCTTCAAAAGCTCAGCTCTGATCCCGAGGAGGTGAGGACTCCAAATCTGTTCCAACTTTTTATTCCACCTGACTCACGATCAGTTTAGGAGATAAAAAGGAATTTTTGTGCTTGCATACATACAGCATTGTGCAATTGTTCTTGGAGTTTTTTTGCATCTTGCTTGATTCTTTTTTGTTGTTATCACTTCTATGGGGGTTTTGCTGTTGTATTTTTATACTTGTCACTTTTTCATGGAGTTTTATTAGCTTTTTGTTTGCATTCTATATTCTACAGTGAGGGACATGTTTCATATTCTCCATGTTGAATTTCTTTAACTATTTTTTCTGGATTTGTCTTCGTTGCACATTGTCTTTTTTTTCTCTTTATCTTTGTATTCTATCTTCACCAGCAGGGGTCATGTTTGATGTTGTAAGCAACCATAGAAAAAAGGCTATTAGTTGCTGATCTATTTGCATTACAAGTTTTACCAGTTCAAACTAAATTTGCTTTAATTTACAACTCCATTGACACAACTTTCAAACTATGAATGTTTTTGTTCTTAACAGGGTTCTTAGGCTTGTAAGTATCGCCCTGACTTCTCTAAACTTTCTTCTTGTCGTTGTGACCAAACAGCTCAATCTTTGTCTTGTCTGTAAAACGTTTTTTCCTAAATGCAATTCTTTGTCCACTTAGCCAACTGCAAATATCAGTCATGTTTGTAGCTGTTGACGTTGAAGCAATGACTTCTGTCTAGGTGGGATCGTGCAAGGCAACGCAAGGAAAATTTATTAGTGTAGCACACTTTCAACAACAAGGCAATTCAAGGTGCTTTGGGTGATCAGGGGAAAAAAGAAAAGCAACAATTAAACAATAAAAACAGAAAAACACAACATGGCAGACATGAAGAACAATAAAACATGACATTCCAGCTATTATGGTACGTTCCATTTACCTCGGAAGTCGGAACTGAGTTTGATGTCAGGCCCGAGTAAACAACATTCCAGTTAACGTAGTCGGAAAAATCGGGGCCAAAATGGCGAGGCCCAGGTAGCCATGGTTGGTATTACCTTTTACAAATGTTGTTTAAAGCTTTACCTTCCATTTGCAAACACCCCATTCATTTTGTTAGGTTTAGAGTAACAGGCTCCACATGTAACATTGATTTTAGACGCATTCTTACAAGTATGTCTTGTAAAATAAACATGTTTCCACCACAGCTACTATTGTTAATGCAAGGGGCAGCCATATTGAAAGTCAAAGTCAGTGCCCAAAAAAAATCTCAGACTTTCCGAGTGGGAAGTCCGACTTTGGGGGCCATTCCAGTTGATTTTTCCCACTCGGAAGTCCGAATTTCCGAGTTCCCACCACAAATGGAATGCACCATTAATCATTTACTCAATGGCAGCTCTAAACAGATGGGTTTTCAGCTCTGATTTAAAGGGACTGAGTGTTTCAGTGTTAAGCAGCTTTGCAGTACTCTGGAAGAATGTTCCAGATTAGAGGAGCATAGAAACTGAAAGCTGCTTTGCCATGTTTGGTTCTAATTCTAGGTATGATTAGTAGACTAGAGTTTAAAGACCTGACTGGTCTAGGGCGTTGGTACAATGACAAAAGATCTTCAACATACTTTGTTGCTAAACCGTTTAATGATTTATAAGCTAGTAAAAGTATTTTGAAGTCTATTCTCTGAGCTACAGGGAGCCAGTGTAAGGACTTTAGAAGTGGGGTGATGTGCTCTACTTTCCTGGTTCTAGTGAGGATGCAAGCGGCAGCGTTCTGGATCAGCTGCAGCTGTCTGATTGACTTTTTAGTCAGACCTGTGAAGACACCCCCATGGAAGAAGTCCCATCTGTCATGATTTTTTTATGGATTTTGGAGCGAACACACAATACTCAGCAACAACGGTGGTGATGAAAGAATAAGAATTTATTTTCTTTGGGAGCTGGAGGGAGGAAACACTAGAGGTGGGAAGAGGGAGAGGTGAGTGCAGATAACGAACTTAGATGATTAGAAGATTGTTTTAACGGATGCAGCTCTTACTTGGACGGTGAGTGAATCTGCCCCGGGGGAGGAATTGGGTGGGGCTGTGCAACTCCGGCTGGATGAGATGTGGTTTTTGAGGCTTGAGTTACTTTCTTTTATCCTATTCCCCTTGTGTCTTCTGGAGCGATCAAGACTGGACAGTGAGCGAGGGTGGACAGGCAGGTGAGGGCAGCGAGGATCCGACAGGTGGGTCTCCGCAGGGCTTGACTAGGGAGCGACGAGGACGGGAGGCTAACCGCCCAGGAAGGAGCACACAATCAAAGCTATGGGTTGCAGCGAGGAGGCAGGTAAGGAACGGAAGGGAAGGTTTCTTAGAACTCTCTTTTAGCAGGAAATCCTTAGAGGAGGCCTGGGGAAAGACAAAAATCTTTCCAAACCCGAGAAACAAATTGAAGACCTCGATCGGAGAGGATTTCAGCGGGGATGCTTTGTAATCTGAATGAATGATTGAATAAGAGCTTGGCGGTCTGAGCAGCGGTGGGGAGCTTGGAAAGGGCAATTTGGTGGCAGATTTTAAGAAAGCACTCAATTACGGTGAGGATGACTGATTTACCCCTGGAAACTGGGAGTCCTGTTATAAAGTCTAGAGCTATGTGGGACCAGTGACGGACAAGGATGGAGAGGGGTTGAAGTAACCCAGGAGGTGGACGATGGGAGATTATATTGCGATTACAAGTGGCACAAGCAGTGATGTACTCTTTTGCAACCTTGTTGAACCCTGGCCATCAGACGTGTTGATGGAGAAGAGCTATGGTATGAGCCACTCTGGGGTGACAAGATAATTTGGAGGCATGAGGCCATTGTATGGCTTGGGGGCGAACAGTGGAAGGGACAAATAGACGGTTAGGAGGTCCTCCCTCGGGATCAGTTTTGTTAGTTTGGACACTCTGGATTTGGGACTCAAGGTCCCAGGTCAGGCCCCCTACAGAGCAAGATGGAAGGAAAATGGGGTCAGGAACCTCAGAAGGGCTGTCGGGAGCGAACTGGTGGGACAAAGCATCAGGTTTGATATTTCGGGATCCACGTTGGTATGTGATATTGAGGCTGAACTGGGGGAATAAAAAGGACCAACGGTATTGCCAGGGGTTGAGACGTTTCGCTGATTTCAGATATGAAAGGTTTTTATGGTCAGTCCAAACGATGACTGGGAGCTTCGTGCCCTCTAGCCAATGTCGCCACTCTCCTAGTGTCAGTTTTATAGCTAGAAGCTCTCGGTCACCAATGTCATAGTTTTTTTTAAGTTGGGGTGAAGCGTTTGGAATAAAAAGCACAGGGATGAAGTTACTGATCAGTGGGGGATCGCTGGAAAAGTACTGCCCCTACCCCAGTGTCTGAGCCGTGTACTCCTAAAATAAACTGTGAATTGGTGTTGGGATGGATAAGGATGGGGGCTTCCACTAACCTGTTTTTGAATTCTTGGAACGGTTGTTCAGCTTCCGGGGTCCAAGTTAAGTTTTGCTTGGTGGAGATGAGGGCAGTCAGAGGGCCGGCAAAAATACTGAAGTTCCAGATGAAACTCCTTTAGAAGTTGTCGAATCCTAAGAAGCGTTGTACTTGTCTTCTGGAGTCAGGAGTGGGCCACTCCTGGACCGCACGGATCTTTTCTGGATAATCCCAGCATTCAGGGACTCGTTGATATAAGTCTCTATAGTTTCTCGTTCTTTGTGAGAGAGGTTAAAGAGGCAGCCTGAAGGTAGAGGGGAGCCGGGAAGGTCGATTGGGCAGCGGTAGCAGTTTCAGTTGCTCCACTGGGAGGTTATGCCATTTAATAATTTCTGGGCTTATTAGATTCTGCTCAGACCCTGAGTCAATTAATGCCTGGGAAGGAGAGAATTATGGTTCCGAATTATGAACGGTAAAACAAGCAGAAAATACTTCTTTGACATTTTGCCCAACAGTACCCCCAGTTTCACTGTTGGACACTGTCTTTTGGGCGAAGAGGGCATGAAAAATGAAATGCCTGGGAGAGCCACAACATAGCCAGCATCCGACCTTCATACGATGCTGCCGTTCGGCCAGAGACAGCCGATCTACATAGGTTCCGGCGACAGCTGGCACGAAGGAGGACTGGGACTGGAGCTAACTGTAGGGACCCAGGAACCGGAGCCGAGGGAAGGCAAGAGCTTGGCCTTAGATCATTCTAAGCCGGTTGTGGAGCTTAATGGCTAGATCTATCAGTTCGTTCAACGCAGCTGGCTCGTCTCTACAAGCGAGTTCATCTTTGAAACATTCATTTAGCGCATCCAGGAAAGCATCCAGGGGGATTACTTAAAGGCGAGGCCACATTGCAGGAGGAAACCTCTGCTCTTACCTAAATCACCCGGGAAAGGCTCTGGAGGTGGTGAGACGACTTCCCGGAAAGCGGGGGAGGTGGGATGGTCTACCAGAGCTGACACAGAGGCAAAAGGATTAGGCTGTGTTCCTGGGTCCTGGGATCCTGGCACTGAGGTCATTAAACAACTTAGTTAGATGGTTCATGCTCTGAAGTAGGGTTGTTTGCTGTTGGGAAATCGTTTGGAGAGCAACCTCATGCCTTCCTAGAAGAATTCCCTGCTCCGCCAAAGCTGAACGTAAGTGTGTCGCAGAGACAGCTGGGTAAAGTCTTCTTTGTCTGTTGAGATTTTATGAACTTGGATCAGGCTGAAATTGTTTCCCTACAGGATGCAATGATACAAGTTCACAGTTTGCATCTATTTCCTCTGTGGTTTGCTTCTTTTCAAACTAGTTTAATTGATCTATAAACATGGTCGAGCAACGCAACTACCATTTTCATTAGAAGCATGAACCTCAGAAGTATTTTTCCATGTCAGCTTTACAGCATCCAACACCAAAGGCAACACTCCCCCCACTTTTTTTCCTTCTTTGGCTTATTTGTCTCCTTGTCCTCTGGAGCTGTAAACCCATAACAAAACCCTCGGGTGTCCAGTTTCAGTTCGGGAGTGAAGGCCAGCTTCTGTGAATAGGGCAAGAATAGACAGGAAGGGAACTCTGATTACCTCCATAAAAGAGCTGACCTTATGTGACTCTTCTTTTCCTTCTAGGGTATTTTAAGTTGCTGCTTTTTCAGAGTAAAACATGCTCAAATGCTCGGTAAGCTGTGCTTTGAATCCCCGGTGTATGGACGAAGAGGCACAAACTACAGATGGGAGAAGGGGGGTAGTTTTACATTAAATTCCTTTCAAAATACTTTTCATAATTATATCATCATGTGTTTACAGACAGCCTATTACAGTGAAGGAATGAGGCCCTGTGGAAAGAGTGCAGGCATCTGTTTAGCAGGGCCCCCTTTCCCTTCTTCAAGGGTCTTCAACACCAGATCTAGAACAGGGGTCCTGAAGAGGAAACGTATGACAACTACCCCCCCACCTTTATAACCCCTGAGGGTTGGAGGGGGAGGGGGGTGGGGTCTAGATCAAAGAGCAGGGACCCAGAAATGGCTTATCTGTTGTTGATTCTAGGCTTAAGATCAAGCAGTGGGTACTAGAAATGTGTCAAGGAATTACAGGGTTGGATCACAGAATCTCCTTCTTTCCATTTTTTTTCTCCACACTTTTTTTTTTCTCTACGCCTTTGAACATGGCACAAATGTGACGTAAAAAGACAGTTTTTTCTCTGGCAGGAGTTGGAAGTTTTCTCTCTTGCCTCTCAAATGACAGAACATAATTTAATCATTTCTTTTCCCACCCTGCTCGCCCTTTTACATTTCAATTTAGGACTCTGCGAGAGGTGTGATTCTATCTCCATACCCAACAAAGGCGGTATTATGCCAAAGGGGAAATCGGACCTTAAGGACCGGCACTTTCCCTGCTGTAGATCTTATTAAGTATGTCCCCCAATAATACAACCCAGCTTGACTCCTGCAGACCACACCTCTGTGCAGAAAAAGACCTGTCGATCATGGGGCCTGGTGAGACCCTGACATGGTTAGCTGTGGAATGATTGGCACCTAGTGGGATGTGTCCAGGCTCAAGAGAGAAATAGGGAAATGCTTGTGCAACATGTTGGCTTCTGTTAAGTTGAGGACTGCTGACGCTGGCTATTTGATATAAAATGCAATGTCTTATTATGTAGATATATAATCATCCAAGCTATCTTGTGGGAGAGATACAACATCTTTGAGGGTAACAGATTTCATCAATGGACCCATGTATCTAAAGTAATACTATGTTCGGATCACGAAGTCACTTGCACCAGTTTAAATTGGTCTATTTTGGAGTCAGCCAAGTGACAGTGGAGAACACCTAGTATTGAGATCGATACCTCAGAAATCTAATGAAATTCAACTCAGTAAAGCTCAGTCCAGTTCTTTTGTGGAAACACAAGAACAGGCAAACGAGTAGTGAATAGACTGTTCTGGGCAGGAGTGTTCTGAATTGCAATTAATGATGTTCAGCTGGACAGAATAGGAAAAAGTTGGTTGGACTTGACTGAGATGAACTTCTCTACAATCAGTTGAACTGGACAAAAATGGACTGAACTGAACTAATATAGACTAGAGTGGACTGACTTGGTCTCGCCTGGATTAAACTCGGTAGAATTAAACTGATCGCAGGGCACTACAGTGGATCCCCATCTATTCACGGATTCACTTTTTTTTGTGGATTTTTCAGGCGAATGTAACTGCAGATTATTAAACCTGCCTATCCATAGATCTTTTTGTTGAGCATATCTAAAAAATTCTAAAGAAAATGCAGTTTGGGAAGCTGAAATACCTGAAAACAATGCTACCTGACGCACTATTGGATGGACTTTGCAAAGCAGCTAATCCCGGAGGGTCATACATTTTCCTTGCCTCTGACTGACTCCCAAAAGCGGAAACAAGAAAGACTGTGTATGTTAGTTTCTGTATTGGTGCTAAGACATTTTCTACTGTGCGTATTAATACCTATTGACAAATATTTGGGGTTTCTACTATTAAAATATGCAATTATAAGAGTTTTTAGTGAGGGTCTCAAATATTTGTGGATTTTTGCTGCTCGCAGGTGGACGTGGTTCTTAACCCCTGCGTAAAATGCAGCATAAAAACAATTACATGTTCCAAATTTACTTCATTTACATGCATTTTTAGTTAATTCAAAACCAAGCCATCATTTTGTAGTCATTTATTTAAATTAAACACCAGTAGCAGACATTTTTTACATAGGAATACAACATAGATTTGAACCAAGGTTTAACAATCATTATTACATTTTTAAGCCCCTCCATCCCTTCCCTCCCCAAAGACAATATTTATAACTGAGGCTGTGTATCCCAACTTTGACATCTGTGGGTGGACTCAGAAAGAAAAAGAATACATATATACGTATGCAAAAGTGCTTTAAAGTTTTTTAAGAGGGGGTTAAATATAACCAAACAGATTCATATTCAAAACAGATTTATTTGACAGTCTCTGTTCTTGTTATGACGAGTATGAGCAGGAAACACTGTCAAAATAATTTTGAAATTCATAGTGGAGTAATATAGATGCAGTATATGTAGACAGCAGCATTAGAGTGCAGGTTAACAACAAATACAGACAGCTTGGAAAAATATCGCTGTCATGTAGACAGGCCTACAGTTTCTCATCTGTGCCTGTTTTAGGGTCGTGCTCAGTGGACGGCCAGCTGTGGAAACTGTGTGAGAAGCATAAAGGGAATATCACACCATTAATCAGGATGAATCAAAAGAGGTAGACTGAACAAAAGAAAAGCACGAGAGGAGCGAAAAAGTGAAACCAGCTGTCTGGAAGTGCCTCATCTAGTGTGAGTGATAAAGTGATGGTGAAGGCTCATATTCATGTTAAAGTTTGGCCACAATGAAACGCTCAATTTACCTTTACGGGAATATAAGAGGCCTTCCACCACGCTGATTTTTATAAACAACGGAGGGCCAGACTGCTCTTTTGTATTTGTCCCTTTAAAATATATATGAGGTGTAGCAAGTGCAGACAACAAAGCCCCTTCTAACACTTTCCTTTCCTGAGGGGGTTGAAAACACAGTGGGCCCACATCAAGCCTGCAGACTTACCCCTCGCCGGGCTGTACAGGTGCAACTTTAAAAGAGCTCTCACTGAAGGCAGACTGAATGCCTGCAGTAAAAGGAAAAAAATCCCCCTTTCTCAGCACTTCTTTCTTTTATTTGATCATTTAAAGGTTGGAGTGATGTTCTGTTGCATCTAATGCCAGGGGACTAGGACTCTGACTTTTGCATTCCTTCCCATCAGCTGCATGATGATAGTGATTTAGGAATATCGCTGTCTCCTTGCAGCAGTTCTGACTTGGTATGAATGATCAAAGAAAAATGTTATTGTGTTGTACAACAAATATGTGCAGGCCTCAATAAAACAGTCTCAATGCACAGAGAAAAAAATATAATGAACATATCTGGGTTCATGAATCCATATTGGCTAAACTCTGGGACATCGAGCTTCAGGACAGACCATAATTCTGTAAATGTAATGTTAAAGGGGCTGCACATAATAGAGACACTGTGACACGTGAAGGATTGACACAGAGAGAACATTTTGTTACATAAATGGGATGAATTTCATTCATCTAAAATTACAGCCTGAGAGGAATTCAAAAAACAAAAATACACAAATTACCATCTCCACCTGTCAGTACTCTTTAGGTTTCCCTCCTGTTCTTGGACTAGCAGGCCACTGATGTCAGTCTCACCGCTCTCAGGTATTCTTTGGACTTTATCACTTTCCGCCCATAATCTGAGATTCAAGCTGCTGATAGCAAAGTTGTCGGGATGCCATTAAAAAAGCAATAAATCCTCCTGAGCAGATGAAACTGTTGCTCATAATGCTAAAGGTTACCCCTTTCCTCTGCTTGTGCAGCAGACGTGTTGAACTATATGTGACCTAAATAGGTCTGCAGCAGATAAGCTATCTTGCATCCTCAGGAAGTACACTCTGCTAACACTTTATGAGTCTACAGTATTGCAAAGGTTGTGGGTTAAGAAATTAGTTTTACTGTTATGCTCAACAAATTAGATCCTAAAGAACATAAGTAAGAAGTTTACATCTACTCATTAGTATGAATGTCATAGTATTGATACAACCCTTTTTTGGGGGGGGTTTAAGGTTATACAACATACAACTTCTGTGAACAACTTCTGATGTTTTCTCAGTTCCAAATCCAATTCCAATTTGAATTTCAGGTAGTCATTTTTCATAATTCATTCATTCTAAGCAATGCAACAGTTCAATTTACATCAAAGCAGAACCTAAGCATGGTGCTACCACCACCTTGCTAGACAGTTGGTACAGTGTTCTTAGATCTGAAAGCCTCACCTTAACTCTTCCAAATATAGGCTACTTCAGGTAATTGGAGCCAAATACTTCAACTTTTACCTCATCAAACAATATAACAAAATCATTTGACTTGTCCATGTGGATAGCTACAAATTTCAGTCAGTTTTAGAGGTGGGCTTTCCTGGTTCTTTCAAGACTGAAAACCTCTTAACCTAGTTGATACTTCTCTGTCAGCGGAGGTGCGGAGATAGGCAGCACCATTATCAGTCAACCCAAGGGGATCTCCAACAGCCATGCACTGACGTACGGAGTAGAGCCCAGTTTTTTAACTATCTGTCAAACACAACGCAGAGCGCACGTCTGTGATTGGTCAGCCTATCATCAGCCCAAGATCATTTCACTAGACCAGTGCTTTATAGTCGATGTAATTAGTAGTAAATGCAGCTTTTGTGGGATTAGATGCTTTATATTGCAAGGCCAGTTTATTTAAAATGGTGTTTACGCGACTATGAACACCAGGAGGTGTAGAGAACAACAAAACAGACTGCTGTGTTTGTTTGTTTGTTTAAATGCCTTTTTAGAATATTCTACAAGCTGCACTTTTTGTAAAAAGCTTTCCAACTCAATCAAAACTCATTCTGTTGGCCATTGCTCCTTGAGTAGATGTGGATTTACAAGCTGAAGTAAATAAACTGTTGTCGACCAGAGACATCACTGCAATGGTAAGCAGATCAGCCAGAAAAGGTCTGCACCCCCTGCTGTGCTGGTGGGGAATTGCTTCGCAACAACAGAGAAGTATAAAAGAAAAATATCTCCGTCAATACATGTGTGTGTGAGTGCAAACTTGCTGACAGACAAGTATAAACTAGGTTTTAGTCTATGCTTTTTTTAAAATGAGCTTGACCATGGACAGTGACGCTGATTTTCCAGTTTGTGATAGTGTTGAGCTTTGGTGGAAACTGGGTTGTTCCTGATGATCTTAATTAATTTCCTTTCATTAGAGGATTACAGTTTTGACAAATTCAAACTTTTAGAAATAACTTAATACTTCACTATGCAAGAACAGTTTAAATAAACCATAATATAACACTCATGCATGTCCATGACTAGGGCATGTAAACTTCTGACTGGCGCTCTCGGTAATTAAAGAGATGCCCTTGGTGCTATGTTTTCATCAAAGTGATCCATCACAGGATGATTTCCAACTTTCCTTTGTGGCCTTGAATGTTCAATGGTCAGCTATTACTGAAGTAAAGGTCGCGCTCTGTGCAGAGGAAGTGCACAGCTACTATCAATCTGTTTCCAAGGCTCTGCATCAGAAAGGAGCTGGAGGTGGTGGGTGGGGTAAAAAGTTTACTGCACTGTAGGTGCCAAACAGTACATTCAATGCCTTCACACCCCACCGCCACTGCCATCTGCATGACAATTGTCCCTGCTTGTTGACTTGGTATGTTCCACTTCAACAGATGGGGTGTTGTTGTCATTTATAATAAGGAAGAGATGACTGCTGGATGGAGGACTAAGTGAGGAGGAGAGGGTGGAGAATGGAGCGAAGGGGGGGGTGACACATTGAGTTTGCCAGCTCAGGCAGAACGATTGACAGGAAGCCAGGCAGGAAGGAAGACGAACCCCTACCCATGAAGTGCCATTGTTTGTGGGATGTGACTTGAAGCGGCCAAAAGTGACTGATGGTGGGCTCCTCAGCTGCCCTGACCTACTTCTCTAAGCGCCCCCCCCCAAACGACCAGGCGCAGATGGGGAGCACAAAGGGAGGAGCTAATCTTTTCTACAGATTGCTGCAACATTTAGTTTAATTCTGAACATTTTAGTAGATAGTTCACATCTCAGAATCTTTCAGATTACTGGAGTCACGTTCCAGTTTTCGATTACTCAATTTAACTCTGAGCAGCTCTTTCAAAATTACATTTTTTTAGGTCATTAATTTTGCAAGGGATTTTCTTTATAAGCATACTTAAAACTCAATGTTCGTTTAAGATGATTTTCATTCTAATTAATTTCTCTTCTGCTTTAGACTTTCATTCTTCCTCTAAGACAAGTTTGTTTTATGAACCCATGAAAACATGCTAATCTTATGTGTTTTGTTTATTTTCCTTCTTTCAATCTCCTTTTTGACTTTGATTTCTAGCTGATTAGTCCTGTACATAAAAGGTGTGCACACTCCTGGGGTCCACATTCCCTGAAATGAGTCAGAGTAAAGCTAAGATTTGATGCTATATACGTTCCGTTACGCATTTATGACGTTCAAGTTTCCAGAAAAAAAAGTTCAGTTCTTCAGTCAGTCTATTTATGATGCAGATTCTTTACAAATGTCAAGTCAGGATACATTTTAGGAAGAAACAGCCATCATCTAAAACCGCAAATTCTTGCAGGGTCGCAGGGGTGCTGGTGCCATTCTCTGGTGGTCGTTGGGCAAAAGGCAAACATCCATGCTTGCTGAGGATGCATGGATGACAATTCAGTGAAACCAATTAACCTAACAGTCATGTTTTCGGACAACGGAAGGAAGCCAGAGTATCTGGAGAGAGCCCACACCTGCACAGGGAGAAGATAAAAAACTCCAATTAGAAAAAACCCCAGGCGGGGATTAAAACCCAGATCCTGCTTTCTGTATTTTTGTAATTTTAGATTATAATTTAAGTACGAGTCCGATTTAAGTTAATTTAATTAAATATAAAACAATGAATAAATTTCAGAGGATTCAAATTGACCTCGCAGCAACATCTCATCCTGAGCATACATGTGGTGGCAGTAGAGAATAAAACACTTTCTTTTAAAAGAACCTTCAGCAGAACCTGTCTCAGTATGAACCAACTGGGGTCTCAAAGGACTGGATAAAACAAAAAACAAAACAAAAAACAGAAACACTGGGCAAAAAGTACTGCCCTGGAAAAGAATCAACTAGAATTCCCATTAAAGTCAAAATTATAGCTTGGAAAGTTGAAAGGTTCTGCATTGGTGTTATAATATTATTCTTACTGTACAGTATATTATTATTATTTTAAATTCAGTTTGATATAGGCCTACTGGATTCAGATGGGTCGCGATGGAAACAGTCACATACAAAAACACAAATTCTTGCTTGCTGGGATACATATGTGTTTACTTGAAGCAGTAAATATCCTATCCTGTTATTCAGGATCCAAACACCAACAGAACAAAGCATTGGATGTAGATGTTTCCTGCAGGACATCGAAAAGACAGGACCCTGCCAACACCTCCCTTGCTGCTCATCAGCACTTCTAGCCAGGTCATTCACTAGCATACTGGTAGGAAATGGACCCATTTAGAGACTAAATGACTTGATATGAAGCAGGTGTGGTGATTGGCAAATTACAAGCAGGTGTTGGGAGGAAAGCAGAAACCAACACCAGCAAATACAGTCCAAGGAAATAAAGAAACAAACATATAGTCGATTGATCTTCAAGGTGCTTCGGTGAGTGTTTGAAGTTTATTTGGCTAGTATGCTAATTTACTTGCCGATAAGCGGAAGTGGTATACCAAAATTAAAGGGGAGTCCTGCGAACTTCTATATTACTCGTGAGATCTCTGCATCATTATTTTTCATCCCGACATGCCCAACCTTTCAGCTTAAAATGTAGGATGAGGTGTTTTAACGTATGTGTACTTAACAGATGTTTGTCGATTGTATTTACAGCAACAGTTTCTGCACCAGCAGCAGGAGCATCTATAGAGGTTTGCGGAACCCAGCTTTTATTTTGATAGTCCACGTCCGCTTTTTGGCAAGTGACTTTGCATATTAGCAAATTATTTGGCTCTGACTTAGATACGGTTAGATATTAATTTTGATGCTATATACTTAGCTAGCCATTTTAGCATGCCAGCTAAATATTTAATTTGAAACTGACATTAATAAATGAATAACATGGATGCAAAAATTGACTTTGAAAAATGAACCCCCATTATTTTTTCTTATGACAGGCTAAATAACGCACATTATTGCTGTTAATTTTTGACTAACTTTACAAACTTTCCCCATAATTAACATAAAATATATTTAAAAAAAAGTTTTAATATGGCTCCTCGACTGATTTGTGCGGGGTCCCTGACTGCAAAAAAAGAAATTATATATATATATATATTCATTCAGGTGCCTCAGCATATGGTGCCTCAGCATATGGGATTGCATATGGGATTGATGCAAATGGAGAATATTGGGACACACAATAAAATGTTGGGAGCAAAATTATTAAGTCTTTTTCGCATCTGTAAAGTGACTTTTACTCACACACGCACACACACACACACACATGCACACACCCCCCCCCCCCCACACACACACACACACGCACACACACACACACACACACACACACACACACACACACACACAAAAGACCCAACTCTGCTTTGAAATTGTTCATTAAAGTTTGCTAAATACGGGAAGTGTTTTTAAAAAAGTGACGTAAATCCTGTTCTTATTGCAGAGAATAGACCATGAGTTTCCTTTCTTTTCCATCTAGTCCAACCGAATTTTAAAACTTGATGCCAAAAAGGCTAAAGTGCAAAATCCTTTCCCCATTCCTTTATGCAAAAAAACTAACTTTTTTTGTTCAAGTAAAAGGGTTCATATTTAGTTGATTGCTGAGCAGGTAATAACCGTTTGAACACTACTGTCTTGTGCTTTCGTTTTTTTTTTATTATTATTTTTGTTTTGCTAGTAAGGGTAACTCTTTGCTCCTATAACTGGATCAAACCTTTAAAGACGGAAGTAGTCCTCCTGTGATTGCTTTTTTCAGTGCACCACCAAATTCTGTCAGGGGTCCGTTCTGCATTGGAAACAACTCTCAATTGAGAATCTTATTACATATTCAAATGTGAATAAATAAAACTTCCTGGCTGGCCATCATGCTCCCATGCAGCTGAGTAACTGGGTTTCTGAGGCCACAGAGAGTGCTCCCACTAAGAGCAGTGGTTTTCATCTTTCAACAGCCGACCTGATTTTGGGTTTTATTATTTTTTTTCTTTAGCGACGTCTCTGGTTTAGTTACACCTGTTGATGATTTCAAAACAGACAAGAAATTGATCCCAGACTTTTTGTTTCATGCTTCCCGGATCTTTTCAGGCATCTTTCATCCTCTTAAGAGCAGCTCTGAGAATGTTTGGTCCACTGGGAATACAACTGGACTCTAAAGGTAATTTTAAATGTAGTTGTTAGAATTGCAGGAACTTAATTGTGGAGGAAATATTTTGAAGCTTCTGAACAATATCTTTTCTCACCATTAATAGATGAACTGTTGTGTCGGTGTGCTCAGAGTGTGATGAAACGGTTTGCCAGGACCTCCACCTGGATTACAGCTGGAAGATGAACTCTCCTGGCTCCCATCTGCCTACCAGTCTACCACTGGAACGTTTCTCTGGCCCTGTCGAGCTCTTGGCCTCATCCTCTCCGACTGAAGATCAGCCAGATGGCATTATCTCTGGACCAATCGGGTGCCTAGATCCCTACCTCATCCCACAGGTAGCCTTTCCAACAGACGAGCCGGTATAAAGAAAGCTGCTTTTATTAGGGGCCAACCAATAGGAGAGCAGATATGTGATTGAGCAGTGATATGGGGCCAACCTGATTTCTGCTGTTCGTTGTGGTAATTCTGGGGTTAGTAGGTTTGTTTGTATGAAGCTGCTGAAGTTGACTGGTTAAATGTTTTGACTTGATACAACCAAGAAACTTGTTTTTAAAGTTCAATATTTTGTTTACTGATGGGGAAAGCATGAGTATACTTGAGTTTAGTCTGGAGAACCAGATAAAACACCAAAACAAGCTCGTAGTGTTTTAAAATAGGGCGGTTCTTGATGCCATGGTGGTTAAAAAAATAAAGAGAGAAATAATAAATCCAATATGTTTTATTGCAGATGTATAACAGAAAGTATGACTTTTAATTTGATTTGATCTTCAGGCCTCAGTTAGCATGTTGGATGTGGAAATGTACAAGAGTATGGTTAGAAAAAGTCTGCATGAAAATGACTTGTTTGGAAGGAGTTTATACAAAAACTGACTGCTGTAGAACAGGGTACTGAATCCTTGGGTGTACTTTTTTACCACACAGATTTTTCCATTTGGCTCCATCTTTGTGCTGTAAATATTGACGGTGTTTGCCCTTCATCCAACCCTTTTCCCCATGACTATGAGCGCTCAGCTTGTGTGGGTCTTTCTTCAGAGCACTTTGTCCCTTCTTGACACTTTTGGAACATTCCCTTCTCTTTGCTTGGATGAACTCTCTTTCACCTTTTGCATTGTCCAGCTTTATGCAGAACCCATCTGGTATGTGATCTTTAGTATTTAATATTGTGTGACCCCTCATTTTTGCAAAAGACAGACCCTTGCACATGGACTCTTATTCCCCCCCTCAATCAGCACCTTTTTCTCCACCTCCTCAAACTGTCTGGCCAGCAGGGATCCACCAGGCAGTCTGATTGTTTCCCCTCTGGTTTTCCGGTCAGCTCTAAGCTCTTGTTAGATGGTTGGTGCATCAGCTAGAAACCCCATTTGACACACGTTTTCACTTTTATTTGTTCCCAACAACTAAAGTTGGCTTAATTCTTACCATTTTTGCCTTCATTAGGTTGCATTTCAAGCTGAGGTGCACAGGTAATGCAAAGCATTTCCCCCCCTAAGGCTTACAGGTCTAAGCTTTGGTTGCTAGGAAGTAGAAGAGTCTCATTTGCAGCCATTTCCTCGCCAATGTACTGAGAGGTCCTATTACCGCAGTTTAGGTCAAGGCAATTGGTGTCATTACAGGCAGCCAACTTCCCTCCACTGAAGTAATGAATTAGCCAAAGCTATTTAGGCTGTATGATTGCAGTTGCCAGGGGAGATGAGTATGAAGGGGGGGATGATTATGGTATGTATCCCTGAGCGGATGTGTGTGCTGCTGTGGGCCAGCCACGGGGGCGGTTTCCACACTTGTGTTATGGCTTAATGTAGCTGCTGACAGGCGGCCGTGCAACGTGGAAAGGTGCTACTGTGCTCTACTTGTGGAGTGTGACTGACATGTCGAACCATGCCAACCTGTTTCAGCCCCGTGGCTCATTTGCTTCAAATGACTCAGTCCAACTTCCAAGAGTCATTTCTGCTCAGAAAGGCACACGAGGGAAGAATAAAGACTAAATATAATTGTTTACAGAACCTTTTTGAGGGTAATTTATTTGGTAATTGAGGGTAGCTATATTTTATCGGGTAACAATAAATTTGGCTCAAATTTAATTAGGACCTCCAATTTTCTTCAAGCTGTTTGAGAGAGGCAAGGAAGCTATTAACTGCTGGAACAAATATGAATTACCCCTACAATAAAATAATAGAGGACTCTGTGCGGTCCATTTATAAATGGAAAAGAAAAACCAGGAGATTTTCTTCTTTTGCAGTAATTTCTGTGGATGGGGTCAAATAAAAAGTGATGGCTATAAACAGGATATTGACATATCCCTGAAGGTGTTGACCGTACATGTGTGTATCCGGTCCAGGGACCTTTAAGCAGTGCGTTGGGTCAGGTTGTCTTGCAGTGTCGGGCTGGATTTGCACACGAAAGGAAATACTTTCTATAATCTATAAGTGTGAAAATCCCAGTGGAGCAACAGCTTCTGAAATACTCAGAACCGGACCAGCACCTACAACCATCCCATGTTCAGACATTTTAATCTCCTTTCTTCCCCATGTTTGCTTTGAACTTCAATTCATCTTCACCATGTCTCAAGTCCTAAACATTTGAGTTGCTCCTCTGTAAGGAGTTGCTATTTGTGTTTAATAAGCAACTGAACATGTACAGCTAAGAAAGTGGCTCGTGAGAGTATAAAGTGGACCCCTGCCTCTTCGTGGCTCAGTATTATTTCAGTATTAGCTCAGTATTATTTGCAGAAACGCTGCGTATTTGGAGATTTGTTCGAAGAGCAAATCTAAAGTATTTGAAAGAAAATGCAGTTTGGGAAGCTTAAATACCTAGCGCAATACTACTTGACACTGTATTGACTCGCTTTCACAAAGAAGTCAATCCTGGAGCGGCATTTATTTTCCTTGGTGCTGATTAGTTGTCTCCAAAGAGGGGAGATAAGAAAGACCGTTGATGTTACCGTCCACAGTTGTGCTAACAGTTTCCATTGTGCATATTAAGGTATATTTAGTGTTTGAACTATTAGGATAGGCAGTTAAAAGCATTTTTAGAGGCGGTGTTCAAGCATTTGCGTATTTTGAGCTGTATGTAAGAAATTTATTTCAATTAATCATAAAATGGCCCTGATATGTCACCAGACATTAAGAAATCATGTTCATTTCAAATACTTAGATCACTGACAACAGTAGTACGGCCAGGATATTGTAATTTAAAAAGTGAAGTTGCAGCCCTAAACTGATGTTAATGTTGTCATCTTGTGTTTTGGCCTGAAGCTCCGCCCTCCACCTATCTACCAATCACAAAGTCAGCAGTGTTTCGGCATCGGGGTTCCCAGCTCTGCTCTATTTACTACAGCTGCAGCTACAAAAGTGTTTCGGATGAAAAATGTCTAAAGTTACTACAGCTAAAATACCTTGTTATCATTCAGAAAAACGTCGTGACAAAGTCCGAAATAAAACAAGGATTTGTAAAGGAGATGCCTATGCAAGATGGAGACGGCTGAATTTGAAGACAGACGCCAACGTTGCTAATTTTCTCCTGGACGGGTAAGATTAATCTATGTTTGGCTAACTTGTACTTGATGTAAATGGACATTTCAAATATTCATGACAGTCGAACAATGTCATGCATGTTCGTGCAAAGTAATGTTATGTTAGCACATATGGAGGAGGAGGGTCTTCGAATTGAAAAGATAAGGAATTGTTTGGGAAACAAAATTGGCGAGTCGTCATTGCGAACATTAGCAATGCATTATCAGAGCCCGTTTCTCTGTCATTATAATTAAACATAATTAACAGAAAAAAAACTTACTGTGTAGGACTCGTCACTTGCCATGGGAAGCTCCTTGTAGCAGCCTACGTTCCTGCAGCCTATCTGGCAACCTCGAGTCGAGGGATACACCGCTCTAGTTATTTGAAAGTGATTGCAGTACCAATTTTGGCCACAATCTTACATACGGCTCCTTTAAGGAATAAACTAATGGTGCTTTCCATTTGTAGTCGGAACTCGGAAATTCCGACTTGAGTGGGAAAAAATAAACTTGATCAACCCTGAAGTTGGACTTCCCAAATTGGAAAATAGGAGAATTTTTATTTTTTTATTTTGCTCAGTTTGACTTTCAATATGGCTGTTACTCACGTCAACAATAGAAGCTGTGGTGGAAACGTGTTTATTTTACAAAACACACTTGTAAGAGTGGGTCTAAAATCAATCTTGCATGTAGAGCCAGGAACTCTAAACTTAACTAAATAAAAGGGGTGTTTGCATATGGAAAAGTACAGCTTGTAACGATGTTTATAAAAGGTACTGTCAACAATGGCTATCTGGGCATCGCCATATTGAAATCCCAACTTATCCGACTATCTTAACTCGAACGCTGTTTACCCAGATGTGACATCAAACTCAGCTTCAAGTTCCAACTTCTGATGTAAATGGAACGCACCATAACTCAAAACATTAAACTTAATGTGTATAGCCATTAACCTGTTTTTGTGAATTAATCTCCAACTACCACAGTCAAAATGGTGTATGTATTCCACTAATGCCTGGTAATGTGTATTCTACTCACACAAAGGATCATGTTGGATGCTCTTTGCCATCATCTAGCAAAGTTATGCTAACTATGCCCACTGTTGCCAATTCTAATTACTTTTTTCACAATTATAAGTAAATCCAGCCATCAAAGGGTAAAAATGGCAGTTGTTCAAAAATAAGTGCTTCGTATTTATGGGGGGGCATGCAAGCTTTGACCAATTTGTTGTTTGGAAAGTTGAGGGCCAGAAACCTGGGGATTGTGGCTCACAACTACATTACAAGTGCAATGCTTGCTCGTGGTTTTAAGGGTTGAACAGAGGAGGGGCGGGTTGTTTTCTGAATGGGATGTCGAGTGCTGCAATAGGAACCGTGCCAAATTAAAAGGCTTCACCAAACAAAGAGGCCGACAGGAAATTATGCCGATCGAGCCTGGTTGGACCATCTATGGGCTTCCTTCCAAGCCCCTGTAACCAGCAATGTGTCTTTTATAGGGACAGCTCTCAACAGGGGGCCACATCAGGGGCAGGAACTTTTACATTTCTGCTTGAATGCCACCTTAGCCCAAGGCTGAGTTCAGAGTTCACTTTCCAGTCATTTGATTTAATGACTTTGTGTGTCTGCTGGCAGTGGAGCTCAAGACCCAAGATAATATTCAGGCTTTTCTTTTTAAGGAAGCCTGTTTGAGGCTGCAAAAAACCTAACTCGGGGACTGTTTGTGTGCATGCACATGTGCACATATAATTTCTGGCTCTCAAGCATTCCCTTTGCTTGCTTTCTCCATCTTGCAGACCATATCTCATGTCAGCATGTGGAAGGAGGAGGGGGGGTCAGATTATTTCACAACACAAACACTATGTGTCTAGTTAATCCACATAACTGTCATTTTACTAAACTGTTCCAAAAAAAACTTCCCACTATTAGCGATCATCAGACGTTTGTTACAACCTAAACAGTCTCATCTTTCTTCTGAACTTCATTTTAGAATGCATTCATTGGTTAAGAATATGAGCTCTGTGATTTATCTTCTATATCTTTCAAATAAAAGGGTTGGAGTGTGTTTGCACAGAAGTCCACCCTCATCTTCCAAGCCTTACTGGAGCTGAACCAAGACTTCTTACATATCAAAATCCCACGATGGTTTTGATCAACAGATGAAAGTTTGTCGACATAATGACAAAAAAAACCCCCAAAAAGCTTGCCGCCTCATGCTACGACAAAGCAACTCTAGTTTTCAGCTGCAGAACGGCCCATTTGCAGAGCAGCTGTATATCTTACCAGAGATCAGCACTAAGCCAAACTTTCATCCTGTCTCTGCTGGTATAAGCCACTGTTGGTGGTGTCCTGCCAAATGGCACCAAATCAGCTCTGGAGCTTTCACACTGCCACCTGCTGGTCTTGAATTTATCTGAAGTTTTGAAATTATAAAAATTTGTTTCTGGTGCCTTGCTAAAGGTTAATACCCTTTTGATGTTTTTCACATTTAAGTGAAAAAAACATTCATTTTGCAGGGATTTGCCATAATGGACCAACTCAAAGTATTGCATGATTGTGAATGGAAAGGAAATGATAAATGGTTTAAAAAAATATTTATAAATAAAACCTGAGGTGTATAGAGTATTTTTATTCTTTACTTGTATCCCCCAGAATAATATGCAGTGCAGAGAGTTGACTCTAAAAATAGAGTATGGTACTGCTTTATTTACCAAGACATGACTGTTAACCTAAACTCATGCAGGGCAAGGAGAGCATTTATCGAAGAGGCAGTTGAGAGATCCTTGGTAGCTGGAGAGGGGTTGCACAGATGGAAGAATCTGTTGACATGACATCTTTGGTCATCCATTCCACAAATCTATTCTAGAGGCATAGGCATCATTTTAGCCAGGGACAGCGGGTCCCCAGCAATATTTATGATTTACGGTTTTGTCCCCACCACTTTTAAAAACCTGATGTGAAATTTCCTACCAGCGCAGATCTGACATCCACTTGTGTGCACAGCGCAATTTCTACATAATCAGTATCGGAATGGACTATTATACTCCATTCCACTTTCTTATACTGTCATGGTTTCTTTCTGCACAGATGCTGCAGCATTCTTCACAGTGGATATGTCAAGGTTTTAAAAGACTCATAGTCAGCTGCAAACAGGGCAGAGTCCTGCAATGTCCTGGGTACCTGTTTCAAGATGGGAAAATACATAAATTAAATTTCATGGGTCTGGTGGAAGTTTCTTTACTGTAGGTGCACTGTAAGCAATTGCTGTAAATTTAAAGCTAATTTTTAACACTAAAATACTGTTTTCATGTTAAACAGTTTAGTACTGCAGTTAGCAATGCATTGTGGGCTGCTTAACTTGGAGCAACAGGATAGAGGCCCTAAACAGTATGCTGATGTTTTAAATTACAGAAAACTACAGTATTTTTTAGAAACTGAGTGTTGTATGGGAATTTGGAGCACAGTCAGAAGTTGATACGTTAGTCTTTTAAATTGAGGCTATACTGCTTTTGTTTTGGTAAATTTTCTTTAGAAAATACAGAAATAACTTGCCATCAACTCCTGAAGGGACTTTGGGAACCATCTTTTGGAAAGGAGATTTTCCAGAAGAGGACGCACAATTTAGATGACTTGCATGCTACATATCATCAAGTGTTCTTCATCAACATCCATCGGGTCTTGCAATTAAAATCTTATATATTGCCAAGAATGTTTGATATCAAACTGATGCTCAGAAGCTTGTCTTCCTAGGTATTTTAACATGTCATTTATCAGCTAGGGTTAGGTTTGAATAGCCAAAACTATTTTACTTTTTTGTTTCATTTTGAAACATTAACCGAACGTCTGCATCCGAGGAACACCATTGTTAACCGGTAAGAGAGGCAATCGGCAGATAGAGGCAGCAGGAAAATATATTTAGCATACAGGAATATTTAGCGTACATCTTGCCCGGGTGATTAAGGATTTATTTAAACCAAACAATAAGATCACTGGAACGTCGGCTAACCGAGATGGTTTTGGTGAGTTTAATTTAATTCAATTCAATTCAGTTTATTTATATAGCGCCAATTCACAACAGATGTCATCTCAAGGCACTTAACAAGAAGTCATTTCAATACAATTATACAAACATTCCAATCAGTTAAAAAGTTTCCTATTTAAGGAATCCCAGCAGATTGCGTCAGTCATTGGCGTGAGGTTGGGCAGATTTCCAACCACAGCAATCCTTCAGCAATCCCTCATACTGAGCAAGCATGTAGCGACAGTGGAGAGGAAAAACTCCCCTTTAACAGGAAGAAACCTCCAACAGAACCAGGCTCAGTAGGAGCGGCCATCTGCCACGACCGTCTGGGGGTTTGAGAAGACAGAGCAGAACACAGAAGGAACAGAAGATCCGATATAAGAGAACTTTCTATGTTACAGAAAGTAAAAAGTTGATAACAGGACACAGTGGATGTTCAGTTACTGAGAGGATCATCCCAGTCGATGCCCCCCGTCCAACAGGGCATTGCAGCCAAGCAGGATACCAGACCAGGTATATCTACTATGGAGAGAAAAACACTGAGAGAAAACAAAGTTAACAGTCGAAATAACAGAATGTACTGTAATACAACTGGAGAGTCGTAGGAGAAAAGGAAGTAGCAGAGTGAAGAAAATTGGTAAGTCTGTCCTCCAGCAGTCTAAGCCTATAGCAGCATAACTACAGAGATAGCTCAGGATGACCTAAGCCACTCTAACTATAAGCTTTATCAAAAAGGAAAGTTTTAAGCCTGGCCTTAAAAGTAAACAGAGTGTCTGCCTCACGGACTAAAGCTGGGAGCTGGTTCCACAGGAGAGGAGCCTGATAACTAAAAGATCTGCCTCCCATTCTACTTTTAGAGATCCTAGGAACTACAAGTAAACCTGCAGTCTGAGAGCGAAGTGCTCTTTTAGGAACATATGGAACAATTAGATCTCTGATGTATGATGGAGCTTGATTATTAAGGGCTTTGTATGTAAGAAGAAGGATCTTAAATTCTATTCTGGATTTAACAGGGAGCCAATGAAGGGAAGCTAAAACAGGAGAAATGTGATCTCTCTTTTTAATATTCATCAGAACTCTTGCTGCCGCATTTTGGATCAACTGAAGGCTTTTAATGGCATTTTGTGGACTTCCTGATAGTAAAGAATTACAGTAGTCCAGCCTTGAGGTAACAAATGCATGGACTAGTTTCTCAGCATCACTCCTGGACAGGATGTTTCTAATTTTAGCAATATTCCGGAGGTGAAAGAAAGAAATCCTAGAAACCTGTTTAATATGGGATTTAAATGTCAAGTCTTGGTCAAAAATAACGCCGAGGTTCTTTACGTTATTACTGGGGGCCAATTTAATGCCATCCAGATGAAGTGATTGACTAATCAGTTTCTGTTTAAGAACTTCTGGTCCAAAGACAGCAACTTCTGTCTTGTCAGAATTTAAAAGCAAAAAGTTTAGGGTCATCCATGCTTTTATGTCTTCCAGACATGCCTGTAATCTACCTAACTGACTGGGTTCATCAGGATTTATGGATAAATATAGTTGTGTATCATCGGCATAGCTGTGGAAATTTATCCCATGCTGTCTAATGATTCTACCAATTGGAAGCATATATATGGTGAAAAGAATTGGTCCAAGGACAGAACCCTGTGGAACTCCACAAGTAACCCTTGAGAGTGAAGATGATTTATCATTTAGATGAACAAACTGGAATCTATCAGACAAATATGATTTAAACCAGCCTAGTGCTGTTCCTTTGATCCCTGCAACATGTTCAAGCCTTTCTAAGAGAATATTATGATCGACTGTGTCAAAAGCAGCACTGAGATCTAACAAAACCAGAACAGACACCAGTCCATTATCTGAGGCCATGAGAATATCATTAGTAACCTTCACCAGTGCTGTTTCAGTGCTATGATGAGCTCTAAAACCTGACTGAAACTCTTCAAACAGCTCGTTACTGTTTAGATGTTCACAGACTTGATTAGCAACAATTTTCTCAAGGACTTTGGATAAGAAAGGAAGGTTAGATATAGGTCTGTAATTCACTAAGTCATCTTGATCAAGGGAAGGTTTCTTGAGTAAAGGTTTAATTACAGCTATTTTAAATTCCTGTGGTACGTATCCGTTTACTAAGGATAGATTCATCATATCCAAAATGGGGCCAGGAACCAAATGGAACACTTCTTTAAATAATTTGGTTGAGATTGGGTCCAAAATACAAGTTGAAGGTTTAGATGAGGCTAATATTTTTGATAATTCTGAAAGCTCGACTGAATCAAAACAGCCTAAGCAATAGTTTAGTTCGTGTCGACTTTTAATGAAGGGTGCTTTACAAACCGTTAACAAGAAAATTAAGCTAATGTCGTTCAGATAAAGTGAGAAATCATTTAACAGTGTGACTACAGAAATATACTGTATTACTGGTTTACAGACTACTACTGTAAAATTACGGTATATTGCTGGCATCTTTGCTGCCAGCTCTACTTAATCATATAAATACAGAAAACTACAGTTTTTCTGGTTTACAGACTACTACCTTAAAGGGGGGGTATTATGCTTCCTCCAGGCACATATTACCCTTCTATAGCACACTCCAATAAAATTGTCACCTTAAGTCTTTTTAAAAGTCTGTCATATATCCAAATCCACCTTAAAGAAATTTACTTCCGTATTGGACGCTTTGATTTTCGCCTGTGCCTCTCTAAGACCCTCCTACTCTTTCTGACACTCCCCCTTCAGTTCGACACATACCATGCATCATTGCAGCATGCACGGAGTCGGGGAAAAAATCCCACAAAAAAAGCGCAACTGCAGCTGGTGTGTTATAATTACTGCACCTGCGACTCAGTCGGAGTTGTGTGAGGCGGGGAGGGGTGGGGGAGCTCTGCAGGGGCGTGGCTCTCGGCTGAGTACATAAGGTCGGAGGAGGAGATGGGTGGAAAAGGCGGGGATAGGTGGGAGCAGGAGTTTCAGCAACCCCAAGAACTACTCAAAGATTGCTCTAACATGAGTGAATGGGTCAGAGCAACACTTCAGGTATGTTTTTAATGAGGGAAAGGCAGGTTCTCAGGATATTAAGCTTCAGAAAGTCCATTTTGCATAATACCCCCCCTTTAAAGTCATTTTACGTATTATTACCGTAAAAATAACGGTATACTGCTGGCGTCTGCTGCCAGCTCTTTACTGTTATTTTACAGGAACATTTTTTACAGTGTGGGTTTCGGGTTAAATATTTATTTAATATTTTTGTTTAAGACTCCCGAAGAGAAATATTACCAAAATATTCCCCCCAACTTTGTGCTGAAAGCACAATGTTCTCGCTATCGGCATCCGTCGCTGCCAGAGAGAGATTTTCCAGGGGCTGGGAATTGGAATTCAGGAATGGAGAACACAGGTAAAGCCCGGGACCGTGGACAATATTTTGTTTCTGCACAGCAGTCTCTGCATCAAATAAATTTCAGCTATGCAATATTTCAAATAAATAAAATTGACATAATTCATTGTAATATAATTTACAATCAATCAGGGGTTATTTTCTGTCTTTGATCGGTTTTTTAAAACTGTAATCGAAAAATCTAAAGGCCGTCATTCATTTTGAAAGTTTACAATTCCCACCATTGAACACTTGATGCAGACGCACAGTAATTTTCAACTTCACGAACAGAGTTTAGGAAACTGAATCGATCAAAAAAAGATTCAGATGAGAGCATCTGAGCATCATCCAGACCTGGACACCGTATTCGACAATATCCGGGAACTGACAGCACCTTGGAGATTTATGGAGGCTTTAGAGCACTTGGCTGCAGCGAACACAGACCAGTGCATCTTATCCACTGACCCAGAAGGAGCATGCAGTGGATTTCCTCCTGCTGAATAAGGAAAGTCCCCGTTCAGAACGAAGTGGCGCTTGTGGCAAGCAGGTGCGCAATTCATGTCCATAGACCATGAGAAAGTTGTGAGACTATGCGTTAAAGCCACAGCAGGTAAAATGTTCATATTTAGTACATGTTTTCATCTGACCCGTGTGATGGCACAATTGAGATTATTTGTTCAGATTATTCGGACTGAATATTAACTAAAATGAATGAAGAATTAAATATTATATATATATATATATATATATATATCATCAAAGTTTAAAAAACAGTCAAAGACAGAAAATAACGCAATGCCTGATTTAGTGTAAATTATAATACAATTGACTTTTATTGCTTTGGAACATTGCACAGCGTAAATTTATTTGATGCAGGGAATCACTGCACAGAAACAATATGTCGTCCACAGTCCCTGGCTTTAACTGTGTTCTCTGTTCCTGAATTGCAAATCCAGCCAAAGGAAAGTCACTCTGGCAGAGCTGGATGCCTAGATAGCGAGAATATTCCGCCATCAGTGCAACGTTGGAAAATTTTCTCTCATGCTCTTTCCATCAACACTATATATCAACATTATCCTCTTTGGGAATCTAAAAACAAAACATTAAAACTATTATATTTTCTCACTCGCAACCCACCCGCATTAAAGAATCTTCCTCCCAGACCTGTGAAACAACTTAATGCAGGTCACCCGCAGGTACCCGCCCCGTTTGCAGGACTCTGAACTGTAAGCTAATGTCGAACTTTCTCCGCACAGAACGGCAAGGATTGCAAAGGGAACACGTTATATTGTTGCGCATTATCTTCTGGGGTGAGTATATATACACAGCTAACATTGTTCTTTGTGCTGCAATGTGGATTTTAATGATTCTTGCAAGCCAACAACCTAATGATGGTTTTCAGTGCCGTTTGAAAAACAAAACACATAAGCCTATGGCTTTCAACTAAGTTGAATAAAGATATAATTTTTATCACCAGTTTAAACGCTGCAGTGCATATTGTAAAGGAACGTGAAACAGATTAATATTTATAGACTATATGAATAATTAACAATTTTCCCCAGCAATTTTCTGAAAACTGAAAGAAAACTGCTAAAAGCCATAGGAAGTCCTGTTGGCAGGTTGATATTTAGGGAGTACAGCATCCATGTGGTGCTCTAGTCAGATGAGACCAAAATTTAACTTTTTGGCTTCTGTGTAGAACATTGCGTGTTAGAAAACAAATGTTTAGGATGAACACACCATCCTCATGTGGAAACATGGTGGTAGCAGCATCATGATGTGGGGATGCTTTTCATCAGAGGGGACCGAGAAGCTAAATGGAGTCAAATCAGGGCCGGACTGGGACTCATTTTTAGACCTGGAATTTCATGCCTCAGACCTGGCCACTTTATATCACGTTTTGTTTTGTTTTTTGTTTTATTCAAATCATGTAATTATAACATTGCATGTTAAATCTAGTATTTTTCTAAAAATTGTCCAATTCAGTACAAATAAGGATTAATTGCTTTACATGGAAGATTTATTTCAGCATGCGTTCACGTCTACATTATTCTTTACAACACATCCATTGATAATATCAGAATCTATATTTTGAGCTGCTGCGTCTGTAAACAGTCCCTGGGTAGACTCTGCTATCTTTCAAACTTCCTCCAGTTTCCGTTTCTCACCTGCTGCGCCCGTGTCACAATAAAAATATTCTGTAAAGCTTTACTGCATTTTATATGGAAGACACATTTGACTATCAATGATTAGAAGCAACATATGTGGGTTGTTAAAGAAAAAAGTAAAGCTAGCTTGCAGCACTCAGGCCAATAATGTTAGCTTTTCTTAGCAAGGTTGTGTTTCGGGCTATTAATTCTTCCCCTGCGCCCTCTGGGGCGCGCAGCAGGCTCATAGCTGTATGGTTGTGGTTCATCACATGTGTAGTTGTAAACAGTTAAAGTTTTCCTTTGTCATCCATAGTTTTCTGTTGGAGCTGACATGACTCCTTTCTGCAACGCCACTTCCGGTCTGGCTGAGGTTAAATCTTCTCACAAACACGTCTCCAAAAGCTAAAATAATTTATGAATGAATAAATTTTTATTTAGAAAACATTCCTAATCTATTTCTCTAAAGAATGGTTTAAGGGGGGCGCTAACTTGCAACCTGCATTTTAACAAATTAAAATGTTTTCAATGGCAAAACATGCAGGCTTATTTAGTATTACACTCCTCCTATTCTCTTTCAAATGTGGGCTTTGTATTTATCGTCTTACTTTCAAAGAAAAGAATATAACGGGTCACACTGTCATTTGGGCATAGAAAGTGGTTATATTGGAACTAATGCCTGCTTGTTCACACACCTGTTCCTTCCATACTGACAAGATGCATCCCCTCATCACTCCTGACTCCTAGCTTTTCACATTTAAGAATTCTCAGCACAAATTTCCGAATTTTATAAAGCCTATGATTAAAGCTGCAGTAGGTAACTTGAATAAAAGTAACTTTTTGTGATATTTCCTAAAACTGTCCATATGTCCTGAAAGTGGGAAATGAGATTTGTAATCTGCTAAAAAAAACAGCTCAATTGGTCACGCCTACAGCCCCTACTGCGATTTGCTAGAATCCACCGCGCCCGGTAGAAAACACCCAATCAGAGCCAGAGCAGCATCTGATGGAGAGTCTGACATCTGTCTATCACTCCTCACACACACACCGCGACCTGCCCCTCGCTCCGCTATGCCACCGGCTGCCACCTAAAGAGAAACTGCCCGTACCGCCCTGCCAACAACAGCATATATGGCTAAGATAACAAAATAGATGACCGAGGAGGACAAAAAAGCTAAGAAGAAAGAAGTTGACCGAGCCCGAGATAAAACGAGGGTAAATATTTGCGTAGCCTTTGAGGGGTGGAGGGAGAAAACCGATTCCGAGTTGGCAATGTTTCTGCTTGACAGGTAATTACCCTTGCTTGATTAATATTTGTTTAGTTTTTATTATTATTTTTTGTGGTGGCATTATAGTAAACCTCCGCAGTACGAGCGATCATCCGTGATCTCACAGCTAATGTTGTCATATGTGGTTTACTGTAAGGAAATATTCAAGAAAGTTTGTTTTCTAAGTCGCGTCAGCTAATTATCTTTGGCAGTTGTTACGCTAGTAGCGCAGCCGAAGGAGGGAGGAGGGCACTTTTCATATTCGGCAGATCTACACCATGCTCTTCATTATTTTAATCATATTCACTCAATAAGAAATCCTGCCCACTCTGGACTTGTGGGCTTATACTGCTTAGTGCTGGATTGTCCTTCTAACTCTGAGGAGCTACAAAACTGTTTCCCAGTTATGTGGCCTACAGGGAACGCACTACAGGGAAATGTGACTTTTGCCTTCAAGAAGAGACTTTGGAACATGTTATATCATTTTGCCTGAAGTATACTGTTGAGAGAAGATAACTGGTACAAAATTTACAAGATATCAAATTGCAACTGGACTTTCAAGACTTTAAAAAAAAAAATTCTTGTTCTGAAAATATAAAATTTCTGAGATATCTCAAGAAGACGGAATTAAGAAAGAATAAAGTTTTTTTTTTTTTGTACTTTGTAAAAATAAGCAGGGCATATTTAGTATTTAGCTTGCCAACCGCCATTGAACAGAAGTTTATGGCTTATGGTATTATTTTCAGTGTTTTTTGTTATAAGTTTTAAATGTCATACGTTATTCAACTCACCATGCGTTTAGAACATTCCTTAAAGAGTAACTAAACCGCAAAACAACTTTTTTTTGCTTCTTAACTGTATAAATGGGTCTTTACCAATGCAATCTTTCAGTTTCTGGTGATTTTTATTTTTACATTTTCGTGTAAACTTGTTTAATTCCACACTTTTTGGTCTAAAACGTCTTGGTGATTGGTGGAGAGCGGTACATCTTTACGTCACAGGCATCGACTGTGTCACAGGTATGGTCTCACAGACACGCCCCGTGGGTTTGGGTATAAAACTATCAGACATACCGGCTAGTGATGGGAATTCCAGCTCTTTTTTGAGAGCCATTTCTTTTGGCTTTGCTCACCATAAAGAGCCGGCTCTTTCGGCTCCCAAGTGGCTGCTCAGATTTTCTGTTGCTTAAAGTGTATGTATCACCAAAATTTATGCAAAACGATGTGTACCAAATGTACCAAAACAAGCGGGGGGGAATGAAAAAATAAAAAATACGGCTCCCAATGATGAGCCGGCTCCCAGAGGGAGACAGGAGGAGTCCAGTCTCTGAGTGGTAATGGTAACATAGGCTAACGTTCAAAACATCAACATCATCAGCATGAATATTGATTAGATCGATCAGTCGCAAAACTGCCAACGTCGCTTTGGTCACTGTCCATGTTTTAGTGTCAGATTAAGCAAGCTGTCACTGTCCTCCTGAACACACCCCCACGTTCCCCCCTCCGCTCATCCTCCATAGTTTGCCATACCCCCTTCGAGCTTCCTGGCACCGCCCACTTTGTAGAATTTTTCAAATGTTGTCTGGGGGCAGGGTTATAATTTTTTAGGGGGTTCAGTTACACTTTAAATGTAGCACAGGTGTGCGATGCAGCGTAGTACAGACAAGCTTCTGCCTGATGTTCGAGTGTGATTTACAAAAGAAAGATCGGTCGTATATACTTGCAGATTTCACAAAACAAGTTTGTTTGTAAGTGGGTGAAATGAACTGAGAAGTTTATGATTGGCCAGATGTACTGTGATAATACCACATGCACATGCACAGATCATTCCCATTCTGAGTGTCTGAAAACAGTCTTGATGCAGAGCAAGTAGGGTTTCTAATTTGAAGAGAATATCGGCGACAGAGTTTCACAGAAAGTAGCTTAGGGTGGTCAGAAATGTCACTAGATTTGTCGCTAGGAGTTTTTTGGAAATAAACTCGTGAAGGGGGTCTGAAAAGTTAGAAATGAAGAAAAAGTTGCTAAGTTGGAAACACTGGTAGAGGGTGCGCTGCAAAAAAAAACCCCACAAAAAATTGAGCTGCCAGTGGAGCCTGCGGCGCAGTGTGGCAAGCCATTTTGGTGAAAACTCTGTATTCTTGATATCTACTGTTGTGTATGCCAACTAGTATGCGACTACACTGAACTAGCTACACGTTTTCTCTTATTAATTCGATATTTTGCCCAACTAGTTCAGAAATACGTTCTAGTTACAAATTTTTGCCTAGTGGCACCTTTGGTACATTAGTACGACTTGGCTTACCATAAGCACCGGCCCTTGCGGCCCATACATTAAACCGGCCCACCAAGAATCGTCCAGATTCCTGAGACAAAAACAGGGGATTCCTGGCAGAAAACATGTAAGAGGCTGTGAAAGACTTGAGACTGAAGCAGAGTTTCCTTTCCAGTAAGATGTTGCTCCTCAGGTAAACCGCATGGCAAATCCGAACTGCATTTATGGTTCCATGTGAACGTCTCTTCTCTGTCGCAGACCAAATAGAGGGATTATTGGTCTACATCAGTTCCTGCTCTACTGGGCATTTAGTCTCCAGAAAGAGACACAATCAGGTGTTGTAAAAGATCAGAAGTGATTGGAACGAGTGGATGATTAAAAATGCAACAATCTGCACGAAAACTTCACATCAGGTAAGCCTTGACTAACAAACAAGCTAACATGGCTAACCAACACTGCAGCTGCAAGATAACTGCAAATAATAGTGGGAATTGGAGTAATGTAAAGGTTTGGATCCGCACCATTTGCACTCATGTTGATAAGCAAATAATCCCACTATTCAGAAGAATACCATTCAATTCAAAAATGCTTTATTTGATCCCAGAGGGAAAATAATGCCTTGTCCGCACGTAGCCGGCTATCTCACAAAACAAAATATTTTTTTACAGTTTGGCCTGTCATCCACACAAAAATGCAGATTTACGGCACCAAAAACGAATCATTTAAAAAACTGTAGCCAAATTGAGGATTTGCGTTTTCTCCATTTTAAGCGTTTGAGTGTAGACAGAAATAACCTGAGTTTTCGGCTCCCCAACGTCACTTTCCAGAACAAAAATGCTCCGACATCATTTGTGCTATCTGTATTTACACTCAGAAACAGCATTTATGCCCTAAGAGATGTGTTGGTATCATCGATTGTTTGCGTGTTTTTTACAAGCTCAATTACTGCTGTTTGTAATAGTTAGAAAATAGAAAGTTTTTCTGAGTGGATAGGATTTGGGGGAACTGCTGCCCCCTACAGGTTTGGCATGTCTATGAATGTGCTTAACAACGCACTTATGTGGTTAGATGTGGACGGAGATTTTTTTTTTTACGAGGTGGTGAGGATATTCGTTTTTAAAGTACACATGCACATTCTGTAAATATTCAAAAAAAAAATTAAAGGGGGGGTATTATGCTTCTTCCAGGCACATATTACCCTTCTATAGCACATTCCAATAAAATTGTCCCCTTAAGTCTTTGAAAAGTCCTTCATATATCCAAATCCACCGTAAAGAAATTTACGCCTTGATCATGGACGCCTTGATTTTCACCTGTGCCTCTCTAAGACCCTCCTACTCTTTCTGACACCCCCTTCAGTTCATCACATACCGTGCATCATCGCAGCATGCACGGAGTTGGGGAAAGAAATCCCACAAAAGATGCGCAGCTGCAGCTGGTGTGTTATAATTACCCGGAGTTGTGTGAGGTGGGGAGGGGGAGGGGAGCACTGCAGGGGCAAGGCTCTCGGCTGAGTACGTAAGGTCGGAAGAGGAGAAGGGTGGAAAAGGCGGGGATAGGGGGGAGCAGGCGTTTCAGCAACCCGAGAACTACCAGCAGAGACTCAAAGATTACTCTAACATGAGTGCATGGGTCAGAGCAACACTTAAGTGTGGCAAAAAGTGCTCTTCACTGATGAGTCACGGTTTTGTCTCACCAGGGGTGATGGACAGATTCGTGTTTATTGTCGAAGGAATGAGCGTTACACCGAGGCCTGTACCCTGGAGCGGGATCGATTTGGAGGTGGGGGGTCCGTCATGGTCTGGGGCGGTATATCACATCACCATCGGACTGAGCTTGTTGTCATTGCAGGCAATCTTAATGCCTTGCGGTACAGGGAAGACATCCTTCTCCCTCATGTGGTACCCTTTATGCATGCTCATCCGGACATGATCCTCCAGCAGGACAATGCCACCAGCCATACTGCTCGTTCTGTGCGTGAGTTTCTGCATGATAGGAATGTCAGTGTTCTGCCATGGCCAGCGAAGAGCCCGGATCTCAATTCCATTGAGCACGTCTGGGACCTGTTGTATCGCAGGGTGAGGGCTAGGGCCATTCCCCCCCAGAAATGTCCAGGAACTCTCAAGTGTCTTGGTGGAAGAGTGGGGTAACATCTCACAGCAAGAACTGAGAAATCTGGTCCAGTCCATGAGGAGGAGATGCACTGCAGTACTTCAAGCAGCTGGTGGCCACACCAGATACTGACTGGTACTTTTGATTTTGAGCCTCCCTTCATTCAAGGACACATTATTCTATTTCTGTTAGTCACATGTCTGTGAAACATTTTTAGTTTGTCATATGGTGTTTACTTTTAGTGTTCATACAAATATTTACACACATTAAGTTTACTGAAATTAAAAACTGTTGAACGTCAGAGGACGTTTCTTTTTTTGCTGAGTTTATAAAGTCAAAACGGCAATAAAGTAAGAAGCATACACAAAATGTATGATGCATTAAATCATTACTCAAAGGCGGTGATATGTCCTTGAGTCTCGCCAGTAAACAAGAGTTTTCAGATGCAGGAAACAGTTTCTCATTAGTTATCGGAGCTTATAATGTGTCATGGTATTCAGGAGGGGAACTATATATTCCCATAATCAATCAAACTAAAAGATTACTCAATTCTATTCAAATTGTCATCATGAGGCAAAATTATGACCACACTTTTCAAATGTGTGGAAACGCTACAAATATAAATCTTGACTGAGACTGCGGCGATTATTACTTTCAGAAGCTCAACAAAAAATTGGTTTATTCCTCCAAAAAAAGAGGTCACTCAGTATTGGGGTTACTAAGGGGGACGACTGGAAAGCTGACACATACCTTTAAAAGGTATCAACACAGGATCTTCTGCTTCCATCTCTATCACATCAGCCCTCTGAACAGTCCTGAGGTCCAGAGCATGGAGGGAAAAAAACAAGCATGACTACTTTCTGGCCAAATGCAAATCATTCTAACACAAAAGGGATGGTAGCGATCACTTTCAACCTCTCCAGACAATATTATCTAGGCACTTGCCAGATTATATCAAATGTGCAAAGCCATATTTTACTACATACAGTGGGGCAAAACAGTATTTAGTCAGCCACCAATTGTGCAAGTTCTCCTACTTAAAAAGATGAGAGAGCCCTGTAATTTTCATCATAGGTATACCTCAACCATGAGAGACAAAATGAGATAAACAAAAAAATCCAGAAAATCACATGGTCTGATTTTTAAAGAATTTAGTTGCAAATTATGGTGGAAAATAAGTATTTAGTCAATAACAAAAGTTTATCTCAATACTTTGTTAATGTACCTGCTGGCAATGACTGAGATCAGACGTTTTCTGTAGGTTTTCACACACTGTTGCTGGTATTTTGGCCCATTCCTCCATGCAGATCTCCTCTAGAGCAGTGATTTTTTGGGGCTGTCACTGGGTAACATGGACTTACAACTCCTTCCAAAGATTTTCTATGGGGTTGAGATCTGGAGACTAGCTAAGCCCACTCCAGGACTTGATATGCTTCTTACGTAGCCACTCCTTCATTACCCGAGCGATGTGTTTGGGATCATCACATGCTGAAGGACCTCGCCACGTTTAATCTTCAATGCCCTTGCTGATGGAAGGAGGTTTTTACTCAAGATCTCGTGATACATGGCTCCATTCATTCTTTCCTTTACACGGATCAGTTGTCCTGGTCCCTTTGCAGAAAAACAGCCCCAAAGCATGATGTTTCCACCCCCATGCTTCACAGTAGGTATGGTGTTCTTTGGATGCAACTCAGCATTCTTTCTCCTCCAAACACAAGTAGAGTTTTTACCAAAAAGTTCTATTTTGGTTTCATCTGACCATATTACATTCTCCCAATCCTCTTCTGGATCATCCAAATGCTTTCTTGTAAACTTCAGACGGGCCTGGACATGTACTGGCTTAAGCAGGGGGACATGTCTGGCACTGCAGGATTTGAGTCCCTGGCAGCGTATTGTGTTACTGATGGTAGCGCTTTGTTACTTTTGTCCCAGCTCTCTGCACGTAATTCACTAGGTCCCCCTGTGTGGTTCTGGGATTGTTGCTCACCGTTCTTGTGATCAGTTTGACCCCACTTGGTGAGATCTTGCATGGAGCCCCAGATCGAGGGAGATTATCAGTGATCTTGTATGCCTTCCATTTTCTAATAATTGCTCCCACAGTTGATTTCTTCACACCAAGCTGCTTACCTAATGCAGATTGTCTTCCCAGCCTGGTGCAGGTCTACCATTTTGTTTCTGGTGTCCTTTGACAGCTCTTTGGTCTTGGCCATAGTGTAATTTGGATTGTGACTGTTTGAGGTTGTGGGACAGTCACTAGAATTGTGAATTATTCATAAGAAGGTTTAGATTGTGGACATTGGATCAATAATTATACTGTTTGGACTTTTTCACATTTTAACACAATTACAACCATAAACTTTTTATTTTTATTTTAATAAGATAGTATGTGAATGGTCACAACAAGGTATCAGATAAATGTTAACTGGGAGGAAAAGGGTGCTTGTTTTAAAAGTATTGCACACATGAAACTCCTGAAATATATACAGAACTTCTCAAAGCATTCAATAATACAGTAAGAAATTCAAGAAATCTTTGTTTTAATAGGAAACCTTTCATCAGAACGAACAGAAATCACATGTGGGGTGCCCCAGGGCTCCATCCTGGGGCCCCTCTTATTTAATATCTACATGCTCCCTCTAGCCCAGATTATAACAACCAACAAGATTAACTACCATAACTATGCAGATGATACTCAGCTCTACATTACGATGTCACCAGGTGACTTTGAACCCATCCAACCCTAAGTAAATGCATCAAGCAAATCAATAGATGGATGTGCCATAACTTTCTCCAGCTGAACAAAAACAAAACAGAAGTAATTACTTTTGGACCTAAAGAGGAACGATCGATAGTCAGCAAATTCTAAAGTATTTTTACTAGTTCATAAATCACTGAATGGCTTAGCACCAAAGTATGTTGAAGATCTACTGTTACTATACCAACCCTCCCCCCCACCCTTTTAAATCACAAGTAAAAACGTATCTTTTTAGAGCTGCCTTTGAATAATGTTTTCATGTATCATGTTTTTTGTATGCTTCTTGCTTTATTGCTGTTTTTACTTTATATGCTTTGTCTGTTTTTTACTGCTATTTTTATTTTATCCCATAATCATGTAAATCACCTTGAATTACCTTGTTGTTATAAGTGTGCTATACAAATAAAATTGCCTTACCTATCATATTTATCCACTGTTTATTTTTTTAAAACTAATTTTGATCTTCCTTCCAGTGTTTCCTCTATGGGGGCCCTCTGTCTCGGGAGCATTGGTCTGCTGTGGCTGCCTGGGTGCTCTCCAGGTAGCGCTTGGGTGGAGGTGGGGGTCTTGGCCTTTTCTCCTCTGGGTGCCCTGGGTCAGTGCCTCGGCGGCTGCTGTTGATGTGCTGCTGCCGGTGCAGATGGCTCCTTTAATGGCGTTTCCTTACCTTACCTGGCTCATCTGTACTCGGCCCACTGTCCTTTTTATTGTTGCTCTTGAGTGTGCGCGCGCATGGGGGATGGTTTGGGGGGAGGGGGGTATAATTGTTATCATGCTTTTAAATCTGTGGGGGGAGGGATAGGTATGTGGTTTATGTGGGGTCATTTTAACCTGTAAAGAACTTTCAGTTGCAATGTTTGTATGAAAAGCGCTTTATAAGTTTGATTTTTATAAAAATCTGCAAAGTGCGGCATGCATTCTTATTTGTTCCTCCAGGGTCGATGCTTGGTAGAGCTACATCTTTCTTATTGCAGCTGCAAATCATATAGGTTATGTCTCTACCAAAAGTTGCTCTAGACTTTTCTGTTGGTGGTCATTTTGACTGATTGGGTCAAAAAATCCACTCATCTATTTTTACCAATCAGTCTTTAAAATAACATATAAACAATGAAATTAAATGACTACACTTAAAATATGAACGCCAAACCAAAGCTTCAGTGATCAAGGATGTGAATTGTAATGTCAAAATGACTGCCTTAGGATTTCTCTGTCACCATTCTAAAAAGATGAGAAATATTAGGCTGAGCCCTGGTCTCTAGAAGATTTTCATATTTAAAGAGTGACATTTTTGCCCATTTATCTTAGCAAAATAGTTGAAGCTCAGTGAGATTGAAAAGCATGTCAACATGTTTTGCCACAGTTTTAAATGTAAAAAGATATATAGATCTGGGTCTGGACTTCAACTAGACCCTTCTTGCACAGCCGTATGCATTGATCCAAGCCACTCCATTGCAGCTCTGGATGTACTTTTAGGGACGTAATTTCAGTTTCAATTATTGGTCTCTAACAGATTGTTCGGTATTCATCTCTATCCATGTTCTTAACTCTGACCAGCTTCACTGCCCCCACTAAGGAATAGCATCACCACAGCACCACCATACTGGCAATACAATATGTTCAGTTGGACAATTTAGTTCAAGATGGTGTAAAGTATTGGTTTGCTCCAAACAATCATTTTCCACAAAAACGTTCAGTGTTGGTCTTCATCTAGCTAGAGCACCTTCTCCAGCTTGGCAAACTGAAAACTCGATTTATAATCCTTACAATAGTTTTCTTCTCATTGCTGTTACATGAAGTCCCTTTGTTTTGTCTGGAATGTGTTTCCATCAAATTGATTATTTCAGCTAATTTATTCCAGTTTTTTTTCTGGTTCCATTTGTGTATTACAGGCTACAAAACCTCTGTTAAGATTTTAGTTAAAAATGTCTTTCCACTTTACATTTTCACCTGGAAAATGGCTAAGACACGAAACATAAACATTATGACACATACTATTCATAGTTTTTAATACATTTCTTAGTTTTAAACATTAAAAATGATATAAAATAATAAATGTAAGCAAAAACCCTCTCCACTATTTCAAGCTATTTTTAGAGATGATTCTTCACACATTGCCTGTACTCTTTATTTCACTTTAGTTTGTTTCCCTCATTTTTTTTGTTTCTGTTTTTAAATCAACATTTTGTTTATCAACACAGTAAAATATTAAAATTCCCCTAATATGTTTTCTGCACACACAGGGAGATTTGAGTGGCGCAAATAAATTTTACACGTTCTTGGACTCTAGGAGTAAACTAAAGTAACTGGTAGGAAAATTGTTAAGTTTACTATTCAGCTCCTACTGTATTGCTCTCATTCAGCATGTTCTTCCTCCTCCTGGCATTGCACTACTCGACCTATCCTTTAGTTATTTGAAACTGCAGGAGACACCAGGCATTCAGGGCATTCTTTGTCCCAGGAGAGGAAGGGGGGATTCGGGGATGAGACAGCGGTGGGGTGCAGGAGGTGAGACAAAATGAGGGGTTCCACTCTGTTCAGTCTCAATAAGAGCCACTTTAAGCACACACACATTTTATGCCCAGCTCACGGAACAGGTGGGGCTGAAGGCAGCAGGATAGTATGGATTTGGATGAGAGGAAAATAGAAACTGCACCACCCCACTGGCACCACCATCCAACACCCCCACCCCGTTCAAAAGTTCAGAGATGCCAGCATGCCCCCCTTTATTTCATTTGAGGAGAGGGGGAAAAAGTACTTCTTTCTATGAACCCAACCTCCTTTATCCATGCATGTTTAACCTTAATGTAACAGTGTTCCTACAGCTTTTCCATTTCAAAATTCCATATTTTCCAGACTCCTGAATTAGTTGATGGGTACCGGGTGACCAGAATGTCTCCATCTTCTGTGGTTTCAGAAACAAAAACTCAGACATGGAAAAATTCTAAGTGGATACTGGGAGGAACTTTTGGTTGGTCTCAATGGGGACGATCCCAGGCTGTGTACAGTTTTTGGAAGGGGGGGGTGGGGGGTCTGCTGACCTGCATTGAGGAGATTGTTGGGCAGTGGAAAGAGCCCTTTCAGGATCTCCTTAATCCAGTCACAAAGTGCTTTCTACAGGAGTCGTAGGATGAAGACTAAGGGAGGGCTGCTCCATCAGCGTGGCAAACGTCCGCCCTCGTGACAGAGAAACTGTGGGTTTTCATGCTAACGAATCTGGACCTTGCTGGGCTGTCATAGTTGACAGACTTCTTCAGCTTCACTTGGAGCACTGGGAAAGATCTGCGGGGGACTCAACTTTAAGAACATGACCTCCAACTAATAAAGGATCACATTTCTCGGGTTACTGTTAGATTCAGTATTTTTGTTTTAAAGTTGCATTTTTCTTTTTCTAATCATGTGAAAAAAGATTTTTCTGTACCTTTGTTCCTTTTCTTTTGTTCGGTAATGATTGTAAACAAACATCCCTTACATCCCTTGCTTCTCCTTCTCTGACATTATCGAGCGGAGAACCTCTCACACCAGTGGTGTTCTGTTGCAAAATGCAGGAGCGTGTAATGAGAGGAGGACCCAGGTAAATGCGGAAGTGAGGTGCCCTTGTCCGGTTAGACAGACAACCAGATGCTCCAGCTGTTGGTTTCGGACCGAGCCATGTTATTGGCTTTTAAGACAAATGCGACAAAACTATTTAATTATAAAAATAAAAATAAAAAATCTCCACAAAATATTTATAGCTATACTGTTAGAACGTTGTTAAGAGGCATGAAAAAAAATGTTTTAAGCTAGCTTTTTTTGTAGATTCGGTATAGCAGGTTTAACCCACACAATTCTTTACACCGTCCTCCACCATCAAAACCTCTACGAAGTGCCTGGTTATATTTGATTTTTCATGGTAATCTACCCACATCTTTGGGGAAAGTACTTTTTGTTATGAAGCACTTAAAGGATGAACGCTTTAGCAACCCCCGCCAGCATCGAGAAGAATTTGCCAAAAGTCTTTGTCTTATTGAGGGGTCAGTTCCTTCTGACTGATGGAAACAGCAAAGCAGTAGGCTTCAAATGACACTAAAATGACAGCAAACTTTATTTTAGACATTCATTTATTGCCTCTTGCCATTGTTTTGAATGCATTAGCATGTGATCTTTTGGTTATGTTAGTGCTATATGCTTGATATTTTAGCTTCCCGATGACATGCGTCTTTTTAGATACTAATGGTTTAACAAGACTTCTGTAGAAGTTGAAGTATCAAGTCAAGTTTTTTTTTACTCAAGTAAAAGTAAAAAAGTACTGGATTCAAAACTACTTAAAGTATAAAAGTAATGTAATTTAAAAAATGCCACACCTCCCCCCCAAAAAAAACAAAGGCCATAATGATTATAATGTTATATAAAAATGTTTTTATTGAAACATTTGGGATACACTAGGCTACCTGTTTCAGCTGCATATATGTCCATTAAAATGTATTCATTTTAGTGCAATGCAAATACATATATGGACTACTGAGCATTAATAAGTGTTTCATGGAGTGAAACAATATTGTAATGCTTCATTTGCCTGAGTCTCTACCACGGGCATCTTTGAACTTGGCAACATACGTCTGCTATGTCCTGGCTGGACTGTGAAGTGGTTTGTTTAATATACAGCCAGAGGTCAGCTACACACAAAAAAAAAATCATCATTTTTAAGTCACACACAGTATGATTTTTTTAATATTTTGTTTTTATTTTTAATTAGTTTACCTCATTAAGACAGAAAGATGATTACTCAAGATAGATCAATCCGTGCTCTGCTGCCACACTGGAGATAGGGTCTACAAGGTCCACTTCAGTCAAAGTTTTGAAATCAGGGAACATTTCTCCGACTGAAGTGATCAGAAGTAAGAAAGACTCTCTGAACCCAGCTTCCTAACGCTTCAGCAGCAAAAACTGTCGTAGCATGCGCTCTTATATGCATGGGTGGTTGGCACGACTCTGGGCTCTTTGAAGGCCGTCTTTTCCTGCCGCACCGGTAACAGTCGTGTTCCAAAGCCTCCCAGTCTGAGATGATGCTCAGATGGTTTCATGGGAATCTTTTTAATTTATTGATTCAATTACGTGTAGTGCACGTTTTAACTACAAGCTAAAAATGTCCACTCATCTGCACCAAATAGTCAGGGGTGTGAATTACAATCTGTCAAAATTACGAGTAGCCTTCGAATTTTCCGTCACCGTTCTAAAAAAAACAGTCAAATATGGAAAATACTCGGTTAGCGCGACCCCTGTGTGCAGTGTATGCAATGGATTGCATCCAAGCAGGGTGTCAGAATGGCAGATGTTTAAAATTATGATCAAACCACAGTCGAATTCTATCCAGTTGGCGCATTTTTATGTGTTTCTTTTTAATAAAAGACTAAATGAAACAGGAGTAACGAGGCTGTTTTTAAAATGTAAGGAGTAGAAAGTGCAGATAATTGCGTGAAAAAGTAAAACTGGTAGTTTGTGGCTCTTTTCACCTTCTTCATTCCAGTGGATCAACTAGATCTAGTTATAAAACGTAATGTGTTAAAGTATGAAACAGGTTGGTATGTTTAGAATGCAGTGACAGTTTTCCTACTGTTAAACTGAGTTTTAAAAATCACAATATATAGTCTTACTCATAGTATCGCGCTATATCGCGATATGTCGTATCGTCTCCCATGTATCGCGATACATATTGTATCGCCAGATTTTTGCCAATACACATCCCTAGTAACAAAGTATTTGTACTTCGTTCTATTTCTAGAACTTTGACTTGACATGGTTGAGCTTAATGTTTTTTTTATCCATTCCAAAATTTACTTTAATGTGTTTTAGGGATCATTGTTTCATTGGAAAACTCCATATCTGTCAAAGACATTCAAACACCTAGCTGTTGGTTTCTGTTGAATTAAATACATTTAGAGGCGTAAAGATGGGTCAGTAAAAACAGACCCTCAGCATGATGTTATCACCACCATACATTACAATAGGTACAGTGTTATTTGGTTTCAAAGCTTTAACTTGATTTCTGGACATAAATCTCTTGCCATTAAGGCCGAAAGGTATTTGGCTTCCATGGGGGGCAGCTGCAGTTTCAGTCAAGCTTTCCGTCACCTTCTTCTCAGGCCATGGCGACATAAAATACCATTGTTTTAGCATCTTCCTATTATGATTTGTTTAGACCTTGGTGGTTCCTGGGTTGTTACTGTTGTTTTTTTTTGTTTTTTTTTACATATTAACTTATATCCTTTTCATAGTTTGGGACAGGTGATTAAAAATGTGTTACGGTTGGGTTTTCTAATAGGACAATCCCAAACACATTGACTTTGGTCATTGTAAGGATAAAAAAAGGCTATGCTATTTGCATCTGTGCTACATATTTTTGTGGATGTGGGCAGCACCAAAAATGTATGTTTTAAGTGATTTTGGGACCTGTTTCCTGCCTCGGTTACTGCATTTCCATCGGTTACAGTTTGTGCTCCTTTCAGCAGCAGATCACTCAGGACCCTAGAAAAAAATTAGCGGGAAAAAATATTCCTGCTTTTTGACTAATGGACCCTTACTCACCCCAACAGGTTAACCCCCTGCTGCCCCCTTAGGAGTTTTCATTTGATATATCTAATCTCAACAGAAAAGGAAATTGGCTTTGATGGAGTTCATATTGGAACAAAAGTGCAGAATAAATTTTACCTTCCTTCCACGACTCTAAACTGTCCTTTCCTTCGGCTTTTGCTGCTTCCAGGTTTTCTGTAATTTCCTCCTCATTATTTCTGTCACTCTTTCTTTACAGGTTGAAAGAAGATCGGGCAGACAGACATTTAAATGGTGAATAAAACATTCTAAGAAATGTAGTGCAGCTCTCCTTGGGGTGCGAGAAAATGGTCATCATCCTGCCTCCACGAGGACAGCAAGCAGGGTCCACTGAAAATGGTTGCACCACTGAACTGTTTTATTTTTTTAAGTCAGAAACTGAGATAAATCCATAAATTCACTTTAAATGATTTGGACAACTTTGTGATGGTGACGATCTTCTGTTTTCTGTAGTATAATCCTCCTTCTGGGCAAACCTTCCAGCCTGGTTGAGGGTTTGAATTACGCTAAAACGAGGCCTTAATCCAGACCAACTAATCACAACATGCAAAATAGCTCAAACTAAATTTAGAAACGTATTAAATACCATCTTTCTGTGAAGCTGCCAAATACGTAAACATATCTATCCAGTAGAGCACAAACAATGTCTTTGATAATTGGTCTGAATAAGGGACGAGCATGGGCGGTTGCTCACATCTCTTTCAGGAGTTCAAAACATGACAAAACAGTAAATTCCTAAACGAGTTTAAAATGAAAAATATGGAGCAAAACTTAAAAATTAAGATTTAAGAGATTAAGGTTTAAGGAAATTTTGTAACATTTTTTTATAATTAAAACAACAAAGAATTAGATTTGGTTTCAGAATAAATAATCAATGTTCCTTGTGTATTATTCTGGTGAGTGGTAAAGAGAAGGAATATATAGTGCTGAAGAATATAGGCTCGAAAAGAGCTAATAGTTTAATTATTACAAACATAGAAAAAAAGTTAACCCAATATTGGGTTCTTAATGCTAGAACCCAATATTGTTCTTAATTGTTCTTAATGCTAAAAATGCTTGCAAATGTATGGGGACTTTAAAATGTTAACCCCAGTCGATTTTCCTATTATTTCAACTATTTATCCTTTATGTCAAAGTGCAAAAAGCCAAGAGAAACTGAACCTTAACAGAGAACATTTCACTTGAAATTCTTGACGGTTCTGCCAGCAAAAGGAAAAAAAAAAAATACTACCTCAACATTAGCATATAAGAGCTGATATAAATATTTGATGTCCTGGAGCAGTGAGACAACCAGCACCAAGTGACCTAAAGAAAGATTTTAGCTAGTTAAAGTCTAGGTTATGCTTCTCCGTCTGCGGAGCTTCAGAGACACGCAGCGCCATTAACCTTCGATGCCAGGGGTGTCCAACAGTCATGCAAGGACAGACTGAGTAGAGCCCAATTTTTTAACTATCCTTTGAACACAACGGAGAGCGCACTTCTGTAATTAGTCAGCCCAAAATCATTTCACTAGAACGGTGCTCTATAGTCAATGTAATTAGCAGTCAATGCAGCTTTTGGGCACTAGATGCTTTATATTGCAAGGCCAGTTGACCTAATATGGTATTTTGGTGATTTTGCTCTCAATCAACCATTGGTCCTTGAGTGGAAATGCGTTTACAAGCTGAAGTAAATAAATTGTTGTCAACCAGAGAGGTCACAGCAACAGTGGGCAGAGCTACCAGAAAAGGTCTGCACCCCCTGCTGTCCTGGTGTGGAATTGCTTTGCAACACTGACATCATCGGAGAAGTAAAAAAGGAAAACGTCTCCATCAATACATGTGCATATGGGTGCAAACATGCTGACGGAGAAGCATAAACTAGGCTTTACACATAATTAATAAATGTTAGCTCAAATCGAAGCTCTCATCTTTGACTTTTTTGAATATTTGTGTTCTTAAAACAAATAACTAACAAACTTTTAATACAAAACTAACACCAACATGAAAAATTACTATGACCCATAAAAACCACAATGTATTCTCACCTCAGTCTCGTGTGTTCAAATCAATAGATGAATAGGGCAAAATGAGCAGATCAATTTATCAAATGTTTTGATATCAAAATCAAACGATGCCCTCTTATGTGGCTGTAATGAGCAATGTGACAACCAACCCACTGGACAATCAGCCCCAGTCTTCCCTACTTATGAACTTAAATTTTAAGTCTGAGTTTGACCCAGCATGTATGCACATGGCATATTGGACTGAAGTGGAAACACTGTTCCTCTTGTTTCAGCCTGGAATAAAAACAGAAACAACCAAATGGCTCCTATTTGTCCACATCCTTTGTCTTGGTGTATTAGTATTATTTCCACCTACCTTAGCCCATCGCAGTTGATCAAGGTCCATCTACACACACAAGACAAAAATGATCCCTGTAAAAAGTCACCTATGGTATTTAAATCAAGCTTAGTTTGGATTTAAGACTTCTTTCCTTGCAGGAATTCACCTGGCCTTTTTTGGAGCTACCTTTTGTCTAACTTACGTGCCTCCGGTGGATTAGCAGTACTCAAAAGCCATTTAAATTACAATCCTCTGTGTTACAGAGCAACATTAGAGGGACAAAACAGCACAGTGAAGAAAAGAGCTCAGTGAGCATGAGGCACAAAGTTATAAAGCAGCCATATTTCCAAAGAAGGGCCTATGAATAAAATGCAAACCCCTCTATTAGGGGGATATGTCTGAACTTGAGCTGAAAGGAATGTTTTGGATTTACAAGGTTCCTGTGTGTGACACTGCATGTGTATTTGTGTTATATGTGCATTCTAAATGAATAGAGCCCTATCTCATTCCATGTGCATGTAGGAATTTTATTTTAAAAATCTGCATTACCCGAATGCACTGCTGCAGCTTCAGTGGGTTTTTACACTCCTGAAATGGTCATGAAAGATGGTCTCTGTGTACAAAACATCTGTGTAAAAATGTATGCATGCTTTCAGCCATGCTATAACGCTAGCCTGTTCTGTTTGCTTCGCATGTGTGGTCAGAAAAAAAAAAGATGTAGTTTCCTTCTGAAAAATGCCCTGAGCTGGGGGTATAAATCTCCCCTGCTCCTGGTGGGATGTCACGGAAAATGGAGACCTTAAAGGCAGTGGGCTTCCAGCTCAGGGGAGGAACGCAAACATCAATCGTTGAATCCAAGAGGAACGTGTCCTGGGTGTTTTTTGGATGTGTAAACCAGGCAAGAAACTGTGGGCCCCTGAGTATGCTAGGCTTTTCTCTCTTCATATCCTGATGGGTTCTTAAAGTTGGATGTGTGTGCAGACATTGAGTGTTTTTGTGGACTTGCGGGGGGGGGCATCCCAGGCTCCCCTCCTCTGGAGTGGAAATGGGGCAATAAATAGCAGGGTATCTCCTGGCTGCAGTCCAGGAACCGAAGGCTCTGGCAAGGAAGTGACTCATTTCAATGGAGTAAAAAAAAAGAGGAGAGGGGATAAGAGGATTTTTGTCTGTTATTATCAGTCAGCCAAGGCAAACCAAACTGGCAGTCCAAAGAGGGAAGTAGAGGAAGTGGGAGAAGGTGGGGAGGTGTTTTGAGACGGTGCTTGGAGGAGAAGACTGTTATTCAGCTTTTTAGGAACTGACTTTTGACCCCTTGTGTGTTTTGAGCAGTGGCCCATGCAGTTGAAGCATTTATTTCAACAGAATGCATTTTGCTTCATATGAAAAAAAAGGTTATGAAAAGTTTCTTTTTTTTAGCTTCAAGACTTAAATTTGTTTAGAGGAAAACTACTCAAATGTCCCCTTTTTTTTCTCATGTGAAAAAGTTTCAAGTTGATCACTAAACTGGGAAACATTTTACTTTGTTTGTGATCATGCATGCAGGGGATGGAATACCTAATAAAACTGAGTCAAACACTTCTAAATATGACAAAGCATCAGTCAAATGATAGTTTCAAAATTCTTTTTCATTTTTCAATCCTGCAATTAAACAATTTAAACAAAACTTTCTGTAGAAGCTCTGTACTTCCTGGATGTCCAAATGAATCTTTTTAAATATACAGTGCCTTGCAAAAGTATTCATACCCCTTGAATCTTTTGCACATTTTGTCAAGTTAGACCGCAAACTTTTAATTTTATTAGGATTTCAGGCGACAGACCCACACAAATGGTGCATTATTGTCAAAGGGAAAGATAATAATTTTCCCTATAAATACGAATCTGAAAAGTGTGGCATGAATTTAGCCCCTGCTTTGAGCAGCAACTTTTTGCTGCAAATACAGCTGCAAGCCTTTTGGGGTTTGTCTCTAACAGCTTTGCACTTTTAGAAACTTTTTACCCTTCTTGTTGGCAGAATAACTCCAGCTCAGTCCAACTGCAGGGATGGTTTAGGTCTGAACTTTGACTGGTCCATTCTAACGAAGACATATACTTTGATCTAAAGCATTTCATTGTAGCTCTGGCAATAAATTTCGTATGTTGACCTGCTGGAAGATGATCCTTAGCCCCACACCTGCAGCCTCAAACAGATTTAAATATTCGCTCTGTCCCTTTCATGTCTTCTGGCAAAATCCAAACGAGACTTCTGATGGCTTTTTATAGATTTGCAGAGTGCATGGCTAATAGTTGTCTTGTTAATGGCTATTCACACCTTCAACCCCTGTAGTTGCCAATGACTTCTTGCCTGCTTCTTTGATTCAAACTCTTCTTGCTCAGCCTGTCAGTTTCTAACAGTATAGGTGAACAGGCATGTCTTGGTAGGATACTATTAACATTTGTAGATGATGGTTTGAACAGAGCACCCAGAGATGTTCAGATTTATATTGTTCCATCCATTATCGTCCACTTATTCGGGGGTCAGGGCAGCAGGCTAAGATGAGAGCCCCAGACTTCCCTCTTCCCGGGGGGGTATTCCAAGGCCAACTGAGAAATGCATATCCTTCTTATCCTATCCTGCTTTAAACTTTTTCACTGTTTTCTCCCTGACTTTCTTGCTGTGTTCCTTTGTCTCCACGATGCCGTTTGTTTACTAATATTCTCTGCCAAACCTCTGAGGTCAGCTGCGTTTATACTCTGATTAAATCACTCTGGGGGGATTACTTTTCCTACCTTAGTGATTTTTGGGCAGTTAGTTTTACTGGGTTTTATTTCTGGGTTTCAGTAAAGAGGGTCAAATACATGTTTGATTTTTATATGAAAAAAATAAAAACTAAACAACTGTAGTAGGTTTGTCTCATAAAATCCTAATAAAATACACTGAGGTATGAATACTTCTGCTTGGTTACTACAAGGTCTTGTATACTGGGTAATCTAATATACACACAGCCACTAATCCTCAATAAATATCCGAAAATGTATGAACTGATATATATATCCACTACAGGATCGCAATGATTTCCTTAATTTCATTATCACCATTATTCATGTGGTCTGAGTGGGGCGTTTAACTTCGTTATAAGTCACACAGTGAGATACCCTACTGTTGGGCAATGAACACTTAGCGCCACTTGGAGCCATCTGAGTCCCCAGGTGGGTGTGCAATATGACAGACCTTTGTCCTGCATGTGTGTGGAAAAGCACACACTGTCAACACAGGAGAGAAAAGCTAATATTTACCACGTATGGCCTTGGGTTTAATATTAGCTGGAGGCGCGAGTCGAGGGAGAACAGTATCTCTGGTCTTGCTTCCTCTCCAAATCTGAATCCTGAAGTTTTACTTTTTAAATCTTTTACTGTTTGATTTAGAGGAGATTAGTTGGATATACACTACCGTTCAAAAGTTTGGGGTCACCCAAACAATTTTGTGTTTTCCATGAAAAGTCACACTTATTCACCACCATACGTTGTGAAATGAATAGAAAATAGAGTCAAGACATTGACAAGGTTAGAAATAATGATTTGTATTTGAAAAAAGATTTTTTTTACATCAAACTTTGCTTTCGTCAAAGAATCCTCCATTTGCAGCAATTACAGCATTGCAGACCTTTGGCATTCTAGCTGTTAATTTGTTGAGGTAATCTGGAGAAATTGCACCCCATGCTTCTAGAAGCAGCTCCCACAATTTGGATTGGTTGGATGGGCACTTCTTGCGTACCATACGGTCAAGCTGCTCCCACAACAGCTCAATGGGGTTCAAATCTGGTGACTGCGCTGGCCACTCCATTACCGATAGAATACCAGCTGCCTGCTTCTTCTCTAAATAGTTCTTGCACAATTTGGAGGTGTGTTTTGGGTCATTGTCCTGTTGTAGGATGAAATTGGCTCCAATCAAGCGCTGTCCACTGGGTATGGCATGGCGTTGCAAAATGGAGTGATAGCCTTGCTTATTCAGAATCCCTTTTACCCTGTACAAATCTCCCACCTTACCAGCACCAAAGCAACCCCAGACCATCACATTACCTCCACCATGCTTAACAGATGGCGTCAGGCATTCTTCCAGCATCTTTTCAGTTGTTCTGCATCTCACAAACGTTCTTCTTTGTGATCCAAACACCTCAAACTTGGATTCATCCGTCCACAACATTTTTTTCCAGTCTTCCTCTGTCCAATGTCTGTGTTCTTTTGCCCATCTTAATCTTTTTCTTTTATTGGCCAGTCTCGGATATGGCTTTTTCTTTGCCACTCTGCCCTGAAGCCCAGAATCCCGCAGCCGCCTCTTCACTGTAGATGTTGACACTGGTGTTTTGCGGGTACTATTTAATGAAGATGCCAGTTGGGGACCTGTGAGGCGTCTGTTTCTCAAACTAGAGACTCTAATGTACTTATCTTCTTGCTCAGTTGTGCAACGCGGCCTCCCACTTCTTTTTCTACTCTGGTTAGAGCCTGTTTGTGCTGTCCTCTGAAGGGAGTAGTACACACCGTTGTAGGAAATCTTCAATTTCTTAGCAATTTCTCGCATGGAATAGCCTTCATTTCTAAGAACAAGAATAGACTGTCGAGTTTCAGATGAAAGTTCTTTTTTTCTGGCCATTTTGAGCGTTTAATTGACCCCACAAATGTGATGCTCCAGAAACTCAATCTGCACAAAGGAAGGTCAGTTTTGTAGCTTCTGTACCGAGCTAAACTGTTTTCAGATGTGTGAACATGATTGCACAAGGGTTTTCTAATCATCAATTAGCCTTCTGAGCCAATGAGCAAACACATTGTACCATTAGGACACTGGAGTGATAGTTGATGGAAATGGGCCTCTATACACCTATGTAGATATTGCACCAAAAACCAGACATTTGCAGCTAGAATAGTCATTTACCACATTAGCAATGTATAGAGTGTATTTCTTTAAAGTTAAGACTAGTTTAAAGTTATCTTCATTGAAAAGTACAGTGCTTTTCCTTCAAAAATAAGGACATTTCAATGTGACCCCAAACTTTTGAACGGTAGTGTATGTTTTGAAAAAAATCACGTTTTGGCTGCAGAGCTGTTCTAGATGACCTCTGGAAAACAATGTTCCATGTTAATCTTATTAATAGTGAATTGGAGTTTTTGTTGAATGTAGAATTATTTTATTGAAGATAAAGCCTTAAATGTGTCTCACATAAAGTTATAAAATTAAATAACGCTTTCCCTTATTGAGAGATAATTCCAAGTTAAGTTCCAAGTGACATGCAGCTTTTAGATGTTTATAACAGCTTTTCATGGCCACAGATCAATGTTAGACTCTTAAGGATTTCTTGGGTGCACCAATGGAAATTCATTTAGGTTTTTTGTTTAAAATACACTCTTTCGAAATAAAAATTATAGAGAGAGGTTGCACTAGGATTTTTTTGTCATTTGACTGACGGGGTCAAAAAAACGGCCATAATCTATTTTTACCAGTCGATTTTTAAAATAATAATATTCAGTAGTTTTTAATGTTCATTCATTTTAATTATTACTAAATCCCAAAAAAACTTAATAGTACATCATCCCATCACACATTGAGCAGATTAATAGGCTACTTGTATAAATGACATTTCATCTGCTGTGGCTTGATCGCTCCGCATGGAGCTGAACTGCGCTTCCGCTTATGCGTAATGGAGGATGAATTAGTGCTCTGTTGCCACAGTGAAGACCGGAATTACAAAGTTTTGAAATGTCCTATCTGGGGCAATAGACAATTCAGAATGCAGAATCAGCAACATTTAAACTAAATGCTTGGAGAACAGACACACAAGAAGATATAAGTGAAGAAGATTGGGGAAGAGCATGTTTAAAAGCGCAAAATAATTCAATTAACACAAGATTAAAATTGACTCAGTATAAGTGGTTATTGAGGGTTTATATAACCCCTGCAAAACTTCACCACATCTCCCCTAACATCCCTGATGTTTGTGTTAAATGTCTGATTGAAAAGGGGACTTTGATCCACTGCCTATGGGAATGCCCTAAGATTTTGGTATTTTGGGAAAATGTAGTTAAATATTTATCACAAATGGTTGAATTGTAACATTCCTTTGAAGTCAACAATCTGTATAGTTGAAATATTCCCAAAAGACTCCACCAGAACAACGAAGCAACGAAGCAAGTGTTCATTGGACTTCTCCATGCAAGGAGAGTGATTGCATTATATTGGAAGAATGTAGAACCACCATCACTGGCAATGTGGAAGGAGTTGATGAATTGTCTTGGAATGTAGAGATTGACATACATTGTTAAAGGTTAAAGGTAAATCATTTTTAAATCATTCGGAATAATTTGTGTCATTCCTGACCAATGAAACGGATAACACTGACTGAATAACAGGTTATGAAATGTTCCTGCCTTTTATTTTATTTTATTCTATTTATTTAATTTACTTATTCATTTTGTCTTTTTGTTCCATCTTATTCATAATTATTTTCTATTAGTTTTTCTTAAGGAGAGGCTGTTCGAGGGGATATAAATGAAAATTTTTGTACTTTTGACAAAGTTTGATATGCACTTTTGAAACTTCAATAAAAGATATTGTTAAAAAAACTAAGTTTTGAAATAAGGGAACATTTCTCCATTTGACGTAATCAGAATTTGGCAGACTTTTCTGATCGCTTCAGGGGAGGAAATCTCGCAGCTTGCACTCTTTTGCATCAGTGGTTAAGTTGCAGTGATCTGTTGCCTCCAGTCTGAGTCTGGTGCAGACACAGATGCCCTCCAAAGCTTGCTTAACTCTTCAATGTGCTGCCAGCTCCCAGATCGCGAGATGCATTGGGTAAGGTGTCTAGGTCTGAGATGATGCTCAGATGCTCTCATGGAATCAATTTATTGTTTTTTGATTAATTTAGTTACCTGAACTCTGTGCGTAATGTTGGAAATATGCTTGCGTCGGCGCCAAGTGGTCCGAAGTTTGCATTGCAATATGTCAAATTTATCAATGACCTCTAGCACCGTCAGCTCCCGGATAGTAAGATGTATTGAGTATGGTGTCCAGGTCTGAGATGATACTCTCATGGGAATTTTGATTAATTCAGTTGTAAATGTTTTCGTGACTGCACCAAGTGGTCAGGGGTGTGAATTGTAATCGGTCAAAGTGACCAATCTTCGGAAAATATTTGGTGAACGCCACCCCTCATAGAGTCCCATGAAAATGTGTGTTTTTCCTTGGCAAGCTACCCTTTGACGAGACATTTTTTGTAGCCACCAACAAGCATCTGGCATAATTCTGGCTGGATGTTTGACCTCTTATCTTTACAGAATTGGCACAGCCAATTTAAATTACTTTGTTTCCTAGCTCTGATCTGGCTCCAGCACGATGCCCAAATCAGCGCACACATAATAGAATAATCCCCCCCTGTCATGTTTCGACGTTAAGGAGGACCCAAAAGGCAGCAAGTATAAACAAAATGATTTAATGAAAACAAGGACAAGGAACTTACATAACTCAGGAGGATCAAAAGGCAGCAAACGGGAAAAAAACAGGAACCAGACGGGCAACCAGGAAGGCAGGAACCAGAGAGGGAAGAATGGCAGCAAACAGAGAAAAACAGGAACCAGGATGGGCAACAACGAGGGCAGGAACCGGCAAGGGAAGAACGACGACGGACCAGCGAGTAGTGACTGAGAGAGGACCGAATTTATACTGAGGAGGAAATGAGGAAGTGACTGAGAAGACCAATGATCAATTAGTGGGAGTAGATGCAGGTGGGAGGGAGAGAGCAGGTGGAAGTAATCAACTGGGAGACAGAAGACTCTTAAGAAACTAAAGATAAATCTGGAAGGGAATCTAATGAAACACCGGAAAACAAAAGGAGGAATAAAATATAACCACTGGGACTAATGAAGGATAAGTATGAACTTGGGGAAAAGAGATTAACACAAACAACTGCAACCCAACACAAGACCACCAGAGGGAGACAAAGAACAACTAAAACATAATAGAACTAAATAAGGAAAATTAACAAAACACAAACACCCTGGAACCATGACAGGACCCCCCCCTCAAGGGCAGATACCAGACGCCCCCTAAGAGTCCAAAACAAAAAACACACCCAACCAGGGTGGGCGGAGGAAGCCTCGGAAGGAGGGCAAGAGTCCAAAACAAAACAAAAAAACCCACCCCCAACCAGGGTGGGCGGAGGGGGCCTCGGAAGGAGGGTAAGAGTCCAAAACAAAAACAAAAGACTAAAGTCCTGAGGCCAGCGACGAAGGAGCAGGAACCTGGGAGGCCGGCGACGAAGGAGCAGGAACCTGGGAGGCCGGCGACGAAGGAGCAGGAACCTGGGAGGCCGGCGACGAAGGAGCAGGAACCTGGGAGGCCGGCGACGAAGGAGCAGGAACCTGGGAGGCCGGCGACGAAAGAGCAGGAACCTGGGAGGCCGGCGACGAAAGAGCAGGAACCTGGGAGGCCGGCGACGAAAGAGCAGGAACCTGGGAGGCCGGCGACGAAAGAGCAGGAACCTGGGAGGCCGGCGACGAAAGAGCAGGAACCTGGGAGGCCGGCGACGAAAGAGCAGGAACCTGGGAGGCCGGCGACGAAAGAGCAGGAACCTGGGAGGCCGGCGACGAAAGAGCAGGAACCTGGGAAGCCGGCGACAAAAGAGCAGGAACCTGGGAGGCCGGCGACGAAAGAGCAGGAACCTGGGAGGCCGGCGACGAAAGTGCAGGAACCTGGGAGGCAGGCGACGAAAGAGCAGGAACCTGGGAGGCCGGCGACGAAAGGGCAGGAACCTGGGAGGCCGGCGACGAAAGAGCAGCAACCTGGGAGGCCGGCGACGAAAGAGCAGGAACCTGGGAGGCCGGCGACGAGGAACCAGGAGACGAGGAGGCCGGCGACGAGGAACCAGGAGACGAGGAGGCCGACGACGAGGAGCCAGGAGACGAGGAGGCCGACGACAAGGAACCAGAAGACGAGGAGGCCGGCGACGAGGAACCAGGAGACGAGGGGGCCGGCGACGAGGAACCAGGAGACGAGGAGGCCGGCGACGAGGAACCAGGAGACGAGGGGGCCGGCTGCGGAGCAGGACCTTATGGCTTGGGGGCCGGCTGCGGAGCAGGACCTTGTGGCTTGGGGGCCGGCTGCGGAGCAGGACCTTGTGGCTTGGGGGCCGGCGACGAGGAACCAGAAGACGGCATGGAGGCCGTCGGCGACGTGCTGACCCCAAGGCTGTGTCCCTCGGGAACCTCTCGGGGGAGTCAAGAGCCCGAGGCGTATACTTCTGCAACCCAACACAAGACCACCAGAGGGAGACAAAGAACAACTAAAACATAATAGAACTAAATAAGGAAAATTAACAAAACACAAACACCCTGGAACCATGACACCCCCATCCCCCCCAGCAAATCGCACCCTGGATAACAGAATACATAATTTAGATGTCAATGTTCTATAATACTGTGTATAATATATTACTCACCTCGGTAGACATTTCTCCACACAAAAAAGTTGCCCGACAAAACCATACAAATGCACATCAGCTTCAGTAAGAAGGGGGATGGTGCCATAAGTAAGTTTTTATGACAGTGTTGTGGAATATACGTCCAAGAGCTGCAGGGGGAGCTCGTTTAGAAAACGTACGACGACAAAACTGAAAACCAGCAAGGAAATGGCTAGAGTTCCCAAATTTCCCTTTAGGATCAAGGGTAAGAATTTGAAAACCATTTTATCCATTGCACTGCTACCCATACTGTGAGCATTGAGCTTTTGGAATGCCTCTGACCTTAACCCAATTGACAATTTATGTACTATGGCTAAAAGCCAAGTCCATGCCAGGAAACCAACCATAGTAAATAAACTCTAGCAGTTCCAATAATGGTCAAATATCCGGCCAGAAATCTGAATAAAGCACAAGCTTGGTGACAAAGCGTTTATTTTGCCACTTGTAAAAGAACATTTATTTAAAAACATTAGTGGGGGTTTATGCATATATTTAAGCCTCTGTGTAATTTTACATTTGTGTAATTGTTTGGAGTCTGTTACTGTGTGCTGGGGTTTGGGTGGCTTCTGTTCTGCTTACCTCTCTTCCCAGGGTGTGGTTAGCAGGTACTGCACCAGGTGCTCCCTATCAGGACCTCATTAATTCCAGCTCAGAAGGGGAGTAGATCCTGGAGGCTGGCGCCAGTAGATTCTCGCTCCTATGTGTGGTACAAAGCCAATTCAGTTTGCTCCCCGTAGCATGCTCTGTCATAGTGAAACTGGACGTTTAGATTTACCTTCTTGTCTTCCCTTAGATCCTCTCCCGTCTGCTCCTGCGTTCCTTGTCAGATCCTCGCTCCAAGTCTACAACTTCCCTCTGGACACCACAGGTGGAAGAATATTCATGCCATACTCTCCGCTGGACTGGTTCCTCTGGAATCCTTCCCTGGCAGCCTCCTGCAGCCTCCACCTGGAGCACTCACCTTCACCGTTTGCCGTAGCCGGCTGCCTGTCCACCCTCCAACGCTCCGACCTGCACAGAACAAAACCATCCTTCCACAAGACCACAAGAAACAATAACCGGACCACCACCCACACAGTCGCTCACCCAGTCAAACCTGGTAATCAGTCTCCTACACCCTCCTCCAAGAATCCATCCTTCGGAAGTCCAAGTAAGATCGCATTCCCTTTATAAATTTACTAACATTTCACACTCAGAATTATATTAACCACTCACCTGCTTCTCCCTAGAAAAGCAGAAAAGTGTGAATTTCACGTGACATCCATCACCTTCCTGGGATTTGTCTTCGAGGGTGGACAGGTCAGGACCAATACAGCAAAGACCAAGGCTGTGGAGGAGTGGCCAGTCCCTGAAACCCGAAGACAACTCCAGTGTTTCCGAGGTTTTGCTAACTTTAACAGACGATTCATACAAAACTTCAGTATTATCGCTGCACCCCTTATTGTCCTCACATCTGTTAAGAAACCATTCCGCTGGACTCCAGAGGCTGACCAGACATTTAACGAACTCAGACACAGATTTGCCTTGGCCCCCATTCTCATTCATCCTGATCCCAGCTCCCAATTGATCCTCGAAGTGGATGCCTCCGACACTGGCATGGGGGCCGTCCTCTCCCAACGTTCACCACTGGATTTACAAATTCCATCCCTGTGCGTACTTTTCTAAAGGTTTAACTCCCACTGAGCGGAATTATGATATCGGTGACCGTGAGCTTCTTGCCATTAAATTGGCCTTGGAACACTGGAGACATTGGCTGGAGGAAACGGAGCTCCCGGTAACGGTTTGTACTGACCATAAGAATCTCGCTTACCTGCAATCCACAAAGAGGTTAAATCCATGTCAGTATAGATGGTCCCTTTTTCCCCCCGCTTTAACTTAGCCATCTCCAATCGCCCAGGTTCTAAAAACGTAAAATCTGACGCCCTGTCTCGCCTGAATTGCACTGATTTAGCTACGAGAGAACCATTCTTCCTCCTGCCTGTTTTGTTGGGGCCCTCACCTGGGATCTTGAACATGCCATCCAGCAAGCCCAACGAGACGAACCAGACCCAGGTGGGGGTCTCCCCAATCGGTTGTTTGTCCCAACCTCACTTCGAGCCCAGGTGATCCACTGGGGGCATGCCTCAAAATTTTCATGCCATCCTTGCATCAGCCGCTCAATAGGTTTCCTGTGCCGTTTTTTTCTGGTGGCCCTCCTTAATTAAGGATGTAGCTGAATATGTTTCTGCCTGTTCAGTCTGTAACCAAAACAAACCATCCCACAAACTGCCTTCTGGTCTCCTGCATCCTCTGTCAATCCCTTCTCGTCCCTGGTCCCATTTTGCACTGGATTTTGTCACCGGTCTTCCAAATTCTAAGGGGAAAACTGTTATGCTTTGGAGAATCTGTCTATAATAGAGAGGATGTCACCTTGTTTCCCTCACCAAACTAACTTCTGCTCATGAAACCGCCAAAGTCCTAGTCCGTCACGTCTTCCGGCTTCATGGAATACCCACCGAGATCCTCTCAGACCGAGGCCCCCAGTTCATTGCCCAGGTTTGGAAAGACTTCTGCTCGGCGTTGGGGACCAAGGTTCGACTCATTTCTGGTTTTCATCCTCAATCCAATGGTCAGTGTGAGCGACTCAATCAAGAGATTGAAAGTGCGCTCACAACATCCGCATGTCCTCCGCTACTGGCCGATCGCCTTTTGGGGTCTCTCTTGGCTACCAACCTACCCTTCTCCCATCTTCACATCCTGAAACAGTTATTCCTTCAGTCCAGGCCCTACTCAATTCTTTTCATCGTGTTTGGAGCCAAACCAAAGCCGCCCTGCAACGCACCGCATTTCAAAATAAAAGGATTGCTGATCGCAGACGCCTCCCAGCTTCCGCCTACTCACCAGGTCAACAAGTCTGGCTCTCTGCCAAGGATTTCCCCTTCAAAGGCTATACCAAAAAACTCTCATCTAGGTTTGTCGGTCCATTTCCCATAGAAACAGTCATCAGCCCATTCACAGTTAAATTGAAACTCCTCTCTCACCTCAGAGTTCATCCAGTTTTCCATGTTTCCCAGATTAAACCTGTCTCCTCCAGCTCTATGAACTCAGAATTATTTTAACCACTCACCTGCTTCTCCCTAGAAATCCCTCTTCATCGAGTTTCTTCCTGACCATCCCAGTTCTCCTGCTCAAAATAAACATTGAACCAACTGTTATCTGTTGTTTGGAGTTGTTGCTTGAATTCGCCAATCATGTCAGTAATAGCATATTAAGTTCTGTAATCTTTTCACATTTAAGAAGCCCTAAATTAATAACATTCATGAATGCTGTTTAGCCGGAAGGATTTTTGCTGATACTTAACTTTAAGTTTTGATCATTTTTTATGTTGCATAACCATTGCGACAAGGTAGTTAACAACTGGGAACAGCTGATTAACATAAAAAAAGTTCAAATAAATAATACATAAACTAAATCTCAGGTGAGTTGAAAAGAAGATGCCATGGATCCAGAGCAGGAGCGAAGAGGAGAGGGAGAAGGAGGAAGTTCGAACCATTACCTCCATCGATTATTATGGGCAATCTGAGACAGAGTCCTGCACGGGTCCAGTTTTACCAACCCGCACCTGTTCGAATGATGGAGGTCAATGATGGTTTTCTGCACAACTGTCAGGTCAGCCATCTTCCCCATGATTGTGATTCATACTGAACCAGACTGGGAAACCGTTTAAAGACTCAGGAACCCTTGAAAGGCGTTTTGGATTAATTAACTGATTAGTGTGACACTTTTAGCCTAAAATATTGAACCATTTCACAATATTCTAATTCTCTGAGATTTTGAATTTGAGATTTTCATATGGTGTAAGCCATAATCATCAAAATTACAACAAAGGCTTGAAATATCTCGCTTTGCATGTAATGAGCCAATGTCATAAGTTTCACCTTTTAAGTTGAATTACTAAAATAAATGAGCTTTTGTGATATATTCAAATTTTTTGAGTTTCACCTGTAGATCCAATCATTAGAGCAGGTATTTTGTTAAAATCTATCTTTGTCGTACTTCTGTAACAAGCATGAAAACATTTGTGGGCCATTTTTGTCCACAAAGCATACATTAACAGAGTTAACCTTTAAGACATACTGGCAATGTCCTGTCTCAGGAAAGGACTCCAGACGAGCTCTTGTCCAAACATTTTTGTCTTAATGCTGCATGAAATCGCCTGAGGTTTTTGAATGAGTCAAGCTGTTGGGTTCTGGCGTGGGACCCACATCAATATCCCACTTATGCTGGTGGCCAGGTGTTGAGGGGAAATGCTCAATTGGATATTGTGTTCAAATTTGTGGGAGCTCAGGGAGCAGTATCTTGTGTGGATATTAATTTCACTGTGCACCCCGTCTCCTCTCCTTCCGTCTTGTTTTTGGCATTCCTCCGATCCGGCCCGAGTCCGGTCTGCTGTGGCTCCCACTTGCACACCTGCCACAAAGAAACAGCTGTGGCCCGGCACAACATCATTAGTGCAGCTGAAAGAGAAGGAAGGGCCTGCAGAGGCGTACCCTGCTCCGTTTACTCTCTCTAAAAGTTCAAATTCAGGGCATCTGTACAATAGACAAACATCTTTTTTTGTGCAGAAGTGGCTCGCTCCCCACGTTCTTACTGTGGGGACATGTAATGTCCCCATGAGGGAACCTGTAGATCAGGGGTTCTAAAAGGGAATTTTATACCTCATGGGGTGTGCATTCCACAAAGCTCTAAAGTGGATTACTGTAAGGGCTAAAATTGTATTCCTTTACAGAAACACTTCCATGATGACGGTTTTGGTAAAACTCGGGGGGTACTAAGTGAAAAACTGCCTAAAATTGAAGCTTTGGTCTGTGCTGGTAAGACAACCTCAGAAATTTCTCAGGTTACACATTTACAAGCAGTCAGGACTCATAGAGGGACTGTAATCAATATGTCCTTCGCGCATGTGGAGGACAAGGAGAGAACGGAAGTTCTTCCATTGATTTTTAGGAAGATGCTGCAGCATAAACCTCCCATAAGACCATCTGTTCTTTCTTTCAGAAACACCAGAGGGAGATTTGACTCTTGTGGGTATCAAGGGCTGCTGTGGAGAGCAGACACCAACCCACAGAACAAGGGCCCACTGCAAAAAATTATCTGTAAATCTGAGATGTTTTAACCAGGAAAATTTCTGCGTTATCGGAAAATATCTCTCCAATTTAGGCTGAATTGAAGCCTGCAGGTTTTATAGGCACTGTTGGGATTTTTTAGATTTTTAAGATCAGCCATGATGTCGTTATGAATTGGCATTAGTTAAATATTGAGGTACTTCTGACTGAAGTCCTGGTCTCCCTAAAGAACACAATGCTTGGACATTATATATTATAAAAAGCAACTATTTTTAGAGGAAATTCTGACATTCTAAGGGAAACAATATCTCCTGAATAGAGAAATATAGAAATAATCTCATGGCCGATGTGGGTGCATTTATACCACCACTATAATTGAACTCTAGCTTGTTTTTGCATGGAACGTCTGGTTTGTTTGGGTATGTGTGAAAGTTGAATTAAACTGTGGTTTGGATTAAAGAAAAGAACTGTGGTTCATGTATTCCCCTTCACTTGGAATTTAAGTTTAAAAACACTTGGAAATGACACGCATTAACACCACTTTTGAGTGGTCGGAGTGAGGCTTGGGGTCTTTCCACACCCCCATTCTCTGTTCGCCATCTGCTGTTGGAGGCCAGGAGGAGGAGCAGGCCGTCTGGTCAGGATCTGGGCTGGTGGGCTGCTCTGCTACTGTGGGGGTCTGGGTGGTGTGCTTGTCTTCACCTTGGAATGAAGGGGACCACCTCCAGGACCTGGGAGTATAGAGTGTGCAAGGGGGAGTACTGTAAAGGCCTGCAATGGGATTGGGATCACGTGGGTCCCAATGGGAATCTCACAGGAGCGGGCGGTTTTGAGGTTGCATTGGGCGGGAGTTATTATTCTGTGTTCTGAGCAGAGGTCACACTACATTATTTTGACTGAATGGGTCAAAAAATGTTGTCATAATCACTTTGAATTAAAATTACATTCAGTATTTAATGTACAGTCATTAATGTTCTATCTGAACAAACTGAACAGAGTCCACATCATTTCAACACATCTAGCAGATTAATAAACTACATGTATTAATTATGAACATTACACCTGCTGCGGCCTGAATGCCCTAGATGGAGCTGAACTGCGCTCTGCCTGTGCCTAATGGAAGCTGAATCCGTCCTGTTGCCACAGTGTAATTACGAGTGCCACTTCAAAGTTTCAGGGAACACCTCTCCATTTGAAGTGATCAGAATTCGAAAAGAGTCTCTAAACGAGGGCTTTTCTGATTGTTTCAGTGGGAGGAAGTAACGCAGCATGCGCTCCTTCTGTACCAGTGGATAAGCTGCAGCGATCTGTCACCGCCTGTCTGTGTGTGTACTGATATGCACAGACACTCCATGCCTCCGTAACTCTTCGGGGTTCAGGGTTTGCATTGCAATATATCAAAATGACCAATAGCCTCCAGATTTTTCAGTCACCATTTAAAAAAAAAAACGGTCAAATATGGAAAATAGTTGGTTAATGCGACCCCTGGTTCTAAGCCATTGTATTCAATTGTATTTTTAATGTGTCTCAGGGTTTTCAGTCATTTATTAAGTCTTGTTCAAATTTAATGTGATATTGGCACATTTAATACTTTTGATATTTTATAACTGCAGTAGTTTGCTCTCTGCATGAACATTGTGATTCAAAAAATATTTTCAATGTATTTTTATTCATTTCTAAAAACTTTGCATATGAAAAAAAAGTTTTTTTTCCTTCTATAGTCTACAACTATGGGGAGGAGGGAGAGGCTGGATTTGGAGGCAGCTGATGTTGCAGGAGCGGGCGGGATTGAAAGAGGGACAGCCGTAATGTTTATAAATTCAGCAGGAGCAGGTTTATAAAAAAATTTTTCCTTCACCAAGCTTTAGTGTCTTAATGTTGGGTGTGTGAGTGTATGTGTGCATGCGTATAAGGGTGGGAATGTGTTATTGTATCTGTGTGCCTGTTAACCTCTCTGGTTGAGCGTTGGACTGCCCCCACTCTTAGATTATCTCAGGCCCCCCACCAAATGTGGGCCCTTTCTCCCCACTGTCACACTTACTGCCGGGGCATTAGTGGTTCTCGCTGTGTTGGGATGGGTGCTCATGGGAGTGCCAGTTGACTCTTGGTGCATGGTTGGCGGGGCCTAGCCCCTCTGGTTCTGTCAGAGTCACTGCTTTGGGGTGGTGGTGTGCCATTGGGCCTCAGGTCTCTGGGTCCATGCTTGGATAAGGTCCAACACAGCCGGCAGAGTCTGTGGGCTCGTCACTGATGCCCCCTGGTGTATGCAGATGATTTTTTTTCTCTCTCTTTCTGCAAGTGTAGAAGCAGACTTCTAGGGCAATTTCTTATATTGTCTCTACCCTTTTTCCTCTATTCTTATCTCCCTCTCTCCCTATTAACTTTTTGCCTCACCTCTTGTCGTTTTTTTTATTTGTGTCCAATGCATTGGAAATAAACCTACATACATTATTTCTGACAGCTGAAGGAGGAGCAGCTGCTCTCTGTCTCTTCCCAGATCCGTTCACTTTATTTTATTTTATGTTTGCTTTTCTTGTTTTCTTTTCTTTTGTTTTGTTTTGTTTTCTTAACCTTTTCTTTGTTACTTTATCTACCCAGCGCATGGAGTTACTGTATTGGACCGGATCTCCTCTTGGATTACTTTTTTATGGACATATCAACATTGCTTTTTGCTCAGCTGAGGATTTTGAAAAACTGCTCCACAGAATTGAGGGCATTGAAACGAAGCTACATCGTCTGGAAATTAATTTTGATCTCCACACTGATTATGCAAACGACACAACTTTACTGTTGAATACACACAGGGAACAGCCTGTCAGCCCGGTGTTACATCGGTCTAACCGTGTCACAGAGAAAACACAGGACAACACAACTCCATCAGCAAACAAACGTCTTTCTGGCAGAACTCTGCACTCTAATGAACATTGGCCACCTTTAAAACGCACAGAATCATCAACCCCAGCCTGTTCTCCAAGGAAGGAAAAACAAAAGAAACTGCAGCACAGAGAAAACTCTGAACCAAGATCTGCGGGTTCTGCTAAAAGTAAACAAAAGAGGTTTCTGCCAAAAACGAGAGATATTTCTCAACCTGGAATCCCGCTGAAAAACAGATTCGCAGCCTTGAGTTCCCCGAAAGATGACGCAGCCCCAGGGACCAGTCAAAGCCACCAGGAGAAACCCAGCCGCATCAAACGGACACATAACAAAGTAAGAGCCCCCCCAGCAAAGATTGTTATCATACAAGACGGATCAATTAATGGAATTGAGGCTTTTTGTAGCAAGAATACCAAAGTTTCTAGCTGCTACAAAAATACAGTGAGAGAAATATCAGAAAAAATCCAGAACTTCTTGGACCAACATCCTACTTTGGAAAAGCTTGTCATTCAAGCAGGATCAGCAGATATCGCGATGAGACAATCAGAGATTCTGAAGAGAGACTTTTCTGATCTCCTACAGAGACTTGATGGACTTAACGTAAACATCCTCATCAGCGTACCAGTCCCTGAGGGGAATGATGAAAGATTTAGCAGACTCTGCATGCTCCATAAATGGTTGAAGAAACAATCAGCTGAGAAGTCGTTCACATTTATTAATATTTTCAAATTATTTGGAAGTGCTAATCATCTGTTTAAAGCAGGCCAACATTATCTTAACAAGGCCGGAGTAAGGCTCTTAGCAGCAAAAAAATTTTCTTACCAAAATCAGAAAGCAAAACACTTGCTCCCGAAAGCTGACCTTGAGGCGCCCATGGATATCAGAGAACAAAAACACCAAGTCATGATGACACCACAGGACCGAACAGATAAACAACCATCAGAGCATAAGTCTTCATCTTCCTGTGACTCAGCCACATCAAATGAGTCTCCATTTAGAAACTTTACAGACAGACTGAACGAGCAAATCAAATTTGGGACACAATTAACACCTAAACTTAGACTACACCAAACCCCTGGGACTAGTGTCAATAAGCCTGGGACCTTCCCCCCACTGATTATTACAGATATTTGATATTTGAGGGAACCGGGCAGTAAATCTACCCCTACTGTCCCCCAGAACTCCCCCCCCCCCCCCCCTGAACTTAGCATACCAGTGATTATCAGCAGCAGGAAACATAAACCGTTAACCACACTCTCTCATATTAAACAAAATCGCAAATTGATAACCTGTCAGAAGGTTCAGCTGCCCATCATCGCAATACTTAAGTTAGCTTTATTAAACATTAGATCTCTATCCGGGAAGTCTTTTCTTATCAATGACTTCATCACTGAGCATAATTTACCCGCCCTTTTTTTATCAGACACTTGGCTAGATGAAAATAACGAAACAACTGCATTGATAGAATCTACTCCTCAAAATTACAATTCCTTGAGCGAGAGCAGAAAGCACAGACGAGGTGGAGGTGTAGCCACCATTTTTCACAACTCAATGAACTTTAAAAAGGTAACCCTGGGCACGTTTGATTCTTTTGAATACCTAGCCACCCAGATAAATGAGCCTAACAAAGCTTTATTTCTAAGTTTATATAAACCACCAAAACTTAACTCTAACTTCTTTAATGATTTCAATGACCTTCTTTCTGTAATATGTATTGACTATGACCAGCTAATCATTGTGGGGGATTTTAACATCCAAACCGACAACCCCCAAGATAGACAAGCAAAAACATTAGATGATACTCTCCACAACTTCGGCCTGACCCAGCATGTCAAACAACCAACACACAATAAAGGACACACTCTGGACTTAATTATCAGCAAAGGTTTAAATATTTCCAACATCTCGGTAATTAATATTGCATTATCTGACCATTTCTGTATTTTTTTTTGAAAGTACCATCTCTGCTAAATTATCCAGCCACAGTAAGACCACTATAAAAAAGCGTTTTCTAGGGGACAGTTCAGTAGAAACCTTTAAACGTATTTACCCTTCCACCACATCCCCCTCATCTCCCAACTCAAACTCAGTAAATAAGCTGGTAGATAATTTCCTTGCGAAAATCTTAGACATCATGGATTCCATTGCTCCAACTAAAGAGAAAGTAGTCTAAGGTAGAAAGAAGTCTCCGTGGACAAGTAATCCACTGGTACGTAGTGAAAAGAGAGTGTCGACGAGCCGAGAGAAAATGGCGGAAAACTCAACTCCAGGTTCACTGTGAGAGCTACAAAGAGAGACTGAATAGATATCAGCTAACTATAAAAGATGCTAGGGAATCGTTCTTTTTTAAAATCATCAACAGAAACATTAATAATGCACGGATTCTATTTGCAACAGTGGAAAGACTAACTAATGCTTTAGTGACAGTAGCCCCTGAACTAAACTCTACCAGGGCCTGCAATGAATTTGCCAGCTTTTTCACTGAAAAGATTCTAACAATTATCTAACAATCTGTAACTCAATATCAAACCCACAACCAGTACCATCCCCAATCAACAACAATTTAGAGAAAATGTCTGAATTCCACGAATTAAACCAGAACAGCCTTGAAAAAAATCATTATTCAATTAAGCTCCTCCTCCTGCTGTCTTGATATCCTACCCACAGCTTTTCTATAGAAAGTTCTTCCTGCTATTGGGTCTGATCTTGTTCAAATAGTGAACTCATCCCTGCTATCAGGTGTCTTCCCTCAGGCTTTAAAAACAGCAGTTATTAAACCACTACTAAAGAAGAAAAATCTGGACAACACGTTAATGCAGAACTACAGGCCAATCTCTAATCTTCCATTCATCAGTAAGATTATTGAAAAAGCTGTGTTTCAGCAGTTAAATAGCTTCCTAACAATGACTAACCGTTTTGATGTTTTTCAGTCTGGTTTCCGTGCTCACCACAGCACCGAGACTGCCCTCGTCAAAGTATTCAATGACATCCGCATAAATACAGACTGTGGTAGAACCACAGTGCTGGTTCTGTTGGACCTCAGTCCAACATTTGACACTGTTGATCATGATATTTTATTGGAACGACTGGAGAGCTGGGTCGGACTCTCTGGTACAGTACTTGGCTGGTTCGAGTCTTACCTAAAGAACAGGGACTTCTATGTTTCAATAGGAAACTTTTCATCAGAACGAACAGAAATCACATGTGGGGTGCCCCAGGGCTCCATCCTAGGGCCCCTCTTATTTAATATCTACATGCTCCCACTAGGCAAGATTATAGCAACCAATAACATTAGTTACCATAACTGCACGGATGACACTCAGCTCTACATTACAATGTCACCAGGTGACTCTGAACCAATTCAAACCCTCAATCAATGCATTGACCAAATAAATGGATGGATGTGCCATAACTTTCTCCAGCTAAATAGAAACAAAACTGAAGTAATTATTTTTAGACCCAAGGAGGAACGATCTGAGTCAGCACAGCTTCAGTTAATACAGCTAGAAACTACTGATCAGGCTCGAAACCTAGGTGTAGTAATGGACTCAGACCTGAACCTCCAGGGTCACATAAAGGCAATAACAAGGTCAGCCTTCCATCACCTGAAGAACATTTCTAGGATTAAACGACTGATGTCGCAACAGGACCTAGAAAAACTCATCCATGCGTTTATCTTTAGTTGGATTGATTACTGCAACAGCATCTTCACAGGTCTACCTAAAAAGTCAATCAGACAGCTGCAGCTGATCCAGAACGCTGCCGCTCGCATCCTCCCTAGAACCAGGAAAATAGAGCACATCACCCCAGTTCTAAAGTCCTTACACTGGCTCCCTGTAGCTCAGAGAATAGACTTCAAAATACTCCTACTAGTTTATAAATCATTAGATGGCACCAAAATATGTGTAAGACCTGTTGTCACGGTACCAACCCCCAAGACCACTCAGGTCCTCCAACTCTAGCCTACTAAACATCCCTAGACTCAGAACTAAACATGGAGAAGCAGCTTTTAGTTTTTATGCTCCCCTTATCTGGAACAGACTTCCTGACGAGTGTAGAGCTGCTGAAACTCTGAACAGCTCTAAATTGAGACTAAAAACCCATCTGTTTAGAATTGCCTTCGAGTAAATGCTTGATGTCATATGTATGAAATGCGTTCATGCTCTCTTGCTTTTTTGATTTGCTTTTTTGATTTGTGTATCATGTGTAATGTGTGTTTCTTTTACTTTTAATTTCCAATGTTATATTCCATGTGTTTTTTTTAAATCACCAAATCATGTAAAGCACCTTGTATTACCCTGCTGTTGATAGTGTGCTACACAAATAAAATTGCCTTGCCTTGCCTTGCCTAAAGCAATTTCTCTCTCTCTTTCTCTCTGATGCCTTAACAGAACAGTTGGATTTACACTGAGATTAAATTATACCAATTAGCTCACATACAAAGAGAATTGATTGCATAAAATTTTAATTTAGGGGTATCAGATTAAAAGTGCCTGAATACATCAGAGCACCACAATTCGGTCTTTTTATTGGTGATGCATGTGTGTTTTTTTTCTTCTTTCAACCTTTCTATTTTTTTCATCACACAAAATTCCTAAAACAGTCGACATTTGTTGTTGTAATGCAACAAAATGTCAAGTTTAAAGTTGTATTAATTCGTTTGCAACCCACAGTACACCAGCAAAAGGTTTAATTATAAGAAACTCTGCAAAGTTACCTGACCTCTGTTGTTGAATATTTCTTACAGTGGCTACCAACCAGAAAATCAATCCGTCACCATGAACACAGGAAGGAAGCCTGAGCTGGAGAGAGATACTGCCCTTAATGACATGTCTCTGTGTGTCTGAACCAGAGGGGGAAGTAACCGGATATTTAAACAGAGATAAGAGTGTGTGCCAAAGGGGCCGGGATTGGATATGACTGAAGCCCCATGGCAACGGGCCGTGGCTATCGAATATGGAAAGGTAAATAGTAATGCAGCCTTAGCATGTTTAAATGCTGTAAATTTAAAAGCTCATGTAACATTTATGAGAAGCTGATATAGGCAGGAGGTTTCTCTGTGCCAGAGTTTCAGGGCTGATTTTTCTCCATGCTCTTAATAGTTTGCCTGCTCAAACCAAGATTTGGAAACATGCATTTTGGCTCACCAGAATCTGTAAACTGAAATCAGATATAGTGTTTCCAAAAGCAAAAAAATAAATAAAAAATTGCTGCCATACAAGATTGAGTAAAATGGGTATCAACTACCAAACTTTCAGATTGGAGGAGAAAAGACAAGTTGTGTGTTACTAAAGGGAAATCCTTAAGCGACAGAAAATATGTTTAATCAAGGGTTTGTGGCCCTCTTAAGGCTTGCCTGATTCTTAGACATGTTGGACCATAAACTGATAAAATCTGAATTTCCCAGAGTGGCAGTAAAATCTCTCAGAAACCGGGTCTGAACTTGTTTTATCCACCTGTGGGTTAGATGCCAGCAGCTTAACCTCAACATGTATTGTGTAACTGTACACAATTTAGTCTGTGAATAAGGAATTTTGAGGAATTATCTCAGCCTCTTATCTTCTAGTGTGACCAACAGCCTTTGACATTATGAAATTAAGTGATATTCATCAACTTTCCTGATGTTAAAGTTGTGGGTGAGTGATGTTGAAAAGTGATGTTTCACCAATCTTTAGAAAATGGAATGATACATATACTATGTAACATATACTATATACCAGGGGTGCTCAATTCTGGTCCTCAAGGGCCGGTCTCCTGCATGATTTAGTTCTTTCCCTGGTTCAACACACCCGAATCAAATGATGGCTCATTAGCAGGCCTCTGCAGAACTCCGACATGCTGAGGAGGTAGTTGGACCATTTGAATCAGCTGTGTTGGAGCAGAGACACTTCTAAAACTGTCTGGAGACCGGCTCTTGATGCCCGGAATTGGACAACCATGCTATATACTATGACTTTACTCACTGATGTCCACTTTTTGTTTGTTTTGAAAGGCCTTTCACATGTACAGTAAGTTAACCCTCATTTGCTCCCATTTGTTTTCAAGCCATTTTGACAGTGCTGTATGAATGTTGCTCAGACTTGCAGAATTGTTTCAGCCCATTAATTACTTAGTAAGCGAGAAAAAGAGTCTTGGTAATCTAAAGCCTGTCGCACACGAGAGCTATCTGCTGAGCAAAAAGTCATTCGAGGCTGTCTGCTCAGCAGATAGCTCGCTGTGTACGTCCAATTTTCGTTGAGTTTTCTGTCTCACGAGGCATTGAGGTGAAAATCAAACAGGTTTGATATTTTTAGCCTTGCAAGGTGAAAAACTCACTGTGTGCGCTCTACGTGAGCTGTGTGCTGAGGGGAAATAATCAAGTGACCAATCAAAATGCGATCTCCACTCACATGATTCCAAGATGGCAGCCCCCTGTTTTCACATCAAAACAATGAATGAAACGGAGACAGAGATGGATTTGGAGGAAATGCTGTTTCTCATATTGTTGATGAGGCGACATCGTATAAACAAGTGTACTCTTGCCAAATTTCAACGAGTTTACCTTCTAAAATGTAATCTTCTCCATGGGCTGCCATCTTGGAATCATGTGAGCGGAGACTATGTTTTGATTGGTCACTTGACTATTTGCCATCAGCACACATCTCATGTAGAGCGCACACAGTGAGTTATCAAACCTGTTTGATTTTCACCTCAACGCCCCGTGAGGCAGAAAACTCTCCGAAAATTAGCCACACACATCTGCTGAGCAAACGGCCTCAAATGACTTTTTGCTCTGCAGATTGCCTCGTGTGCGGCAGGGTTAAGGATTGTGTGATGGTGAGTTGCCTTTGATTATTTCCTGTCTGCACTTTAGTCCAGCCTTAACATCCAACTCAACACTGGTTCAAATTGATGAACATTCAGTACAGAATGTCCTGTGGTTCTGAGTAACTCGGGCACAAAATTACCTAAACTACAAAAGTAAGGCAGTATTTTCCTAAACTAAGAAGCACCACTTGCATTTTTTTGCTTATCATTTATAACTATGGAAGACCCACAGAGATTCTGAATCTTATTTACAATTTACAAGATGACAGCAGCTCTAAAATGTAGTGAAATACAACACATACATATTTGACATTCTAAGATGTCAAGGTCACTAAAAAACAAAAAATGAGTGAGAGATGCAACTGCAAAACTCAGTCCTCAAATATAGTGGGTTTTGGAGCCGATTCCATGTGTTGAGGACAGAATATTTAAATGCTTATTTTTGCTACTCTCATTTGAGGCCTTACCACCATAATCTCATAATCATCATCTCAGTGGCAGACTGTCAAGCATTTAACAGTTCCTCCATGATGTTGCGCCACTTTTTTGATTGCTGCGGCTTAAAATGCCTGCTTTTTCGTCAGCTTTTGTGAAAAGTTGTAACAGAAGTTGCAATGTTTTTAATTGTGATTTTTCCTTGTGTTAAACCTTGCATCATCCTTGCAACATCCATATACAAAATTAAATGAAATAAATAATAAGAAAAATGGAAAAAAATAGCAAAAATACTGTAAACCGTTATAATCTATTTTTACCAATGAATTTCTAAAATAATAGCATATTCAATAGCATTTATTTTTCATTGTAATTATTCAATCTTAAAAAGCTGAACAGAGAATCCAAATTGTTCCGTCGCACATCAAGCAGATGAATACATGTAACTTTTTCTCCACAGTGACAAAACCACTGACTGTGGCCCCACTAAGTACTTATAAACAATGAAATTAAATGATTGCACTTGAAATACAAACCGTTTACCTGCTTGTGACTTAAACGCACAGTCTCACAACTTGATATTTTAAGCTCAATCTGCACTCCGCTGCCCAACTGGAGGCTGACAAGCAACTTTTCTGCCAACGTTTTGAAATTAAAATGATCAGTACAAGTCTGTACAAGCCATTTCCTGACCTGCAAGCTGTCGCTTCAGCGGGAAGAAATACCACAGCAACAGGTGGTTGGCACGACACTGGGCTCTCTGGAACGCATGCTTCTGTGACCAGCCGCACCGGTCACAGAGGCACTCCCTGATAGCGAGATGCATTGAGTACGGTATCCAGTTCTGAGACTACACTACACTACACTCAGATGCTCTCATGGGAATCTTATTTTTCTATTGATTGATTTAATTATCTGTACTCGGTGCGTAAAGTTGAAAATGTCTGCCGTCTGCACCAGGTGGTCAGGGATGTGAATTGTAATCCGTTCAAATGTTTTGTCAATTTATACCTTCTGTTTGTGTTCAACTACAATATTGTTTAGGGAACAAAATTTACCGCTACTTTCTTGTAGAGAATGAGGGAACTGTATAGCACAGTCCTTGGCAGTGATTTTTGTTGGCAAATGCAAAATATTTCACTCTTGCTCCCTCTCACATACAAAACTGGAAGTGTACGTGGCAGCGTCAGATATCAGCTGATGAGAAGGAACTTAATCATTGGTCAAACATGCGTTTATGTTGCAATGATTGGATAAAATTGCAAGACGTGCAAAAGGGGATTGGTTAAATTTGCGTTAATAGTTGCGATCGCAAAATCCTGGAGAGACTGATTGAAGACTTTTAATAAGTATCGACATAAAATACTTCATAATTAGGGAAAAACATTTAAAGTAGCAAAGAAAGGCCTAATTCAGTAGAAAATAGTTTTGGCTTCAGTTTTTTTTAACCAAATGCTGGAAATAAAATGGTTATTTATGTTCAAACATTAACTGGATATTTAAACCATGAAAGGTGGTGACAGATGTATTTAAATTTTGAGTGCATTGCTTTTGGATTTTTTGCTAGAAAGTAATGCTTTGATTCTCTTAAATTGATATATTCATTTATTCTAACCTCTCTAGAACCCATTATGATACACAAAGTAATCAAGAAACCTTCAGTTCTGGCAGCAATGAAGTGCTGCAGATGCAATAATTTAAAGCTTCTCTTTTCTTTCTGAGCTGGAACTGAAATCACATGGAACATATGTCTCCTCTGTGGTTTTCAGGGTAATGCTTCCAGACAGTGCAGGCTTCGCCAGAGCAAATGATTAAACCTTATTTCATGGTGTGTTTGTTTTCATTTTAGGGATTTGAATCATCATTCCATTTGGGATGCTGAAAAATATATTTTTCAAGTCCTTAATGTGCCTCTGAAGAGCTGCTAAAATGTTGTCATTTTCTATTTTATGAATCTAGCAAACATTTCCATAAAATGTGACTACCGGTGAGTTTGTTTTGTGACGGTACACAAAAATGTCACACTTCTCTATGAACAAACATACTGCAGTTTTGGTAATGACAGCTTGAAGAAAAGAGGTGGAGCTGAAACGAATCCCAGAATGGTGACCTCTTACTGCTGCAGGTCAGCTTTAAGCCACTATTGCCTGTCTTTATTTTGCAGTCCGCAGTCAAACCTACGTTGGCCTAGGGGTCTGGTAAATCGCCGTAAAAGGATTTGAAGGAATTGGATCCATTTGGCAGAGATGCAAGAATTTTCAATACAATGATCTTGGGTGTGGTGTGCCAGGAATGCATCCTCAATAGGTCTGAGAGGGAATACACTGGGATCACGTACAGCGTCAGAAGGCGAGATGCTACGGTGGTTCACATTTCCACTCGGTCTGTTGCTTTATCTTTTGTGTTTCCATTTTTTTTGCAAGGCTTTGTGGACCACCACTCATTGTCCTGCTTGCTGTCAAATGTTTATAAAGGTCTCAAACAATATAGCAGCCATCTTTGCATTGATGGTGTTTGTATCTACTTTGGGCTTTTGCCTACTCTTTTTCAGATGTATCAGAACGTAGTGTTGATAAACCACATCAAACTGCATTAAAAATAAATGTCTTACCTTAAATATCTGCTTGAAGTAGGATTTCCTACCTTCTCATTCCATCACACATTAAAGAAACAAGGTGGTTCTATGTTTTTTTCAAATTACAATTAATTTAGCATCAACTAAGATTATGCTGAGAATCAATTAAGTAGTTAAAGTAATGTATTTTGGCTAACATATACTACTAAGTTAAAGAACAAACACATGGTTAAACTAATTAAAGTCTACCTGTTTGTTAAAGGTTATCAATCTCTCAGGAGTTTGAAGAAAGGGGCTTTAAGGCTTGGATTGAAGTTATATAATGCATATTTAAAGTGAAAAGGAAGTGAAAAAGGTGAGGAATTTAACGTTTTGGTAACACCTTTGAGTCTGCCAGCATCTCAAACCAGGAGTGCCATGATGGAAAAAAAAAGAAAGAAAAAGAGGACCCACTTGTGGTCCAGAAATCAAACTACTGGTTTACAGTCTTTAATCATTACAGGTCTACAGATTAGACGGCACTATCTCTTGGCTTCGCTGACATGGAAATCCCAGCACAATTGTTGTTGTTCCAGCCAAAAGGCCACTTGAACTTGGGGGGCTGTTGATTCTGGCTTAGGTCGTGAGATGTTCTGGCAGTTCTATACTTTGGATTCAGAACATGGTGGTACCAAAAGAACCCAAAATAGAATATGATGGTAATTTTGTAATTTTGCACTAAATCAGACTAATTTGCCTCTTTTTAGCTCTCCTGGAGCTTACCGGAAAGTGAGTTGTCTGACCAGTAGATCAGAAGCACACTTTGGGAACGCTCAAACTATGTCCCACTAGGCAGCTAATAAGAAAAATTGATGTTTTTCTTACTGCGATCTTTAGACAAGAGAGACCGGGAATGTAAACAATCTGTCTCCTGACAGGCGCGGTTTCTCATATTCAAGGTTTCAACCATACGATAACTGAATAAACATTGAAATAAAGGTTTAATGTTAACCAGTATTTGAGGTTGTCCAAAAGTAAATTCTTTTAAAGCCTTCTCAATCTCAAAGTAAGATAATTCACAGAAGGACTTTGACTATGCTGCCAGATAGTCAGTTTTTTTAACCATGGTAGTTTGAGGTTGTCATATTTTTGAAGATTTGGGATGCAATCTGCAAGGCACATGTTTGTGGGTGCATTTAAGAGGTCCAACAAAGGTGTCTTAAATGGTCTTAAAAGGTTCTTATATGTGAAGTCTGTATGTGTGATTAAACAATATTTAAGTGCAAGTTGTTTTGCACTCAAATTTTTTTTAAATTAAATTAAATTACTTTTTTTCAACATTTAGCAATTTTGTTGTTTCACTCTAATTTATTTGGGTCAACCTTACTTATTGAAGTTTGTTGAACTTTATGGTTTCTTTCTAGTTTGACTTATTTGAATCATGTCTGTTTAACTCATTTAATATCAATTTAACTTACACTCATCCTTTAGGTTAATCCAACGAAATTTGGATGGGCAAAATAAACTTGAGTCTCATGTGCAATCTAAACTCGGCAAAAACAAGTTTACAAGAATTATTTAACTAGGATGACATTAAACCATAGAAAATAAGTTTGATTAACCAAAATGGATTTTGTTAACCCAAACTAAGGGTATTTGGTTTAAACAACTAAAATGCTTAATGTTGAAATTAAATAAATGGGAAATAATTTCTATATTTCTTCAACTTCATTCAAAACCATGACAAATACAACAGGTTCAAATGTGTGATGGCAGAAGTAGAAAAAAAGCACAGTTTTTATGTTTCGAACAAACTGTATTTGAGCAAAAAAGAATTACTACAATTATTGCTGCCCTTTTGAAAAAAAAAATTACAATGCCAGTTTCAACTGAAAAGAGCAGCACGTCTTTCTCAGTTAAGTGCATACAAAGTTTAGTGCTTAATTCACAAAACTTTCTAAATGAGCTACATTCATAAATCACATTTACATAAACTAAAGTGTATTCAGGAACAGAAACAAAAATAATAATAAATCTTGGATCTTTGTGTTAAGTTATGAGGAAAAAAATATTGCAAATGTCATATTGAGGAAAAGTTTAAATTTCTCCTTGTTAAGAGGTATATCTACACTTTTTTTTTTTTACATTTAAGCATTTCTTTTAAGTTTAGCTAATTTAAGCTAATTTTCAGCAGTCTTTAGACTGTTAAATTATAACTGCAATAATGTTGGGAAAATGTATTTAGAAAAATGATAAGTGAGGTTACTGCTGTCATGACAACTGTAAATGCAGAACAGTAGATTAGTCAGCCACGAAAATGTGATGCCTTTTTTACTAATCAACGTGCCAGCAATGTTTTTAGAGATTGTACTTTGGCTGAAAACCTGTTTCCTTCCATCTCCATGATGAGTTTGTGCAAAGCTTCAAATGTATATTTCAAGTCAGAAGGGGTTAGTAAGGTTCAGGGCATACACAAGTCTGAGAAACATTGTCATTGCGAATTGGACATCTCTCAAACCACTTAGTACCTCGACCGCCTCCAATATGATTCCCACATCGTCAGAGTAGTCCTGAGGCTCACCACCCTCATGCTGAACTACATTGATCCAAAAGACAGTTTCTGTCATGTCTCTTTTAATGTCCTGATCATTGATCTGGACGAGAACAAGGTACAAGGTTAAAAACAGAACATATTTTTTACTATTTTCTTACATCACTCTTGGATACTCTAGCATTGACCCTACACTTAATAGTAATTGAGGGTATCTGAACCAGAAATCCAACTTTTAGATGACAAAATCAATTAATTCCACACAGTAATCTTTTGACAAATTTTAATATAAAAACAACTTGTCCTATCTCTTTGTCTACTTCATTTAAAGTACCTTACCTGTAAGACAGTGGAGCAGGTTTATTTTGTAAAATGGCTTATGCTGTCATGCACCTAATGACCCCCAATATAACAATAGTAAGATGGATGATGGTGCGACTAATTCTGTGAGAAAGTGAACGCGTGAAGTGAAGTGTGTTTTGAGGTACTTCACTGAAAAATCACTTCACTTCAACACCATGGACTAATGTTTAATGTACTTAAATATACATGAATGAACAGTGGTGCAATTTCTAAAATGTGACTGTAAACATATGTCTGCACCCCAAAAACATTCCCATTTTCCTATAGTTCTTGTGGACTCTGCTATGTAATGAGAGATATGAACATCGATCATCAAACACCCAGATACTTTTCAGTGCATCACTAGCAGGGGTGGGCTGGTGTTAAAGTTCAGCCCGGGAGTTTGGTTTGGAGAGACCTTTTTATCTGATTGTTCAAAGGATGCAAGTGGAACCCTATTTTTAACAAAAATACTTCTATTGGTAGTATAACAACATAATACTATTGATAACATGTTTAAGTAAAAATGTTTTATCTAGTCACAACCAGAGGAGGGTATCTAGTTACATTAACTTGAGTGGATTTTTGAAAAAAACATTTTATATATATATATATATATATATATATATATATATATATATATATATATATATATATGTATATGCACACACACACACACTTTTTTGCTTTTACTTGAGTAAAGTTATGAAGTATTGCTACTCTTTCTTGAGTAAAATTTCTGGATTCTCCATCTACTCAAGGTAATTTAACTGAATCAAAACAACATTTTTTTTAACCAAAAATGCACCAGACAAGGACACAAACCTACAGTTTCCTATGTGTGGACGATAGCCAAATCTAAGACATATACTAAAGTGACACCTCTTGTTTGTACACAAGCTTTGTTGTTCTAATATTATTTTCTAGCTGACAAGCCATTTGGAGATCAATTAAATATATGGTAAATACTATGTTATTACTGCAAACCCTGTTCTAACACAGATACATTACCTATTGTATTTTATTAAGTATTAATTTAATACATTTTATGTTGACAATTTTTAATTCGAAAGTGTTTCTTCTGCTTTAAATTTATTTTGTAATTATTTAATTCTTTCATCGTACTCTTTAAAACAGAATTTTCACATAACTATATTTTTGCCTGTCTGATCAAATCATTTTAAATCAGTCCCAATAGAAGTAATCTGATGTTCTGTTATGAGTACCTTTTTACATATTTTTACTCGGGTAAATTCTTGAATGGCTACTTTATACTTTTAATTTATTGTTACTTTTACTTGAATTCAATTTTGGGTACTGTACCCACCTCTGGTCGCAGCATAAAACATCCAGGGATATGTCCAAACTCCGTGGAATCGAGGGCATCCAGCAAGAGAGACTTTTCAGCGACTGATTTGGTGATTCAAGAATGGAGAAAACATCTTAGCCCAGGGACTGTGGACCATATTTTGTTTTTGTACAGCAATCTCCGGATCAAATATGTCATCAGTTGGAAATGAAATGGAAATAATTCATTGTAATGTTATATTCAGCACGTTAGAAAAAGTTCAGCTTAAAATTAATCACTTTCAAAAAAGTATTGCCTTGCCTGGAAATCTTTTAAACCACATGCAGAACTAACAGCAAGTCTAAAAAGTAATGAAGGAATTACAACGAGTAGACTACGTAATCTGTTGTTTTGCAGGCTGATGGACGGTAGAGATCAGCGAAGGTGCGCAGTAGCAGTACCGCGACGCTCACAAATATCTTCTATAAAGGAAGGTGCCTCACTCACGCACACAAACAGACAGACACACAACCGGATCACGAGAGTGGCTCAACCACAGCTGCTTTTGGAATACAAAAAAAACCCAAAAACGTTCCGGCCCCTGGCCCTAGAACAGACCGGCTGTTCGGGAAAACTCCAGAACCTCCCTATGGCCAGCCCGCCCCTGATCACTAGTGATATTATTTATGTCACAATGGACTCCACTTTGCATTTTTCAAATATTTAATTATGTTTTTTGTTGGATCTGAAAGATCTTCGACATACCCTGTAGTCCTTGACTAATTTATGTGGATTTTCTTTCAAAGACACGGCCAGGCCGAAATTTCCCACAAGTGTATTTGAACTCTATTCCTACATGTTAGTCCAACATGAATGAATCAAGGAAATGTTGAGTTATGAAATTTTACATAAAAAGGTACCCAAACTAGTTATGTACATCTTACAATCATATTTTATTTATGTAGAAACTACATGTTGGGGTTGAGAAATTTAAAACTGGGAGTTTCACTTTTTGAGTGTAGATCTATTTTATAGGATCAAAGTATACATTGCTGGGTGCAAGGTTGAAATCATAAGGTGTTATGGGTTACATAGTGTCTCCTGGTTTGTTATGAACTTATTTATCTGATTAAGTCAGACGGCAGAGGCTTCATCTACAGTGTAGTCTCACCTATAGGTAACCAATGAGTGAAATGAAACTTAAAAATACCTTTGGAACAGACCCCAGGTTCTCAATGAGGTTCAGACCTCGGGAGTTACCTGGCTATAGGTCCAAAATTTTAAATTTATGATCTTTGAACATTTTTACCTTGAGACATGACGTTTCATGTGGCTTAAGATTGTTCCTGAAACATAGAAACAAGTCTATGCTTGAAGACTCTTGATTCATGGCATCGTTCTTTAGCAGATTTGGAAGGAACCTCCTTCAGTTGGATGGAAAGTAACTCCACACATGGATTGCATCTGATGTTGTAAAGTTTGTATCATACACGACTCATGGTAACTCTCTCCTTTTGTTCTCTGGAATTATGTCTTTGCACCAGTCTTATGAATCCTTCTTGTGTCTGTTCTGGTCTTGTTAGATCTCAGTGCTGCTTTTGACACAGTCGATCATAGTATTCTCTTAGAAAGGTTTGAACATGTTGCAGGGATGAAAAGAACAGCACTAGGCTGGTTTAAATCATATTTGTCCGACAGATTCCAGTTCATGTAAATTATAAATCTTCGTCACACTCAAGGGTTACCTGTGGAGTTCCACAGGGTTCTGTGTTTGGACCAATTCTTTTTACTATATATATGCTTCCAATTGGTAGAATCATTAGACAGCATGGGAAAAATTTCCACAGCTATGCCGATGATGCACAACTATATTTATCCATAAATCCTGATGAACCAAGTCAGTTAGGTAGATTACAGGCATGTCTGGAAGACATAAAAACATGGATGACTCTAAACTTTTAGCTCTTAAATTCTGACAAGACAGAAGTTGTTGTCTTTGGACGTGAAGCTCTAAGAATGAAACTGATTACTCAATCACTTCCTGTGGGTGGCATTAAATTGTCCTCTAGTAATAACGTAAAGAACCTCAGCGTTATTTTTGACCATGACATTAAAATCCCATATTTAACAGGTTTCTAGTATTTCCTTCTTTCACCTCTGGAATATTGCTAAAATTAGAAACATCCTGTCCAGGAGTGATGCTGAGAAACTAGTCCATGCATTTGTTACCTCAAGGCTGTACTACTGTAATTCTTTACTATCAGGAAGTCCACAAAATGCAATTAAAAGGCTTCAATTGAGCCAATTTACACCAGCAAGAGTTCTGATTACTATTAAAAAGAGAGATCACATTTCTCCTGTTTTAGCTTCCCTTCATTGGCTCCCTGTTAAACCCAACATATAATTTAAGATCCTCCTTCTTGCATATAAAGCCCTTAATAATCAGCTCCATCATACATCAGAGATCTGATTGTTCCATATGTTACTAACAGAGTACTTCGCTCTCAGACTGCAGGTTTACTGGTGGTTCCTAGGATTTCTAAAAGTAGAATGGGAGGCAGATCTTTTAGTTATCAGGCTCCTCTCCTGTGGAACCAGCTCCCAGTTTTAGTCCGTGAGGCAGACACTCTGTTTACTTTTAAGGCAAGGCTTAAAACTTTCCTTTTTGATAAAGCTTATAGTTAGAGTGGCTTAGGTCATCCTGAACTATCTCTGTAGTTATGCTGCTATAGGCTTAGACTGCTAGAGGACAGACTGACCACCCTTCTTCACTCCTACTACTCTCAAGTTGTATTATTTGCTGTTTTTTCGACTGTTAACTTTGTTTTCTCTTAGTGTTTTTCTCTTTATAGAAGGTACACCTGGTCTGCTATCCTGCTAAGCTACAATGCCCTGTTGGACGGAGGGTGTCAACTAGGATGAGGGTCTCGGTGGCTGAACGTCCCTCGTGTCCTGTTATCAACTTTTTACTTTCTTTAATATAGAAAGTTATCTTATATCAGATCTTCTGTTCTTTCTGTGTCTCTGCTCTGTCTTCTCAAACCTCCAGACAGTTGTGGCAGATGGCCTCTTGTACTGAGTCTGGTTCTGCTGGAGGTTTCTCCCTGTTGAAGTGGAGTTTTTCCTCTCCACCGTCGCTACATGCTTGCTCAGTATGAGGGATTGCTGAGGGATTGCTGTGGTTGGAGTCTGCATCAACGGGACGCAACCTCAAGTCAATGACTCGATGCAATCTGCTGGGATTCCTTACATAGAAAACTTTTAAACTGTTTGGACTGTTTGTATGATTGTATTGAAATGAATTTTCTTGTAAAGTGCCTTGAGATGACATCTGTTGTGAATCGGTGCTATATAAATAAACTGAATTGAATTGAATCCTTCATGGTGTTCCTGCAGAATTTCAGTCTGTGCTCGATGCAGTTACTGGAAAAGTGCTTTTCTACCATTCTTGTCATAAGGCCATCGTCTAAAGTATTGACCTCACTGTATGTGCTAATGAGCATACTTCCTGCCAACGTTGGGCAAGCTGTGCCCTGGTGACATGATTTTCTTGTGCATTCCTCAGGAGACGGTCCAGATGCTTAACCTACCCTGAAGTAATCAAACAGGTGTGCAGTGTTTCATCTGTATGATTAACCTGTGTTTAACAAGTTCTTGCATTGCTTTCCATTTCATTGAAATTTCTGAATTGCATTCCCTGAGAATTGATGACCATGGTGAAAAAGTTTTTCCGACTGCAGGTCATGATTTTTCTGAGGTGGGACAGGCTGGAGAACTCATGGAGCACAGCTCGGGAATTACCTTCACAATGGCAAAGTGAAAGCCGTTCTCAATGGCGGAAGGGACAACAAAGAGTGCTCTGTCTAAGCAGCGCCTTTTGGCTATGGAGAAATACTATCTGTTGCCATGACTCGTCCATCCCCTAACCCGCCTTTTGGGCTGATTGCTATAGAAGGGCAGAATCGACAGAGAGCTGCACCTGTAAAAAAAAAACAGATCCATTGATTATTATTGATTCATTCTACCCAGAACTATAAGTTATGTAAAATTTGGAACTTGACAAAGGTAGTCAGAAAAAATATAAATATATTGCTCAAAAACCCATTTAGCAAATAGAAATAGTTAGTAATCCTAAATAACATAAAACATAAAAAAATCATTCTGCTTTAATATCAAGCTGTAGGAAAACTAATCTTTTTTTATAAAGTGAACATATCTGGTTTTAACTGTAGCTACCATTTCCCAATTTGTTTGAAACTTGGCTTGAGAAAAATATATGTAAAAATCGACCTGCCGAAACGGGTCCATCATAAAACTGCAAAGATGAGATCCTATTGAACATGCCTCTGGTTGATCATAAATCAACAAACTAGCTGGACATGTGCTTTGCAGGGGGGTAAGGAAGAGCGCAGATGATGAAGTGCTGCATATAATGTGTGTGGGGCATCTCTTACTCTACAGGGTGTACCTTTTAGATACTGTATTAGTTTCAATACATTTTCAAGGGTTATCTGTAGAAACGACCCTCGGCTGAAATGCAGTAATCTGTTCTGACAGAAAAGATAACTCAATAAGGTTTCAATTAGTATGTTTACTTGCACATTTAAATCAAGCTTTTGGCAAATATTGAGCTAATAGCCTAACTAGAATGGGAGCCTTTATCCCAGTTCACATGTCACTCAGAAATCGAATTATTGAATGAATTATGTTAGATTCTGTGACGGTAGGTGACGACATGCGCCCTTTCACGTTGGCATTCTTCTGGTTGGCCAAGAGCATCACACACATGGTAAACAAATTCTGGCAGCAGTGAAGCAGATGGGGGAAAAAAAGCAGGATATGCACAATAAGCGAAGAAAGGGACTACAACAACGCTGCAGTTCTGGTGTTATTCTCACTTCTGCTGCAGTTTTCTCTAACTTCATGTAAATGCACTGTCTGTTATAGCTTTTAAGTGTTTTGTGAAAGAGCCGTTCATCTCAAATGATTGGCCCCCTCTTCTTCATGCTTTTGCATAGATGGTTAGCATGAAAAACAAGGCTAACATGCCTAAAGCATAATATTATGTACTAATAATTATATACTTATAAAGCTATCAACCACAGGGGAAACATATGTGGTTTACATTCGTCACTCTGTTAAGACCTGGTATTTACTGTTCCTTGATGGCCTTATGAGGTGTTCATGAGGTGTACATGCAGAATTTTAATTATCCCTCCTAGAGATTCCAGCACACACCTTGCAAAATACACTTTAAAAGCAATGATTCAGGAAAATGTAAAGGCCCTCCCTCCAAAGATTTTCTTTTTCCTCTTTCCGGTTGTGTGCATGCTAACAGCTGTCTGCTGTCGAGCTTGAGAGTGTGCAGCAACTGGTAGAACATTTTAATTTGGGTGACGTGTGTCAGTGCAGTCACTCACTGGGCTTTGGCTTGGGATCCTTGACAAAAGTAATCTTTTTTAGTCTACTCTCTATTTTTAGAGGGGGGGGGTTCCCAGAACTTCCTGTAGTAGAAGAACGAGACTTACCCTCTCCTCTCGTAACACTTGCACTGTTGTGGTAAAAAGTTTTACTTAAATTGTATGGACTTCTCTCGATGACAGAAACAGCAAATAAAAAAATAAAAAAAATTTGGTGAAATAACATTTTCAGTTTTGTATTTTCATAAAGCAAATTGCTCTCTGAAGTAGAATTATCTTTAGTCCCTGGAATACTTCCCATAATAGTTTGCCAAATATCCCTTAAAATATTAATTCACCTTGTATTTTAAGCTTGAACGAAATAATTTGTATTACATTAATATGGAATGTATGTAGATGCGAGTAGATGTCGATGATAGTTCAAAACAGTCTCTCTCTTCCTCAAGTTGTCTGTTACATCTTTCATCAACCCAAGAAGGAAGTTGTGAGGCAAAGCTAGGATTAGGATCAGCTTTCAGTGTTGCTAGGCTACTCCTTATAACAGTGCAAGATTTTGAGAAAGTTAGAGTACAATTCAAACATAAAAACAATGTTAGAAATATACAGGAGTTTAAAAAAAACTTGTGTAAAAGAGGAATGTGTACAAAGTGTATAGCAATATGTGTTGGCATTAGTTATTTCCTTGCAGAGGTTGCAGTGTTGAATTTTTTTTTCATTTTATCTGTTTGGAGAACCTAATTTAATCTGCTTTTTGTATATTTAGTTGGGCTCCAATGCTTTTTTTATTTTAAATGACTGAATATTGAAAGATATTTTCTTGTTATGTGGCGTATTCCAGTAACACTGGTAAACACTGCTTCTAACTAGCCAAAAAAGACAACCAATGCCTAACAACCAACGAGTGATTGATTTGCTACTTGTGCAATGACAAGCACCCAGCAGCAGAAGGAGGAAGGCGTCTGTCTTTTAACCATGACTCTCTCATTTAATAGTTAGTTATAAATATTTGCAAAGCTTCATAAAAATAAGAACAACGTGGATTCTGTATCGATTCAATGTTTAAGTTTAACAAAGATAATTTCTTTTGAGAGAAGACTGACATTCTTAGTAAGACGAGGACTGGTTTTTCAATGTTATGTCTGGAATTGTCTTCTAAATGTAGTTGAAAAAAGAAAGATTATATTTAAATTTTCTATCAGGTAGCTCAAATGACTTGCGAATGTGTTCATACCACTTTTTTACATTTTTACAAACCCCTTTACCATAACACTCTTGAATATAATTTAGTGAATGGCAAAAGCAGCAACCTGAACACACCATCCCAACGGACAATCATTGCGGTGGCAGTATCATGCTGCGGGAATACTTTACTTCCTGCTAAAAAAAACAAACTAAAAAAATCCCAATGTTTACATCAATGCAAAATGCCACCAAAAATGGCAGCACTAAAAGCTGCACTGACATCACTGAATGGATCTCAAAGAACTGCAGGTGTTTGTAGTTACCAGTCAAGGGGTTTAGTATGACTCCAATAAAAAATATTTTTTTAATAAGACATTTAAAAAAATCTAAAACAAATGCATAGGTTTTCTTTATGAAGACATCAAACTATCAGTAGAAAAACTGGAACAAATGTCTGCTAATTTAACCACTGAGTGACTCTTCTGTATCGGAAGAGAAGGCCCTATTTGGTGCCTTGTTTTGACGGAGACCAGATAAGGAAGTAAGCCTCACCACAACAACACAAGCCCCTTCCCCCTTTTCTCCCCTTTACCCCCTCCCTCAACTGCACTTCAGCCATGTACCCCCACACCCCCAGCCCAGAATCACATCCAAAACTTATACATTCACAGGCTGAGGCTGGCCAAGTTTCACAGCTGTCGTGCATTTTCAACAGATTCCACAAGCCCGAGATGAGGCTGAGGAGAACACATTCCTTTACCATTACACATGGGCTAAAAGGAATTAACGTTAACATATGATATTGTGGAAGTGGGAAATTTGCCACCCTAACCTTGCCCAAAGCACTCCGGAACTCAGGGTCATGGATTTATTATCTCAGATGGTCCTCAGAGGTCACAGGGGGCTGTTTTTTTTTACTTTTCCCTCCCCTCTCTTGCCGTTCCGGCAAAAACCCCAGCAGCCCCAAGTGTGCTATTCATTAAGTACACTGCGCAGTTTTGTGTGTGTGTGGGTGTGCATGTGTTGATGGGGTAGGGGGAGGGCTTCTCGTAGGGGTGGAAGACACATGTTACTGTTGCTCTACGGGTATTTGTCATAGGAACGGCATGTCTTGTCAGACTGAAAGGCCATTCCCAGCTGTTAGGCTACAGCAGTGCAAGGGGCTTCAGCCAGTCCTCCCTGGAACAACCACGGTCACATAAACAGGATGCCTCAGATGTACAATTACACAAGAATGGATGACAAGTAAGAGCACAACACAATTTTCTTTTACTAAAGAATTCTCCCACAACACAACTGAACTGTACTCTTAAGCTGTCCTAAATAAATAAAATGATCACATAAAAATGTAAAGTAGATGTTTAGTATCCAATATTAAGTAAATCTTTCATAGAAGATCTAGTGATGTTTAGCAGGAACTCATACGACTATTATAAACCAGAGCTCTCAAGGGCTTGCCGGGGTTGAAGGAACAACAGGTTATCAAGGTTTTGCCCTCAACGTCATTCTCTTCTCCCAGCTGTTTTTTGTATCAAGAAAAATGTCTAATTTTACATCCTCCTTGCTACAAATAACCAGTAGAAATGATAACTGGTTAATCTAACAAAGGACAGATTTGGCCAAATACAAAAAACATTTTTATTTTTAATTCAAACGTTCAAACATAAATACACTTTTCTTGGATCCAAATGGGCCCTTTAAAAAGCACTATTCTGTTTTTTTGGTTCATTTCAGTGCAGTGTGTGAATTTCAGTTTTCTTGGTGTTGTGTGTGTGTTTGTAGAAACACTTAGATGCCTTGATGACAGGCACATAGCTCCCATTTGAAGCAATATGGCTCAATGCCTGGTATTTTTACTGTCAGGATTGAGGACAGCGTTCCATCCAGGTCCAAGGCGTTCGTTGTTTTAGTCTTCTTTAGTCCAACCATGGAGAAAGCTCTTTCTGCGACTGCATTCGAGTGTGAAACAATTGGAACAAGCTTCACAATCTCAGACAGTGCTCCAAACCTCGGCATACCTGTCAACTTTGAAAACAATGAACTAAGAAGGTGTAATTACTCTCCTGCATATGTCATAGTTTTCAAGTGGAAGGTGTCAGTGTGTGTGTAGAAAATGTATCTTACTCTGTTCTTCATTGATGAAAGGTTTCCCCAGAAAGCTTCCAAGTAAAGAGTGGTTGGTTCCTGATGCAAGCCACGTGGACATCAGCTAATTTTTCTTAAGTATCAGTGACGTTTACATTCAGCTTGACATCGTTTCAGGTGAGTCATTCAGTTCAGTGCAGAGCGTGTTATGGACCTTATTGCCGTTGAAAGATGCGTTCGCTGTCAAAGTTCTGGTTTGGTGCATTATTTCTTTTCTACTGTAGCTGCATGAGAAACCATTAATGTTCCAAAATAAAGTTTAGTGATAGCTGGGAATGTTTTTCTGTTTTGTTTTGGTGTCACTTTTTAAAGTTGTGCTGCGGAACGTTGCACTCAGTGTTGCCAACTTGGCAACTCTTTAGCCCCTTCTTGTGACTGTTTTTCAAAAAACGACTAGTGACAAATCTGGTGACTTTTTCTGGTGTTATTGGTGACTTTTAGAGACTGATGTGAAGCTTACTCTTCTTACCCAGCAGCGGTGCTGCCGTGGGCTCCTCTCCCATCCCAGAGCGCTCACAGCAAGCAGCTTATGCTGCAACGGCACACAACCCAGCTGAAGTCAGAGCAGACGTTTACCCCACCGCCTCAAGACTGCAAATGAATCGTGCCATTGTGAAGCCACGACTGTCTGATTTTACCCATTAAGTCAGGGTGGGATGTAAATGTAAACATTTCTTTGTCTAAAATAATCGCCTGCACATTAAAATAAATAACAGTTTTCACTCACCTCATCCACAGTGTGTGCACCTCTCTGTGACAGACGTTAAACAGTCATCAAGTCTCAGTCTAAAGTGGACTCTCAAAAATGCAGAAAGGAGTGGGAATCAAACCCTGAATTCAACGGTTGGCTAAAGCCATTTATTGGAGATGCTACACGGGCCTACTTGCCTGTATTGTAAGGGTGATTTTTATGTCACAATTAGTGATATAATAAAACACATGACAACTCAAAAACATACTCAAAAGGCAAAACCTTAGAACCGTTCCACCCAAACCACACTGTCATCAATGGTAAAAAAATAAGTAACATTCTCCTACGGCATCTATGACAATAATACGCACATTATGCAAATTATGTGATGACATAATTTAGCAACTTTCGGGACATGCTGAGGAGTTGGCAACACTTGTTGCGCTGAGCTCTGAGTTCTGCACATAAACATTCTGCATGTGTTCTTTTGGTACGCTGTACCAAACCGACGAGCCGTGCCGAAAAATACAAATACATGTCCCGTTACACCACTGATCTGCTGTATTACTTTCCTTTTTAAAGAAAAATTGTATCTGATTAACTAGGCTGAAGGCAGCCCAAGTAGCACCAGTGGTACTTTTACCACAGTTAGAGAACTATGGGTTATGCAATACAAGCTAATTTGCTATTACTTCTAGGTTTGAAGTCATTAAACCCTTTCTTTGTCACTAGTAATCTGCAAAGTTAGGAAATACATCTGTAGCACCTGCAGAGCTGGCTCAATGCTTCTCTTTAAATATCTTTCTGAAAGCTCATGACTGATAAATATTTATAGAAAGTCACCGTGCCAAAGAAACTGACCACATTTTTAAATAAACCTTATTTGAAAATAAGGGCCAGATGTTTCACGTTTTTGGTGCACGATTGCGGTTGGCTGTGAGGGATGTGTGTGTATGTGTTTAGGGTTTCCATGACTTGAACCATGGTGATGGCTGCCTTAGTCATTTCAAGGCAACCCCTAGTCTTCGCCCTGCTTCCAGAAAGTAAAGCACAACTATGCTGCAGCCTGCGTCATCAGTGAGCCAACTAAACAGTCTGAAGGGATATCTGTGAGGAAGTCCAGACATAGTCATTCCTTCCTCCTCTCACTTCCATGACTGTTCAGTTTCCCTGCTGGCAGCACACAGGGTCCAGTGCATTTACGGAACATATCAAGGTTCTGCTCGACAGAACATCCTTTCCAGTCAGTTCCGGTGCACTGCTTGTTGGTTCCCAATGGACTAAAAGTTGTTTCCCATTTCGAACTAATATTTGACCAAGAGAACTAAACATACCCCAGATGTTTTTATCAGCCACAATGGAGTGGATTTTTGATTTGGCCATTTCTAACCTACTCATGCAGCCACATTAACGCTGAAAGTAACTCTGCTAACAATTTTCTTAGTTGAAATTTGTTGATGTTGCTAAAAGAGTGAATAGAACGGATTCTGTTTTTTGGGAATCAAACTTTAAGCTCCAACTCTAGGACAAGGATGGCTCACATTTTTTGGTCAGCATAGACTAAACATAGACATTCCTCTGTTGAAGGGGTAATGTAACTATTCATTGAAGCCCTTTTTGAATCCAGCCTAGCTGATTTTGGTATCCAGTCTCTCCAGCACCTAAACTGCCCTCTGCCTCTCCTTAAATAACTTCTCATAGTTGGGATCAGTCCCCTTTGCCTTGAGGTAGCGTCTTAGCTTTCCTTTTGTCTCTGCAAGGTTACAGACAAGTCTGTCATTCGACCTTCTCCATTCACTGTATACTTTTCAAATGCAGCCCCGACAGACTATGAATCATCTCTTATGAAACTAGTCTACAACACACTAGGCTCTTCTAAAAGTAATGTAGTAAAAGCTGTTGGAAATAAATGTTCTGAACATGCATAACAAGGCTCCTACAAAGTTTGAAATCAGATTTCAGTATTTTTTTAAATCTAAATAAGTCGTGTCCTTACTAATTTACTTCCTTTCTTCTTTTCTTCCTTTTCTCTGTTATTCCTTCTTTAACTAATTATTCCTTCTCTGTATCCTGATTCCTTTTTTAAATTCCTCAGTCCTTGTGCCTTGCCTCCCTTGTTTTCTGCTTTTCATCTGTGGGGTGACCATGGCTCAGGAGCTAGGAGCTCGTCTTGTAACCAGAGGGTTGCCGGTTTTAACCCCAGCTCTGTCCGTGTTGTTGTGTCCTCGGGCAGCTGTGGCTACAATGTAACTTACCATAAACCAGTGTGTGAATGTGTGCATGAAGTGTTAAGCGCTAGATATAGCTCTGTACATTTAACATTTGTGTCCTAATTTTCTTGTGGCCTTCCTATTGTCCTGCCTGGCTTCTCTTTCTATGTAAAACCTCTTATCTTTCCATGTGTGAACCTGTCTTCCCTTCCTTGGGATCTTTCCATTTCTCCCTGGTGTCCCGCCTTTGTTCCTTGAGATCTTCATTTCTTTCCTTCCTTTCATATCTTTCATATTTCCTTCCCTCCAGCCTTCATTTCTTTCTTTCTTTCATATTCATTTGTTTCTCTCTATCTGGGGGGAATAAGGACGGAGAACTCTCTAAAGAAACTGGAGTCTAGAGAAGTATGGAACTTTTACATGAAAAACATGAACACTGGCACTAGTGGTAAAAAAGATAAATATTAACACTGTCTGTCTATATTGCAGATAATGTGGAAATCTTGTCTAAATATTTAAAGTTGCTCTTGAATTTATTCCTCTTTTCCACTATGAGTGCCAATCTGTATGACAGAGCCTGTGTACTATGGTTGCTAGCTGTGCTATGTGTCCAGTCTACCTTACAGCAAGGAAATTAAATGTTAAATATTTACCATTCCTCTGGTATGTGACCCCACAGATTCCAGCTGTGATGGGTAGCAGTTACATTCCTCCCACAGGAAGTTTATCCTTTCTTTCTTTTCTCCTCCTCTCTCTCCTGACTTTGCTTTTGAACTTGGTCAGCGGTCTAGGTATCAGCCCAAATCTGTTGTCATGAAATACACTAACATGTCACATATGCCACTGAATGCCGCGATGAGGCTTTCCATGACAAACCAAGGTTTCAGCTGCCTGCGTAGAAACACGAGGTGAATTAATTTCATTCAGATATAAGGTAAATATAAACATTTTGACAGTGTTAAAGGAAAATTACACAATTTGACAATAGAGATGTACACCCGGGGCTGCTGAGAGATTGTCATGTATTTAGCTTCATCAATCTTCTGATCAACTCTGACCAGCTTTCCAGTTCCGGCTGAAGAAAAGGGTCCCCACTGCAGATGCCGCTACCATGTTTCCTCATGGGAATGGTAGTTTCAGGGCCACATGCAGTGTTAGTTTTCCTCCCCACAGTGTTTTTCATGTGGGCCAAAAGATTACATTAGGTCTCTTTTGACCAGAGCACCAGATTCCTCGTGTGTGTTGTCCCCCACATCAGTAGGTCCCCAACCGTTTATTTCCGCCATGGACCAGCTTAATATCTGGCAATATTCACACAAACCGGGCTAGACACAAATGGTATATAAAAAAAAGGGGGTTATTTTTAAATATAATAATAAATGTAAATCCAATGTGTGCTTGTAACTTTATTAGTAGTGTCCCTGTAACATGGTGCCAACAACTTGAGAAACATTCTTTCTGCACCCTAATGCTCTCTGGTCGCTATGGTTAGGTTTAAACATGTCTTTTAAAATAAGATTTACCACAAAAACAAATATAAAGTGCATGAAAAATACAACTCACCACCACGCTGAAACAGGGGGAGCCCTGTGGCTGTTTTACTGTAACGAGACGATCCAGTCTGGGGCATTTTTAAGGGCTTAAATGTCTCGTTATCATCTGTCGGGATAAATCCATATTTTATATAGGACTTCTGGTATTGTCTGTTAGAATATTCTATGGCTTTCAAGAATAGACAACTGCATATGTCTTTTTACTGTACCTTGAAGAAACGTTTCAGAGACCTGTTTCATTTTTAGCTTGTGGGTTTGATTTTAGCGGTGACGTATCATGTGACTTAGGTGACATGCCTCAAGAGTGAGTTATAGTCGAATGTAAGAGAAAGAATCCGGTCATTTTTCAAAATAAAACATCATTTAGACTCTGATAATAAATGAAACAACAAACCTCTGCCCTACGTGACTTTTAACAGGACCTTATTGACCGGCCGCGGCCCCTGCAGTGCTGGGGGCCCCTCGTCGGCCGGTCCCTTGTCGGGTCCCTGCTGGGGGGTGGGGTGCCCCTGGGCCCCGGCTCCCCCGGTCCGTTGACCGGCCCGCCCCGGCGCGGCCGGTTGCCGGCGGAGCCGGTTGCCGGCGGAGCCCGTGGGCTCGTCACTGCTGCCCCCCGGGCCCCTGCATAGTGGCCGCTGGACGTTCCCCTGGGGTTCTCCTTTTCTCCTCTCTTGGGGGATGCGGTCGGCCCCGCCCGGGTCTGCCTGGGGCTCTGGCGGTCCTTTGGACGTCTTTGCTCCGATCTCCTTCATGCCTGCATCGATTCCTGGGGGACGGATTGATGTCTTCTCACACCAACTATCGAACACTCTTATGGAGAAACCTTATATGCACCAGCATGCTAACACACACACATAGATGTGGGGTCTCTGGTGTTTAAGGATATATTCTTGGGCTGAGGTTATCATTACTAGAGCTTGATTAATCGGTACCATGAGTTTTTCTGTGACATTGTTGTTGTATTTTAATATCTATATTTGTGTGATGTGGTTGTGTAATTCTTAAGTTCACAATGTTTGGTTGGGTTTGTCGATGTTCCTTTTTCGTGTTTAGTTTTTCCCCCTCTCTCTGCCGTCCTGTGGGTATGGAGGCAGACTTCAATGTTTTCCTGTGTTTTCTTTGTTCCCCTTCCACCCTTGTATTTTCAACTCACCCTCTCTCATGACATTTTGTTTCCTACCTCTCTTCTTCATCTTCCTTCTTTCTTCTCCTTAATTTTCCGACTCCGTGTCCATAACATCAGGAAATAAAAACCCCAACAATTCATAATAAAGATTTTTCACACATATATCAAGTGGAGTACTATAGCAAAAGCTGTACTGCTCCCCTTGTGAAAGTAAATCTGTTGGGCTTCTACTTGGTACTCAGACACCAATTCTGAGCTCCACACTGCCAAACAGGACACGTTTAAAAAAAACAAAAAAAAACAAAAAACAGGACCTTATTGCATTTTTGCAGCACTGGTCAAACTGGTCAGTCTTCAAGATGTTGCTAATGTTCTCCAAGAAACCTGAGACCAATACAGAACAGCTAGAGTTATAAATGACATTACACACAGTTGGACCTTATTTAATGCTGTAAAATGACAAGACAATGACAAGAATGAGTGTTTAAAGGTGTCCTGCCACACAAAAACGTTTTTACTGGTATTTTTAAAAATGTGTTAGGTCCATATGTGTTTGTGTTATGTCGTGAATGTGAAAATTAACTGCTACATCCTCTGATAGCTTCAGCCAATAAAACAAAATAAGCGGAGAAATTAGGCCACTTAGAAAAGCTCGTCAGTTTGATTATTCATGAGCTCTCCCACTTGAGACGCGCCCACAGAGTCCGTGTAGCTCAGTGAGTTTTCTTATACAGCAAAGATGGCTGAACGTCAACGGGCTTGTGCCCTATGCAAGAATAGAAGTTCAACAATGCACATGTGGCCCAAGAACCCAGAATTGAGGCTGAAATGGCTTCAGTTCATTTTTGGAGCAATGCCACAACAGGATCATACGAATTTAGTTATTTGTTCAACACATTTGAAGAGGGAGACTTCGTCAACTTTGGGGAGTACAGCAAAGGCTTCGTGACACGGTTGCGGTTGAAGCCTGGAGCAGTACCATCGCGTCAGTCTACGGCCAGTGCACAGCCCGTAAGTAAAACTCTATTGTCAACTCAAGAAAATGCTATGTTATACAGGTTTAATGCACTCGCTAGCCTAGCAGGTTTTATTTTAATTTGGACAATGCTATAACTCACTAACCAAGCTACGTTCATGCCATAAAGCTAAAATTATTTGATAACAGTTGTTGCCAAGCTGTCATGTTATGGAGGAAACCAACACAAACAGGGCCGGATTGTGTTACCAGAGGCCCCATGGCACAAAATGTTCAAAGGACCCCCTCGCCCATACCTGAAGAAGCCATTTCTGCCGCGATTCCAGAAGATAGTAAACAAATTTCCTCTAGCCTACTTGTTGCGCTGGGTGAAGGAATAGCCATGTTCTCATATCCTAACGATTAGCCAATCAGAGTCAAGCAGCTTAGCTCATTGAATATTAATGAGAACTGGCGCAAATCAAGCTGAGTCTTCCTGCAGGCTTTAATGCTAGAAGCTAGAATGGCTTGAAACAAGATAACCAAGACATTTTTTCCACAAAATTTTTTATAGTCCATGGCAAACTTCAAAAATTACCACAAAAGTAATGAAATACGTGTGGCAGGGCACCTTTAAGTGTCACGGCACATGAGGTGTACCAGGCAATTGAAGAGCTCCCAGGCAATAAAACCTGTGGTGTGGATGGTATATATGCTGAGCATTTAAAACATGCCAGCATCAGGTTATCACCATTTTTGGCCATTTGTTTCACCAGTTGTTTGACCCATGGTATCCTGCCCGATGCACTTCTGTCCATCATCTTGGTCCTGCTCATAAAGGATAAAGCAGGTAGGTTGGGAAGCTTGGACAATTATAGGCCTATTGCCCTGGCAAGCAATGTATCTAAGGTATTGGAAAAAATACTGTTCTGTAGGCTACAAGATTTTACCTACTCCTCTGACAATCAGCTTGGATTCAAGTCGAAGCACAGTACGTATTTATGTATATTCGCTTTAAAAGAAATTATCAGAAAGTATAAAAGTGGTAACTTCTCAGTCTTAATGTGTTTTATTGATGCGTCCAAAGCATTTGATCGTGTTTATCATCTAAAATTATTTACTAAAATGTGTCAGCGAGGGGTTCCTAAGTGCATACTGAGATCTTGGCTTACTGGTTTGCTCACCAGGAGATGCAGGTGAGATGGGGAAGCTTCATTTGATGTTACTATACCAACCCACCAGAACACTCAGGTCCTCTAATTCCAGTCTACTCAACATCCCTAGAATTAGAACCAAACATGGAGAAGCAGCTTTCAGTTTCTATGCTCCTCTAATTTGGAACAAACTTCCAGAAAACTGCAAAGCTGCTGAAACACTGAGTTCTTTTAAATCACAACTAAAAATGTATCTGTTTAGAGCTGCCTTTGAGTAATGTTTTGATGTATCATGTTTTGTATTCTTCTTGTTTTACTGCTGTTTTTACATTATATGCTTTGTAATGCTTTGATATATCTGTGTGTGCTTCATGCATTATTGCTGTTTTTACTTTATATGCTTTGTGTTTTACTGCTATTTATGTTACCACTTAATCATGTAAAGCACCTTGAATTACCTTGTTGTTGAAAGTGTGCTATACAAAAACAATTGCCTTGCCTTACCAACGGAATGAGGCAAGGAGGAATCATCTCTCCAGTACTCTTTAATCCGTATATGGACGTATAGTCGCAATAGTTAAATAAACGTAGAACCGGCTGTATGATTGGTTCTACCCTTGTCAATCATCTCATGCATGCCGATGATCTTGTTATATTGAGTCCAATTAGTGCGGGGATCCAGGAACGTTTAGATATTTGTTCAAAGTATGGCTTGGATTATGATATCAATTATATTCCTAGCAAGAGCGTCATTATGTTCTCTAGAGCAAGGGTAGATAAGGGATTGAAGTTTCCCCAGTTTAAGTTGTGTGGTAATAACTTGGCGTTGATTGGCAAATATTAATATTTGGGTCATTTCATCAATGATAATCTGACTGATGATGATGATGTCTACCGGCAGTGCTGCATGATGTATGCACAATATGCTAGTGCGTAAATTCAGTGAAAAAGACACTTTTCAAAGTGTACTGTACTCAGCTGTATACAGCACACCTGTGGTCCAATTATAAGAGCTTACAGAAACTCAATGTAGCATATAATGATTGTTTAATAATTCTGCTAAAAAGACCTCGATGGGAGAGTGCCAGCCGTTTGTTTCTGCTGGGATAAAAACATTACATGCGGTTTTTAGGAATTTGATGTACAGGTTTATTTGTCAGCTCAACCAATGTGAAAATGCAATTATAAAGAGCTTGACTAATGTCAAATGTAGTGCCACTCGTTTCCAGTCAGAATTGTGGCGTCACTGGTGTCGTTGTTTACTCTAAATTTTTTATAAAAATTTTCCTCTTAGTGACTTTCTGTTGACTTTCTATTCTGGACTCTGTGTCTGTTAATAAGTTTCATTGATTGATTGATAATTGCATTCCATGCTGCTCAGATTTTTATTTGTTGAAAAACAAAAAATTAAGCACATGTATCATTATTTGTCCATAAAAAAGATGCTGTTAAAAGATAGTTTGAGAGTGATATGCAGATTTCTCTGTAGGAGGCTGACATGCAAAGAAGTCGGAAACGGTCTACTTTTTCCATCATCAGTAACTCTCCATGAAGACATTGCTTTTCTCTGTTTCCGGCTTGAAAGCTGCAAACATCAAGTGATATTTGAAGTTGTTCCTCCATAGTTCTTTAATGGATAAAATATGCTAAAAAACAAATGTTTTTGTTTGAACAAGACTTTTTCAATTAGAATCAACTGATCCATCACAACAGGTTTTATTTGGTTTAATCCTGCCCAAAAAACGGCCCTTTTGTCATAGCGAAGAATGCAACCAAATTTCAAACATAGCTTGAGTGAAAAGAAATGGGAGGAGTCTGATTTCACAATATACCAGCACAAAGCATCTCTTTACCCCTAAGACCCCAGGCTCCCCACCCCTTCAGATGTAGCCTTTTGTTGTGTGCATATGACTGTAGAAATGGCTCAGTAGGAAATGCCAGGCACCCACAAAAAAGCTAAAGAAAAATAGTTGTGGGAGCCACCCTCTGCATCAATTCAGTTGCAACAAGAAGCATTTTACATCTGCTTCATTCTTCTTCCTGTGCTGTTGAGGCCGTCTTTCATGTCAAAAGTCTTTTCCTACTTACAAATCACTAGGAAGCAATCCTTTTCGCCGTGCTGCTGTGCCCTAAGCTCTTTCCTGGGGTCTGGTGCTTTGATCACCTGTAGCATTGGCCATCAACTTAAAAAAAGGGGAACGGGCTGCTGGGATAAGCTTGTGTTCTTGTCAAGAACAGAAGAAACTTCCTCGACCTCCTTGTTGAAGAGCTTGGGACTACTATACTTGGGCTGCATTAGTAAACATTCCTCATGGTAAACAAATGAACTAATTAGCTTAAAAATGCAGCTTTGTATTTCTGGGAGAGACATGCAAGCTGTTCTCACCTTTGACCTGACACTTTATATTTAAGGTTAAATGTGCTGCAGTGCCCTCGAAATGTCACATCATAGAGGCCCAGACCAGTTGTCACCGCTCTTAGTTTTAAGACCTGCTTAATTGGCTTCCCTGAGTGCATGAGGAGGGGAAAAGAGAGGGGAGCTACCTTGTTACGAGACCCTATGTTGCAGAAGGGGGGTCTCTTATCAGCCATTGCTGGACACCTCCGGTGGCTATTAATCAGAGCCAGAGCCCGGCTGGAGCCAGGAGAGGATCCGCAGAGCATGGGGAGGAGGAGGGGGGCCTGGAGCCTTCCTTGGGCCTCACTGACACTCATGAGGAACCTCCACAGACAGCATAAACATTCCTTCCTGCTATGCTTCCTCAATACTCCTGCACACCCCGTCACAAAGTCTCACTCAAACTGATTTAGGTCCCGTAAAGCTCCATCTGACCAGGACCCATCCATTTCAGCTGGACTGACAGCTTTACATCGCCCCCCTACTGTGATATTATATTGGTGCTGTGCGGCCAGCTACTATTGTTAATGAAAATTTAGCACCAGACATAATATTCCTTTTTCATGGGATGTGCACTCAGCAATCAAAATAATATCTCAAAGATGTTTATGAGCTTGAAATCACTCATTATTATATTTTTAGTTTACATTTGCAACAGAGTGGCCGAAAACGTTTTTGTGTGACAGGGTCAAGAAAAAAAAAAATTAGATAACACAAGTACTTTAAATGTTGTCATTTTGTCCACAAGGCTCCATGTTTGCTTGGACCAGGTGTCACGTTAACCAAATATTTTCCGTTTTTTGATCTAAATTTTTTTTAATTTTTTTAGAATGGTGACAGAACAATCTGGATGCTGTCTGTCATTTTGACAGATTCATATTCACACCTCTGACTGCTTGGTGCAAATGTGCAGAGATTTTCTACTTTATGCACAGAATACAAGTAACTAAATCAATCGGTAAAAAAAAAGGTTCACATGAGAGCATCTGAGCATCATCTCGGACCTGAACACCGTACTCCATGCGTCTCACTAACCAGGAGCTGACCGGGCGTTGAAGAGTTACTGAGGCTTTGGAGCGCGTCGCTCCCAAGAGCCCGGTGTTGTGCCAGCCACTGGTGCATGCTGCTGAAGCT